>CM069154.1:5574353-6238657 GCA_035221665.1 Okamejei kenojei
GTGTGGTGACACCACACACACACACACTCACTCACACACACTCACACACAACGACCCTCAACATATACACACACACAGGAACAACAACACACCACACACCACAACACACAACACACACACACACGACACACACACATCGCACACACACACACACACACACACACAAATGGTAAAAAAAGTTAAAACCAATTTGTTTTTGAACCTAATTGTGTTTTATTGTGTTTTAATAGCCGAATGGCTGTAGGGATGGAGCTGTTCCTGAACCTGGTACGTTCCATTTAAAGGACTGCCGATGGCAGATGTGAAATACGTAAGAGCCGTGGGCCATGGTGCTGCTAGTCTCCCGATGAAACAGACTGCCAATTGTCACTGCATACAACAAAATGCATGAGTAACATCTCTGGAGAAAAGGAATAGGAGGTGCATTTTGGGGTCAGACCATTCTTCAGTTGAACCTAAACAAAATGTAGCTTAGTTTAGTGTTTTAAGTTTAAAGATGCTGAAGTGGATCCATCGCCCCGCCATGGCCCACAAGTCCACACTGACCATCATCACAGGCCGTTTGCACAAGTTTCGTTTCACTGTTACCCAACTTTTGCACACCTTCCCCATCCTACACACTGGGGGGCAATTTACAGAAGCCCAATAAATCTACAAACCTGCACATCTTTGGAATGTGGGAGCAAACCCGGACCACCCGGTCACAGGAGAACTGCAAACACTGCACAGCTAAGACAACATCCGAGGTCAAGGAATGGAACTCGGGTCCTGGCGCTGTGAGGCAGAGCATCTAACCGCTGCGCCATTTCTGTGGTGCCGCCCACTGGACAACAGGGAGTGACCTCAGTCGAGACCATTAATGGCAACAAGGAAGTGAAAGGAGGGCCTCAGTGGTGCACTGGTTAGACCTACTCCTCACAGCGACCATATACGATCACCAGCCACATTAAGATCATGTTATCCCACTTTCTCATAACCACTCCCTACCCAGAGGAAATTTAAGGAGTGTCAAATTCACATTACTATCCGCCCGTCTTTGGGATTTGGTGAGGAAACCAGGAGCATCCTGACGAAACCCAGGTGGTCACAGGAATAACCTGCAACCTCCACACCGACAGCACCTGTGGTTCAGAATCGAACCAGATGATTGTGCTTTTAGTTTGTGCCTGCCATCACCAAGGCAGTGGAGAAGGCCAAGTTATGGGCACTCGATCAATTTAGGTGCCATGTTATATAGCGTCAAGTGAACGATATGTCAAGGATGTGTGACCCATCAGGTATGACGTTCCAGTAAGGTTGTTTTATTTCCCTGGGGCACAACCTGCAGTGGTCATGCCTTACCGTGAAACTTCTGCTGGATAATTCCTACTTCTCTTGACCATTTGAGCCTGAAAAATATAATGATAATTAATTCTCATATGATGTCATTGAAGTCAAAACACACAAAGGATAATGTTGCATTTTTATCCATTGATGTGCAACACTTGATGCAACTTTCATGAAACATGTTCCTTTCCCACTTTGGAGACTTTTTAGGACGACTGCAAGGAGACTATGCATGTCGCCACATTTTCGCGGTAGGTTTGCAGGGGAGTCGACTTCATGGTCTGAGGAGTTCCCGCATTCCTGGGAACTAGTCGCGGCCGGTCATAATGGTCGCTGTTGAATTTTGACTTCAACCTATTTCTAGGGCCACCACCTCCTTGAGTACACTGGGGATGCAGACCATCAGGCTCCGGGAATTATCGTGTCTTCCAGTTCCCCAACAGTTTACTAACACCATATTCTGGCTAGTGTGGAATTCCCTTCAGTTCCTCCCTCCCACTAGAACCTCGTTCCCCAGTATTTCCAGAGATTGTTTGTGTATTCCTTAGTGAACAGAACCATAAGTACTCGTTTAAAAAACTGTTCTGTCAATCCCTTGTTTCCCATTATAAATCCACCTGTCCTCTGACTGTAAGGACCTACATAAATCTTCACTAATACTTTTCCTTCTTACATAACGAAATAAGCTTTTACATCAGTTTTTTATATTCTCCAAGCTTCATTTCTTGCTCTTTTTCCGTCCCCCCCACTCTTAATCAACCCCTTTGTCCTCCCTCTGTTTTGAGTTCTAAATTTCTCCCCAGTCCTCTGGTTGCCACTTCTTCTGGCCAATTTAAATGCCTCTTCCTTGGGTTTAACACTATCCTTGACTTCCCTCGTCAGTCACGTTTGAGCCGCCTCCCAGTTTTATTTTGTTCGCTAGACAGAGATGAACAATTATCTGGAGTCATCCTTGCGGTCTTTAAACCTTTGCCATTGCATCTCCACTGTGAACCCTTTAAGTATAGTTTGCCAGTCCTATCCTAGCCAAGTCTCCTTTAATCAAGTTCAGGACCTTAGTCTCTGAATTAACCGTGTCACCTGCCATCCCTAATGCAGGATTCCACTATATTAAGGTCGCGTGTTGCCCAAGGGCCTTGCACAACAAAGTCGCTAACTAAACCTTCCTCATACACAATACCCAGCTAGGATGGCCTGCCCTCTAGACTCCGGTTTCCTCTACATATTGGTTTAAAAACCCATCCCGTATACAATCCAGGAAATCCTCCTTCTCAGTGTATTGTTACCAAAAAGTCACCTCATGATAACCTCTGTACCTACCTTGCTACATGCATCCCTAGTTTTCCTGCATGAATCTATCCCCAACCTCCCGTACTGCTGTTTGTGGCCTGGTATACAATTTACATTTATACCAAGCAAGCCAATTAATCTGCAAACCTGTACGTCTTTGGAGTGTGGAGGATACCAAAGTTCTCGAGAAAAAACATGCGGTCATGGGAGAAACATACAAACTCCATAAAGACCGACCCATCGTCATGATCGAACCCTGGTCTCTGGCGCTGTAAGGCACAGTTGTATGGTTCGAGAGCTCGAGGAATTTGGCGGAGGAGGATTGGATGCAGGACAAACATGTTTTCATGAAGTTACTTCCCGCAACTCTAATATAATCTGTGTAGGAAGAACTGTAGATGCTGGTTTACACCGAAGGTAGACACAAAATGCTGGAGTAACTCACGCGGGACAAGCAACATCTCTGGAGAAGATGTTCCCTGTCTAATATAATCTATTGCATCGAGGAAAAGTAGCAGGGAATTGTCTTCGACCCTCAGGTCGGCCGACTTGGGCTACCGACTAATCCGGGGCAGTTCTTTTTAAACTAAACCAAATACTAATTTAGTCATTTACAAATGAGCTGAGCCTTGTTTCTGGTGTGACGCATTAGATTGTGAACAGAGAAAGGAGCAGACACATTTAAACTTCAGTGCATGGCCAGTGCTGTATAGTTCATGACTTGATGAATTCAGTAAAGTTTGTCCACCAGTCATCTCTCCTGCCTCCTCCTGCAATCTTACATCCACCGCTCCTGGACATTTCCAAAGTTCTACTTCAAAACCGCTTTAACAATTTCCTTCCGGATAATTTTACTGCATGGAGAGTCAGTGGGGTTTTGACGTGTCATCACTAAGCTAAATAACAGGATGTCGATGTCTGAACCTGCTGGGAAATATGTTTGTCTCCTTCTGCTTCCCTGAATCATCGTCTCCTGGCTTCCTGTGGCCATCACTTCCTCTGTACCATTTGCAGATAAAAACATTCTTGTTCAATCTAGATAAGACTGACGCACTTCTGCATATTATTGCAGCTTCCAACCAGATGGTTTTCACAGAACCATCAGTAAAGGAAGCAGGCCCCTTTTGGCCCATAAAGCTCATGCTGGCCCATCAAGCAGGCCATTTCCATTCATCTCCACAATCCCATTTTATTCGCCCCATCTTCCTGTCAATTCACCCCAGATTTGACTCACTCTCATCACACCGCAAACCGATCAAACCAACAGAGAAAGTGGTAAAGGCAAGTCCAATTCCAGCGTTTAAAAGACATTTGGAGAGATACATGAGAAGAAAGCTTTAAGAGTGATGTGGGACAGTAGCAGAGGAAGGAAATGGGACTAGCGTAGGGAAGCACCTTGGGCGTCAGTAAGGACGAGTTGGGCCAAAGGACCTGTCTCTCTGGTGTAAACCCACACGATCAACAGGGAAAAACGTACAAACTCCATACAGACAGCACCCATAGTCCAGGATTGAACCCGGGTTTTCTGGCGTTGTAAAGGCAGCAACTCTCACCCACTTTGCCACTGTGCCGCCCTGATGCTGCCTGACCCGCTGAGTTACCACCAGCACTTGGTGTCTTTCCCCTGCTGTTATACGCTAGGTGAATGGTCTGAGTTTGTGAAAGGCACCACAGAGAGAAGTGCCAAATCTACGTAATCAACAAGAGTGCCCCTTGATATTTACGTACATTCAACGCAACTTACCAGTTTTCTTTTTCTGCCTTGTTTTTACACATAGGATAATGGCAGCGATGAACAGAAGGAAGACAAATTGTCAAGGCAATCGGAAGGAACAACCTGCCACGGAAATATATCTGCCTCCCTGCAAAATACAAGGAAAAACAAAGACGAGCTCATGGTAATAGACTGATTCCCTCCACAGTAACGAACCATGTGTTTCGATCCGAAAGTAAAATTGTGGGACTAGACTTGAATGCAGTGCATGTTAAATTCTAGAACATTATGAGAATAAATCTATTGGTATGTAAGGAACTATAAGGTAGTTTACAGTTTAGAGATATGACATTGGCCCATATGACAACAGGCCCTTTGGCCCATTGAGACCATGCTGACCATTTAGGGTTGGCACGGTGGCGCAGTGGTAGAGTTTGCTGCCTCCTCACAGCGCTGAGACCCGGGTTCGATCCTGACTACCGGTGCTGTCTGTACAGAGTTTGTACGTTCTCCCTGTGATTGCAAGAGATTTTTCCAGTTTCTCCAGTTTCCTCCCACATTCTAAAGACGTTCGTGTTGGTAGGCTAATTGGCTTCTGTACATTGTCCCTCGTGTGTAGATCAGAACTGGTGTATGGGGAGATCGCTGCTCAGAGTGGACTCAGTGGGCCAAAGGGTCCATTTCCACACTGTATCTTTAAATTGAGCTGAATTGAACTTAACTAATTTGTTCTCAGGTGAGGCTGAGTTGGTTCTTCGAGTTACTAACCTGTTTGGAGGTGTTGAATCAAGAGACTCAACGGAACTTGCTTTCTTGGTGGTTGGTGCATCTTGAGTCAGGGTGGTGAGAGTGGTTGTGGTGGAAGCCCTTGTGCTTATTGTTGTAGAGGTGGTGGTGACCATGTCTGGGCGTTGTGTTTGAGACCCTTGTGGAGATAAAGAAAATTAAGTTTTTGAACATTAAATGTCTGAAAGCACGTTCTGTGCCAGTTTAGTGGTGTGGGGGGGAGATTCTTTGTTTGAATCCCACTACACATATTTGGGCAAAGATCCTTCTGAGGCCACCATAGATGGACCAAGCCTCTTGATCTAGACAGGAGGCTCACCCATTAAGATGCCACCGGATGGTCGCAAGCATTCAGAGACTTCTTTCATGCCCTTCAGAGTCCCACAGGCTGTGTTATCTTCCTGCTGCTAGAGTTAGGCCCATGTCTTCTACGTTGGAGAAGAACTTGGGAGCGGGTGGATTCATGGACTATTTTAATTAGTGGACTGAATTGGAAAATAATACAATTTGGTTGGAGGTATCTACATGAAACATTAACTCTCGTTCTCTCTCCACAGATGCTGCCCAACCCGTTGAGTATTTCATCTTGTGCAGTTTGTGCGGCTCAGTGTAAAGTCCATATCAGTCATCGCATTTTTGTAGTTTTTTTTTTAATTTTATTTTCTTTAAATTTTATTTTATTAAAAGTAAGTACAGGAATATGGCACCAAGGTGCCTAATATATATTGACGTTACATTTTATGTACAATCTTCTTATTATTATTCTTTTTAATAATGAAAAAGAAAAAGAGAGAAATAGATAATAAAAAGATAGAAACATGTTGATATATAGTGTGTGAGAAAGAAAAAAGTGTGAAAGAAGAAAGTTGAGAAAGAAAAAGAAAAAAGAAAGAGAAAGAGTAGAAGTAAGAGATTAAGGGAGATCGTTATCTATATTCATGACCATCCCTCTCCCAATCCTAAAACAGTTCGCTTCTACCATTTTGTTGCACCATATGCTTTCCAAAAAATCGACAAATGGAGACCAACTCGTTAAAAATTGGTCTGATTTATCTATTAGGAGGAATCGCATTTCCTCAAGATGTGCAGTGTCCAACATGTTTGAAATCCACATTTTAAGCATTAGTACAGCTGTATTTTTCCAAAAGTTAAGTATAAACGTTTTTTTTGCCGTTATTAACCGATAATTAAAAAATAAAATCCGGTGGCGCTAATGAAGCCCTAGAGGATAGCGCCGCCAGCTCCGTAAAAAAATTGGAAAAAAACGGGGTTTTAAAAGACTTACCGGCTGTCTGCTACACACTGCCTTCCGTTTCTATACCGACTGTGCCGAGTGACGTCATCAGCCGCGCGACTAACTATGTCGACGCCACGGAGCCCTACCGACAAGAGTAAAACCTCGTTCAACCCGACAGAAAGCGGCAGAAGGCCGAGGTGAAGCCTCGGATTCGAGTAGGACTAGCTCCATGGAAGATGTTTCCAAGAAACCAGGCACAAAAGCGGAAGGTGAGGATTTGAAAACTTTTATATCTCAACAGATGGCTATTTTAAAAGCTAGAATTAAAGAAGAAAATGAAAGGTATAAAGGAAGAATTAAAGGAAGTAATATGTCAAAATAAACAATCAGATGGATCAGATGAAAAATCAACTGAATGAATTTCAAAAAGAAACAATGTTAAAAATTGAAAAAAAGGTCAAGAAAGTATCGGAAGATTTGAAGAAAGAACTTATTGAAATGCTTAAGGATAATGGAAAGTAAGATGGAGAAAAAACTTGAAAAGGTTAAAAAAGACTTTCAAAATAAGATTAATCCTATTGAGAATGTGCTGGAACAACAGGCAGCTGGCATGAAGAACCTTGAACAGATAGCGGAGGCAAGTACTGAGTCTACAGCAAAGCTGATAACAGAACATGAACGTCTAATGACTTTGCTGACTAAAACAACAGAGAAATGTACTCAGCTAGAAGGCTATCAGAGAAGACAGAACTTGAGGATCGCAGGGATTCCTGAAGGTCGCGAGAAACACGAAGATCTTCGAGAATTCACTGCTAAACTACTCCAAAATGTTTTATCTCTGGATGAAATGCCTTTATTAGCTTGTGCACATAGAGTCGGCAGACGTCAGACCAGTATAAATGCCCCCCCAAGACAAATGATCATAAAGCTACAATATGATTTTGTTCTGGAGGAGATTATGCGGAAAGCTGCGAGAAATAAGAATTTGACATTTGAAGGACAAAGGATCAGTATCTATCGAGATTACCCTCCAGAGGTTGCTAGAAAACGGAAGGCTTTTAATGAAGCCAAAAGCCTAATGAGGGGTGTAGAAAATCTGAGATACGGTTTGAATTACCCAGCCATTCTAAGAGTTACTTTTAACACAGTGGAGCATTTCTTTAAAACCCCAGAAGCAGCCTTGGATTTCGCAAAGCAGTTCAAGCCTTGAAAAGTATTTACAAGCAAACATACTGACTTTTACTATTTTTAGAGACCCAACATGGAGTCTCAACACTACCAGCAGCCTTGGATTTCGCAAAGCAGCTCGAGTCTTGAAAAGTATCTACAAGCAAACATACTGACTTTTTCTACTTTTAGAGACCCAATACGGACACTCAACATTCGTGAGATTTCATATGATAATATGGGACTAGAAGTAATGGACAATGCCGTACGGAATGAAGAGGAAAAAACTGGATTGGAAGACGTTTTCTGGATACTGACAATTAGTCTTAACATATAACTAATATAAACAAATAACACACATATTAAAATCACAACGCGGTTTTATTATCAATATGATTATTATTAATCAAGATTGCTCACTTTTGCTAATTAATATCACTAATAATTAATAACTAATGTCTCGTTAATGAATGGAGTTAAATTTAGCTATGGATCTCATTTGGAGATCCTTTTTTTCTAATAATAATTTTTATTTTGTACTTTAAATTATATTCTTTATGTTTAATACTGCTTAGATTTTCTAAGTTAATTTTAGATATAGATACCCTTATATGACGATTACCACCACTTTTTTCATTCCTTTAATATTACACCCCAGTTAAAAATATATTGATGGAATAATAATTCCTCAAATCTAGGAGCTGGCCAAGTTAATAACAACAATGCCGGAAGTCCTTAGATGGATAGCCAAGTTAATATGGCTAACACAAACTACAAATACTTTATTTGTAGTTTTTTTCCTTCTTTACACAAACTATTAATTTCTTTAACTATTCTTTACTATCCTTTTATATCTATTGTATTTTTCAGTTTGAATGGAGTTACACATTGGACCAATGGAGATATATTCGTGAGGTATATAAAAGAGATTTAAAATTCATCTATTCGGTGTTCGGGTGTAAGGTTAGGTCTACTGCGCTGACCCTTAGACTCTATTGCAGATTCCCACAAACTTAAAATGCAAGACTTAAAAAGAAATACGGGGAATGAGGGATTAACATTTTGCAGTTGGAACGTTAAAGGTATTAATGAACCAATAAAGAGAGGAAAAATATTGACACATTTAAAGGCAATTAAAGCTGATGTAATTTATATTCAAGAAACCCACTTAAAAAAAGACGCTGAAAACAGGTTGAAAGCTAAATGGATAGACAAAATATATCATTCTTCTTTTACGCATAAATCAAGAGGTGTAGCAATATTATTTCGTAAAGGTACTTTATTTAAACATACATCAACTATATCTGATAAAGATGGTAGATACATTATTGTGATAGGAGAAATAAACACAGAAAAAATGATTTTCGTTAATATATATGGACCAAATTTTGATAGCCCTTTGTTTTTTAAGAAAGTACTTAACAATATTCCGGAATTAACACACATTATAATTTGATAATTGGAGGAGATTTTAATTGTACATTAGACCCTTACCTAGACAGATCTTCAAAACAAAGAAAAACTAAATCACATTCTAGTGATTTATTAAATGCATATATTCAAACGACTAATATTAAAGATGTTTGGAGAATAGAAAACCCTACTGGTCGAGAATACTCTTTTTACTCACCAGTACATAAAACTTACTTAAGAATAGATTATTTTCTGGTAGATGCAAAGCTTATCTCACTTACTTACGAACCCAAATATCATAATATTATAATCTCAGATCATGCACCATTAACATTTAAAATTAAAATAAATGGTAAAACAGAAAATTGTGGACAATGGAAACTTAATCCACAAATTTTTAAAAAATAAAACCACTCAGGAATATATTATAACTCAAATTAAGATTTTTTTGAAATAAATGATCAACCAGAAAATATCTCGCTCTTTATTATGGGAAACATTTAAAGCATATCTTCGGAGGAATTATGATTTCTTTCACAAGCATTCCATAATAAAAAGATTCGGAAGGAACAACAGGACTTGGAAAGGGAGATTAAACAATTAGATATACAGAATGCAACAAAACCAGATATAATAATACATAATAAAATTGTAGCATTGAAATATAAATTAAATAAAATATATACTGATCAAGTTTTAAAATTTTATCAACATACTAAACAATTACAGTTTGAATTTGGAGACAAACCCCAAAAATTATTAGCTCGACAATTAAGGAAAATTGAAGCTGAAAAAAATTATACATAGGATTAAATCACAAAATAGTGATTTATTAATACAACCTAAAGATATTAATGAAAGATTTATGCAATATTATAAAAAATCTATATACTGTTTAAAGCGACAGTAAATAAAACAGAAAATAGATGCCTTTTTAAAAATATGTAACTTAAAAGGTTTGGATTTACAAAATAAAGAACTATTAAAATGCTGATATATTTCAATAAAAGAAATCCAAGAATCTATTAGATCATTAAAAAATGGTAAAACACCGGGACCGGATGGTATAGGCTCGGAATTTTATAAAATTTTTCATGATCATATGGTCCATATTTGAAATCATTATATGAACAGATATATACACAACAGAAATTACCAGATACGCTGAACGAGTCTATTATAACACTTATACCTAAAATAAATAAAGACTTGGATGAACCAGGATCATATAGAGCAATAGCTCTATTAAATACGGATCAAAAGATTCTAACAAAAATATTAGCACAAAGATTAAGTACAGTTGTCAATGAATTAATTCATCCCTATCAAACAGGATTTATATCTAAAAGATATTCCTCATATAATCTAAGACGGTTATTTAATATTATATATTCGAAAAGAAGTGATAAAAAAGATTTAGTAGTTATCTCGCTGGATGCAGAAAAAGCTTTTGACCAAGTGGAATGGCCTTATCTATTTTCGGTGATGGAAGCTTTCAAGCTCGGTGAGAAGTTTACTACTTGGATTAAATTGTTATATGCAAACCCAACAGCTAGAATAACAACAAACCGTATGTTATCTACTAAATTTAGTTTATCTCGAGGTTGTAGACAAGGCTGTCCTCTAATCACCTTTATTGTTCGCGCTAGCAATAGAACCTCTCGCCCAAAGGGTGAGATTACATCCGGAAATACATGGATATGATACTAAAGATACTAAGAATAAAATCTCCTTATATGCGGGACGATGTATTACTTTATATCACTGAACCGGAAAATAAGTATCCGAAATTTGTTAAAACTAATAACGGAAATTTGGATTAATCTCAGGATACAGTATCAATTGGAATAAAAGTGAACTTATGCCAATAACGATGAATAATTTACAGATATTACAACAATTTCCTTTCAAGATAACAAATGAAAATATTTAAATATCTTGGCATTTTCGTTACAAAAAGATTTGATTCTTTATTTAAATCTAACTTCCCGTTATTACTGAACAAATTAAATAAGAATATTTTATACTGGAAAAGTTTACCTATTTCAATGTTAGGTAAAATCAACGCGATAAAAATGATTTTTCTCCCACAATTATTATATTTATTTCAATTAATACCGATATATCTCCCTAAAAATTTTTTTTTAAAATTAGACTCCCTAGTTACTAACTTTATTTGGGATTATAAGAACCACAGAATAAATAAAAAACACTTATGTAAAGCTAAAATAAATGGGGGATTAGCATTACCAAATTTTATGTTTTATTACTGGGCAGTTAATATCAAAAACATGAATTTTTGGCTAGAAGAAATAGATAACAAACCAAACTGGTTAAAAATGGAAAAAGAAGATTGTTCTCCATTTGAAATTAGTTCTATAATATTTGCTAATACTAACGTGACTAAGAAAATTTATAGTGAAAACCCGATAATAGAAAACGGAATCCGCATTTGGAAACAAATAAAGAAAACATTAAAATTAAAATCTATACCGTTAGGTCTTACCATTGCCAATAATTTTACATTTAAACCTTCAACGATGGATATTACAATGGAAAAATAAAGGAATTTTAAACATAGGGGATCTTTATAAGGAAAGCTCTTTTCTTTCATTTCAAGAGTTACAACAAACTTATGGACTACAAAATAATGAATATTTTAGATATTTACAAATCAGAAACTATATCTCTGCAAATACACAAGAACTTAGAAATAGAAAGACTGACATTTTAGATGAATGCTTGAATAAACATCCAAATACAGAAAAAATGATATCATATATTTATAATATTTTATTGGAAAGTGATATCCCATCAACGGAAACACATAGACATATTTGGGAAAATGAATTAGGTCAAATAATAAGCTCAGAAATATGGGACGAAAGCTTACAACACATACATCATTGTTCGTTTAAATGCTAAACATGTTCTTATACAGTTTAAAATTCTACATAGACTACATTATTCCAAATCTAAATTACATAATATATTTCCAAAATTATCGCCTATATGTGATAAAATGTCAAATCTCAGAAGCAAATTTGTCACATTCATTCACTAATTGTATAAAGATTGTAGAATATTGGAACGAAATATTTAAGATAATTTCGAATGTTAATAATATTACAATGATTTCTGATCCAAAGTTAATAATACTTGGAATACTTGAAACGGACCAACTAATTACAATGAACCAAAGAATTTTTATCGACTATTGTCTAATAATTGGGAAAAAATTAATACTAAAATTTTGGAAAGGCCCTGCATCCCCAACAATTAAAATGTGGAATACAGAAATGTCTGAGACACTTCATTTGGAGAGATTGAGGGCTTGTCCTTATGGATAGGTTAGATCTCTTCAGAGAGATTTGGTCTCCATATATTAAATATTTACAGGGTCATAACGGTTCGGCGCGAAGACTTGACTGAGGCCTGAATATCTGAATGGATGAAGAAACATATATAATAAATCATGAATATATCTCCAAGGACGAATTAATGAATAATATTCCAATCTCCATCAAACTTTCAACCACTCTCTTTTCTATTTTCTATTCTTTATTTTTTCTATCCTTAATTATAAAAAAAGTATAGAAACACATTATATTAAAATTTTTAATATTAATGCGAATATAGATATCATTACTTGTATGAAAATATTATTGATGTCCTGTATTTTTAATTACATAAAATTGTGTAGTTTCAACTATATAATAATTTAGAAATATAAAAGTCAATAATAATACAAACACTCTTATTATTATGAAAATATAATGAATATTATAGAAGTTCGGTTAATATTGTGTATTATACAATTATAACATGGGGGACTTGTATTTTGAAATCAGAGGAAATATGGATATTATGAGTAGTATGAGTATATTGCTAATACTAGGAAGATACTATACACACTCCCAATTATACAAAATAATTAACCTTGATATGTATTATTGATAATATTATAAATAATATAAACAGTATCAATTTATCATTAATATTATATAGTTTTTATCGTTGTATAAGAGTGTATTTTGTAATTACTTTGTTTCTATAATAAAAAAATAAAAAAAATAAAATAAAATTAAAACAAAATAAAATAAAATTTGAGATGAGTTCAATTTATTCCCATCTGCCATTACTCCAAATACAATCATTTAAGTATTAGGTTCCATTTTTATCTTAAATAATTTTGTAAATATTTCAAAAATATCACTCCAGAATTTATAACGTTTTATGCAGGAGACAAAAGAGTGTGTTATCGTTGCATTTTGGGATAGACATTTATCACAAATGGGGGAAGTATTTGGATAGAATTTATTCAATCTAGTTTTTGAGTAATATAATCTATGTAAAATTTTTATTCAATTTTATCTTACATTAATCGAACATTTATGTATATATATCAAATACGTTTCCCATGTTTCCTTCGTAATTTTTATCATTAATTCTCATTCCCACTCTTCTCTAAGTGCCTCTGTCGATGGTTTAAAATATTTTTAAAATACTATCATATAAATATGATATTAATTTCTGTGAGTCAGCCTTAATGTTCATTGCTTCTTCCAGTGGATCTAAAGTTATGTTTTTGATATCTTTGTATGTATTTTCTCATGAAGTCGCAGATCTGAAGATATTTAAAATATTGGTTATTTTTCAGTTAAAATTTTAATTGGAATTGTTGGAATGATAACAGATTTCCCATTTCAGACATATCACCGATCCTTTTAATTCCCATTCTTTCCCATTGATTATATGTTTTATCAATAAGAGATGGTTTAAATGAAGGGTTATTCACTATTGGCATTAACAAAGATAGGTTTCTTAATTTTAAGGATAATTTTATTTGTTTCCAAATTCTTATTGTCTCATGTATAATTAGGTTATTCTTATATATTGTGTTGTTCAGTTTTATCGGGGAGAAGAGGATCGCTCCTATATTACAAGGAGAACAGTCCTCTTTCTCCATTCTTATTCATTCTGTCTGTTGGGTAGAACTGTCCAAGCAGTAAATTATTCTTAATATGCACTGCCCTATAATAATACAAAAAGTTCGGAAGATGACATATCAGTCATCTCATGAGGATTCTTCGTTCATAAGTTATAGAAACATAGAAAATAGGTGCAGGAGGAGGCCTTTCGGCCCTTTGAGCCAGCATCGCCATTCATTGTGATCAGGGCTGAACGTCCCCAATCAATAACCTATGCCTGCCTTCTCCCCCATATCCCTTGATTCCACTAGCCCCGAGAGCTCCATCTAACTCTCTCTTAAATCCATCCAGTCATTTGGACTCCACTGCCCTCTGTGGCAGGGAATTCCACAAATTCACAACTCTCTGGGTGAAAAAGTTTTTTCTCACCTCAGTCTTAAATGGCCTCCCCTTTATTCTAAGACTGTGCCCCCTGGTTCTGGACTCGCCCAACATTGGGAACATTTTTCCTTCATCGAGCTTGTCCAGTCCTTTTATAATTTTATATGTTTCTATAAGATCTCCACTCATCCTCCTAAACTCCAGTTTAGAGCCTAGTCTTTTCAATCTTTCCTCGTGTGACAGTCCCGCCATCCCATGGATCAATCTCGTGAACCTACGCTGCACTGCCTCAATCACAAGGATGTTCTTCCGCAAATTAGGAGTCCAAAACTGGACACAACACTCCAGATGTGGTCTTACCAGACCCCAATACAACTGCAGAAGAACCTCTCCACTCCTGTACTGAAATCCTCTTGCAATGAAGTTCATGTGTTAGGGGAGGAATGAGGTCATTTTGTCTACTCCGCCATTCAATCATGGCTGATCTATCTCTCCCTCTCAACCCCATTTTCTTCCCTTCTCCCCATATCGCTTGACACCCATACTAATCGAGAACCTGTGAATCCTAAAAATACCCAGTGACTTGGCCCTCATTGGAAACACGGTAAAAGCTTTTCCCTGTACGTCGGTACAGAACGACAACAATAAACTGAGCTCATGAATCACCAAAGTTTGTGAGACACAAGAATTGCAGGTGCTGGAATCTTGAGCAAAACACAAAGTGCTGGAGTAACTCAGCAGGTCCGGCAGCATCTGTGGAAGGAATGAACGGACGATGTATAGGGTTCGGACCCTTCCTTCAGATGATGTGTGTGTGTGGGTGTGACAGTAAACGGGCAGGGGGAGAGGGTGAGGGGGCGGTTCCACCCCTCCTGCCACAGTGAGGGGACGGCAGAGTTTCTGGTTCTGGAGCAATCGTCTTTGGGGAAATGAGCCGCCAGCAGCAGAACCGCCGGTCCCCGTTCACGAGGTCCCCCCCTCCCCGTCCCCGTCCCCCCCCCCCCCTCACACACACATACACACACACTGCTCCTTGGACAGTGGGCTCATGGACCCCTGTAAATGTGCTCCCCCCCCTTCACCCCGACCCCCGGCGATGTGGCACCGAGTCACCGTCAGGACCGAGGCCGGGAATTCCCAGGCTGGAATGTTCACATCTGGGAGAGTGAGGAGAGATCGTCAACGTACCTTCAGAAACCTTCAATGAGATGGAGGTCCTTTCATTGCTTGAAAAGATTCCCTTTTTTACTATCACACACCAGTAGCGTCCTTCATCACTCTTCTCCAGGTTGTCGATGGTTACTGAAAGTATCCGTTGTGTTTTGTTATCAGTCATCGATGTTCTCCCTTGTCGTGGGTCATCAGTAGAAACCACGGTCTTAGATAACCGGTAATAATAACCTTTACTCCATAGCTTACTGTTGTCACTGTATTCCTGACCATACCGACATTCCACAGTGACCGACTGCCCCAACTCTCTCGTCACCTCCTTGGGTCCAGTTATTCCCCCTGACCCTGTGGGCACATGAATGATGAAAGATCACACACACTGCAGCAACACAAGCTGAGGTTTAACAATAAAAAAACATGTCATTTTGTGCTGTTCAGACAGGTTCATGGTTTTGCATAGATCATGTGTAGCAAGGAACTGCAGGTGCTGGTTTACACCAAAGATTGACACAAAGTGCTGGAGTAACTCGGCAGGTAGCCAAAAATGCTGGAGAAACTCAGCTGGTGAGGGCGGAAGCATCTATGGAGTGAAGGAAATAGGCGACGTTTCGGGTCAAGACCCTTCTTCAGACTGATGGCAGATCAGGCAGCATCTCTGGAGTAAAAGGGTAGGTGGCCTTTTCGGGTCGGGACCATTCTTGATCTCCTGGTTGCCAACCCTGTCAACATCCCTTCCCATTCCCACACTGACCTTTCTGTCCTGGGCCTCCTCCATTGCCAGAGTGAGGCCACATGCAGGTTGGAGGAACCGCACCTCATATTACGCTCAGGTAGTTTACAACCCAACGGTTTGAACGTTGAATTCTCTAATTTTAACTATCTTCTACTAACCTGCGCCCTCCCCTTCCCCCTTGACCCCTTTCTCCACCCTGGTGGGTGAGGGGCTGGTTTTCCCCCACCTGGTTCTGGAGGTTCTGGTCCCGGAGCGATCGTCTTTCGGGAAATGAGCCTCAGCAGCAGAACCGCGGTAGCTGGGATCTTCCGTGGGGCTGGTGTCTGACATCCCCCCCCTATACTGCTCCTGGGACAGTGGGCCCAGTAAATGATGTATGCACCACCACCACCCCCCCCCCCCCCCCCCCGTCCACCTCGACCCCCGGGGATGTGGCACCAAGTCACCATCAGGACTGAGGCCGAAATTCCCTGGCTGGAATTTTCACATCTGGGAGCGTGAGGAGAGATCGTCAACGTACCTTCAGAAACCTTCAATGAGATGGAGGTCGATTCATTGTGTGAATGTTTTCCCTTTGCTATCACACACCAGTAGCGTCCTTCATCACTCTTCTCCAGGTTGTTGATGGTTACTGAAATTATCTGTTGTGTTTTGTCATCAGTTATCGATGTTCTCCCTTGTCGTGGGTCATCAGTAGAAACCACGGTAGAAGATGACTGGTAATCATCACCTTTACGCCACAGCTTGTTGTAATCACTATATTTCGAATCATACTGAAATTCCACAGTGACCGACTGCCCCAACTCTCCCCTCACCTCCTCGGGTTCAGTTACTCCCCTTGACCCTGTGGGCACATTAATGATGAAAGATCACTCTCACTGCAGCAACACAAGCTGAGGTTTAAGTAAGTAAGTAAGTAAGTTTATTGGCCAAGTATTCACATACAAGGAATTTGCCTTGGTGCTCCGCCCACACGTAACAACATGACATACAGTGACAGTTACGAATCACTCAGAAAATACTAAACATTAATAATAATAAAACATTAATGACAAAACACCATTGATCAAGCATGTGAACCAACAAAATATCAGATCAAAGGGAGGCTACAGATTTTTGGCTGTTGAGTAGAGCAACTACTCGTGGATAAATACAGTTTTTATGTGGCAGTTTTGACAGCCTGGAGTCGCCTTCCAGAGGGAAGTGATTCAAAGAGTTTGTGGCCAGGGTGAGAGGGGTCAGAGATGATCTTGCCTGCTCGCTTCCTGGCCCTTGCAGTGTACAGTTCATCAATGGAGGGAAGGTTGCAGCCAATAACCTTCTCAGCTGATCGGACGATTCGTTGCAGCCTCCAGGTGTCGTGCTTGGTGGCTGAGCCAAACCAGACCATGATGGAGAAGGTGAGAACAGACTCTACGATGGCCGTGTAGAATTGGACCATCATTGCCTGTGGCAGATTGTGCTTCCTCAGCTGCCGCAGGAAGTACATCCTCTGTTGTGCCTTTTTGACTGTGGAGTTGATGGTCGCCCCACACTTAAGGTCCTTGGAGGTGATATTTCCCAGGAACTTAAACGACTCCACAGATGTGACTGTGGTGTTGTTGATGGTGAGTGGGGTGAGGGGAGGGGGAGCTCTCCTAAAGTCTACAATCAATTCCACTGTCTTAAGAGCATTGAGCTCTAGGTTGTTGCTACGGCACCAGGATGCCAGCTGTGACACTTCCTGTCTGTAAGCAGATTCCTCCCCATCCTGGATCAGTCCAATCAGGGTTGTATCGTCCGCAAACTTGGGAAGTTTGGCAGAGGAGTCTGTAGAGGTGCAGTCATTGGTGCAGAGAGAGAGTAGAGGAGAGGGGAGAGTACGCAGCCTTGCGGTGCCTCTATGCTGAGCGTTTGCGGGTTCGAGGTGCTTTCCCAGCCTCACATGCTGCTTCCTGTCTGTCAGGAAGCTGGTGATCCACCGACAGAGGGGTTCAGGCACAGTCAACTTGGAAAGTTTGGAGTGTAGTAGCTCTGGCACAATGGTGTTGAATGCAGAGCTAAAATCAACAAACAGGATCCTCGCATAGGTCCCCTGGTGGTCTAGGATGAAGTGCAGGCCCAGGTTGACTGCATCATCCACAGATCTATTGGCCCGATATGCAAATTGCAGAGGGTCCAATAGATCTGTTTGTGATATTTTTCAACTTGGCCAGCACATGCCTTTCGAGTGTCTTCATGACTACAGAGGTCAGTGTGACAGGCCTGTAGTCATTAAGACAAGTAATCCTTGCCTTTTTGGGTGCAGTGACAATAGTGGAGACTTTGAAGCAGGCAGGGACAGTACATGTTTGCAGGGACTGGTTTAAAATGTCTGTGTAGACCGGTGCCAGCTGTTTGGCACAGAGCTTATGAGTCGAGGGGGAAACATTGTCAAGTCCTGGAGATTTCCGGCTTTTTTGTCCTCTGAAATGCCTCTCCTCCTCCTCTATTTTTATTGTTGATATTTGATAAGTGATGTTTTGCAGCACAGAGGGTATGGGTGATTTGGTGTGAAGTGGTGATTGGAGGGGGGTGGGCGTAGAAGGGCCCAGTCTTTGTGAGTGGGTGTGAAGTGACAGTATTTTCATACTGGAGTCTTGCCTTAAGTAGGTGTGAAGTGGTGAATGGGAAGGAGAGGATGCCGGGTCCATTCTTTGTAGACTGGGGTCTGGCTGGGTTGGTTGGTTGGTTAACAATAAAAAACATGTAATTTGTGCTGTTCAGACAGCTTCATGGTTTCGCAAAGATCATGTGCAGCAAGGAACTGCAGGTGCTGGTTTACACCAAAGATAGACACAAAGAGCTGGAGTAACTCAGCGGGACAGGCAGCATCTCTGAAGAAACCGACGGGTTTCAATCTCACTACAATAGTGTTCAATCTCACTACAACCCACATCCCCATTGAACTAGTAGAAACAAGGAACTGCAGATGCTGGTTAATACACAAAAGGACACAAAGTGCTGGAGTAACTCAATGGGTCAGGAACTATCTCTGGAGAAAGTGGATAGGTTACGATTCATAGAAATATATAACCATAGAAAATAGGCGCAGAAGTAGGCAATTCGGCCATTCGAGCCAGCAGTGCCATTCAATATGATTTTCAATCAAAGACTTTATTGTCATTCAAAAATACACCAACAACTTCAAGTTGGAATGAAATTTCGTTGCATCTGGCTCACCGTGCAACATAAAATAACAAAAGGATAAAATATATAAAAAGATCAAATAGATAAAAAGATAAAATAGATAATAGTGGCGGCACATTATATGGAATTCAAGAGTCTGATGGCTCGGGGGAAGAAGCTGTTGCAGAACCTGGCCGTTCACTCCTTATACTGCGATACCTTTTGCCCGAGGGCAGCAGAGTGAACAGTCCATGATGGAGATGTGTGGGGTCTTTTATAATGCTGTTGACCTTGGACAAGCAACGTTTGCGCGCAATGTCCCGGATTGAAGGAAGAGAAGTCCCGATGATTTTTTCAGCCATCCTCACCACTCTCTGCACGGACTTCCAGTCGGAGGCTTTGCAGTCCCCAAACCAGACAGATGCAGCTGGTCAAAATGCTCTCTATGGTGCCCCTGTAGAAAGTGGTGAGGACGGGATGGGGAGGTGAGCTCTTCTCATCCGGCGCAGAAAGTGCAAACGCTGCTGCGCTCTCTTTACTAGTGATGCGATGTTTTGTGACAAGGTCAGACTGTTCATGGCTGATCATCCAAAATCAGTACCCTCTTCTGCTTGCTCCCCCTATCCCATGATTCCATTAGCCCTAAGAACTATATCTAACTCTCTCTTGAATACATCCAGTGAATTGGCCTCCACTGCCCTCTGTGGCAAAGAATTCTACAGATTCACAACTCTGGGTGAAAAGGTTTTTCCTCATCTGGCCTACCCCTTATTCAGGTCTCAACCCAAAACGTCACCTATCGATGTTCTCCAGAGATGCTGCCTGACCTGCTGCCTTACTCCAGCACTTTGTGCTTTACTAAAGCTGAATAGCCAGCTGCCTGTGGTGTCAGTGGTGACTCAGCAGGTCAGGCAGTATCTGTGGAGAACATGGACATGTGACGTTTCAAGTCATGACCATGAGATACTCCCTGACCTACTGAGTTACGTCAGCACTTTGTGCCCCATTGAACTAAACTTCCCGGCGTGTGGAGGAAGCTGGATCTGCCACTGATGTTTCAAACTCCACGTCCACCTGGAATAATTATGATGTGTCTTTTTCACACAATGGACCAAACTGATCTAAGCTACATTTTAATATAAAATTGCATACATGTAAGGCTACAAGTAACAAACAAAATGTGTAGATCACCTCTGAAAAGCACATAGTTACAATACCACATGTTTTTGTGACTGTGAAATGATTTAAAAAAAAGTAATTTAATTAAATAGATCCTGGAAAACCAATAACCATTGGTGAAAAACCAATCCAGGCATTACATTTTGGGCTTCAGCCCCATCCTACCCTTTGGGCTTCTACCCCATCCTAACTTAGTTGCGTGTGTTAGTTGTCTGTGCATGATGTGTGTGTGGGAGGGAAGGAGAGAAGGGAGGGAGAGGGCCCGTGGCGGGAGCTGAGGCCGGGATCCGGGCGGATGGGTGTGAGCTGAGGCCGATGTTTGTAAACGTCGCTCCAACCCCCGGCCCGGCCCTCCCTGTATTGTTCACCGCGTCTCCCCGGGGAGAGAGAGGGGTGGAGCTGGGGCTGTGTGGGAAGCACGGCGACTGGAGGGGCGGGAGCGCTGCCGTGAGCAAACGACGCACCTCCCCCTCTCCCCCTTCTCCCTCTTCTCCGTTTCCCCTCCCCGTCTACCCCTTTCTTCCCCCTCCACCTCTCTACTCTATCTCCGCCCCTCTCTCCCCCCCTCCACCCGGGGTAGATCTACCTGAGCCGAGAGTAGATAACTCTGGCGTGGGGCCCCCTTACTCGCGGGGCCCAATTGGGAGCAATCGGTCCAAACGGCTTAAGGCCGGCCCCGGGTACATGGATAGGACAGGTTTGTAGGGACATGGACCTAACATGGACAGGTGGGACTAGTGTTGCTGAGACATGTTGGCCGGTGTGGGCAAGTTGGGCTGAGGGCCTGTTTCTACACTGTATCACTATGACTCTAACACATGTGAAACTCTGCAGATTCAGGATCTGGGATGGAGACACATGATCAGATCAGTCCAGGTCCGCTCACAAGCCACAAGACAAATGCCTTGAAGGAGAACTCAGAGGCTGGGGAAAGCACAGTGTGGAGAACAGCTCGAGCAGCAGAGTCTGTAAAGCAGCTGTTTTTTCTCAGGAGAGATTACCTCAACTTCTCCAAATGCTAAATTGGACAGTCACTCTGGTGCTTCCTCATTTGAGATGCCCACCTGTTCCTCTGGCTGGCTCTCACAGGTTTTTTCTTTGAATGTGCTAAGATTTAGATTCAACATTTCCCATTGCAGTGCGTGGAGGGAGTGCCGTGTGTCTTTGATGGACACTAAATGCTGGAGTAACTCAGCGGGTCAGGCGGCATCTCTGGAGAGAAGCAATGGGTGACATTTTGGGTTGAGACCCTTCTTCAGACCAACAGTCAGCGAGGGAGGAAGTCAAGAGATATGCAAGTGGTAAAGCATTTAGCTGATCTGCTGTCAAGTCACTGAGAAAGTTCACCTGGAGATAGTTTGCACCAGAATAGTGGAGCAAACTCTCTGGTCCAGGGCAAGAGTTACCCCAACACCCAAGATCAACAAGGCCAGCTGTCGGGTCATTTTCTACAGGGAGCTAGCTGTGTGCAATTTGGCTGCACACAACACGACAACAACCGCTGATGGAAGTCTCTACAGGAACTAATGAGTGTTGAGCACTTCATCATCAGCTCCCCACACAGTACAGAGAGGTCTGTGTTTACAAATAATTCAAAGCACTGGTAAATAATTCTAAAGGACAGAGCATTTTGTAAAACAACGATTTACCTGATGTGAGACCAACAGCGACAAGAACCAACAGAGCGACTGTTCCCCTGGATCTGGGCCGTTTCTGGTGGGTGAATTCTCCCTGTCCCACCGCCATGTCTCGGCTGCGTTGGATCGGTTTGGTTCCTGCACTGCGTTTGAGTTGTCCTCTTCCTCATTCACAACAGAAGTCAAACAGTCAATGTCCGTTTACTCAGGAAATGACTTTGCAGTGGTTCGAGACTAAGTTGGTGACTCACTTGCCACCTCCCCCAGCCTCCTCACCACGAACAATGCACCTATCAGGAGTGGGCTGCAATGCTCTCCTGTTGCCTGGATTGGAGCATCTCCTCGAAGCTCTGCTTCATCCTGGTGACGTTTGCCCGCTTGTCAGGCACTCTGTCCACCACCGCAAACATTCCCTTGCCCACCACCTCAACCCCCTCCCTCAAATGCGGGAACACTGTGTCTGAACATGTATGGGATTAGGAGGCAGAGATCAGCCATGCTTGAATGGCGGAGGAGACTCGATGGGCCGAATGGCCATATTCTACTCCTGGAACGTGGAACTTGTGAACTGTTTGCCCACCTCAAAATGCGTATCACTAATTTGTCCAGCCTTCCTCAGCTTCTCATGTTTTGAAACGTTACCCGGGAGAAATAGGGCACCAACGGAACGGAAATGAGGAAACATTTTTTTCACACAGAGTGTTGTGAGTCTCTGGAATTCTCTGCTTCAGAGAGCGGTGGATGCCGGTTCTCTGGATACTTTCAAGAGAGAGCTAGATAGGGCTCTTAAAGATAGCGGGCTCTTCCAGATGACTCTCTCACGCACTTACTATCCTATCTAACTCTCTCTATTCTTCTTATTCTTCTTCTTCTTAAAATATAAAATAAGGAGTGGTACAGGAAATGTATTATGTTATTTTTGTCTTATATCATTGTAATGTACATTACTTCTAATAAAGACATTAAAAAAAAAAGATAGCAGAGTCAGGGGATATGGGGAGAAGGCAGGAACGGGATACTGATTGTGGATGATCAGCCATGATCACATTGAATAGTGGTGCTGGCTCGAAGGGCTGAATGGCCTACTCCTGCACCTATTGTCTGTTGTCTATTGTAAAATGCGATCAGATAAGTCAACTCATGTCACCAGATAAACTCCTTGAAAGACAATTCAAATATTTGAGCATCGGAGACCAGGTAAAGCTTAGTTTGAAGATGTGATTCATAAAATCATGGAGTGATACAGCACGGAAATAGCTTGCCTATGCCGATCAAGATGCCCCATGTACGCTAGTGCCTCTTTAGTTTAGTTTCGTTTAGAGATACAATACGGAAACAGGCCCTCTGGCCCACCGTGTCCGCACCATCCAGTGATCCCCGCACAGCAGCACAAATGTTTACATTTACACCAACCCAATTAACCTACAAACCTGTACATCTTTGGAGTGTGGGAGGAAACTGAAGTTCTCGGAGAAAACTATGTACAGACAAGCACCTGAAGCCGGGATTGAACCCGGGTATCTGCCGCTGTTATGCAATGTAAGGCAGCAACTCTACAGCTGCGCCACCATAAAAACCAGGCCTGCATTTGACCCCTGTCCCTACAAACCTTGCCTATCCACATACCATGTCCTAATGCTTTTAAATGTTGTTAATAGTACCCGTCCCCACTACCTCCTCTGGACATGCTCCTTCCATGTACCCATCAGCTTCTGTGAGATAACATTGTTGAGGTAGGATTAGGGTTGTGTGAGGGAGAAGACAAAGGAGATTGCATATACTAGAATCTGGAACAATAGGCAGAACACCTGAAAAACTCAACGGGTCAAGCAGCATCTGTGGAGGCAAAAAGTGCATGTTTGTATTCCGGCCGAGACACTACTTCCTGACTGAGGTTGAAAACTGGATGTTTACCAATATATGGCAGAACAAAGAGGAGATGGGTCAAACGTGGGTAAGTGGAACTAGTGGACTAGGGTGGCACGGTGGCGCAGTGGTAGAGTTGCTGCCTTACTGCGTTTACAGTCGGGTTCGATCCCGACTACGGGTGCTGTCTGTATGGAGTTTGTACGTTCTCCCCGTGACCGCCTGGGTTTTCTCCAAGATCTTCAGTTTCCTCCCACACTCCAAAGCCATATAGGTTAGTAGGTTAGTTGGCTTGGTATAAGTGTAAATAGTCCCTAGTGCGTGTAGGATGTTAATGCGGTGGGATCACTGTTCGGTGCGAACTCGGTGAACTGAAGGGCCAGTTTCCACGCTGTATCTCTAAACTAAACTAAACTAGTTTAGGTTTAAGATAGAAATGCAGATGCTGGAAAAATCGATGGTAGACAAGAATAAACTAATAAACAAAGATAACAGTGCTCCAGCCAGCCTCGCAATGGGCCGTCGAACTAGAGTCTCTAACCTGCCTAAATGGAAATAACCCTGAAACAAAACACTCAGGTCAGCCCTTATCCATCCCAATTCAATATTAATCGACAAATGTAGGTAATAATACACAAAGTTTTATGCCATGTGGCCAGGCCTCCTGCAGCTCACACCAGCAACCTGCTCACGAGTCAGGGTCGACGAAGAGAGAGAGATTTCTGGGAGCTTCTGGTATTTAAGGTTCCGATGAGTCACCCATCACCTGACACAGCTTGGCCAATCGGGTACAGGAGCCCTTAACACCTTGATTCCGACTTCCAGCCACGGGGCCTGCACTCAGGAGAGAAACAAAAGAGTTAAGTACATAGCATTCACCAGAGGGGGGGGGGGGAAGTACCTAACAACAAGTATAAGGAAGGTAGGTTTTGCAGAGATCATCAGAATCGATGACTGCTTCCAAATGATGTCCATTAATACTTTCAAACATGCTGATAAAATAAAACAAACGGAAAGTGTTTACATAAAGTATTTCACAAATTCAGGCCAAACCAATGCTCTACGAAGATGATATCAATAGGTCTTGACAAGATGTTTGTGTGCAGAATGAACTGAAGTGCTTGATGTAAATGTTGTAGAGCCCTGTCTAGCTCTCTCTTGAAAGCATCCAGAGCACCTGCCTCCACCGCCCTCTGAGGCAGAAAATTCCACAGACTCACCACTCTCTGTGAGAAAAAGTGTTTCCTCGTTTCCGTTCTAAATGGCTTACTCCTTATTCTTAAACTGTGGCTCCTGGTTCTGGACTCCCCCAACATCGGGAACATGTTTCCTGCCTCTAGCGTATCCAAGCCCTTAACAATCTTATATGTTTCAATGAGATATCTTCTCATCCTTCTCAACTCCAGAGTGTACAAGTCCAGCTGCTCCATTCTCTCAGCATATGACAATCCCGCCATCCCGGGAATTAACCTTGTAAACCTACGCTGCATTCCCTCAATAGCAAGAATCTATTCACTCAGTAAAGGTGCCATTTAAACAATGTTGCTAGCCTTCATATTTTGCTGAGCAGTTTTCAAGTCAAGTCTGGCTTATTCTTATATGCACGTATGGTGAGGTGCAGGTACAATGAAAATCACGCTTGTGGCAACATCACAGGCACATACACGTGGACACACAAAAATATAAATGATACATAGGGTGTACGTGTGTACAGCAGTGGAGTTGCTGCCTTCATTTCAGCGCCAGAGACGCGATTTTGATCCTGACTACGGATGCTGTCTGTACGGAGTTTGCATGTTCTCCCCATGACCAATTTTCTCTGAGATCTTTGGTTTCTTCCCACACACCAAAGACGTGCAGGTTTGTAGGTTAATTGCCTTCGGTAAAACTGTAAATTGACCCTAGTGTGTGCAGGATAGTGCTGGTGTGCGGGTGGGATCGCTGGTTGGCGTGAACTATGTGGGCCAAAGGTCCTGTTTCTATGCTGTATCTCTAAACTAAACTAAACTCAACTAAGACGTCCAATTCCACTGAAGAAAAGGTCACCATATCTCTCAAGCTAATTGGCACTTTACTCAAAGCAATGGGTTCCACCTGACAATCTTGTTCTCTTTATTCACTGCATGTGAAAACAGCTGAGACTTAATTTTATTTCCTTGCCTCAATATAACTTGAATAATCTTATGAATGAATGATGAATGAATGAATAGGTTTATATGAATGAATAGGTTTATTGGCCAAGTATTCACATACAAGGAATTTGCCTTGGTGCTCCGTTCGCAAGTACAATATGACATACAGTGACATTAGGAATGACACCTAAAACATTAAACATTAACAATAAAATATACTTTTATAACAGAACCAATGACAATTACACTATCTCCAATTACAAGATTGATATCAACAGTACTCAAAACAAATATAGTGCAAGGTATATTCTTCTCATAACTTTTTTTATGCGCTGGAACTGAATCCATGTCGAGGACATTTGGTCGATTTTGTTTTGTTAAATGCACGCGTCAAGAGTGCTTGATTGTCATATTTACCGACAAGGGAGCAATATAACGCTTTGTTTCAGGAGCACAACGAGTCTGCAGCTTTAGAGAGTTATACAGCACGAAACGCACCCTTCAGCCCAACTTGTCCATGTCGACCAAGATGCCCCATCTACTCTAGTTCCTCCTGCCAGCGTTTGGTCCATTTCCTTCTAAACCAGTCCTATTCATGTAACTGTCCAAAAGCCTTTAAAATGTTTTTGTAGCACCTGCCTCAACTACCTCATCAGTTAGCTCATTCCATACACCCACAACTCACTGTGTAAAAACATGATGCCCCTCAGGATCCTATTAAATCTTTTCGCTTTCACCTGAAGCCTTGTCCCCGAGTCTTGATTCCCCTTTGCTAGGTAAGAGACTTGTTTCCCTTGTTACCCTTGTTTCCCTTTCCCGAACTCTGTTTGAAGAAAGGTCTCGACTCAAAACATCACCTATTCCTTTACTCTAGAGATGCTGCCTGACCCGATGAGTAACTCTAGGTTTTTGTGTCTATCTTCGGTTTAAACGAGCAACACATATCCTATCTATTCCCCTCATTGTGCTTGTAAACACAATGCACACAGTTAATATATAATGTACAAAAATTAATTAGTTAATAAGTCCAATAAGGGCAAAAAATAACTGATGTCTTTAGTGCAACCAAAGACTGTCCATACTTGATAGTTGAGGTTAGTGTGCAGTGTTCAAAAGCCTAATTTTTGCTGCTGAGAAGCTGTTCTTGAACCTGGAGGTCACCGTTTTCAGGCTCCTCAACCTTCTTCCCAATGGCAGGAGTGAAACGAGAGCGTGGTCAGAGTGTCATAGAGCCATAGAGTGATACAGTGTGGAAACAGGCCCTTCGGCCCAACTTGCCCACACCCGCCAACAATGTCCCAGGTACACTAGTCCCACTTGCCTGTGCTTGGTCCATATCTCTCCAAATGTGTCCTATCCATGTATCTGTCCAACTGTTTCCTAAATGATGGGATAGTCCCAGCCTCAATTACCTCCTCTGGCATCTTGTTCCATACACCCACCACCCTTTGTGTGGAAAAAGATACCCCTCAGATTCCTATTAAATCTTTTCCCCTTCACCTTGAACCTATGTCCTCTGGTCCTCGATTCCCCTACTCTGGGCAAAAGACTTTGTACATCCACCCAACCTATTCCTTTCATGATCTTATACACCTCTTTCAGATCACCCCTTATCCTCCTGGGCTCGATGGAATAGAGATCCTGCCTAATCAACCTCACCCTATAGCTCACACACTCTAGTCCTGGCAACATCCTCGTAAATCTTTTCGGAACCCTTTCAAGCTTGACAGTATCTTTCCTATATCATGGTGCCCAGAACTGAACACAATATTCTAAATGCGGTCTCACCATCATCTTAGACAACAGCAACATGACCTCCGAACTTCTATTCTCAATATTCTGACTGATGAAGGCCAAAGTGCCAAAAGTCTTTTTGACCGTTTTATCTACCTGTGACTCAACCTTCAAGGAATCGTGCACCTGTACTCCTAGATCCCTCTGCTCTACAACACTACCCAGAGGCCTGCCATTTACTGTGTAGGTCCTGGCCTTGTTTGACGTCCCAAAATGCAACACCTCACACTTCTCTGTATTAAATTCCATCAACCAATGCTCCGCCCACCAGGCCAATCGATCCAGATCCGGCTGCAATCAAAGGGGTTATGGGGAGAAGGCAGGAGAATGGGGTTAGGAGGGAGAGATAGATGAGCCATGAATGAATGGCAGGGTAGACTTGATGGGTCGTATCACTTATGACCTGATGAGCGTATTACCAAATATTCCTCATTCGTGCCAGGTTTGTGACTCTTTTCACCATTTTCATTACTCTATAAACATTAATTTATGTTTGAAATGTGCTGAGAAGATTTGAAATTCGAGAGTTAACCTGCAAGATCATTGTGGTTTCATACACAAGGTCTTGCTGACCTCTTCCTCATTTATGTTCCTCGTAATGTTTCTACTTAAACGTTATTTTGCAATGAAGAGGAAGAGCTGAGTGACTTATGAGTGACAATAAACTTAACTAGCTCACTAACTAACAAAAACCTTCAAAATGTAAACTAACAACTAGTGCTAAAAATATTTTTGATATAGTGTAGTCCTTGTGCAAAGTGCAAATATAAGCTTGAATGTTATCATGGACAAAAGAGGGATTGGAGGGGATGACTGCGGTGAAAAAGCTCCTTTATTATGTTGGCTGCTTTCTTGAGGCAGGGTGGCACAGTGACACAGCGGTGGAGTTGCTGCCAGACGCCTGGGACAATCCTGACTACGGAGATTGTACGTTCTCCCTGTGACCGCGTGGTTTTTCTCTGGGTGCTCTGGTTTCCTCCCACATTCCAAAGATGTGCAGGTTTGTAGGTTAATTGGCTTCTGTAATTTGTACCCAGTGTGCACGATAGAACTAGTGTATGAGTGATTGCTGGTCAGAGCGAACTTAGTGGGGCAAAGGGCATGTTTCCATGCTGTGTCTCTAAACTACACTAAACACGACAGGAACAAGCCCTCAGGCCCACAATGTCCGTGCCGAACATAATGCCAGGAACCAGGCCATCTGATAGATGAACTGAGGCCCAGGCCAGTTTCAATTTTAGAATTTCAAGCAGAAGCCCCTCAATTTTAGAGGCCCCCAAATCAAGATCCCTTTGAAGCTACAGGCATGAGGCCCATGCCAAATGGCACTTGTTGCCCCCCCTCTGATAGTGCTTGCCCTGAACAAACCCTTATCTGCCTGCACATAATCCATATCACTCCAGCCCTGCATATCCCTGCACTTATCTAAAAGTCTCTTACATCGCACTCTCGTGTTCATTTCCAATAGGTTTGAAGAAGCTGTTTGTGAAACAGGTGGAGTATAATTTCAAGCTTTTATATCTTCTGCCTTGATGGGAGAGGGGAGAAGAGGGGACGGCTGGGGTGTAAATGGTCCTTAATTATGTTGTCTGCTTTCTTGAGGCATCGTGAGGTATAGATGGCTCAATGGTGGGATACGATGCATCTATAGAATCTATAACATAGATAGGTGATGTTTCGGGTCGGGGTCCTTCTTCAGACCCGTCAAAATGTAGAAACAAGAAACCAAAGATACTGGTTTACACAAAAGACACAAAGTGCTGGAGTAACTCAGTGGGTTAGACAGCATGCCTGGAGATCAAATAGAAAAAAATTAACTGCAAAAGCTTGTTTACAAAAAGAGCAAGCAGTTGTGTTTGCCTCACCACATCCACACTTTATAACATTAACAAACAATTGTTCCTTCCTATTTTTTCTAAGTTGCTTCATACGTTTATTGTTTGGCCAATAAAATTTAATAATAAAAAATGTAACACATTACATTATGTTTAAGAAAGAACTGCAGATGCTGGCAAAAGCATAGGTAGACAAAAATGCTGGAGAAACTCAGCGGGTGAGGCAGCATCTATGGAGCGAAGGAATAGGTGATGTTTCGGGTCGAGACCCTTCTTCAGACTGATGTGGAGGTGGGTGGGCGGGGCGGGAAGAAGAAAGGAAGAGGCGGAGACAGTAGGCTGTGGGAGAGCTGGGAAGGGGAGGGGAAGAAGGGAGAAATCAAGGACTACCTGAAATTGGAGAAGTCAATGTTCATACCGCTGGGGTACACTACATATAGTAACTACACTACTACTCGTGTAGGTGGGTAGTTGGGTCAGCATGGTCAAGTTGGGAAGAAGGGCCTGTTTCTGTGCTGTATGACTATGAGTTTAACTCTGGTGCCAGTGCCCCGCCCTGCTCTGCCCCACTCACCCTTCACCCTGGCACTGTGACATGTGGGTGGATTTGGACTTGACCATAGTTCTCCACACCTCACAGATCTGATAACCCACCCTGCATAGTCATAACAACCCTAACCTGTAGAATCAATGATTTGGTTTCAAAATATTTACACTGGTGTTCAAATCTTCTTATCAACCTCACAACTTCCTATTTCTCAAAAACAGACATATAATGCTGGAGTAACTCAATGGGCCAGGCAGCATCTCCAGAGAACATGGATAGGTGACGTTTTGGGTTGTGACCCTTCTTCAGGCTGATTGTAGTAGGGGGGAGAAAGCTGGGAGAGAGGTGGGGGAAGGATGAAGCCTGGCAAGTGATAGGTGGATACAGGTGAGGGAGAGAGGGTTATTGGCTGATGGGTGGACGATGGCCAGAGATGGAAAGAAGATAAAAGACTGTGAGATATGGAGAGAAGCATGAAATGTGAAGCTGGAAGAAAGGATATATATATGTGGAAAGGGACGGAGGTTAGGGGAAAGGATTGTTGTGGGTTAGTTACTTAAAACTAGAAAATTCAATGTTCCCACCATTGGGTTGCAATCTACCCGAGCGGACTATCAGATATTACTGCATCTGTACTTCCTTGTGTCTTCCTGTTTCTCAACCTATTTTGACGTGAGTTGCTAGCATTGTGTTGTCACACTGCTACACTGGTGATGGAGAGGCTTGTTCTGGGTGATATTTGTGGGGTTGGGTTTGCTGTAGGTGGAACTGCAACCACCCCCAGAGACCCAGGTTCGATTCTGACCTCCGGCGCTATCAGTGTGGAGTTTGCACGTTCTCCCTGTGACCGTGTGGGTCTCCTCTGGGTGCTCCGGCTTCCTTCCACATCCCAAAGACGTGTGGCTCTGTAGGTTAATTGCACTTGTCGAATTGTGGCTCATGTCGAATTGCACTCAATGTGTAGGGAGTGCATGCAAACATGGTGTAAGGTGGGACTAGTGTGAACGGGTGATCGATGGTCAGCGTGGACTCGGTGGGCCGAACGGTCTGTTTCCATGCTGTATCTCTAACCAGCATGTGATTCCATGCCAAATTCTAACTGACAATGGTGCTGTGGAGAACCTTGAGACTTTTCCATCACCTTTAAGGCACTGTTGAAATGCAAGTTGCTGTTGAATTATTGCAAAGACGTGCTCAATAAATCTTTAGTCAGAGGGCGATGAATCTGTGGAATTCAATAAAGAAGGAGGAGGATTATGAGAATGATCCTCGGAATGAGTGGGTTAACATATGTGTGGAGAAGATGCTTCCACTAGTGGGATAATATAGGGCCAGAGTTCATAGCTTCAGAATTAAAGAGCGTTGCTTTAGGAAGAAAATTAGGAGGAATTGCTAAAGCAAGAGGGTAGTAAATTTGAGGAATTAATTGCACAAAAGGTTGTGGAGACCAAGTCAATGGATATTTTAAGGCAGAGATAGCACGGGTGTCAGGGGTTATGGGGTGAAGGCAGGAGAATAGGGTTAGGAGGGAGAGATAGATCAGCCATGATTGAATGGCAGAGTAGACTTGATGGGCCGAATGGCCCAATTCTGCTTCTATCCCTTATGAGCATGAACATGAAGTCGATGTGCCAAATGGTCTAATTCTGCTCCTATGACTTATGAACTAATGATTGCAAGTGAAAAGCAGGTGATGCTGAATTTTACTTCGGAGTCACGTGAGTGACTACGTGAATAGAAGCCCGTACAGCCGTTGGTGCGTCATGACGTCAGACGCTGGTGCAGTCGGCCGGTTGGAGCAGCAGCGCTCCTCCGAGCGGTAAGTTTAAACAGGTTACACGAAAAGCTGGAGAATTCAGCGGGTGCAGCAGCATCTAAGGAGCGAAGGAGATGGGCGACGTTTCGGGTCGAGACCCTTCTTCAGACTTCACCCTCCATTCTCCAGCATCTGCAGTTTCGTTAACAAGTTTAAACGGAGGTAAGGTTTGTTGAAATACTTTACCACAGGTCATTTTCTGCGACGGTTGGGAGTAGATATGTTGCAGAAAGGGAAGAAGGTGTCGGCGAGGCGCTCCGGGGGTAGAAAGAAGAGTGACCAGGAGAGTGTTGAGGATGGAGGCCCGTCTGGTACACCTGGTCCGGTGCTGGCTACACAGCCAGTGGTTGCGGACCCACTGCCGGGGGGCAGTGGAGGCTTGCACAGTAGGGTGGAAGGCCACTGGCAAGTCTCTGTGGCCCGTAGATGAGTCGGGCCTGGAGGTTATACCCTCCATAGGAGAGTCCGTTTGCTCACGGCTCTCCCACGTCGAGATTCTATTACAAAAGAATGCTCGACAGGGACAACTCCATGAGGTGGAGTGGTGCCCAAGCCAGGCTGATGGAGAGCTTGTGCTAGCAGCACCTGTTTCAGGGCTGCAGAACTATCCTGCCTGTGAGGAGGATGTTCCAGCTCCTTGAGGAGGAGTGGTGCCCAAGCCAGGCTGATGGAGAGCTTGTGCTAGCAGCACCTGTTTCAGGGCTGCAGAACTATCCTGCCTGTGAGGAGGATGTTCTATCAGGGCCGTTTGCTGACACTGTTTCTATGCTGGGGGAGAGCAAGGTGTTCGGTTGGAGGTAATTCCGAACATTGCTGGGAAGTTTGCTGAGTGTAGAGAGGCAGGAAAGGCGATTGATGTAGAATTGGCCGAAGCCATTCAGTATATGCTAAAAAATCCCACCAGTTACAGGAGCTAGCTATGGATGAAGTAGCAAAAAACTATAAAGCTCCTGTTAATTGTGATCTCCTGAAGGTACCGGTGGTTAATCACCAAATTTGCATAGATGGGTTTGCCTGCTAGGGCCCAGGAGATGAAGTTTTAAAAAAGTGCTTAAACTGTTGTAAGCAGGTATTACAGCTGTGGTGAAAGATATTAATACAAATGATATGGTTGAAGCACACCAGGATGAACTGGGACTCCTTTGTAATGCATTTTGAAATTAATAATGTCGGGAGGGCCGCTATTAGGCCAGTGCTAACCCGAATTTGGCGAATTGTGCAAACCGACCAGTGTACCACCACGAAATCTGTTGTTTGGTGGTAACCTTGCAAAAAGGGTCAAAGACTGTTATGAGGTTGTTAACCATGGCCCTCATTAAGCCAGCTGGAAGCAAGGCAAAAAAGGTTCTCTACAAGAAGTCGAGGACAACAAGGCCGCAAGGAAAGATGCTGGTAAGGAATATAACATTTGACAGACGATGAATTAACTGATGTTCCTGTTCAAATTGGGGAAGGTTAAAATTGTTCTCAAATAATGGCAGCAGTTGACATCAGATTTGTTCATACTTAGTGTAATTGAAGGGGTGAAAAATTGGATTTTACTATGACAGTCCACCTAATCAACATTTTCCTAGTCGTAAACTTATTTTTCAGATGAGGAAAATGTGCTTATTCAAGCAGAGATTCAGTCGTTACATAAGAAGGGGTAATTGAGCCTTCTGTCTATCAAAGTCAACAATTTCTGTCAAGTATATTTCCCAGATCTAAAAAGACTGGGGGATGTAGAATTATTCTGGATTTATCGAATTTGAACAAATTTGTTTGTTATAGGCATTTCAAAATGGAGAACTTTACCACGGGCAAACATCTAGTGTCCAAAGGGTATTATATGGCAACCATTGATTTAAAGAATGCGTATTACGCAGTGTCTATTCATGGTGATGATAGAAGATATTTGAAATTTATTTGGATGACTGAGCTGTGGCAATTCAGGACATTGCCGAATGGATTAACTTCAGCTCCTAGATTATTTACTAAATTGGTAAAACCTGTGTTAGCATTGCTTAGAGCTCAGGGGCATGTGGTAATGGCCTATTTAGATGATATTCTGATTGTTGGAAAGACTCATGCTGAAACTCAATCATCAGTTTCAGTTGTTAAAATCATTTTTGAACAAATGGGATTTGTTATTCACCCAGATAAATCTAAATTATCACCAGTCGAAATTATTGATTATCTGGGATTTACCATTAATTCCAATCACATGTTGGTAACTTTGCCCAGGGATAAATTGAATCAGTTAATTGAGGACTGTGTTAATCTCGTTGGAGAACAACGGCCTTTGATTAGACAAGTAGCCAGTTTTATTGGGAAGTTGTTGCAAGCCTTTCCAGCTGTGCAGTATTGTCCTCTGCATTATCAACAATTACAACCATCAAAGGAACAGGCCACTGAGAATACAAAGGGGCTATTTTTGATAGGCCTATGCAGTTGTCAGTTGGGGCGATTGCTGACATACAATGGTGGATAGTACATGTTTCAAAAAATTTAAGGAAGGTTTTTGTGGAATCACCGTCACTGATATTACAGACTGATGTGAGTGCACTGGGTTGGGGTGCAACAGATATGTCTTCTAGTTGTGGAGGCAGATGGAATGTGGATGAGACATCGCTTCCTCAATTAAGAGGGATTGATTATTTAGAGTTGTTGGGCACCTGGTATGGGCTCAAAGCTTATTGTTCTACAAGGAGGGATCTGCATGTGCAGCTCAGATTCACAACACCACAGCAGTGGCATATGTAAACCACATGGGTGGAGTTAAGTCACAGTCTTGTGATAGACTGGCTAACCAGATTTTGAGCTGGTGTATTGACCAAAAATATCTGGCTTTCAGCACTTTATTTGCCAGGAAGAGGTCACGTCCGTTTAATGACAACATTGAATGGATGTTAAATCAGGATGTGTTTAACCAAATGATTGATCAGTATGCATTGCCAGATATTGACTTGTTTGCATCTCGATTAAATCATCAGTTACCTAGATATGTTTCATGGTAACCAGATACTGGGCAGTAGCAGTGGATGCATTTTCGCTGCATTGGGGGAGGAATGTCTGTGTATGTATTTCCTTCATTCTGTCTCATCAGCAGATGTTTGCAAAAGATCAAGGAGGACTCCGCTTCAGGGGTATTGGTAGTGCCAGATTGGCCTACACGAGCATGGTTTCCCGTTGTATTACAAATGGCTAGGGAGCCTTACATGCTTATGCCCAAGAATAAAATTCTACTGGTAAATCCAGTCACTGGGGATCAACATCCTTTATAGGATCGTATTGATCTGTTAATTTGCAGATTTTAAGGAGGCCATACCTGGGGAGAGGACTGTCTCATCGGACGGTGATGTTCTCACGTCGGCCTGCAGGGATAGTACACAGCAGCAATATATCACCTATATAAGGAAGTGGGAGCAATTCTGCCTACAGCAGGATATTGTATATCACACGGCAGGGATCACGGATGTATTGGAGTTTGTCAACTCTTTATTTTGACCAAAAAATTAAGTTACAGTGTAATTAATTCAGCCAGAAGTGCTCTGTCTTCTTATTTACCTATGAATGCAGAATTGCATACAGTAGGGACACATCCGTTAGTTCACGATTCATGAAGGGAGTTTTCAATTCTAATCCTCCTAAACTCAGGTATGCCGGTATTTGGAATGTGAGTGAGGTTTTTATGCTTCTTCGCCAGTGGGCTCCGGTTACAAGCCTATCTATAGCCAAATTAACTACGAAGGTGGTCATGCTTCTGGTGTTGGTTTCAGCCCAACGTGTACAAACATTGCAAAAGCTACGGCTAGATTGAATGCATGTGTCGGCTGATGCCATTATATTTTATGTCTATGATTTGCTTAAACATAATAAAAGAGGCATGACAGGATGTAAGATTGTGTTTTCAGCATACCCCGCAGATGATCGCTTCTGTATAGTCTCACATTTATCTCGTTACATTGAGATTACTAAACCTCTGAGAGGAACAGAGTTGGCTTTGTTTATTAGTCACAAAAAACCACACAGTAAGGTGTCGGTGCAAACGATTTCAAGGTCCTCGCGGCCGCAGGATGGTCCAGTGAGCTAACTTTTCAGAGGTTTTGTCACAAGCCCGATTTCAAGGCTCGGGGTGTTTGCTGATTCTGGTGTCAGTACTGTTACATTTTTCCCCTGAGTTAGAGGGGTTTTGGTATGATTTGTTTGTAAATAAACTGTTATTTCATTTAACAAATGTATTACTGATGCATGATTGATTGTTAACGACTTTTGAGTCAATCCAGGCAGTGTGAACGTCGGATTTGAGTCTGCGGCGTGAATTCACAGTGCTTTGAAGTCTTCACGTAGTCACTCATGTGACTCCGAAGTAAAATAGTAAGATTAAACGAGAACTACCAGTTTGAAGTCTGATCTTTATTTTATGAGGAGTCGAGTTGAGGGACTACGTGCCCTCCGTTCCCACCCTCATAGATCTCATCAGGTAGTTCTAGTTTTATCATCTTACCGTTATACTTCGGTCATTGTTAGCTGTGAATTCATTCCGCTGCTTTGAAGATTGACGCACCAACGGCTGTACGGGCTTCTATTCACGTAGTCCCTCAACTCGACTCCTCATAAAATAAAGATCAAACTTCAAACTGGTAAGTTCTCGTTTAATCTTACTATTCTATTTCCTTGACCCAACAGAACCTAAAAAGACTGGTAGCACTTCTAAGAATGAACGAATGATGACTACACCATTTGCAAGTACAGAAAAAAGATCCAATGATAGTCAAAATGACACAACCCGATTCACTTGCACTGAATGGTACAATTATGTTATTACTGCTGTTGTGATTGGCTCTACCTCCTTATGAGAATTAATTGGAAGAGAATTTCCTCTTTCATTTGCTAGTGTTAAGTGCATCAGAGTATTCAATGTTGAGATCAGAGTGTGCAATAGAATTGAAAGGAACGATCTAAGATCCAGCATACACTCAATGGGCCAAATGGACTCTAGCTATTTTTTTGGTTTTTTAGCTTTAGAGAAACAGCACGGAAACAGGCCCTTCCACCCTACAAGTCCATGACAGCCATAGATCAGTCTGAAGAAGTGTCTCAACACGACAAATGTCATCTAGTCCTTCTCTCCAGAGGTGCTGTCTGACCCGCTGAGTTACTCCAGCTTTTTGTGTCTATCTTTGATCCCCCCGTTAACACTAGCTCTTTGTTGTACCACTTTATTGTTCACTCCCTACACATGAAGGGCAATTTTACAGATGCCAATTAACCTCCAAACCTGCATGCCTTTAGGATGTGAGAGCAAACCAGAGCACCTGCAGGAGACCCACACGGTCATAGGGAGAATGTACAAATCCATGCAGATAACACCCTGAGTTCAGGATCGAACCCAGGTCTCTGGCGCCTTAAGAGAGCAGCTCTATCAAATGTGCCAATGTCACAAAAAAAAAGATGAGTAAGTATTTGTTGATTCATCTCTTGATTTTGTACACCTCCATAAGATCACCCCTCGTCCTCTCCAAGGAATAATGATCTAGCTTGCTCAACCTTTCCCAATAGCTCAGGCCCCCGAGTCCCAGAAACATCCTCGTAAATCTTCTCTGCACCCTTTCCAGCTTGACAAAATCTTTCCTGTAACATGGTGACCAGAAATGCACACAATACCCTAAATGTGATGAGATTCCTGGATTATGCAGAATTACATCTGGTCACATAGGATTTAAGACACAGAAAAGATCAACTAAGCTGGTCCATGCTGGTGTTTACATACCACTCTTCACTTCTCCCATCTTTTCGCATCTAACTTTATCAACGCTAGACGCAAAATGCTGGAGTAACTCAGCGAGTCAGGCAGCATCTCTGAAGAACATGGATAGGTGAGGTTTTGGGTTGAGATCCTGGACGGTGGAATTTCCCAGCTGAACTCCCTGGGCTCTGTTGCTGTACCCTGCTCCACGCAGAGATTTCACAGCAATCAGGATATGAATGTTTCCAACACGAACTAGTCTGTTTCCTCCCACTGATTCTGTATCTTTTTCCCTTTGGTCAGTTTCATGACATGGAAGGTGGGATGCTGGCTATACTTCGCTCTGCTTGGGATCTGCAGTATCTCAGTCTCATTGTTCACAAGTGTTACGACTCCCGAATGCAGGTACTTCAGAGCCGCGTAACATAGTCAAAAACCAGGCTCAAGTTCAAGAAAATAGTATTTTATTTTGTTAAAACCCAAACCTGATTCAAACAACCCAGTCAAGGACAAGATTAAACTAATAAACAAAGATAACAGTGCTCCAGCCAGCCTCGCAATGGGCCGTCGAACTCGAGTCTCTAACCTGCCTAAATGGAAATAACCCTGAAACAAAATACACGAAAACACTCAGGTCAGCCCTTATCTGTCCCAATTCAATATTAATTGACAAATGTAGGTAATAATACACAAAGTTTTATGCCATGTGGCCAGGCCTCCTGCAGCTCACACCAGCAACCTGCTCACGAGTCAGGGTCGACGAAGAGAGAGAGATTTATGGGAGCTTCTGGTATTTAGGCTTCCGATGAGACACCCATCACCTGACGCAGCTTGGCCAATCGGGTACAGGAACCCTTAACACCTTGATTCCGACTCCCAGCCACGGGGCCTGCACTCAGGAGAGAAACAAAAAGAGTTAAGTACATAGCATTCACCAGAGGGGGGGGGGGGGGGAAGTACCTAACAACAAGTATAAGGAAGGTAGGTTTTTGCAGAGATCATCAGAATCGCTGACTGCTTCCAAATGATGTCCATTAATATTTTTCAAACATGCTGATAAAATAAAACAAACGGAAAGTGTTTACATAATGTATTTCACAAATTCAGGCCAAACCAATGCTCTACGAAGATGATATCAATAGGTCTTGACAAGATGTTTGTGTGCAGAATGAACTGAAGTGCTTGATGTAAATGTTGTAGAGCCCTGTCTAGCTCTCTCTTGAAAGCATCCAGAGCACCTGCCTCCACCACCGCCCTCTGAGGCAGAGAATTCCACAGACTCACCACTCTCTGTGAGAAAAAGTGTTTCCTCGGCTCCGTTATAAATGACTTACTCCTTATTCTTAAACTGTGGCCCCTGGTTCTGGACTCCCCCAACATCGGTAACATGTTTCCTGCCTCTAGCGTTTCCAAGCCCTTAACAATCTTATATGTTTCAATGAGATATCTTCTCATCCTTCTGACCTCCAGAGTGTACAAGCCCAGCTGCTCCATTCTCTCAGCATATGACAATCCCGCCATCCCGGGAATTAACCTTGTAAACCTACGCTGCATTCCCTCAATTGCAAGAATCTATTCACTCAGTAAAGGTGCCATTTAAACAATGTTGCTAGCCTTCATAGCAATGATTTATATTATTTTGTATTGCAGTCATGAGGAATAAATTGTATTCAATCCTGGAAATGCCTCATTGTTTTAACTGTGAAGAATATTTAGAAGAGGGAAACTATAACCTATGACATCCCATCAGATCAATTGTTCTGGAAATACTTTTTCTCATGAGAACATCATTGAAATATACTTTGCTGAGCAGTTTTCAAGTCAAGTCTGGCTTATTCTTATATGCACGTATGGTGAGGTGCAGGTACAATGAAAATCACGCTTGTGGCAACATCACAGGCACATACACGTAGACACACAAAAATATAAATGATACATAGGGTGTACGTGTGTACAGCAGTGGAGTTGCTGCCTTCATTTCAGCGCCAGAGACGCGATTTCGATCCTGACTACGGATGCTGTCTGTACGGAGTTTGCATGTTCTCCCCATGACCAAGTGGCTTTTCTCTGAGATCTTTGGTTTCTTCCCACACTCCAAGGACGTGCAGGTTTGTTGGTTAATTGCCTTCGGTAAAACTGTAAATTGACCCTAGTGTGTGCAGGATAGTGCTGGTGTGCGGGTGGGATCGCTGGTTGGCGTGAACTATGTGGGCCAAAGGTCCTGTTTCTATGCTGTATCTCTAAACTAAACTAAACTCAACTAAGACGTCCAATTCCACTGAAGAAAAGGTCACCATATCTCTCAAGCTAATTGGCACTTTACTCAAAGCAATGGGTTCCACCTGACAATCTTGTTCTCTTTATTCACTGCATGTGAAAACAGCTGAGACTTAATTTTATTTCCTTGCCTCAATATAACTTGAATAATCTTATGAATGAATGATGAATGAATGAATAGGTTTATGAATGAATAGGTTTATTGGCCAAGTATTCACATACAAGGAATTTGCCTTGGTGCTCCGCTCGCAAGTACAATATGACATACAGTGACATTAGGAATGACACCTAAAACATTAAACATTAACAATAAAATATACTTTTATAACAGAACCAATGACAATCACACTATCTCCAATTACAAGATTGATATCAACAGTACTCAAAACGAATATAGTGCAAGGTATATTCTTCTCATAACTTTTTTTATGCACTGGAACTGAATCCATGTCGAGGACATTTGGTTGATTTTGTTTTGTTAAACGCACGCGTCAAGAGTGCATGATTGTCATATTTACCGACAAGGGAGCAATATAACGCTTTGTTTCAGTAGCACAACGAGTCTGCAGATTTAGAGAGTTATGCAGCATGGAAACAGACCCTTCAGCCCAACTTGTCCATGTCGACCAAGATGCCTCATCTACTCTAGTTCCTCCTGCCAGCGTTTGGTCCATTTCCTTCTAAACCAGTCCTATTCATGTAACTGTCCAAAAGCCTTTAAAATGTTTTTGTAGCACCTGCCTCAACTACCTCATCAGTTAGCTCATTCCATACACCCACAACTCACTGTGTAAAAAAATGATGCTCCTCAGGATCCTATTAAATCTTTTCGCTTTCACCTGAAGCCTTGTCCCCGAGTCTTGATTCCCCTACGCTAGGTAAGAGACTTGTTTCCCTTGTTACCCTTGTTTCCCTTTCCCGAACTCTGTTTGAAGAAAGGTCTCGACTGAAAACATCACCTATTCCTTTACTCTAGAGATGCTGCCTGACCCGATGAGTAACTCTAGGTTTTTGTGTCTATCTTTGGTTTGAGCGAGCAACACATATCCTATCTATTCCCCTCATTGTGCTTGTAAACACAATGCACACAGTTAATATATAACGTACAAAAATGAATTAGTTAATAAGTCCAATAAGGACAAAAAATAACTGATGTCTTTAGTGCAACCAAAGACTGTCCATACTTGATAGTTGAGGTTAGTGTGCAGTGTTCCAAAGCCTAATTGTTGCTGCTGAGAAGCTGTTCTTGAACCTGGAGGTCACCGTTTTCAGGCTCCTCAACCTTCTTCCCAATGGCAGGAGTGAAACGAGAGCGTGGTCAGAGTGTCATAGAGTCATAGAGTGATACAGTGTGGAAACAGGCCCTTCGGCCCAACTCGCCCACACCCGCCAACAATGTCCCAGGTACACTAGTCTCACTTGCCTGTGCTTGGCCCATATCTCTCCAAATGTGTCCTATCCATGTATCTGTCCAACTGTTTCCTAAACGATGAGATAGTCCCAGCCTCAACTACCTCCTCTGGCATCTTGTTCCATACACCCACCACCCTTTGTGTGGAAAAAGTTACCCCTCAGATTCCTATTAAATCTTTTCCCCTTCATCTTGAACCTATGTCCTCTGGTCCTTGATTCCCCTACTCTGGGCAAAAGACTTTGTACATCCACCCAACCTATTCCTTTCATGATCTTATACACCTCTTTCAGATCACCCCTTATCCTCCTGGGCTCGATGAAATAGAGATCCTGCCTAATCAACCTCACCCTTTAGCTCACACACTCTAGTCCTGGCAACATCCTCGTAAATCTTTTCGGAACCCTTTCAAGCTTGACAGTATCTTTCCTATATCATGGTGCCCAGAACTGAACACAATATTCTAAATGCGGTCTCACCATCATCTTAGACAACAGCAACATGACCTCCAAACTTCTACTCTCAATACTCTGACTGATGAAGGCCAAAGTGGCAAAAGCCTTTTTGACCGTTTTATCTACCTGTGACTCAGCCTTCAAGGAATCATGCACCTGTACTCCTAGATCCCTCTGCTCTACAACTACCCAGAGGCCTGCCATTTACTGTGTAGGTCCTGCCCTTGTTTGACATCCCAAAATGCAACACCTCACACTTCTCTGTATTACATTCCATCAACCAATGCTCTGCCCACCAGGGCAATCGATCCAGATCCGGCTGCAATCAAAGGGGTTATGGGGAGAAGGCAGGAGAATGGGGTTAGGAGGGAGAGATAGATGAGCCATGAATGAATGGCAGGGTAGACTTGATGGGCCGTATCACTTATGACCTGATGAGCGTATTACCAAATATTCCTCATTCGTGCCAGGTTTTTGACTCTTTTCACCATTTTCATTACTCTATGAACATTATTTTATGTTTGAAATGTGCTGAGAAAATTTGAAACTCGTGAGTTAATCTGCAAGATCATTGTGGTTTCATACACAATGTCTTGCTGACTTCTTCCTCATTTATGTTCCTCGTAACATTTCTACTTAAACGTTATTTTGCAATGAAGAGGAAGAGCTGAGTGACTTATGAGTGACAATAAACTTAACTAGCTAACTAACTAACAAAAACCTTCAAAATGTAAACTAACAATTAGTGCTAAAAATATTTTTGATATAGTCTAGTCCTTGTGCAAAGTGCAAATATAAGCTTGATTGTTATCATGGACAAAAGAGGGATTGGAGGGGATGGCTGTGGTGAAAAAGCTCCTTTATTATGTTGGCTGGTTTCTTGAGGCAGGGTGGCACAGTGACACAGCGGTGGAGTTGCTGCCAGACGCCTGGGACAATCCTGACTACGGAGATTGTACGTTCTCCCTGTGACCGCGTGGGTTTTCTCTGGGTGCTCTGGTTTCCTCCCACATTCCAAAGACGTGCAGGTTTGTAGGTTAATTGGCTTCTGTAAATTGTACCCAGTGTGCACGATAGAACTAGTGTATGGGTGATTGCTGGTCAGAGCGAACTTAGTAGGGCAAAGGGCATGTTTCCAAGCTGTATCTCTAAACTAAACTAAACATGACAGGAACAAGCCCTCGGGCCCACAATGTCCGTGCCGAACATAATGCCAGGAACCAGGCCATCTCATAGATCAACTGAGGCCCAGGCCAATTTCAATTTCAGAATTTCAAGCAGAAGCCCCTCAATTTTAGAGGCCCCCAAATCAAGATCCCTTTGAAGCTACAGACATGAGGCCCATGCCAAATGGCACTCGTTGCCCCCCCCTCTGATAGTGCTTGCCCTGAACAAACCCTTATCTGCCTGCACATAATCCATATCTCTCCAGCCCTGCATATCCATGTGCTTATCTAAAAGTCTCTTACATCACACTCTCGTGTTCATTTCCAATAGGTTTGAAGAAGCAGTTTGTGAAACAGGTGGAGTATAATTTCAAGCTTTTATATCTTCTGCCTTGATGGGAGAGGGGAGAAGAGGGGACGGCTGGGGTGTAAAAGGTCCTTAATTATGTTGTCTGCTTTCATGAGGCATCGTGAGGTATAGATGGCTCAATGGTGGGATACGGTGCATCTATAGAATCTATAACATAGATGGGTGATGTTTCGGGTCGGGGTCCTTCTTCAGACCCGTCAAAATGTAGAAACAAGAAACTAAAGTACTGGTTTACACAAAAGACACAAAGTGCTGGAGTAACTCAGTGGGTTAGACAGCATGCCTGGAGAACAAATAGAAAAAAAAAAACTGCAAAAGCATGTTTACAAAAAGAGCAAGCAGTTGTGTTTGCCTCACCACATCCACACTTTATAACATTAACAAACAATTGTTCCTTCCTATTTTTTCTAAGTTGCTTCATACGTTTATTGTTTGGCCAATAAAATTTAATAATAAAAAATGTAACACATTACATTATGTTTAAGAAAGAACTGCAGATGCTGGCAAAAGCATAGGTAGACAAAAATGCTGGAGAAACTCAGCGGGTGAGGCAGCATCTATGGAGCGAAGGAATAGGTGACGTTTCGGGTCGAGACCCTTCTTCAGACTTATTTTATGGTCAGTATTGCAAGTGGCAATATAAACTGGAAGGTACAAAAACAAAGCTTCTGCAGAATGTTTAATAGCCAAGGTCCTTGAAAGTTCCTGAGCAGATTGGGAAATTGATTGAAAAAAATGTTTATGAAACATGTAAGAGCCAAAAAACTGCTCAAGGCACTCCATGGGTTAAGCAGAGTCTACAAGCAGAAATACATTGTCAACATTTTGGGTCTCGACTGCACCAGGATACCTTCTTGCTTCAGATTCCAGAATCTACAGTCTTGTGTACCTCCATTTATAAAATATGAGTTTGGTCACAATTGTGGGCACCACTTTAGGAAGGTTGTGAAATTGTTAGAGAGGTATAGAAGGGATTTAGAAAAAGTAACTTAGGAATGAAGAACTTTAGTCTGGTGGATTATTGATCAGCGAACAGCGAACAATTGATCTCCTGAGAACAGAGAAGGTTGCAAAGTGATCTGATGGAGATGTTTAAAATCAAGGAAAAATACAAATTCCAAATGGTAGGCACAGTGGCATAGCGGTAGAGTTGCTGCCTTACAGCTACAGAGACCCAGGTTTGATCCTGGCAATGGGTGCTGTCTGCACTGAGTTTGTATGTTGTCCCTCTGACCACGTTGGTTTCCTCCCATATTCCAAAGACGTGCAGGTTTGTAGGTTTTAATGTAACCCCAAAGACCATATCTTTATATTGTTAGTTGGTTACATGGTTAAATCGTTGGTTATATGGTTAACTATGTTACAGGTGACAATAAACTAAACTAACATACTAGGTTAGTTGGCTTCTGTAAATTGGCTCTAGTGTGTAAGATAGACCTAGTGTAGGGGTGGTTGTTGGTCGGCGCTGACTCGATGGGCCAAAGGGCCTGTTTCTGCGCTGTATCTCTAAACGTAAAAGTCCAAGTAGAACTGAAACTGACACAAAAATTAGTTTCTAGCTTAGCATAGATTCTAATAAATATATAAGGTTTGTGTACAACACATGGCCTGGAGAGAATGAATGTGAAGAGGATGTTTCCACTTGAAGATTTAGGACCAGAGGCAACAGCCCCCGAATAAAAGGACATACATTTAGAAAGGAGATGAGGAGGAATTTCTTTAGTCAGAGGTTGGTGAATCTGTGGAATTCATTGCCACAGATGGTTGTGAAGGCCAAACCAATGAATATTTTTAATGCGGAAATTGATAGATTCTTGATTAGTACGGATGCCAGAAGTTATGGGAAGAAGGGAGGAGAAAAAGGTTGAGAGGGAAAGATAGGTCAGCCATGATTGAATGGTGGAGTAGGCTGGATGGGCCGAATGGACTAATTCTGCTCCTATCACTTATGAACTTATGAACATGAGTTTAAATATGTTCCTATGTGGTCCTTTTCTAGAATCGAAAGACAAGAGATCTCACAGAGAAGATAACAATGAAACCCAGGTAAGGATGTGAAGTGTGAATTGTCTGAATGTTTGAGAATATAGAAACTAATATTATGTAGCATAACACAGGCCATTCAGCCCCACTAGTCCACTCCAGCGTTAATACTAAACGCCAATCTCTATGCATCCTTCTTCATTAAACCCCATCAACATCAATAAGGGTGGCACTCGGGGTGGGACAGCTTGTAGAGCTGCTGCCTCACAGCGCCAGAGACCCAGGTTCGATCCTGACCGCGTGGAGTTTGTACATTCTCCCTGCGACCACGTGAGTTTCCTCCAGGTGCTCCGGTTTCCATCCACATCTCAAAGACGTGTGGGTTTGTAGGTTAGTTGGCTTCTGCAAATTGTCCCTTGCTTTTCGAGAGTGGATAAGAAAATGGGATAACATAACATAATTCTTTATGGCTCTAAATCACTGAAGTCCGATTAAAGACATCTCAAAGTTTTCCAATGAGGTAGATGAGAGGTCAGGACAGCAGTGAAGCTGATGTGTGGGACATCTTTTACCCAGGGGATAAAATTCTCCTAAATTACATCAACAATGCTCAGAATTATCTGTCCCTTGTGACAACACATCCTCAGTAAATGCCCCTCTGATCCCTCGGGGTGACATGGTGGGACACAACGGTAGCATTACGGCCTTACAGCGCCAGAGACCCAGGTTCGATCCTGACTATGGGTTCTGTCCTGTACTAAATTTGTACATTCTCCCCGTGACCACGTGGATTTTCTCCAAGATCTTCGGTTTGCTACGACACTCCAAAGACGTACAGGTTTGTAAGTTAATTGGCTTGGTAAATTGGATAATTGGCTTGGGAACACGTGGTATCCACGAGGACATGGGGGGCCTTCTGTGAACGCTGGTCGCCGCGGGAGATAGAGTGTTTTGTTGGCAAAGATGGCGATATACTAATTTGATGATCGTTTGTTTGTAAATTGTCAACATAGGCAGTCTTTGATTGTGTTAATACTCTGTATGTTTATTTTTATTTTTTGAATAAAAGTATTTACATAATAATTAAAGAAACACTTTGGACAGCACTCAGGGCTGAGCTGAGGCCACAAAGTAACTCAACGCGTTAGGCAAAAGATTCTGTACTCTTAAAATTTCACCTTTAAATGTCCTCCATTTCTCTTCTCCATCCTTCCCATAAAACAAAATGTCCCAATTCACTCCTTTTAAATCCTTTCTTAAGCAGAGCTGTGCAAAGATACAAAATAGGAACAATATCACAAGATCCACTGGGATCATATTTGCTTTAAAAACAGAAAACTATGGACCTTGAATTTCTTTATTTCATGATCTCCTTCTCGGGTAAGTGCCTGCAATTGGTCTTGGCTGCATATTGGTACATGCTGATAGATAGATTAGGTTTTAGTGGAACTAAGGACGATTGGGAGAGGTTGACTTGCCTAATGATAAGATTGTTCACATCAACAGTTGGGCGGCACGGTGGCGCAGCGGTAGAGTGGCTGCCTTACAGCGCCAGAGATCCGGGTTCAATCCTGACTATGGGTGCTGTCTGTATGGAGTTTGTACGTTCTCCTCGTGACTCCAGAGATGTACATATTTATGTTAATTGGCTTAGTATAATGGTAAATTGTCCCTAGTGTGTGTAGGATAGTGCTCGTGTGCTTGAATCTCTGGTCGGCGTGGACTCCGTGCGCCGACGAGCCAGTTTCGGCGCTGTACGTCTACACTAAACTAAACAACGTTCGCTTGTATGGATTGGAAATCATTCAGTCTCCATTATCCAACCTCTATATTCTGCAATGTATATTGTTCACAGAAGATCAAACATACCCAACTATGGGAACTGGTCGAATCTGAGGGGCCGACCCCTCTTTGTACTTGTGGGAGGTTGATGCTCACAAATCAGTCCTCTTGCCTCCTACATTACGACAGTGACTGCATTAAAAACCTCATGATTGTCTGCAAATTGTTTGGAAATTCTCTGATGATATTTCAAGTCATCCTTATTTCCTCTGCTTTGTGCAGCATCTGTTCTTGATAGATTGATTTGAATTTTCTTTCCAAATAATTAAAGCCATTTTAAGCATTTTAATTCCGAGCACACTTATCCGTTATCTATACTTTTTAATTGGTTTCGGCTTCACTAACTGGGCTGGAAGCCAACCCAAAAATGTCGCTTATGCTTCTCCACAGATTCTGCCCAACCCGCTGAGTTACTCCAGCACTTCATGTCCTGTTCTGAGCCTATCGTGTCAGTATAAGGATGGTTAGGTGATTGGGGAAAAATGTAATATGATATGAAGAATTGTGAAATTATCTATCTTGACATGAAGCAAGGAAAAGCAGAATATTTTTTAAGAGCTGCCAGAATGGTTAAACTTTGGCATTCCTTGGAATCTCGCTGTCACGTTTGTGAACCCGTTTCAATTATGTGAGGAGTTCAGGAAGTGAAAAAAACGTACTTAAAGCAATATACATATATCTCGGAATGAAGTAAAGACATAATATTTTAATGCAGCAAGAAATTATGATTTGCCAGTTTCACATTTAAACATTCAAATGAAACAGATGTCTCTTGCCGAGAGTAGGTGAATTGTGGACCAGAGGACATAAGGTTAAGGTGAAGGGGAAAAGATTTAATAGAAATTTGATGGGTAACTTTTTCACATGTAGGGTGGTGGACGTATGGAACAAGTTGCCAGAGGAGATAGTTGAGGCTGGAACTATCCCAACATTCCAGAAACAGTTAAACACGTACATGGATAAGACAAGTTTGGAGGGATATGGGCAAAACATGGGCAGTTGGGATTAGTGTAACTGGGACATGTTGGCAAATTGGGCCGAAGGGCCTATTTTCATGCTGTATCACTCTATGACTCTATGTAGGGTGAATTAGAATTTGATGAGAGAAACAATAGACAATAGGTGCAGGAGTAGGCCATTCGGCCCTTCGAGCCAGCACCGCCATTCAATGTGATCATGGCTGATCATCCACAATCAGTACCCCATTCCTGCCTTCTCCCTAGATCCCCTGACACCGCTATCCTTAAGAGCCCTATCTAGCTCTCTCTTGAAAGTATCCAGAGAACGTCTGTGGATATTTTTAAGGCAGAGATGGATGGATTCTTAATTAGTACAGGTGTCTTAGGTTATGGGGAGAAGGCAGGAAAGTGGGGTTAGGAGGGAGAGATGGATCAGCCATGATTGAATGGCGGAGTAGACTTGATGGGCCGAATGGCCTAATTCTACACTTATCACCTATGAACATTTTACACAGCAATTCAATTGGTAATAAAGTGAAAAGTTCACATTCTGGAGAGCCAGCTTTGAGTTCTAGTCTACGTACTGCTGTCTTTTGGGTGAATGTCAGGATGTACAGAAGTGTCTGCAAACATTGGTGCCTTTTTGAGGCAGTGACTCCGATAAATAAAAAGTTTGGAGCTGAGTTCCAGAGGTCACCCCTCACCCTGCCACTATGTCCTACAGTGGTATAGGACAGGCAGCACACCTTCCCCACTGACGATCAAGGAGCCTCTGTGTGGAGATAGATGAACAGATCAATCCAGGTCATGTTCATAAGTTATTAGAGCAGCATTAGGACATTCGGCCCATCAAGTCCACTCCGCCATTCAATCAATCATGGCTGATCTATCTTTTTCTCTCGACCCCATTCTCCTGCCTTCTCCCCATAATCCCTGACACCCGGACTAATCAAGCATTTATCAATCTCCGCCTTAGAAATACCCATTGGCCTCCCCATCCTTCGATTGCAATGATTTCCACTTGATTCACCACCCTCTGACTAAAGAAATTCCTTCTCATCTCCTTTCTCAAACTTTTATTCTGAGCCTAGGGCACAGATTCATCACCCTCTCTCTCAAGGGTGTCTTGGGTGACTTACACAGGCTAACTGAGCCACACCAAGGGCCAGCGTAGACATCCAGCAAAAGGTCAGTCTGTGGCAGGGTGTGGTGGAGATGCCCCTCAAAATAAGGGAAGGTATTCCACGCCAGTGGGCCACATGAGTGGCGAGGGTGTGGGGTAAATTTGTGTAATTTGTGTAAACAGTATTGAATGTATGTTTCGCCTCCGAGAATGTCGGATGGAGTTTTGTAAGGATCATGTATTGTATATATTTATTTCTCGAATAAAGTATTTTTTGAAATTTAAAAAAAAACGGAGTTGTTGGTTCAACTCCCACTCCTGAAGCCCGAGGACTGATGGAGTGCGGTACTGAGGGAGTTCACCACTGCTGGAGGTGAAGTCACTTTGCCGAGGCATTTAGCTGATCTGCTGTCTGCTCTGTCCCAAGTCACTGAGAAAGGTCACCTGGAGATAGTTCGTGCCAGAATAGTGGAGAGTCTCCTTGTTCTGGGGGCAAGAGTTATCCGTACAAACCAAGATCAACAAGGCAAGCTGTAGGTAGTTATCTCCCTTCTCTACAGGGAGCTAGCTGTGTGCAATTTGGCTGCACATAGCACGACGACAATCGTTGATGGAAGTCTCCACTGAAACTCGAGTGTTGAGCAATTTATCATTAGCACCTCACCCAGAACAGTGAGGCGCGTGGCTAAACATAATTCAAGGTGCTTAGTAAATAATTCTAAAGAACAGAGCATTTTATAATGGATCACACCAGAATAGTGGAGGATCTCCTTGTTCTGGGGCAAGAGGTATCCCATCAACCAAGGACACCAAAGTAATCTGTAGGATAGTTGTTGTTTTTTAAAGGGAGCTTGTTGTGTCCAAATTAGATGCACACAGGACTGCAAGGGCGGAAATGTAGAAACAAGGAACTGCAGATACTGGTTTATACCAAAGATAGGCACAAAGTGCTGGAGTATCTCAGCGGGTCAAGCAGCTTCTCTGGAGAAAAAGGATGGGTAACATTTCGGGATGGGACCCTTCAGAGTGGTCCTGACCTCCCAACTACACCATTCGAGACCTTGGAACTATCTTTAATCGGATTTCACTAGACTGTATCTTGCACTGAACATTACGGAGGGAGAGCTGTACTGAGGGAGCTCCGCATTGGAAACATAGAAGCATAGAAATTAGGCGTTGGAGTAGGCCATTCGGCCCTTCGAACCAGCACCACCATTCAATATGATCATGGCTGATCAACCTAAATCAGTATCCAGTTCCTGCTTTCTCCCCATATCCCTTGATTCCGTTTGTCCTAAGCGCTGTGTCTAAAGTTGCTGGAGGTGCTGTCACTCTGATGATGAATATTTTTTATTAGTTGTAAATACATATTAATAAAAAATACTTCTTACATACATTCATAATATTATTAGTATTAATATTAACATTTAAGGCTTTATATTTCTATACATTTTTTTTAAATTTTTTTATAAAGTAAGAAAAGATAGAGAAAAATAATATAGAAAATAAGGAAGTGAATGGAGTATTAAAAAGTTATCCATCGTTGGAGATATATCCATGATTTATTATACGTAATTCTTCATCCATTCTATTATTCAGGCCTCAGTCAGGCTCTCGCACTGAGCCATTTTGACCCTGTAGATATTCAATATATGGAGACCATATCCCTCTGAAAAGATCCAACCTGTCCATTAGGACAAGCCTCAATCTTTCCAGATGGAGTGTTTCCGACATTTCTGTATTCCACATTTTGATTGTGGGGGATGTAGGACCTTTCCAGAATTTTAATATTAATTTTTTTCCCAATTATTAAACTATAATCAATAAAAATTCTTTGATTTGTTGTTATTAATTGATCTGTTTCCAGTATTCCCAGTATTATTAACTTTGAGTCAAATATCAGGTTCATATTAACCACATTCGAAATTATCCTAAACATTTCTATCCAAAATTTTGTAATTTTTACACAATTTGTAAATGAGTGTGTCAGATTGGTTTTTAACCATATAACCATATAACCATATAACAATTACTGCACGGAGACAGGCCCTCTCGGCCCTTCCAGTCCGTGCCGACCATTTGTTTTCCCCTAGTCCCATCTACCTGCACTCAGACCATACCCCTCCATTCCCTTCACGTCCATATACCTATCCACTTTACTTTTAAATGTTAAAATCGATCCTGCCTCCACCACCTCTGCTGGAAGCTCATTCCACACAGCCACCACCCTCTGAGTAAAGAAGTTTCCCCTCACGTTACCCCTAAACTTCTGTCCCTTAATTCTCATGTCATGCCCTCTTGTTTGAATCTTCCCTACCCTCAATGGGAAAAGCTTATCCACGTCAACTCTGTCTATCCCTTTCATCATTTTAAAGACCTCAATCAAGTCCCCCCTTAACCTTCTGCGCTCCAAAGAATAAAGACCTAACTTGTTCAACCTTTCTCTGTAACATAGTTGCTGGAACCCTGGCAACATTCTAGTAAATCTCCTCTGTACTCTCTCTATTTTGTTGACATCCTTCCTATAACTAGGCAACCAAAATTGTACACCATACTCCAGAATTGGTCTTACCAATGCCTTGTACAATTTTAACATTACTTCCCTACCCCTATATTCAATGCTCTGATTTATAAAGGCCAGCACACCAAAGGCTTTCTTTACCACCCTATCTACATGCGATTCCACCTTCAGGGAACTATGCACAGTTATTCCTAGATCCCTCTGTTCCACAGCATTCCTCAATTCCCTACCATTTACCATGTACGTCCTATTTTGATTTGTCCTGCCAAGATGTAGCACTTCACACTTATCAGCATTAAACTCCATCTGCCATCTTTCAGCCCACTTTTCCAAATGGCCCAAATCTCTCTGTAGACTTTGAGAATCTACTTCATTATCCACAATACCACCTATCTTAGTATCATCTGCATACTTACTTATCCAATTTTCCACCCCATCATCCAGATCATTGATGTACATGACAAACAACAGTGGACCCAACAGTGTTCTAAGTGTTGACATTTGTCACATATGGCAGATACATTTGGAAACATGTTATGTAGTTTGGATTTTGAGTAATGTAGTCTATGTAATATTTTAAACAGTATAAGAGAGTGTATATTAACGAACAGTGGTGTATGTGTTGTAAACTTTCATCCCATACTTCTGGTCTGATAATTTGACCTAATTCGTTTTCCCATGATTGTCTATATATTTCTGTTAATGGGACATCATTTTCCAATAGGATATTATATGGTATGATATCATTTTTTCTGTGTTCGGGTGTTTATTTAGACATTCATCTAAAATTTTTGTCTTTCTATTTCTAAATTCCTGTGTGTTTGCTATTACATAGTCTCTGATTTGTAAGTATCTAAAATAATCTTTGGAATGTAATCCATAAATTTGTTGTAAATCTTGAAATGAAAGGATTTCATTTCCCTGTAGAGATCGCCCATCTTATTAATTCCCTTATTTTTCCATTGTAAAAAGCCTTTATCCATCATTGAAGATTTAAATGTAACATTATTTACAATGGTAAGGGCTAGTGGTATAGATTTCAATTTTAATGTTTTCTTTATTTGTTTCCAAATACGTATTCCACTTTCTATTATAGGGTTTTCACTATAGGTTTTCTTACCTAAATTAATATTGGCAAATATTATTGAACTGATTTCGAAAGGAGAACAATCTTCTTTTTCCATTTTTAACTAAATTGGTTGGTTATCTGTCTCTACTAACCAAAAATTCATATTTTTAATATTAACTGCCCAGTAATAAAACATAAAGTTTGGTAGTGCCAAACCTCCATTTTTAATTTACATAAATGTTTTTTATTTATTCTATGGCTCTTATAATCCCAAATAAAGTTAGTAACTAGAGAGTCCACCTTCCTAAAAAAATTTTTAGGAAGATATATCGGAATTAATTGGAAAAGATATAGTAATTGCGGAAGAAAAATCATTTTTATTACATTAATTTTACCTAACATTGAAATGGGTAGGGTTTTCCAATATAAAATGTTCTCATTTAATTTATTCAATAATAGTGGGAAGTTGGATTTAAATAAAGAATCAAATCTTTTTGTTACATAAATTCCAAGATATTTAATTTTTTTGTTTGTTATCTTAAAAGGAAATTGTTGTAATATGTGTAGGTTATTTACCATTATTGGCATAAGTTCACTTTTATTCCAATTGATACTATATCCTGAAAAAGATCCGAATTCAGTTATTAATTTTAATACATTTTGGATACTAATTTCCGGTTTTGTGATATAAAGTAATACATCATCCGCATATAAGGAGATTTTATTTTTAGTATCTCTAGTATCATACCCATATATTTCAGGATGAGATCTCATCCATCTGAGCTAATGGTTCTATTGCAAGTGCAAAGAGTAGTGGGGATAAAGGGCAACCTTGTCTACAGCCTCGAGATAAACTGAATTTAGTTGATAGCATTTGATTTGTTATTATTCTGACTGTTGGGTTAGTGTATAATAATTTGACCCAAGTAATGAACTTCTCTCCCAATTTAAAAGTTTCCATAACCGAAAACAAATAAGACCATTCCACCTGATCGAAGGCTTTCTCCGCATCTAACAAAATAACTACTAGATCTTTTTTAATACCTCTTTTCGAATATATAATATTGAATAAACGTCTCAGATTATATGAGGAATATCGTTTTGGTATAAATCCTGTTTGATCGGGATGAATTAATTCGTTAATAACTGTGCTTAGCCTTTGTGCTAATATTTTAGTTAATATCTTTTGATCAGTATTTAAAAGAGCTATAGCTCTAAATGATCCTGGTTCATCCAGATCTTTGTTTATTTTAGGTATAAGTGTTATAATAGATTCATTTAACATTTCTGGTAGTTTCTGCTGTGTATATATATATTCATATAATGTTTTCAGGCGTGGTGAATCTGATCATAAAATGTTTTATAAAATTCCGAGCCAATACCATCTGGTCCCGGTGTTTTACCATTTTTTAATGATCTAATAGATTCTTGGATTTCTTTTACTGAAATTTCAGCATTTAATGATTCTCTATTTTGTGAATCCAACCCATTCAGATTACATTTTTTTTTAAATGCTTCTGTTCCTATCTTGTTTTCTGTTGTTTTAGCGGTGTATAAGTGTTTATAATATTGCAGAAATCTCTCATTAATATCTTTAGGTCGTATTAAAAGTTCGCCATTATGTGATTTAATGTACCGGTGAATAAAAGGAGCATTCTCGTCCAGTTGGATTTTCTACTCTCCAAACATCTTTAATATTAGTAGTTTCCATATATGCATTTAATAAGTCACTGGAATGGGATTTGATTTTCCTTTGTCTTGTAGATCTGTCTAAGTAAGGATCTAATGTACAATTTAAATCTCCTCCAATTATTAGGTTATATTGTGTTATTTCCGGGATATTGTTAAATATTTTCTTGAAAAACAATGGACTATCAAAGTTTGGTCCATATACATTAACAAAAATCATTTTTTGTGCATTTAATTCTCCTATTACAATAATGTATCTGCCATCGTTATCAGTTATAGTTGATGTATGTTTGAATAAAATGCCTTTACGAAATAATATTGCTACACCTCTTGATTTGTGTGTAAAAGAAGAATGATACGTTTTATCTATCCATTTAGCTTTCAGCCTATGCTCAGCATCTTTTTTTAAATGAGTTTCTTGAATAAAAATTACATCAGCTTTAATTGCTTTGAAAATGTGCTAATACTTTACCTCTCTTAATTGGTTCATTAATACCTTTAAACGTTCCAGCTGCAAAACGTTATTCCTTTATTCCCCGTATTCATTTTTAAGTCTTGCATCTTTTGTCTATGGGGGTCTGTAATAGAGCCAATGGTTCAGCCCGACAGACCCGACCTTGCACCCGAACACCGAATAGATGAATTTTAAGTCCCTTGAATGCCTCTCACGTGTATATCTCCTTTGATCCAATATATAACTCCATTCAAACTGAAAAAAACAATAATAGTTTATAAAAGAAAAGAAGAGAGGATAGATTAAGAGGTTAGTATAGTGCACAAAGGGGGAAAAAACTACATCTAGTATTATTGTAGTTAGTGCTAGCCATACTAGCATGGCTAACCATCTACCGACTTCCGTAGTTGATGTTACTAACTTAACCAGCTCCCTGGTTTTTTTGAATTATTATTCCATAATGATGTTTTACCGGGGATATTAAATTAAAAAATATTTGGATTATAATAATCGAAAATGTGAGAATACATATATTTAAAACTTATTTGAAAATCTAATTATAAAAAAAAACACACGAAAAGAAAGGAAAACAAGAAATAAAAATGAAAATTACTGGTACAAAAGAAAAGTTTCCAAAGGGGACAAATGAAATCAGGCTCTATATTTGACTCTAATCATTCCAATATAAATGTACATTAGTAATATTCATTAGTAATAATGAATAATTCTAATTAATAAAAATGATACGGTATAATTTTAATATTTATTAGTTATTATATTAGTAGTAAAATTAGTGATTAATGAAAATACCACAGTATAATTTTAATATTTATTAGTTGTTTGTATTACTGGTGCTGTCACTCTGTTGAGGCATTTAGCTGGCCTGCTGCTCTGCTCTCTCATGCCTGCTCTCTCTCTTCAGAGCGGCACGGTGGTGCAGCGGTTAGCTGCTGCCTCACAGCGCCAGAGACCCGGGTTCAATCCTTACTACGGGTGCTGTCTGTGTGCAGTTTGAACGTTCTCACTGTGACCTTGTGGGTTTCCTCCAGGTGCTCCGGCTTCCTCCCACATCCCTAACACATGCGAGTTTGTAGGTTAAATACCTCTGCAAGATTGTCACAAATGTGTAGGGAATTGATGAGAAAGTGGGATAACAGAACTAGTGTGTACAGGTAGACAAAAATGCTGGAGAAACTCAGCGTTTTTTGTCTACCTTCGCTTTTCCAGCATCTGCAGTTCCTTCTTAAACACAGTGTGTACAGGTGATCAATGGTCGGCGTGGACTCGGTGGGTCAATGGGCCTGTTTCCATGCGGTATCTCTAAACCAAACTAATCTTTCTCATAGCCTACATGTTATCCTGGCCTGTTCCTACATCAAAATTAATTTAAAAACATCCATTGACCTCCACATCCTCCGATCTGCAATAAGTAGCTATATGAACCATATTACCTGATACAGCACCCCAGGTATTGTATAAGCATTGTATAATCACTTGCATTTTGGATAGAATTATGCCAAACAGCAGAACTGGTTTTGTTTAAAAGGCTCTTTATTAACAAACATATTTTATTGGTTAACCTAAGCTGCTCTTGTCATTAGAGGTGAGTAATTAGTGATCACTTGATATAATAACCAGATGGGTCTTTCAAAAGCATCGTGTTATAGGAAAGATGTTGTCTAGCTGGAAAGGGTAGAAGAAGATTTACGAGGATGTTGCCAGGATTACATGGTCTGAGCTATAGGGAGAGGTTGAGTAGGCTGGGTTTCTATTCATTGGAGCGCAGGAGGATGAGGGATGATCTTATAGAGATGTATAAAATTACAAGAGGAATAGATCAGGTAGATGCACAGTGTCTCTTGCCCCGCGCAGGTGAATCGAGGACCTGATATAGTAGTGGCCAGAGGATCTGGGGTGACAGAGGAACTGAAGGAAATCCACATTAGGCAGGAAATGGTGTTGGATAGACTGATGGGACTGAAGGCTGATAAATCCCCAGGGCCTGATGGTCTGCATCCCAGGGTACTTAAGGAAGTGGCTCTAGAAATCGTGGATGCATTGGTGATAATTTTCCAATGTTCTATAGACTCGGGATCAGTTCCTGTGGATCGGAGGGTAGCTCATGTTATCCCACTTTTTAAGAAAGGCGGGAGAGAGAAAACGGGGAATTATAGACCAGTTAGCCTGACATCGGGGGTGGGGAAGCTGCTGGAGTCAATTATAAAAGATGAGATAGCCGCACATTTGGATAGCAGTAACAGGACCAGTCCGAGTCAGCATGGATTTACAAAGGGGAAATCATGCTTGACTAATCTTTTGGAATTTTTTGAAGATGTAACTAGGAAAATGGACAAGGGGGAGCTAGTGGATGTAGTGTACCTGGACTTTCAGAAAGCAATGATAAGGTCCCACATTGGAGATTAGTGGGCAAAATTAGGGCACATGGTATTGGGGGTAGAGTGCTGACATGGATAGAGAAGTGGTTGGCAGGCAGGAAACAAAGAGTAGGGATTAACGGGTCCCTTTCAGAATGGCAGGCAGTGACTACCGCAAGGGGATGCAGGGATTCAAAGTAACATTAGCAAATTTGCAGATGACACAAAGCTGGGTGGCAGTGTGAACTGTGAGGAGGATGCTATGAGAATGCAGGGTGTCATGGTGAGGTTGGGGGAGTGGGCAGATGCATGGCAGATGAAGTTTAATGCAGATAAACGTGAGGTTATCCACTTTGGTAGCAAAAACAGGAAGGCAGATTACTATCTAAATGGCGTCAAGTTGGGAAAAGAGGAAGTACAACGGGATCTGGGGGTCCTTGTACATCAGTCTATGAAAGTAAGCATGCAGGTACAGCAGGCAGTGAAGAAAGGAAATGGCATGTTGGCCTTTATAACAAGAGGAATCGAATATAGGAGCAAAGAGGTCCTTCTGCAGTTGTACAGAGCCCTAGTGAGACCACACCTGGAGTATTGTGTGCAGTTTTGGTCCCCTAATTTGTGGAAGGATATTCTTGCTATTGAGGTAGTGCAGCGTAGGTTTACAAGGTTAATTCCTGGGATGGCGGGACTGTCATATGCTGAGAGAATGGTGCAGCTGGGCTTGTACACTCTGGAGTTTATAAGGATGAAAGGATATCTCATTGAAACATATAAGATTGTTAAGGGCTTGGACACGCTAGAGGCAGGAAACATGTTCCCGATGTTGGGGGAATCCAGAACCAGGGGTCACAGTTTAAGAATAAGGAGTAAGCCATTTAGAACTGAGACGAGGAACACTTTTTCTCACAGGGAGTGGTGAGTCTGTGGAAGTGTCTGCCTCAGAGGACGGTGGAAGCAGGTTCTCTGGATGCTTTCAAGAGAGAGCTAGATAGGGCTCTTAAAAATAGCGGAGTCAAGGGATCTGGGGAGAAGGCAGGAACGGGGTACTGATTGGGGATGATCAGATATGATCACATTGAATGGCGGTGCTGCCTCGAAGGGGAAAATGGCCCACTCCTGCACCTATTGTCTATTGTCTGTTGTCTATTGTCTATTGACCATAGGTGTAATGTGAAGGGGAAAAGATTCAATAGGAATCTGAGGGGTAATGTTTTCACTCAAAGGGTGGTGGGTGTATGGAACAAACTGCCAGAGGAGGTAGTGAGGCAGGGACTATCCCAACGTTTAAGAAAGAGTTAGATAGGTTAAGTCAAGTCAAGTTTATTTGTCAGATACACATACGGGATGTGCAGTGAAATGAAAAGTGGCAATGGTCGCGGACTTTGTGCAAAAGAACAAACAAACAAATAACGAACAAACTACAAACAGGGGATTGGGGAAGGTTACTTGGATAGGACTGGTTTGGAGGGATATGGGGCAAACGTGGGCAGGTGGAACTAGTGTAGCTGGCCTGGGACATGTTGGCTGGTGTGGGCAAGTTGGGCTGAAGGGCCTGTTTCCACACTGTGTCACTCTATGACTCTATGTGTATGGCAATTATTTTGGAAAAGAGCTTCATGAAAGCATTTGAAGGCATTTCTACTGTTAAACCAGGTAATGGGGGAGAATCGAGAAGTTAACCCTCACTCTTGTTTAGTGCAGTTACCCCTTCTACTCAAGTAGTGTCACAGTACACTAATGTGAGGCATTTATCTGTTTACAATACTGACATTAGGATGGCATAGTAATGCAGCGGTAGAGTTGCTGCCTCACAACACCAGGTCAAACGTGGGCAAGTGGGACTAGTGGACTACAGTGGCACGGTGGCGCAGTGGTAGAGTTGCAGTCTCACAGCGTTTACAGTCGGGTTCGAACCTGACTACGGGTGCTGTCTGTATGGAGTTTGTACGTTCTCCCCGTGACCGCCTTGGTTTTCTCCGAGATCTTCAGTTTCCTCCCACACTCCGAAAATGTATAGGTTAGTAGGTTAGTTGGCTTGGTATAAGTGTAAATAGTCCCCAGTGCATGTAGGATGTTAATGCGTGGGGATCGCTGTTCGGTGCGGACTCGGTGGGCCGAAGGGCCAGTTTCTACGCTGTATCTCTAAACTAAACCCTTTAAGAATTTTGTAAGTCTCTATAAGATCCCCCCTCAATCGTCTAAATACTAGCGAGTACAATCCGAGTCTATCCAGTCTTTCTTCATATGAAAGTCCTGTACAGGTGTGTACAGGTGATCAATGGTCGGCGTGGACTCGGTGGGCCAATGGGCCTGTTTCCATGCGGTATCTCTAAACCAAACTAATTCTACTCTTATCACTTATGGCCTTATGACAAAAAATTCAGCCATCTTATATTACATTGGATTATTTTAATCATTATTCAATATGCAGGGTTTTACACAGCAATTCAATTGGTAGTAAAGTTAAAAGTTCACATTCTGGAGAGCCAGCTTTGAGTTACAGTCTATGTACTGCTGTCTTTTGGGCGAATATCAGGATGTACAGACGTGTCTGCAAACATAGGTGCAGAAGTCGGCCATTTGCACCGTCGAGTCCACTTCGCCATTCAATCATGGATGATCTATCTTTCCCCCTCCATCCCATTCTCCTGCCTTCTCCCCACAACTTTTGTCACCCTGAGTAAACCTGTCAATCTCCAATTTAAAAATATCCATTGACTTTTTAAATTGGAGATTGACAATTTAAAAATATCCACAGCCGTCTGTGGCAATGAATTCCACAGATTCATCACCCTCTGGCTAAAGAAATTCCTCCTCAAGTGGTCAACGTATATTGGACATAGGTGGAGTGTGGTGATGCTGTATGGTCAAGGTGATGAGATTTGTACATCTCCATCTGGTGAACACCCTCTCTGGCCCTGAAAATCTAAACGATGATTATTGGGCGTCATTCCATCAGAACAACAATATTAATATAACGATTACCCTTAATTTTTATCTTATTCTTCTAACGTGTGTCCACAGTTCAATACTTGTAATCATTTAACCGTTTTTATATCCCCATTGCTCAATGCTTCAATGGTACTTTATTGTCTCATGCACATGGGTACAGTGAAATTTCTTTTGCAAAGAATTCAGTAAAAATCTTACTTTATATAAGCACAGCTGAAGCTACAAATAAGAGTATTAATAGCAGATTATATGATGCAGTACACAAGAGTTGCCACATTTCTGGCAGTATTTTATATTCTTAAACATCAAATTGGTAAAAAAAGTAGATTCTTATTTTGGGCTTAAAGGCCCGTTGTCGTGGAGACGGCACTGGGTGGGAGTTGCAGGCGTCGGCCTGGTGTGGCGATGTTGTCGGTGCCTCCACCACCGCCGCTCCGTGCCGCTGCAGGACATGTCCGATCCGCACGCTCGTCCACGATTTCTGTGGGACCTCCAGCGGCACCCGATCCACCGGCTACTGCAGGGCCTCCAGCAGCCCACTCGCGTTCATCTCTTCCCTCCACCACTGCCGACCCCATCTCCAAGGTCTCGGCTGTTTTTTTCCTTGAATAACAATTAAAACACAATTTATAATCTCTACCATCAAATTTTACCCGAGGAAATAACCCAGGGCGGCACAGTGGCGCAGCGATAGAGTTGCTGTCTTACAGCGCCAGAAACCCGGGTTTGATCATGACTACCGGTGCTGTCTGTACGGAGTTTGTATGTTCTGCCTGTGACAGCGTGGGTTTTCTCCGGGTGCTCCGGTTTGCTCCCACAAACCAAAGACGTGTAATTTTGTAGGTTAATTGGCCTCTGTATAATTGTAAATTGGCCCTCGTGTGTATGATAGCGCGAGTGTACGGGGTGATCATTGGTCAGCGCGGACTTGGTTGGCTGTAGGGCCTACAGTGCCCTCCATAATGTTTGGGATAAAGACCCATCATTTATTTTATTTGCCTCTGTACTCCACAATTTGAGAATTGTAATAGAAAAAATCACATGTGGTTAAAGTGCACATTGTCAAATTTTAATAAAGGCCATTTTTACACATTTTGGTTTCACCATGTAGAAATTACAGCAGTGTTTATTCATAGTCCCCCCATTTCAGGGCACCATAATGTTTGGTACACAGCAATGTCATGTAAATGAAAGTAGTCATGTTTAGTATTTTGTTGCAAATCCTTTGCATGCAATGACTGCTTGAAGTCTGCGATTCATAGACATCACCTGTTGCTGGGTGTCATCTCTGGTGATGCTCCAACAGGCCTGTATTGCAGCCATCTTTAGTTTATGCTCGTTTTGCGGGAAGTCCCGTTCAGTTTTCTGTTCAGCATATAAACGGCATGCCCAATTTGGTCCAGAATAACTTGGCCACTCAAGAATTGACCATTTTTTTCACTTTGAAAAATTCCTTTGTTGCTTTTGCAATATGTTTTGGAATCATTGTCTTGCTGTAGAATGAACTGCCGGCCTATGGGTTTTGAGGCATTTGTTTGAACTTGAGCAGATAGGATGTGTCTATACACTTCAGAATTCATTATGCTACCACCATCAGCAGTTGTATCATTAATGAAGATAAGTGAGTCAGTACCTCCAGCAGCCATACATGCCCAGGCCATAACACCTCCACCACCGTGTTTCACTAATGAGGTGGTATGTTTTGGATCTTGGGTAGTTCCTTCTCTCCTCCATACTTTGCTCTTGCCATTAACCTGATATAAGTTAATCTTCGTCTCATCTGTCCACAAGAACTTTTTCCAGAACTGTGGTAGCTCTGTTAAGTTTGAAATAAGTTTATTCATGGATAACCCCTTGAGATGAACAGTCATCTCGTTTTCGAGGGGGTCCAACATAGAACATACATCACAAGACATAACATACATGGATGCTCTCATTGACCCACCTACCCACACACCAATCCCAAAACCCCTCCATCCCCACTTGTTATAGTTTTATGACAATTGTTAATTGACTTTACATATCCAATAATAATAAGTTATGTGTTACAGCATAATGTTGATGCATAATACCATATACCACCTCTCATACATCGTACGTTAGGTGGTACGTTTCCGAGGGGGTCCAACATTATTACATGATATATTATTTCATAGTATTGTGACATAATACAATATGACCTTGTTACACTATGCAATACAATAATACATAAGTGTAATGGCAATGCGAGCGTGGGGGGATAACCAGTTTAGAGTTTCGTACATAGAACAGTGGCGAGTTAGATATGGACACCTTAAAATAAATCTGCAGAGACTATTATAAACTACATTCAGGGGTTCAAGATGTGTGTCAAATGTATTCTGATAGACAATATCAGCATAATCCAGTGTTGGTAATAGTAGTTGAGAGACAATTCTTTTTCTCATCTGAAAGGTGAAACAATTTATATGGCGGTAAAGAATAGCTAGATTACAGCTAAGTTTTTTAGTAATCGTCTCACTATGCTGCGTAAATGAAAGCGTTGGGTCGAGCCAAACACCAAGATATTTGAAGTTCAATACTTGTTCTAATGGTGATCCTTTATTAAATGATATAGTCAGATCTACACAATTACCAAGGCCTTGTCTGGTACCAAATAACATACTGCATGATTTATTTTTATTTAAAATTAATTTGTTAAATAATAGCCATTTCTGAACAGAAGTAAGATCTGATTGAAGGGATCTTTCAATTTCAGACTTGTTAGTACTAGATGTATATAGCACTGTATCATCAGCATATAGTTGTGTTTGACAGTCAGAACAAATATTAGGGAGGTCGTTTATGAAAATAGAGAAAAGGAGTGGTTCCAAAGACGAACCTTCCATTAAAGGTAACACATTTGCGTCTGTTATGAAGGTATGAGTTAAACCACAGTAGATTGTTTTGAGAAAGACCAATTGTGTAACGTTTATCAAGCAGTAGGTAGTGGTCAACAAAATGAAAGGCCTTGGTTAAATCAAGAAAGATGGCACCGGTGAGTTTACCATCCTCAGAAGCAGTGAACACATCGCTGGTGAGTTTTAACAGAGCTGTAGTTGTGGAGTGATTAGGTCTGAACCCACACTGGCATGGAGATAGAATGTTGAAAGTTGAGACATAATGTGATAGCTGGTTGAACACTAGTTTCTCAAGGATTTTAGCCACCGAGTTGATAATTGAGATGGGGCGGTAATTGTTAATAGTAAGATTAAACGAGAACTTACCAGTTCGAAGTTTGATCGTTATGTTATGAGGAGTAACGACGAGGGATTACGTGAAGAAGCCCCGCCTGGCGCTGGAACGGCATACTTCAAAGCAGCGGCATGAAAAACACAGAACATAATAGCCGGAGTAAGATAGTAAGGCTCAACATAGATTTAGAACTACCAGATGATCATTTATTTTATGAGGGTCGGGAGTGGAGGGCACGTAATCCCTCATCGTTACTCCTCATAAAATAACGATCAGACTTCGAACTGGTAAGTTCTCGTTTAATCTTACTATTTTACTTCGGAGTCACGTGAGTGACTACGTGAAGATTTTGAAGCTTCTGTGTTTTTTATGTCGTAGAGTCATTCCATACGACAGTCCGGCTAGGTCAACACATACATGAGTAAATAACCTTTTACCAGATCAGTTTTAGTTTATTTTCATAAATCTTTTAATGATAAAAGAACAAATAATAACCCCCTTTTTTACATCTGGGGAAAATCATTACAAAGTGATAAAATATATGTGATAACATAATTGATAATATAAATCGATAGTGAAACAAAGCAGGTGATTATAGTGAACCCAACACCGCGTGTCCAAAGCCTGTCATTGTGAGAACAGGTTTATCGTAGAACTTTGAACCCTGCGGTTTCTAAAATGTGTTCGAGTGGCACGTCCTGTAACTTCGCCGCGGACGTAGCTGCTGCCCTGTGGAGTGAGATTTAAACACATCAGTGTCTACTCCTGCTAAAAGTAACACCCGTTTTAACCACCTTGAAATTGTTTGTACTGATGCTTTTGTGTGTGGTTTCTTATGCGTAATCATTAACGCTTTTTCATCACCTCGAAGAGTCTTGGTAACTTTTATATATTGAGTCAAGTGTCTAACTACACACAACGTTGGATCAATAGGGTAAGCTTGAAACATTACCTTCGCTCCAGTTCTCCCTGGTCTGCTTTGTTTGATCAGATCGTAAACGTAAAACACAATGTTATCTGAAGCCACATGCATACAATCTAAACATAGCATTTGTAATGTTTGCACTCTTTGTGCTGATACCAACGCCATTAACATTACTAATTTAAATGTTAACTTTTCCAATGATATAACTTCGCTTGGAGTCCATTGCCTAAGCAAAGTAAGTACAATGCTGACATCCCAAATTTCTGTATATCTTGGTTTGATGGATTTTTGTTAAAGATTCCTTTCATAAATCTGGATATTAATGGATGAGATCCAATTGATTCATGGTCAGAAATTTGTCCTAAATAGGATGATAAAGCACTACGCGCACTATTAATGGCACTATAACTTAAGTGCTGCTCAAAATGCAACTCAGCAAGGAACTCCAATATGTTTGAAATGTTCACAGTATGATAAGATATATTTGATTGTCTACAAAAAACTTCCCATTTCTTTATATGTATCATATATTGTCTCTGAGTGCTATCTCGCCATGATGAGACTATGACATCCATAGTTCTATCCGACAATCCAAGCCCTTGTAGTGGTCTGGTCAAAACCTGCAGATTAACAAATTCATATAAACATGTAATGGATGAATTTCTTTTGTTACTGGTTTTATTAACAAATCACTGCAGCTAGGAATTGACATATATGGCTCCTTAATCATATTTAACATCAACGGGAACCATAGTTGTGTCGGCCAATTTGGAATCACCAATAGTCCTGTGGCAGAATCTTCTATTTTCTTCAGACATTGCTGAACCAGAGCAAATGGAGGGAAAGCATAAAAGAACATATTCCCCCAATGTAGTGAAAAAGCATCTACTGCTACTGCATCTGGATCGGGTTCCCAAGACACATATTTAGGCAATTGATGATTTAATCTTGATGCAAACAGATTAATGTCTGGTAACCCATACCGAATAACAATTTTACTGAAAACTACTGGGTTCAACATCCATTCTGTGTTGTCTTTAAACACCCTTGATCTGTTGTCTGCCACCACATTGTCTTTACCTGGGATATAACTTGCTGAAATCCAAATTTGGTGCTTAATACACCATTACCATATCTGATTGACCAGACAATCACATGATACCGATCTTACTCCACCCATGTGATTAATATATGCAACAGTTGTTTTATTGTCTAATTGTATCTGTACATGCAGATTCTTTTTTGTAGAACAATAGGCTTTTAATCCATAAAATGCCCCCAATAACTCCAAATAATTAATACCATATGTTTGGAGAAACATTTCCTCTTGGACGGTCCACCTTCCCCCACAGCAGGTAAATGTATCTGTCGCCCCCCATCTGAGAGCATTTGCATCTGTTTGTAAAAATACTTCAGGCTGCTGTATTAAAATGTTTTTAGCAGCATGTGGAACATTTTCAATCCACCATTGCAATTCCAATAAAGCTTCTTTTGTTAATTGGATAGGCCTATCGAAATGGCCTGCTCGCTTTTTTAGAGCTCGTATTTTGTCCCTTTGAAGGTTTTTGGTAATGTAATGGACCAAATTCCTACTGCAGGAAATGCTGCTACTAGTTTACCAATAACCTTCGCTACTTCTCGGGTGGAGGGATAAGGTTTGTGAATGAGGCCCCAACATACCGTTGAAATATCAACAATCTTGTCCGTTGGCAAAGTTACTAACATGGTAACTGAATTAATCACAAAACCTAAATAGTTAATTGACTGTGCTGGCTGCAGCTGGGACTTAATTGGATGAATCAAGAATCCTAATTTTTCAAATAAAGTTTTAGTTGCTGAAACTGATTTTCCAGCTGATTCCTGATTATTACTGACAATTAAAATGTCATCCAGATAAGCCATAATGATGTGCTTTTGTGCTCTTAATTGCACTAAAGCCGGTTTCAACAGTTTTGTGAAGAGCCTGGGAGCTGAACTTAAGCCATTTGGTAACGCTTTAAATTGCCACAGCTGTCCCAGCCAATTAAATTTTAAATACCTTCGAAAAAAATTGATGTATTGGTACTGAATAGTACGCAACCTTTAAATCAATTGTAGCCATAAACAACCTGCTGATATCAAATGTCTTGCAGTGTTGAACGTATCCATCTTGAAATGTTTATACTGGACAAATTTATTAAAGTTTGTAAGGTCCAGAATAATTCTGCAACCACCATTTTTTTTATTTCTCGGAAAGATATTTGACACAAATTGGTGTTCATACTCAATAGTTTTTTTCAATAACACCTTTTTTAAACAATTTGTCAATTTCCACATTAATTTCTGCTTCCTCAATAGCAGAGAACATGAAACCATAAGCAGGTTTATTTTGTACCGGAGAATTAACACCTTCTTTAAATGTTATTGTAGCTCCTGAAACTGTTTGTAAAATAAACCGATCAGATGTGATGGAAAGCCATTCATCATAAAACATTTGTAACCTCCCACCAACTGGAGATTCGTCCACAGTTTCTTTAAGAACAGAATAAAGTTTTTGTACCTCTCCATATGAACGTGGTGGTCTCCTTCTCCCGTATACGGGTGAACATTAGGCTGTGTTGGATGGTAATATTTTCTTACCATATTCCTGCCTCTGTTTCCAAAATCAAATCCCCTTCTTGACATAAAATACCTTTTTTGTCCAAAAACTAAAGGTCTCATGTAGCTAATAGATTTAGCCTCTTCATCCATTCCTCTTATTTGTTTAGGCAGGTTTTCTCCAAATAGATAACCAGGAGCTTGAACACCACTTGATCGACACAGACCTGCAAATCTCGGATGAAATATGGGCCGAATCACAATTTTCCTCATGCAATTAATTTCATAAAAGGAATTGCACAATAAGCCCAATGTATCTCTTTGGATTTTGATCATTTCTGACCCTTCCATTTGCTTTCCAAAAGCAGTAATGGCAGCTGAAATCAGTTTGAGGATTCTTTAAAACCTTATTTCTTGTCCTCTCATGACTGATGTCATAGGTGTCCATATAGATGGATTAACCGTAGGTACCTTCAATGAGGTGCAATTTTCCGGTGTTTTATATAATTCTGCTGTTTCAGCCATCACAGAATCTTGAAGTTGGTGAGATAGCATATAATTAATACTGGCAGCTAGGTTTTCTTCCATAGCCTCACCACTTCCTTCAGGGAAAAGCAAAATCTCTTGCCATATCAGGCACATATGGCCTTTTCTTTTTTATTTGTGGTGTGCACTCATAATCCACATCACCACTTTCAGGGTCTGACTTTTGCAGCCCTGATACTCCTGGAACTTCATCAAATGAGACTTCCTCCACCCTTAATCCTGGGTCTGGAGTTTCAAATTCCCAATTTGGCACATAGCCATATTCTGGATATTCAAACCCCTCAGGGTCAGTTTGGGAAAGTTCTGGGTACTTGGACCCTTGTCTCATAATATTTTGGAGTACTCTCTCCATATGTTCCATTTTAAGCCATATAGCTTTATTATCCGGAGGACTTTCATTATCAGAGTCATCATCAGAAACCACAGGCCTCACAGATTTCTTTTTACTTTTCCCAGGAACATTTTCCTCCGTGGTTTGTGTTTCTGGAGAAATTATAGTCTCACTAACAGGTGAATCAACGGCCACCGGTATTGGAACCGGCTCCGCACTAATCTCTTGTCCCGACTCTTTAGCTTCTCCCCGGGACGATCTTTTAACCCGCGAAATCTTCCTCTGAGACTTCTCCATTTTAAATTTTTTATTACCTAAGCTGGATGAGTACGCCAGCGTGACTCTGATTTTTTGAAATTTTTACTTTCATTTTTGCTGGTTCTACTTGCCAGCGTAATGTCTTTTTTAGAACGTCCCCTAAAAATTTCATTGCACTTACCTGCGGGTCCGTTCTGACCGCTGAGAGGAGCTGCACTCTGCAGCTCTTGCTTCTGCCGTCAGCGTTGACGTAATGCCGTTCCAGCGCCAGGCGGGGCTTCTTCACGTAGTCACTCACGTGACTCCGAAGTAAAATATCGTGTGGGTCGCCTCCCTTATGCAGTGGAGTAACATTGGTACACTTCCATGCGGAAGGGAGGGTACAAGTTGAGAAGGACAAATTAAACAGGTCGCATAGTGGGTACATTAGAATATTAACTCCTAACTTAATGAATTTAGTCTCAATACCAGCTGGTCCAGATCCACAATCATCCTTTAATTCATTAATAGCATGTTGAACGTCAACAGGTTTTATTTTTTGAAAAGAAAAAGAGCTTCTACACGTAGAGGTAGCTGGAAAGTCACAAGTACTTTGTTGCAAACTGTAACCTGGCCATCCTATTTTTGTGGCTAACCAGTGGTTTGCATCTTGCAGTGTATCCTCTGTATTTCTGTTCATGAAGTCTTCTGCGGACAGTGGTTATTGTCAAATCCCCACCTGACTCCTAGAGTGTTTCTTATCTGACAGGGTGTTTGGGTTTTTTTTCTTTATTATAGAGAGAAGTCTTCTGTTATCAGCTTTGGAGGTCTTCCTTGGCTTGCCAGTCCCTTTGCGATTAGTAAGCTCACCAGTGCTCTCTTTCTTCTCAATGATGTTCCAAACAGTTGATTTTGGAAAGCCTAATGTTTGGCTGATGTTTCCAACATTTTTATTCTTGTTTCTCAGTCTCATAATGGCTTCTTTGACTCATTGGCACAACTTTGGTCCTCATGTTGATAAACAGCAATGAAAGTTTCCAAAGGTGATGGAAAGACTGGAGGGAAGATTAGGTGCTGAGAGCTTTTTATATCTGCATTAAAGAGGCAATTAAACACACCTGAGCAATTACAAACACCTGTGAAGCCTTGTGTCCCAAAATGTATGGTGCCCTGAAATGGGGGGACTATGTAAAAACACAGATGTAATTTCTTCATGGTGTAACCAAAATGTATAAAAATACCCTTTAATAAAATCTGACAATGTGCACTTTAACCACATGTGATTTTTTCTATTACCAATCTCAAATTGTGGAATACAGAGGCAAATAAATAAATTATGGGTCTTTGTCCCAAACATTATGGAGGGCACTGTATGTCCACACTTTATCTCTAAATTCTAAAGTGAATTCCCATCATTTCCAATTTAATTTAATGTGAACACCAGAGTGAAGAGATTGCAAACTTTTACCTTTTAAAAGTTGTCACACAGCTGATTGAAGCCAGGAAGAGAAGCAGAACTCCAAAGAGTACCCAGCGTAACACACCCCAAACACGGCGAACATTCAACACGATGTCCCTGGAAATACAAGGAAATATTATTACTTCCACACAGAGTTATCAAAGATCAACGTTGGGAATTTTTTCATCATATTGCACACGGAATCATTCAGTGTGATCCAAGGTTGTGGTGTAGACATTGGTGAGATGTTTATATCGCAACATGCACCCATTCCTTGGAGGTGTTCCATGACTACATACATTAACAACTTAGATGTTCATGTTGGTGGTCAGACATACAGCACGAAAACATGTCCTTTGACCCAATTTCCCCACGCTGACCAAGATGCCCTTACCTACACTAGTCCCATCTGCCGGCCTTAGATGTTAATGTTGGAAGTATGATTAACGAGTTTACAGATTACACCAAAATTGTATCATTTTGGATAGTACAATAATCATAGACCACAGAGGGATGAGAAGCAACTGGTATGTTGGGCAGAGCAATGCCAGCAGGTATTGAACCGTGATAAGTGTGAAGTTATTTGTTTTTGGCATCAAATAAGGGTAGACATTCACAATGGTAGGGAAACTGGATGTACTAAGGACAGAGGGACTTTAGTCAGGGCCAAGGAGTATTTATCAATGGACTGGAATGTGATCAGCCACGCTTTCTCAAAGTACTGGGACTGATTTTACCGACAATAAGATACGATCCTACCGGACCACCGGTGCTGTCAGTACATAGTTTGTATGTTCTCCCTGTGATTGCAAGAGTTTACTCTGGATTCTCCAATTTCCTCCCACATTCCAAAGACGTGCGGGTTTGTAGTAAATTGCCCCTAGTGTGTAGAACAGAACTGGTGTATGGGGTGATTGCTGCTCAGAGCGGACTCGGTGGGCCAAAGTATCTTTTAACTGAGTTGAACTGATCTTAACTAATTTGTTCTCAGTTGAGGCTGTGTTGGCTCTTCAAGTTACCAACCTGTTTGAAAGTATTGAACCAGGAGACTCAGTGGAACTTGCTGCCTCGGTGGTTGGTGCATCTTGAGGCAGGGTGGTCAGAGCCCTTGTGCTTATTGTTGTAGAGGTGGTGATGACCATATCTGGGCAGTTTGTTTGAGACCCTTGTGCAGATAAAGTGAATGAAGTTTTTGAACATTAAATGTCTGAAAGCACGTTCTGTTCCACTTTAGTGATGTGGGGGAGATGCTTCAGTTGGGAGTGCTCTTGGTCTGTGTGGAGAGATTCCTGGGTTCAAATCCCAAACCAGTGTGGCCCCATGCAGCGGATTCCCCCTACCCCCTTCTCACCTCCCACCAAACATCCCCCCTCCCTCCCCCATGAACCCCCGGGGATGTGGCACCGAGTCACCGTCAGGACTGAGGCCGAGAATTCCCAAGCTGGAATTTCACATGTGTGGGAGATTCGCGGTTTGAATCCCACTCCATACATTTGGACAAAGATCCTTCTGAGGCTACCATAGATGGACCAAGCATCTTGGTCTAGACAGGAGGCTCACCCATTAAGATGCCACATGACGGCCGCAAGCATTCAGAGACTTCTTTCATGCCCTTCAGAGTCCCACAGGCTGTGTTATCTGCCTGCTGCTAGAGTTAGGCACATGTCTTCTACGTTGGAGAAGAACTTGGGAGCGGGAGGATCCATGGACTATTTTAATTACGTGGACTGAATTGGAAATAATGCAATTTGGTTGGAGGTATCTACCTGAAACATTAACTCTCATTCTCTCTCCACAGATGCTGCCCGACCTGTTGAGTATCTCATCTTGTACAGTTTGTGCGGCTCAGTTTAAAGTCCATATCAGTCATCTCATAAGGATTCTTCGTTCATAATTTCTAGGAACATAGAAAATAGTTGCAGGAAGAGGCCATTCGGCCCTTCGAGCCAGCACCGCCATTCACTGTGATCTGGGGTGAACATCCACAATCAATAACCCATGCCTGCCTTCTCCCCATATCCTTTGATTCCACTAGCCCCTAGAGCTCTATCTAACTCTCTCTTAAATCCATCCAGTGATTTGGCCTCCACTGCCCTCTGTGGCAGGGAATTCCACAAATTCACAACTCTCTGGGTGAAAATGTTTTTTCTCACCACAGTCTTTTTTTTGTTTTTTTGTTTTGTTTATTTTATTAGAAGTTAATACAGTAAAAAACAATACAGTGGCACCTAATGTTAGGTGACAACTATGTCATAACGTAATACATTCTATGTACAGCCTCTAGTTTTATGTTTTTGAAAAGGAAATTAAAAAAAGACAAGAAATAGAGAGAAGAAAAAGAGGAAAAATAGATAGTAGAAAATAGAAAAACCTGAAGTGTGCATATAAGAAAAGAAAACGTAGAAAGTAGAAATGGGAGAAAAAGACCCTTAAAAAGAAAATGTTCAAATCTTTGTTCGGAGATGTAATTCTACCCACGACCTGAGCTGAAATCAGTAATCTTAACGGTACTGCTGCATCACATGATTCCAAAAAGTCGATGAAAGGGGACCAACTCCTTAAGAATTGGTCATATTTATCTATTAGGCGGAGTCTCATTTCTTCAAGGTGAGCTATGTCCGTCATATTACTAATCCACATTTTAATAGTTGGTATAGCTGTATTTTTCCAAAATTTAAGTATCAATTTCCTTCCAATTATTAACCCATAATTAAAGAATACTTTTTGGTCTTTGTTTAACTTGATATCTTCTACTATTATTCCAAATATAATCCATTCCGTATTTGGTTCTATTCTTGACTTGAAGAGCTTTGTAAAGATATCAAATATATCGCTCCAAAAGTTATTCAACTTTATACATCCTACAAATGAATGTGATATTTTGGCATTTTGAAACAAACATTTATCGCATCTAGGAGAAACATTTGAGTTGAATTTATTTAACCTCGTTTTTGAATAATATAGTCTATGTAATAGTTTAAATTGAATTAGATTATGTCTTGCATTAATGGAACAATTATATGTGTTCATCAGATACTTTTCCCATTTATCTCTCGGAATCTTTATCATTAGTTCATGTGCCCAATCTTCTCTTAGTGCCTCTGTTGAGGGTAATTCTCTATTTAATATACTATTATAAAAATAGTTTTTGTGAATTTTATCGGTGAGAACAAGATCGTTCCTATATCGTACGGGAAACACTCCTCTTTCTCCATTCTTATCCACTCCGACTGGTGAGTGGAGTTATCCAACCAGTACATTATGTTCTTTATATGCACTGCCCAGTAGTAATATGTAAAGTTAGGTAATGATAACCCCCCAACTTCTTTAGGTTTACACAGATGCTTTTGTTGAATTCTGTGTGCTCTATAATCCCATATAAAATTAGTGATATTAGAATCTAGTTTTTTGAAAAAATATTTTGGAATATATATTGGGATCGCTTGAAACAAATATATTAATTGTGGTAAGAAAGTAATTTTTATAGTGTTAATTCTACCTATCAATGAGAGCGGTAGCGTTTTCCAAAATTTAATCATAACATTCAGTTTATTTAATAGTGGCATAAAATTAGCACTAAATAATGATTTGTGTCTTCTCGTAATTTGAATACCCAAATACTTGAATTTTTCTGTTGCAATTTTGAAAGGAAATTTTAATAAGTGTCTCACATCCTGTGGTTTCAAAGACATAATTTCGCTTTTATTCCAATTTATTCTATATCCTGAATAAGAATCAAATTCCTCGATCAGTGTTAATAAGGTGGGGATACTCATTTGTGTATTAGTAATATATAAAATAATATCGTCAGCATATAATTAAATTTTATTCTTTGAGTCCTTAGTATTATATCCGTGAATATTTGGATGATTTCTAATCCTTTCAGCCAGCGGTTCTATCATAAGGGCAAATAGCAATGGTGATAAGGCACATCCCTGCCTATTACCCCTTGATAAATACAATTTTGGAGATAACATATTATTAGTTAATATTCTTGCCGTAGGTTTATCATAAAGTAATTTAACCCATCTAATAAAATTCTCTCCCGTGTTCAATTTTTGGAGTACCTTATATAAATACTGTCATGCTACCTGATCAAATGCCTTCTCTGCATCCAATGTAATGACTGAAATATCTTCAATGTGCTCTTTGTGAGAGTACATTATATTGAAAAGCCTTCTCGAGTTATTAAGTGATTGTCTTTTAGGTATAAATCCTGTTTGATCCGGGTTTACCAATTTGTTAATATAATTATTCAGTCTTCTTGCTAGAATCTTTGCTAAAATTTTCTGATCCGTGTTTAGAAGTGATATAGCTCTGTAAGAACCTGGTTCCTCTAAGTCTTTATCTTTTTTTGGTATAAGCGTTATTGTTGATTCAGCTAAAGTTTCTGGTAGTTTATTTTCGGTATAAGCCTGCGCGTATAAGTTGAATAATCTTGGTACAATTGACTCCTGAAATTGTTTATAAAATTCATTGCTAAAACCATCTGGTCCTGGGGTCTTCCCATTTTTCAATGAGTTTATTGTTTGTTTTATTTCTTCACTAGTAATCCGTGCTCCTAATTCCTCTGGTTCTAAACTATCCAATTTAGGGAGATTGCAATTATCTAAAAAATGTGTAATTTTACTATAATTTATGCTTATCCTCAAATTCGAAGTGTGCGTGTTTTGTAATTTGCAATAATCTTATTACTCTTGCCGATAATATTCTATTGAGTTTATATTTCAATAAAGTTATCTTAATATGTTTATCTATGGTTGGGTCATTTGCATTGTCCAGATCTAATAATTTTATTTCCTGTTCAATCCTCTGAAGTTCTCTTTTATTTTCTTTATTTTGAAAACTTTGATAAGAGATTATAGCACCGCAGATGTAAGCCTTAAAGGTTTCCCATAAGTGATACAGAAATACCCGGTGTCTCATTTATCTCTAATTTTTTTTTGGTTTGTTTTTTTAATATACTCATAACCCTGCGGGTTATTTAATATTTGTGCGTTGAATCTCCAAAAAGGTATTATATACGGTATTCCCTCGATTTTAAGTATAAAAGTCAGTGGTGAATGATCGGAAATAATACTATTATGGTATGATGGTTTCGACGTATACAGGATTAATTTGGTATCCAATAAGAAATAGTCAATTCGTGAGTAAGTTTTATGAACCGATGAGTAAAACGAATATTCCCTTCCAATTGGGTTTGCTATTCTCCAGACATCAGTTATGTTATTATTTTTTATATGTATTTAAGAATTCACAGGTCTTAGTTTTAACAAGACGCTTCCCTACCTTTATTGATTTATCTAAATATGGGTCGATAACACAATTGAAATCTCCCCCCATTATTATATTTTGATAATTATGCTCTGCAATTATATCTACTTAAAAAATTGGTGGTTATCAAAATTAGGTGTGTAAATATTTATCATAGTTAATGACGTATTATAAATTGCTCCTGTAACTATAACGTATCTTCCCTCTTTATCAGATATAGACTTCTTTAATTTAAAAGGTATACCTTTCCGAATTATAATGGCCGTACTTGCTTCAGTCTTAAATGGCCTCCCCTTTATTTTAAGACTGTGTCCCATGGTTCTGGAGTCGCCCAACATTGGGAACATTTTTCCTTCATCGAGCTTGTCCAGTCCTTTTATAATTTTATATGTTTCTATAAGATCCCCACTCATCGTCCTAAACTCCAGTTCAGAGCCTAGTCTTTTCAATCTTTCCTCATATGACAGTCCCGCCATCCCAGGGATCAATCTCGTGAACCTACGTTCACTGCCTCAATCACAAGGATGTCCTTCCTCAAATTAGGAGAACTAAACTGGACACAACACTCCAGATGTGGTCTTACCAGACCCCTATACAACTGCAGAAGAACCTCTCCACTCCTGTACTGAAATCCTCTTGTAATGAAGTTCATGTGATAGGGGAGAATGAGGCCATTTGACCCATTTTTGTCTACTCCACCATTCAATCATGGCTGATCTATCTCTCCCTCTCAACCCCATTCTCTTCCCTGCTCCCCATATCGCTTGACACCCATACTAATCGAGAACCTGTGAATCTTAAAAATACCCAGTGACTTGGCCCTCATTGGAAACACGGTAAAAGCTTTTCCCTGTACGTCAGTACAGACGACAACAATAAACTGAGCTCATGAATCACCAAAGTTTGTGAGACACAAGGAATTGCAGGTGCTGGAATCTTGAGCAAAACACAAAGTGCTGGAGTAACTCAGCAGGTCAGGCAGCATCTGTGGAAGGAATGAATAGACGATGTATAGGGTTGGGATCCTTCTTCAGATGTTGTGTGTGTGGTGGGTGTGACGGTGACAGGCAGGGGGAGAGCATGAGGGGGCGTTCTCCCCCCCAGTCCCAGTGAGGGGGCACCAGAGGTTCTGGTCCAGGAAAGATCGTCTTTGGGGAAATGAGCCGCCAGCAGCAGGACCGCCGATATCCATTGATGACCCCCCCCCCCACACTGCTCCTGGGACAGTGGGCCCTTTGTGTGGCCCCCCTACCTCTCCCTCACCTCCCCCCAAACTTCTCTCCCCCCCACGGACCCCCGGGGATGTGGCACCGAGTCACCGTCAGGACCGAGGCCGGGAATTCCCAGGCTGGAATGTTCACATCTGGGAGAGTGAGGAGAGATCGTCAACGTACCTTCAGAAACCTTCAATGAGATGGATGTCCTTTCATCGAAGTTCTATCGGACGTGTATCTCACACCAGTAGTGTCCTTCATCACTCTTCTCCAGGTTGTCGATGGTTACTGAAACTATCCGTTGTGTTTTGTTATCAGTCATCGATGTTCTCCCTTGTCGTGGGTCATCAGTAGAAACCACGGTAGAAGATAACCGGTAATAATAACCTTTACTCCATAGCTTCCTGTTGTCACTGTATTCCTGATCATACGGAAATTCCACAGTGACCGACTGCCCCAACTCTCCCCTCACCTCCTCCGGTCCAGTTATTCCCCTTGGCCCTGTGGGCACATGAATGATGAAAGATCACTCACACTGCAGCAACACAAGCTGAGGTTTAACAATAAAAAACATGTCATTTGTACTGTTCAGACAGGTTCATGGTTTCGCATAGATCATGTGTAGCAAGGAACTGCAGGTGCTGGTTTACACCAAAGATAAACACAAAGTGCTGGAGTAACTAAGCGGGCCAGGCAGCATCTCTGGAGAAATCGACAGGTGATGTTCCCTCATCCATTCCTTCTCTCCAGAGATGCTGCCCGTCCCGCTGAGTTACTCCAGCATTTTGTGTCTCTCTTCTTTTGCATAGACCCTGTTGTACTTTAATGCTTTTCCCACTGGTGTTAATTTCCATTTCACCGGGATTGTTCCCCAAGTTCCAGTGAAAGCAGAACTGCTCCTGAATCTACCTGGCGCCCAGATCCTCCTTCCCTGTGGGCGTGGCTTGACCTGAGTGGTGATCATGTGACAGGAAGCCAACGTGTCTCTCACTCTGACCCACCCTGTGTTCAATCTCACTACAACCCACTTCCCCATTGAACTAGTAGAAACAAGGAACCGCAGATGCTGGTTAATGCACAAAAGGACACAAAGTGCTGGAGTAACTCAGGAGAACTCAGAGGCTGGGGAAAGGACGGTGTGGAGAACAGCTCGAGTAGCAGAGTCTGTTGTAAGGCAGCTGTTTTTTCTAAGAAGGGAGAGATTACCACAACTTCTCCAAATGCTAAATTGGACAGTCACTCTGGTGCTTCCTCATTTGAGACACCCGCCTGTTCCCAATGGCTGGCTTTTACAGGCTTTTTCTTTGAATGTGCTAAGGTTTAGGTTCAACATTTCACATTGCATTGCATGGAGGGAGTGCCGTGTGTCTTTGATAGACACTAAATGCTGGAGTAACGCAGCGCGTCAGGCGGCATCTCTGGAGAGAAGCAATGGGTGACGTTTCGTGTCGAGACCCTTCTTCAGACCAAGAGTCAGGGAGGGAGGAAGTCAAGAGATGTGCAAGGGGTAAAGCATTTAGCTGATCTGCTGTCAAGTCACTGAGAAAGTTCACCTGGAGATAGTTTGCACCAGAATAGTGGAGCAAACTCTCTGTTCTGGGGGCAAGAGTTACCCCTACACCCATGATCAACAAGGCCAGCTGTCGGGTCATTTTCTACAGGGAGTTAGCTGTGGCTGCGCACAGCATCACAACAGTCATTAGTGCAGGAAAGAACAAGTCTGCAAGCACTTTATCTTTAGCAGCTCATAGCCCAGTAGTCTGCTCTGTGGCTCAAAATAATTCAAGGTGCTAGTAAATAATTCTGAAGAACAGATCATAAGTTCATTAGTACTAGGAGCAGAATTAGGCCATTTGGCCCATCAAGTCTACTCTCCTCCATTCAATCATGGCTGATCTACCTTTCCCTCTCAACTCAATCCTGTTGCCTTCTCCCCAGGACTCCTGACACCAGTACTGATCAAGAATCTATCTATCTCTGCCTTAGAAATATCTATTGACGGCCTTCACAGCCTTCTGTGGCAATGAATTCCGCAGTTTCACCACCTTCTTACTAAAGAAATTCCTCCTCATCTCCTTCCTAAAGCAATGTCCTTTAATTCCGAGACTGCGACCTCCGGTCCTAGACTCTCCCACTAGTGGAAACATTCTCACCCCATCCACTCTATCCAGGCCTTTCACTATTCAGTAAGTTTCAATGAGGTCCACAAGGCAAGGCAAGCTGTAGGTAGTTATCTCCCTTCTCCACAGGGAGCTAGCTGTGTGCAATTTGGCTGAACACAACACGACAACAACCGCTGATGGAAATCTCTACAGGAACTAACGAGTGTTGAGCAATTTATCATCAGCCCTCCACCCAGTACAGAGATGTCTGTGGTTGCAAATAATTCAAGGCGTTGGTTAATAATTCTAAAGAACAGAGCATTTGTTAAACAACGATTTACCTGGTGTGAGACCAACAGCGACAAGAACCAAGAGAGCGACTGTTCCCCTGGATCTGGGCCATTTCTGGTGGGTGAATTCTTCCTGTCCCACCGCCATGTCTCGGCTGCGTTGGATCGGTTTGGTCCTTGCACTGCGTTTGAGTTGTCCTCTTCCTCATTCACAACAGAAGTCAAACAGTCAATTTCCATTTACGCAGGAAACGACTTTGCAGTGGTTCGAGACTAAGTTGGTGACTCACTTGCCACCTCCCCCAGCCTCCTCACCACGGACAATGCATCTATCAGGAGTGGGCTGCAACAGTCTCCAGTTGCCTGGATTGGAGCATCTCCTCGTCCTGGTGACGTTTGCCCGCTTGACTGGCGCTCTGTCCACCACCGCAAACATTCCCGTGCCCCCCCTCTCAACCCCCTCCCCCAAATGCGGGCACACTGTGTCTGAACTTGTATGGGATTAAGAGGCAGAGATCAGCCATGTTTGAATGGCGGAGTAGACTCGATGGGCTGAATGGCCAAATTCTACTCCTGGAACATGTGAATTCGTGAACTGTTTACCCATCTCAAAATGTGCGTTGCTAATTTGCCCAGCGTTCCTCAGCTTCTCATGTGTTGAAACGTTACCCAGGAGAAATAAGACAACGCCAAACGTGCTCAGGTAAGTCTACGCACGTCACCAGATAAACACCAGATAGATTCTTAATTAGTAATTAGTACATGTGTCAGAGGTTATGGAGAGAAGGCAGGAGAATGGGGTTGGGAGGGAGAGATAGATTAGCAATGATTGAAAGGTGAAGTAGACTTGATGGGCCGAATGGCCTAATTCTACTCTCATCACTTATGACTCTATGACAAAAATTCAGCCATCTTTTATTACATTAGATTATTTTAATCATTATTCAATGTGCAGGGTTTTACACTGGAATTCAATTGATAGTAAAGTTAAAAGTTCATATTCTGGAGAGCCAGCTTTGTTCTAGTCTACGTACTGCTGTCTTTTGGGTGAATGTCAGGATGTACAGACGTGTCTGCAAACATAGGTGCAGAATTTGGCCATTTGCTCCATCGAGTCTACTTCGCCATTCAATCATGGATGATCTATCTTTCCCCCTCCATCCCATTCTCCTGCCTTCTCCCCTCAACCTTTGACACCCTGAGTAAATCTGTCAATCTCCACTTTGAAAATATCCATTGAGTTGGCCTCCACAGCCATCTGTGGCAATGAATTCCACAGATTCATCATCCTCTGCCTAAAGAAATTCCTCCTCAAGCGGTCATGTTAGATTGGACATAGGTAGGGTGTGGTGATGCTGTAGGATCAAGGTGATGAGATTTGTACATCTCCAACTGGTGAACACCCTCTCTGGCCCAGAAAAGCTAAACGATGATTATTGGGCGTCATTCCATCAGAATAATAATATTGAGATAACTATTACCCTCAATTTTTATCTTATTCTTCTAACGCGTGTCCACAGTTCAATACTCGTAATCATTTAACCGTTTTTATATCCATATTGCTCAATGGTTCAATGATACTTAATTGTCTCATGCACTTGGGTACAAAGGCATTTCTTTTGCATAGAATTCAGTAAAAATCTTACTTTATATAAGCACAGCTGAAGCAAGGGACAAGATTGTATTAATAGCAGATTATATGATACAGTACACAAGAGTTTCCACATTTCTAACGGTATTTTATATTCTTAAACATCAAATTGGTTAAAAAGTTGAGTCTTATTTTGGAAAAGATACTTGGCGAATAAAGTGTGATTCTGATTCTGTTCGGCCGACCGTTCGGCCCACCGAGTCCACGCTGACCATCGATCACCCGTTCACACTAGTCCCACGTTACACCACTTTTGCATGCACTCCCTACACATTGAGTGAAATTCGACAAGAGGGCCAATTAACCAACAGAGCCACACGTCTTTGAGATGTGGGAGGAAACCGGAGAACCCAGAGGAGACCCACGCGGTCACAGGGAGAACGTGCAAACTCCACACTGATAGCGCCGGAGGTCAGAATCGAACCGGGGTCTCTAGGGGTGGTTGCAGTTCCACCTACAGCAAACCCAACCCCACAAATATCACCCAGAACAAGCTTCTCCATCACCAGTGTAGCAGCGTGGCAACACAATGCTAGCAACTCACGTCAAAATAGGTTGAGAACAGGAAGACACAAGGAAGTACAGATGCAGTAATATCTGACAGTCCACTTGGGTAGATTGCAACCCAATGGTGGGAACATTGAATTTTCTAGTTTTAAGTAACTAACCCACAACAATCCTTTCCCCTAACCTCCGTTCCTTTCCACATATATATATCCTTTTTTCCAGCTTCACATTTCATGCTTCTCTCCATATCTCACAGCCTTTTATCTTCTTTCTATTTCTGGCCTTCGTCTACCCATCATCCAATAACCCTCTCTCCCTCACCTGTATCCACCTATCACTTGCCAGGATTCATCCTTCCCCCACCTCTCTCCCAGCTTTCTCCCCCCTACTACAATCAGCCTGAAGAAGGGTCCCAACCCAAAACGTCACCTATCCATGTTCTCTGGAGATGCTGCCTGGCCCATTGAGTTACTCCAGCATTATATGTCTGTTTTTGAGAAATAGGAAGTTGTGAAGTTGATAAGAAGATTTGAACACCAGTGTAAATATTTTGAAACCAAGTCATTGTTTCTACTTGTTAGGATTGTTATGACAAAGCAGGGTGGGTTATCAGATCTGTGAGGTGTGGAGAACTGTGGTCAAGTCCAAATCCACCCACATGTCACAGTGACAGGGTGAAGGGTGAGTGCGGCAGAGCAGGGCGGGGGACTGGCACCAGAGTTAAACTCATAGAGTCATATAGCACAGAAATAGGCCCTTCGTCCCAACTTGACCATGCTGCTTAGAGATACAGCGTGGAACCTGGCCCTTCGGCCCACCGAGTCCGCACCGAACAGCAATCCCCACGCATTAGCACTATCCTACACGCACGAGGGACTATTTACACCTATTCCAACTAACCTATACGTTTTTGGAGTGTGGAAGGAAACTGAAGATCTCGGAGAAAACCCAGGTGGTCACGGGGAGAACGTACAAACTCCATACAGACAGCACCCATAGTCGGGATCAAACCCGACAGTAAGCGCTGTAAAGCAGCAGCTCTACCACTGCGCCACCGTGCCGCCCTAGTCCACTAGTCCCACTTGCCCGCGTTTGACCCATCTCCTCTTTGTTCTGCCATATATTGGTAAACATCCAGTTTTCAACCTCAGTCAGGAAGTAGTGTCTCGGCCGGAATACAAACATGCACTTTTTGCCTCCACAGATGCTGCTTGACCCGTTGAGATTTTCAGGTGTTCTGCCTATTGTTCCAGATTCTAGTATATGCAATCTCCTTTGTCTTCTCCCTCACACAACCCTAATCCTACCTCAACAATGTTATCTCACAGAAGCTGATGGGTACATGGAAGGAGCACGTCCAGAGGAGGTAGTGGGGACGGGTACTATTAACAACATTTAAAAGCATTAGGACATGGTACGTGGATAGGAAAGGTTTGTAGGGACAGGGGTCAAATGCAGGCCTGGTTTTTATGGTGGTGCAGCTGTAGAGTTGCTGCCTTACATTGCATAACAGCAGCAATACCCGGGTTCAATCCCGGCTTCAGGTGCTTGGCTGTACATAGTTTTCTCCGAGAACTTCAGTTTCCTCCCACCCTCCAAAGATGTACAGGTTTATAGGTTAATTGGGTTGGTGTAAATGTAAACATTTGTGTTGCTGTGCGGGGATCACTGGATGGTGCGGACACGGTGGGTCAGAGGGCCTGTTTCCGCAATGTATCTCTAAACTAAACTAAACGAAAGAGGGACTAGCGTACATGGGGCATCTTGATCGGCATTGGCAAGCTGTTTCCGTGCTGTATCACTCTACGATTTTATGAATCACATCCTCAAACTAAGCTTTACCCGGTCTCCGATGCTCAAATATGTGAATTGTCCTTCAAGCAGTTTATCTGGTGACATGAGTTGACTTATCTGATAACATTTGACAATAGACAATAGACAATAGGTGCAGGAGTAGGCCATTCGGCCCATCGAGCCAGCACCACCATTCAATTTGATCATCCAGAATCAGTACCCCATTCCTGCCTTATCCCCATATCCCTTGACTCTGCTATCTTTAAGAGCTCTACCTAGCTCTCTCTTGAAAGTATCCAGAGAACCGGCCTCCACCGCTGTCTGAGGCAGAGAATTCCACAGACTAACAACTCTCTGTGAGAAAAAGTGTTTCCTCATCTCTGTTCCATTGGTGTCTTTTTTCTCCTGGGTAACATTTCAACACATGAGAAGCTGAGGAAGGCTGGACAAATTAGTGACGCGCATTTTGAGGTGGGTAAACAGTTCACAAATTCACACGTTCCAGAAGTAGAATTTGGCCATTCGGCCCATCGAGTCTACTCCGCCATTCAAACATGGCTGATCTCTGCCTCCTAATCCCATAGAAGTTCAGACACAGTGTGCCTGCATTTGGGGGACGGGGTTGAGGAGGTGGGCAAGGGAATGTCTGAGGTGGTGGACAGAGCACCAGTCAAGCAGACAAACATCACCAGGATGAAGCCGAGGTTCGAGGAGATGCTCCAATCAGGCTACAGGAGAGTGTTGCAGCGCACTCCTGATAGGTGCATTGTCCGTGGTGAGGAGGCTGGGGGAGGTGGCAAGTGAGTCACCAAGTTAGTCTTGAACCACTGCAAAGTCAATTCCTGAGTAAACGGAAATTGACTGTTTGACTTCTGTTGTGAATGAGGAAGAGGACAACTCAAACGCAGTGCAGGGTCCAAACCGATCCAACACAGCCAAGACATGGCGGTGGGACAGGGAGAATTCACCCACCAGAAACGGCCCAGATCCAGGGGAACAGTCGCTCTGTTGGTTCTTGTCGCTGTTGGTCTCACACCAGGTAAATCGTTGTTTTACAAAATGCTCTGTTCTTTAGAATTATTTACCAGCGCCTTGAATTATTTGCAATCAAGGACCTCTCTGTACTGTGTGGGGAGCTGATGATAAATTGCTCAACACTCGTTAGTTCCTGTAGAGACTTCCATCAGCGGTTGTTGTCGTGTTGTGTGCAGCCAAATTGCACACAGCTGGCTCCTTGTGGAGAAGGCATATAAGTAAGGAAGTAAGTAAGTTTATTGGCCAATTATTCACATACAAGGAATTTGCCTTGGTGCTCCACCCACAAGTAACAACAACACATACAGTGACAGTTACGAATGACTCAGAAAACACTAAACATTAATAATAATAGAATATTAATGATAAAACATGATTGATCAAGCATGCGAACCAACAAAATACCAGATCAAAGGGAGGCTACAGATTTTTGGCTGTTGAGTAGAGCAACTACTCGTGGATAAAACTGTTTTTATGTCTGGCTGTGGCAGCTTTGACATTCCGGAGTCGCCTTCCAGAGGGAAGTGATTCAAAGAGTTTGTGGCCAGGGTGAGAGGGGTCAGAGATGATCTTGCCCGCTCGCTTCCTGGCCCTTGCAGTGTACAGTTCATCAATGGAGGGAAGGTTGCAGCCAATAACCTTCTCTGCTGATCAGACGATTTGCTGCAGCCTCCAGGTGTCGTGCTTGGTGGCTGAGCCAAACCAGACAAGGATGGAGAAGGTGAGAATAGACTCACTATCTACAGCTTGCCTTGCCTTGTGGACCTCACTAAAACTTACCAAATAGTGAAAGGCCTGGATAGAGTGGATGGGGTGAGGATGTTTCCACTAGTGGGATAGTCTAGAACCAGAGGTCACAGCCTCAGAATTAAAGGATGTTCCTTTAGGAAGGAGATGAGGAGGAATTTCTTTAGTCAAGGGAGGTGAAAATGTGGAATTCATTGCCGCAGAATGCTGTGGAGGCCGTCAATAGATATTTCTAAGGCAGAGATAGATAGATTCTTGATCAGAACTGGCGTCAGGAGTCCTGGGAAGAAGGCAGGAGGATTGAGTTGAGAGGGAAAGGTAGATCAGCCATGATTGAATGGAGTGGATTAGACTTGATAGGCCAAATGGCCTAATTCTGCTCCTAGTACTAATGAACTTATGATCTGTTCTTCAGAATTATTTACTAGCACCTTGAATTATTTTGAGCCACAGAGCAGACTACTGGGCTACGAGCTGCTAAAGATAAAGTGCTTGCAGACTTGTTCTTTCCTGCACAAATGACTGTTGTGTAGCTGTGTGCAGCCAAATTGCACACAGCTAACTCCCTGTAGAAAATGACCTGACAGCTGGCCTTGTTGATCTTGGGTGTAGGGGTAACTCTTGCCCCCCAGAACAGAGAGTTTGCTCCTCTATTCTGGTGCAAACTATCTCCACGTGAACTTTCTCAGTGCCTTGACAGCAGATCAGCTAAATGCTTTAACCCTTGCATATCTCTTGACTTCCTCCCCTCCCTGACTCTTGGTCTGAAGAAGGGTCTCGACCTGAAACGTCACCCATTGCTTCTCTCCAGAGATGCCGCCTGACCCGCTGTGTTACTCCAGCATTTAGTGTCTATCAAAGACACATGGCACTCCCTCCACATTCAAAGAAAAAACCTGTGAAAGCCAGCCATTGGGAACGGGCAGGCATCTCAAATGAGGAAGCACCAGAGTGACTGTCTAATTTAGCATTTGGAGAAGTTGTGGTAATCTCCCCCTTCTGAGAAATAACAGCTGAATTACAACAGACTGCTGCTCGAGCTGTTCTTCACACTGTGCTTTCCCCATCCTCTGAGTTCTCCTTCAAGGCATTTGTCTTGTGGCTTGTGAGCAGACCTGGACTGATCTGATCATATGTCTCCAGCCCAGCTCCTGAATCTGCAGAGTTTCACATGTGTTAGAGTTATAGAGTGATACAGTGTGGAAACAGGTCCTTCGGCCCAACTTGCCCACACCGGCCAACATGTCTCAGCAACACTAGTCCCACCTGTGTCCACGTTTGGTCCATATCCCTTGAAACCTATCCTATCCATGTACCTGTCTAACTGTTTCTTAAATGATGGGATAGTCCTTGCCTCAACTACCTCCTCTGGCAGCTTGTTCCATACACCCACCACCCTTTGTGTGAAAAAGACACCTCATGATTATTCCAGGGGGATGTGGAGTTTGAAACATCAGTGGCAGATCCAGCTTCCACCACAGGCTGGGAAGTTTAGTTCAATGTGGCACAAAGTGCTGGCATAACTCAATAGGTCCAGAGATGTTGCCTGACCAGCTGAGTCACCACTGGCACCACAGGCAACTGGCTATTCAGCTTTAGTAAAGCACAAAGTGCTGGAGTAAGGCAGCAGGTCAGGCAGCATCTATGGAGATCGTGGATGGGTGGCGTTTTGGGTTGAGACCTGAATAAGGGGTAGGCCAGATGAGGAAAAACCTTTTCACCCAGAGTTGTGAATCTGTAGAATTCTCTGCCACAGAGGGCAGTGCAGGCCAATTCACTGGATGTATTCAAGAGAGAGTTAGATATAGCTCTTAGGGCTAATGGAATCATATGATATGGGGAGCAAGCAGAATGGGGTACTGATTTTGGATGATCAGCCATGATCATATTGAATGGCAGTTCTGGCTCGCAGGGCCAAATCGCCTACTCCTGCCCCAATTTTCTATGTTTATATGTTTTTATGAATCGTCACCTGTCCACTTTCTCCAGAGATAGTTCCTGTCCCATCGAGTTACTCCAGCTCTTTGAGTCTGTCTTTGGTGTAAACCAGCACCTGCAGTTCCTTGCTACACATGATCTATACAAAACCATGAACCTGCCTGAACAGCACAAATGACATGTTTTTTATTGTTAAACCTCAGCTTGTGTTGCTGCAGTGTGAGTGATCTTGGTCGCTCTGCACAACCTTGGGCAAACCGAACAACGAAAACAACTTGTTAACGAAGAAACTGCAGATGCTGGAGAATCGAGGGTTACACAAAATGCTGGAGAAACTCAGCGGGGAAACGAAAACAACTTAGTGAGAGACTTCACAATGGTAGGGGCAGTAATGTTACGCAAAGGGACCACCTCCGGAAAGCGGGTTGACGCACACATAATTGTCAATAAAAACTTGTTGCCCCCCCTTGTCCGAGGTAGAGGACCCACACAATCAATTAGAATCCGACCACAGGGATTGGATATAAATGCGCAGGAACAATCGATTGGTTTGGCTTTCCTGCCACCTGGCAAATGTGACAACACCTGCAGTGCTGCTTCACGTCCTTTTTCAACCCTGGCCAAAAAGAATTCCATAAGATACGGTCATACGTCTTATTGACCCCCAAATGTCCACCCAGAGGTCCATCATGAGCCAAACAGAGTATCTCGTCCCTATACCGGCGAGGTATCACAATCTGATCAACCATGCTCCAATCATCCTGCCCTGACACATCCAAGGGAGACCACTTTCGCATCAGCAAGCATTTCCTCAGAAAATACACCTTTGATAAGGAATCCATATCCCCCTCAAGCACCGCACAGTCGAACAGATCTGATAAACCTGGATCACTCTTTTGCTCCTCAACCAGCCGGTCATGTGACAGCGACACGGGCACATTTTCAGACAAGACCCCATCTTGAGATGTAGAAACACCCTTCACAACACAGGATTCATCATCCTGATCCCCAAAAATGCTCTCACTCAGGTCCACTACATCTTCAACCTTTGCCTGGCTCTTAGCCAGAGCCCTAGTGACAGCATAAGCTCTGAAGACCGTCGGATGTTGCATAGCCAATATATCAGGACTCTGCACCATCGGAACAGCCGTCACCTCAGGAGTAATGAAAACTCTACCTCCTGCCAAGTCATTCCCCAAAATCACAGAAACTCCCGCAACGGGAAAACACGGCCGTAACCCATCAATTACCTGGCCTGAAACCAACTCGGACTCGAGACTCACGGCATGCAAAGGCACTACCATGTCCACCAACCCGAATCCTACCACAGGGACACTGGACCCAACCGATGACTCCCCAGAAAACGGCAGTACACTATCCAATATAAAGGACTGAGTAGCACCAGTATCACGCAAGATGGATACTGGAACTCTATGACCCCCATTCTCTAGAGAAACAAAACCTTTCGTGATGAACGCAGAATAATTCCTACACTCATCAGACGCAGGCATCCCAGGTACCACAGGTGCTCTTTGTGTACCCACCAAAGCCACAGGCTTTGCATTTTTCCTTTGCAGGACGGGACACGACTTTAAGATGTGCCCGGTCCCTTTATAATAGTAGCACACAGGACCTTCCTTAGTCCTGAAATCTCCGTCAACCTTATCAGCTCGGACCTCCCCCTGTATTAATGAGCTGACACTTGCAGGCACAGAAACAGCTTTGGCACTACCACCGGTGACACCACCAAGATTAAACGGCCGTGCACCAAAACTATAGGATCGCCCAACAAACTCCATTTTATGAGTCAATACATACTCATCTACTAACGGGAGGCATTCAATTCCTTCTCCTGCCGCTCAAGGCATTCCATTTCAAGCATGATCTCTTTCTCTCAAGGCCCTCTCTTTTTTCCTTTCAAGCTCTGATTGGAGCATGAGCTCTTTCTCTCTCATTTCATGCTCTTTCTCTCTTAAGGCTCTCTCCTCCTTTTTCATTTCAAGCTCTAACTCCATCTTTTTCATTTCAAGCTCTAACTCCTTCAATCGAATGAGGTCCCCCATGTCCTGACCAGGCTGTGTAGAAGATAGAGGACTGTCTGCACCAGCAGACAATACCCCATTCCTCACCAATGCAGACCATAACTCTGACTTTATAGCCTCTTTCTTCAAATGCTTAACAATAGGCACCTTATAGGTCTCTGCCAGCATAAACAAATGCTCCTTCATACATTTATCAAACAACTCCCGACTAGGAGCCTCAGTAAAGTGCTCCACTTTAAACTCCATATTAAATGTAGGACCAAACCACCAGCCAAACCCTGGTCACAAATGTTACCCAAATGGAAGAGGAAAAAAAATCTCCTCACAACACAGAATTCCTCAGTCACCTCACAACACAGACTTCCTCAGTCACCTGAAGCCTACCAAAAAAAAACCCAAGACTGTTTAGGGTCCTCAAAGCTTAGGACGAGCCTCCGATGAGTCACCCGTCACCTGATGCAGCTTGGCCAATCGGGTACAGGAGCCCTTAACCCCTTGATTCCTGACTCCCAGCCTCGGGGCCTGCACTCAGGAGAGAAACAGAAGAGTTAAGTACATAGCATTCACCAGAGGGGGGGGGGGGGAGTACCTAACAAAGGGGAATAACTGGACCCGAGGAGGTGAGGGGAGATTTGGGTCAGTCGGTCACTGTGGAATGTCGGTATGGTCAGGAATCCAGTGAACCAAGGGAGAACATCGATGACTGATAACAAAACAGAACGGATACTTTCAGTAACCATCGACAACCTGGAGAAGAGTGATGTAGGACGCTACTGGTGTGGCATAAACTTACGATGGAACGTCAATCAAAGGATCTCCATCTCATTGAAGGTTTCTGAAGGTACGTTAACGATCTCTCCTCATTCTCCCAGATGTGAAAATTCCATCGTGGGAATTCCCGGCCTCCGTCCTGATGGTGACTTGGCGCCACATCCCCAGGGGTCTGTGGGGGGGGGGGGGGGGGGGTACGGGGGACCCGCTGCATGGGGCCACACCAAGAGCCCACTGTGCTTTCAGACATTTAATGTTCAAAAACTTCATTCACTTTATCTCCACAAGGGTCTCAAACAAGCCGCCCGGACATGGTCATCACCACCTCTACAACAATAAGCACAAGGGCTCTGACCCCGCCTCAAGATGCACCAACCACCGAGGCAGCTAGTTCCTCTTGTTTCACTACTTCCAAACAGGTTATTAACTCGAAGAGCCAACTCAGCCTCACCTGAGAACAAATTAGTTAAGTTCAGCTCAGCTCAGTTAAACGATACAGCGTGGAAATGGACCCTTTGGCTGCCGAGACTGCTCTGAGCAGCGATCACCCCATACACCAGTGCTGTTCTACACACTAGGGGTAATTTACTACAAACCCGCACGTCTTTGGGATGTTGGAGTAAACTGGAGAACCCAGAGAAAACTCTTGCGATCACATGGAGAACGTACAAACTCTGCTCTGACAGCACCAGTAGTGAGGATCGAACCCGGGTCTCCTACGCTGTGAGGCAGCAACTCTACCGCTGCGCTGACATCTCAATGGACGAGCCTCATGTCTAGATCAAGGGGCTTGGTCCATCTATGGTGGCCTAGGAAGGATCCTTGCTCAAATCTCTGGATTGGGATTCGAACCAAGAATCTCCCCACACAGAGCAAGAGCGCTCCCAACTGATTCATCTCACACACATCACTAAAGTGGCACAGAACGTGCTTTTAAACATTTAATGTTCAAAGACTTTACTTTATCTTCACAAGGGTCCCAAACATGACTCAAAGGACCAACTCAGCCTTGCACAGCTTCACCACAGTGTCAACGGCTGAAGCGAGCAGCCCATGATTAACAAGAAGGGTAAATACAATCAGCGAGTTTACTGGAGATCGCCGTGGGTTATTGTTACTTACTATATAACAACAGATATTCCCTCCCTCACACATTGTTCAAAAATCATCTTCGTTCCAATCTCCACAGCCTGATCTTCCTCTCCTGCTGCTGTCCTGGAAGAGTACAGACCAGGTGGACTTTGCTACATCAGGAGAGGGCAGCATTCCTGCTGCCTGACCCGCTGAGTTACTCCAGCATTTTGTGACCATCTGCAACCTTTCTCAGTTGTGAAAGTTTGAGTAGAGGGGAAACGGATCCTGTTGTCTGTAAAATCAGTCCCAGTACTTTGAGAAAGTGTGGCTGATCACATTCCAGTCCATTGATAAATACTCCTTGGCCCTGACTAAAGTCCCTCTGTCGTTAGTACACCCAGTGGCCCTACCATTGTGAATCTCCACCCTTATTTGATGCCAAAAACAAATAACTTCACACTTATCACAGTTCAATACCTGCTGGCATTGCTCTGCCCAACATACCAGTTGCTTCTTATCCCTCTGTGGTCTGTGGTCTATGATTATTGTACTATCCAAAATGATACAATTTTACTTCGGATTCACATGAGTGACTACGTGAAGAACCCCGTACAGCCATTCGTGCGTCATTGCATCAGACGCTTTCGTGCAGACGACTGTGGAGCAGCGCAGCTCCTCCAACGGTAAGTCAAAAAAGTTTCAGGTAAGCGCTATTCCTTACCTGTTGTAGGTCTCCTGCAGGAACCTCCGAGGTTTTTGCGGGATGGTCGCGAGGCCGACGAGTGAACCAGCCTAGGGCTTTGGGGGAAAACCCTGGCCCGACCGCGGAAGCGGAGAGCTGGGTATGTCGGGTTCGCGATTGGGATCACTGATAACGTGGTCAGTGACTCCACACGTTGGGTTCTCGGGGAGGGGATACCCGAGAATAGTGCGGTTCCAGACCGCAGTAGTCCCTAAGGTATGGGGCTTAACTGACCTGAACGGTTCCCAGACCGCAGTGGTCCCCAAGAATTGGGGTTTAATTCACATAAATGATTAGCCCGGGTGCCGGGAGGGTACCGCGGGGGAATCAATATAAAATATATTATATATATATATATATATATATATATATATATATATATATATATATATTTATATATATATATTTATATTTATATTGATTCCCGGGGAGGGGAAATTCACTTATGGGGTTCCCAACCCACAATAATCCGCAGGATATGGGGACAGCTGAAAAAATAGTCAGTGTAATTAGGAAAGATTTGGTAGGTTTCGCCTGTGGGAATGAATTTAGAGACACTCCTTCAGCGGGAGTTGGATCAGCAGTAAAGTTTATGGCAGTGTCAGCCTATTGCAGAGGCTGTGCCAGCAGCACCTTTGGGAAGGGCTGCTTCATGGGGATGCCAAGTTATGGCAGTGCCAGCCTATGGGAAAGGTTGTGCCAGCAGTACCTTTGTTCAGGACTGCTCATGTGGATGCCAAGCTATGGCAGGCTAGCCTATTGGAGAGGCTGTGCCAGCAGCACTTTTGCTCAGGGCTGCTCATGGGGATGCCAAACTATGGCAGGCACGCCTATTGCAGAGGCGGTGCCAGCAGTACCTTTGCTCAGAACTGCTCCAGGGGAATGCCAAGTTATGGCAGGTTAGCCTATTGGAGAGGTTATGCCAGCAGCACCTTTGCTCAGGGCTGCTTCATGAGAACGCCATGTCTATGGCAAACACTGGCCTATGGGAAAGGCCGCGCCAGCAGCACCTTTGTTCAGGGCTGCTTCATGGGCGCCAGCGGTACCTTCTTCAGGGCTGCTTTATGGGAATAGCTGCTTAGTAGGGTATTCCCATTTACAGTGATCATGGGGGATGAGGGGTCATGGTTAGGATAAGGCAATATAACAGAATGATGACAAAAAAACCATTCAAAGAAAACTATTCACAGTTTAAAATCCACTGTTAAGTCTCAAACTATATTTGAGAAATTGGGCTCCTCTATCCAGTTAGATTACGTCTATCAAATAGACTTGTAGGATGTTGGGATTCACTTTTAGGTATTCAATTGGCCAAGACATTGGCCTGGGCAACAGATGGCAGTCAATAGACTCTGGTAACAGTTTTGTTGTTATAAATCAGCTTTTCTAGTCATTAGATTAATTGTTAATAGTATAGATGTGATTCAGCTGTGCACGTAAGACAATTTATTTTGTTAAATGGTTAACTATTAAGGGCCATATAGGTCATTGTTAACACACCTTGTTTCACCTACTGAAAAAATAAAATCACAATGATGGACAAACAGTATTCATTACTGCTCCAGTTGTTAAGTAAATCTTTAATTATATTGCAAAATGGTGCTAATGGCCCTAAATGGGAAATTGTGTCAGCAGCGCTTTTTAGCAGGCCTGCTTAAGGTCTCCCTCATGTAGGAGGAGAGCATGCTGCATCAATATTAGTCGGACGCTGGGGCCATGGCAAAGTCGGCGTATTGCTGAAGCTGCGCCAGCAGCACCTTGTAACAGGGCTGCTTAATGGCTCCCTCATGTAAGAGGAGAGCATGTGGGATCGGTATAGTCTAACACGGAGTCTGAGGGTATAGCCATAGAGCATGCCCAAGGAATACAGGGCATGTGCCAGAGGTCTATGCCTGGCAAGAAAGTTACCATCCCAAACACATATGCAGTGAATACCGCTCTCAGGGGGACATTACAGTTGGCCGCCGAATCTTCTATTCAGGTAAGACCTTTCCATAGGCGAAACCTGGAGGACAAAGCACAAGCTATTGGAACGAGCAAGGTTTCATAGTTTTGGTGACAATGCATCCCACATCTTTATTGGCAGTAAGCGGTTCACTGAAGTTGGTGGCAGCATGAAAGCTGGCCAGAGGTTCCACGCACTGTAACTGTGCTACTCTACAATTAAGAGACCACTTACAGCTTGGTAAGGTGTACACTTAGTTATACATTACAAATGATTGAGACATTATCAGCTATCTTGAGGGGTCTAACCATGTAAAATGGACTGTACTAGCTTTTCAAGCAGGTTAGAATTGGACAGGTTCAGTAGAAGAACAAGATTGTCTTGCAAGACTGGTTTGGAAATCGAGCCACAGTTGCTATTTACGGTAGATACCAAGTTGCAAATATCATCTCGAGTTTGGAGGTGGAGCAGACTTGCATGACTTGCAAAAATTTCTGTTATGGATATCAACTATCTATAGACCCTACGGGCATTGTATGGGTTAAAAAATGATTGGACAAATGTGCATATTGTAATGCTCAGGTTCAGGTTGATACATTATGATTATGGCATATGTTAGTCACGAGGGTGCAATCAGTTAAAGATTCCTGGAATGGTTACATAATCTTGTTCTCACAGGAGAATCATCAAATATAGGTTAATGGCAACACCGAATTGGTGTTGAATCACACTGTATTATGAAATTCTGGTTAAATGGACTTCGAAGTAAAATAGTAAGATTAAATGAGAACTTACCAGTTTGAAGTTTGATCTTATATTCACACTTTTTATACATTTTATTAAAGGGTATTTTTATACATTTTGGTTACACCATGTAGAAATTACAGCTGTGTTTATACATAGTCCCCTCATTTCAGGGCACCATAATGTTTGGGACACATGGCTTCACAGGTGTTTGTAATTGCTCAGGTGTGCTTAATTGCCTCTTTAATGCAGGCATAAGAAAGCTCTCAGCACCTAATCTTTCCTCCAGTCTTTTCATCATCTTTGGAAATTTTTATTGCTGTTTATCAACATGAGGACCAAAGTTGTGCCAATGAATATCAAAGAAGCCATTATGAGACTGAGAAACAAGAATAAAACTGTTATCAACATCAGCCAAACATTGAGCTTACCAAAATCAACTTTTTGGAACATCATTAAGAAGAACGAGAGCACTGGTGAGCTTACTAATCGCAAAGGGACTGGCAGGCCAAGGAAGACCTCCACAGCTGATGACAGAATAATTGTCTTTTTTTTTTTTTTTTTTTTTTTAATTTTATAATACAACTAAGGAGATAGGTCCGTAGGTACAGAAATCAAAACTATTCGTCGAGTCCTGGGTTCAAGTTTCTGTCGAGACTCAGCGCTGGCCCATTCTACCCCTTCAAATAATCTATGAACGGGGACCATATTCGAATAAATAATTCAGGTTTGTCGATTAAGACAAATCTAATTTTTTTCCAGATTTAAGGTCTCTGACATCTCCACATTTTAATTGTAGGGGATGCAGGGTTTTTCCAAAATTTTAATATTAGTTTTTTTCCCAGTTATTATACTATAATCCAGGAAATTTCTTTGGTTTATTGTCAGTTTTAGGTATTGTTCAGATATGCCCAATATTATTAATTTAGGATCGGGATCCAGTTGAATATTAACCACTATGGAAATAATTTTAAAAATATCCACCCAAAATGTTTTAATTTTTATGCAATTTACAAAGGTATGGGTTAAATTAGCCTCAGAGTATTGACATTTATCGCAGATAGGAGAGATATTAGGAAAAATTCTGTTTAATTTTGTTTTAGAATAATACAATCTGTGTAATATTTTAAATTGTATTAAAGAATGTCTGGCGTTTAACAAACATTGATGTATATGTTGTAGGCTTTCATCCCAAATATCTTTCCTTATGGGTTGAACTAATTCATTTTCCCATGCTTGTCCATGTGATTCCGTCGACTGATTCTCACTATCTAACAGAATATTGTAAAAATATGATATTAATTTGACTGTGTTGGGATGTTTATTCAAACATTCATCTAGAATCTCTGGCTCTCTAATTCTGTATTCTTGTGTATGTGATTTAACATAATCTTTCAATTGTAAATATCTAAAAAAATTATTTGAATGTAATCCATAATTCTGTTGTACCTCCAGAAACGAGAGGAACATACCATTTCTATAAAGATGTCCCATCTTTTTAATTCCATAATTTTTCCATTGTGTAAAGCCTTTATCCAATACCGAAGGCTTAAATGAAGGGTTATTTGCAATAGGGAGCGAAAGTGATAAATTATCCAATTTTAATGTTCTTTTTATTTGTTTCCAAATTCGAATACCGCTATGTATTATTGGATTTTCACTATAAATCTTTTTGTTCAATTTTGTAGGGGATAGGAGAATCGCACCAATTTCAAATGGCAGACAGTCCTCCTTTTCCATCTTGATCCGAAATTATAATATTATGATATTTCGAATTATAAGTAAATGGGATGAGTTTAGAATCTACTAAAAAGTAGTCTATCCTTGAATAAGTTTTATGTACTGAAGAATAAAATGAGTATTCCCTTCCAGATGGGGTTTCAATTCTCCAAACATCCTTGATATTGGTGGTATTAATATATGAGCTTAATAATTCACTTGATTTGGATTTTGCTTTTCTTTGTCTTGTTGATCTATCGAGATAGGAATCTAATGTACAATTTAAATCTCCACCAATTATCAAATTATGTTGTGTGAGCTCCGGAATGGTATTAAGTATATTGTTAAAAAAACATTGGATTATCAAAATTTGGTCCATAAACATTAAGAAAAATCACTTTTTTTTTAATATAATTCACCCACCAGTATAATATATCTACCATTGATGTCCGCTATAGTTGATATATGTTTTAAAAGAGATACCTTTACGAATTAAAATTGCGACACCTCTGGCCTTATGGGAAAATGAAGAGTGATATGTTTTCGGCGATCCATTTTGCTTTCAATCTATACTGTGCGTCTTTTTTTAAGGTGCGTCTCTTGAAGGAACGTATGTCTGCTTTGAGTGATTTTAAGTGTGCTAATACCTTACCTCTCTTGATTGGTTCATTAACTCCCTTGACATTCCAACGACAAAACATAATTCCTTGACCCCCGTTTTTTCTATTTACATCTTGCATCTTGCTGTTAGGGTGTCTATAAAAGAGCAGATAGGTCAGCACCGTAGACCCGACCTTCCACCCGAACCCTGGACTGGACGAGTTGTAATTCTAATTCATATAATTCCTCCTTACGGACACATCTCCACAAATAATATTTGTAAATAAATTCAAGATTAATGTAATTAGGAAAAAAATACAAAAAGTAAAAAAAATAGAAAATTAATAAAATGTGAAAAGAAAGAAGTAACTACATCTAGATTTAATGTAGTAAGTGCTAGCCACACTAACGTGGCTGTCCATCAAAAGACTTCTGTAGATTAAACAAAAATATATAATTATTCCTAGCTCCATGCTTACAAGAAAAATTTGAATATGAGTAATATACGGGATTATATTAAAACTATTTTGGACCTGAGTGTTGGTAATCATATAGTGAGAGACTATTACTCTCTTTGTTAGTTATTAGTCAAGTCTAATGTAGATAAAGGGAGAACATCACAAATTCCAATTAATAAAATATCTAAATTATAACTTCTTATTTGTTAGTTTTTTATATTTAACATATCATGTATTTAACTAGTTATTCCAATAATAATAACAAGTATTTTTGATGATTAGTAATTGTTAGTAAGAAATTAGTACTAAATATTTAAAAAATAATATGTCCCTAATTGGGGGGACAACCCGATTGTCGTTATCAGCTTTCAATAGTCCTTGAATATAACGAATTAAAGTTCCATTTGTTCTCAGCAAGATGACGGTATTATATGTAAATTATTCAATCCTCTCTCGAACCCACAATCTTCTGGGCATACGCCAGTGCTTTCTTGTGATCAGTGAAAAAGTGTTCCTTCTTCAGATAAGTGACTCGCAGTCTTGCGGGGTACAACAATCCATATTTCAAATTGTCTATCTTCTTTAAAATCCCTCTTGTCTCATTGAATAACGCTCTCCTTCTGACCACTTCTGCAGGGTAGTCTTGAAATATGCTTATTTTGTCTCCATCAAACATAAGATTTCTTGTGCCAGCAATTTTTTTTCATGATATCCTCCAACACGTGATCGTATTGGACCTTCACTATCAGCTGCCTGGGGGGGGGGGGGGGCGTTCGGGTCCGAGCGACGTCCAAGAACTCTGTGTGCCCGCCCTAATAAGGGCTTTTGGTCTAAATTCAAGACTGTTTCTAATAAGTCTGCAGCAAAGTCCCGGAGATCTTCATTTCCTTCTTTACCCTCTTGAACGCCCACAATCCTCAAGTTCTGTCTTCTCTGACGGCCCTCCAAGTCAATACATTTTTCAGTTACTTTAAGCAGTAAATCTGATAAACGCTTGTTCTCGGCAAGGAGTGTGTCTGTTGTTACTTCCAGCTGAGTTATGGCGTCAGCCTGTTTCTCCATTTGTTGCTGCATTGTAGTGAAGGTCACTTCCAGATTATCTTTAGTGTTGGTTTCATTCGTCTTGATTTTCTCATATACTTCCTTAATTTGTAAGTCGAAATTTGCTGACATTTCCTCCTTCATATTAGTCAGTTTCGTACGCACCAGATTAGTCATTTTATTTTCAAACTCTAAGAAATCTTCTTTAAACTCTGTTTTAAGACTTTTCAAAAGTTCTTTAATATTCAATTCGTTTTTAAAACTTATCAATTCTTCTTTCATACTTGCAATTTCCATTGTATTGCTGTTGCGAAGTTCATGCATTTCTCTTGTCTTTATATATATCTTCTGGGTCACTGAAACGTCCTCCTGGGAGGATGTTAAAACTGAGCCCGAGGCTTCAGACCGGCCTACTTCCTCCTTCGGTTGTTTTCCTCTTGTTGCTTTTCTAGTCGGTTCCTTTGTGGGGGAGTGTTTTACCGACATTGGGAATCCAGTCGTGGTCTGATGACGTCACATAGACTGCCGGAGCGATTTCTGCAGGTCAGTTCTATATTTAGATCCCGTTTTTTTTCGGTTTTTCCGCGTGGAGCTAGCTGGCACTCACCCTACTCCACCATTAGCGCCACCGGAAGTCCCCAGAATAATTGTCTCTCTAATAAAGAAAAAAACCCAAATACCTGTCCGACAGGTCAGAAACACTCTTCAGGAGTCAGGTGTGGATTTGTCAATGAACACTGTCTGCAGAAGACTTCATGAACAGAAATACAGAGGCTACATTGCAAGATGCAAACCACTGGTTAGCCACAAAAATAGGATGGCCAGGTTACAGTTTGCCACAAAGTACTTAACAGAGCAACCACAGTCCTGGAAAAGGATCTTGTGGACAGATGAGAACAAAGATGAACTTATATCAGATTAATGGCAATTGCAAAATATGGAGAAGAGGAGGAACTGCCCAAGATCCAAAGCATACCACCTCATCTGTGAAACACGGTGGTGGGGGTGTTATGGCCTGGGCATGTATGGCTGCTGAAGGTACTGGCTCGCTTATCTTCATTGACGATACAACTGCTAATGGTGGTAGCATAATGAATTCTGATGTGTATTGACACATCCTATCTGCTCAAGTTCAAACAAATGCCTCAAAACCCATAGGCCGGCAGTTCATTCTACAGCAAGACAATGATTCCAAACATATTGCAAAAGCAACAAAGACATTTTTCAAAGCTAAAAAATGGTCAATTCTTGAGTGGCCAAGTCATTCTGGATCCAATTGAGCATGCCGTTTATATGGTGAAGAGAAAAGGGGACTAGCCCCCAAAACAAGCATAAGCTAAAGATGGCTGCAATACAGGCGTGGCAGAGCATCACCAGAGAAGACACCCAGCAACTGGTGATGTCCATTAATCACAGACGTCAAAGAAAAGTAAAAAGTAAAGTATTCTTTATTGTCATTCAGACCTTTTGGTCTGAACAAAATTTCGTTGCCTTTCAGTCATACATTTAATAAAATAACAAAACACACAATAAACACAAATTTAACATCCAGCACAGAGTTTACCAGGCACCTCCTCACTGTGATGGAAGGCAAAAGCCTCAAGTCCTTGTCTCTTCCCTCCTTGTTCTCCCTCTGAGCTGAGGCAATCCAGGCTTCCGATGTTGTGACCCCATCGGGTCACCTGCCGGGACACCTCCTGAGCCCCGACTCGGGCCGTCGCCGCCGGGACGCCTCCTCAGCCCCTAGTCGGGCCATCGCTGCCGGGACACCTCCTCAGCCCCGAGTCGGGCCGCCTTCGCCGCCGGGACACTTCAGCACTGAGTCGGGATGTCGCCGCCGAACACCGCCTCAGCCCAAAAGTCAGGACGGCCAGCCTTGCGCTGGTAAGTCCTGGCTGGCTCTGCCTCCGGAGGGTCGAGGCCGGTCGCAGTTGGATGCCGCCAGCTCCGTTATTAGGCCTCAGTGCAGATGGAGACAGGGGATACGACAAGAAAAGTCGCATCCCTCCCGAAGGAAGAGACAAAAACAAGTTTCTCCCACCCCCACACACATACACAACCTAATAACTCAAATTAACTAGCTAAAACAGGACAAGACAACAACAAAAAAAAGAAAGAACAGACGGACTGCAGGCGAGCTGCAGCTGCTAAGTCAGCGCCGCCATTTCCTGAAAGCAGTCATTGCATGTAAAGGATATGCAACAAGATACTAAACATGACTACTTTCATTTACATGACATTGCTGTGTCCCATTATGGTGCCCTGAAATAGGGGGACTATGTAGAAACACTGCTGTAATTTCACCATGGTGAAACCAAAATGTGTAAAAATGGCCTTTATTAATATTTGACAATGTGCACTTTAACCACATGTGGTTATTTTTCTATTACAAATGTCAAATTGTGGAGTACAGAGGCAAATAAATAAATGATGGGTCTCTGTCCCAAACATTATGGAGGGGGCTGTAGGCCCTTACAAGCCAACCAAGTCCGCGCCGACCAATGATCACCCCGTACACTCGCACTATCATACACACAAGGGACAATTTATGATTATACAGAGGCCAATTAACCTACAAAATTACAAGTCTTTGGATTGTGGTAAGAAACCGGAGCACGTGGAGAAAATCCACGCTATCTCAGGCAGAACATACAAACTCCGTACAGACAGCACCCGTAGTCATGATCAAACCCGGGTCTCTGGCGCTGTAAGGCAACAACTCTACCGCTGTGCCACTGTGCCGCCCTGGGGCATTTCCTCAGGTAAAATTTGATGGTGGAGATTATAAACTGCATTTTAATTGTTATTCAAGGAAAAAAACAGCCGAGAACTTGGAGATGGGATCGGCAGTGGTGGAGGGAGGAGAGGATCAGCGTCGGTGAGCTGGCTGGGTGTGGCCTCACCTCGCATAGAGACAGCCATGGGAGGCGAGGGGAAAAGGGTGGGTCGAGGTGTGGGCGGAGTGCGAGTGGGCTGCTGGAGGCCCTGCAGCAACCGGTGGATCAGGTGCCGCTGGAGGTACCACAGAGATCGGGGACAAGCGAGCGGATCGGACATGGCCTGCAGCGGCACGGTGCGGCGATGGAGGCACCGACAACATCGCCAGGCCAGGCCGACACCTGCAACTCCCACCCAGTGCCGTCTCCATGACAACGGGCCTTTAAGCCCAAAATAAGACTCTACTTTTTTACCAATTTGATGTTTGAAAGAATATAAGATACCGCCAGAAATGTGGAAACTCTTGTGTACTATATCATATAATCTGCTATTAATACACTCTTGTCCTTAGCTTCAGCTGTGCTTATATAAAGTAAGATTTTTACTGAATTCTATGCATGAGACAATAAAGTATCATTGAACCATTGAGCAATGGGGATATAAAAACAGTTAAATGATTACAAATATTGAACTGTGGACACGCGTTAGAAGAATAAGATAAAAATTGAGGGTAAACGTTATATTAATATTGTTATTCTGATGGAATGACGCCCAATAATCATCGTTTAGCTTTTCAGGGCCAGAGAGGGTGTTCACCAGTTGGAGATGTACAAATCTCATCACCTTGACCCTACAGTATCACCACACCCCATCTATGTCCAATCTTGAGGAGGAATTTCTTTAGCCAGAAGGTGATGAATCTGTGGAATTCATTGCCACAGACAGCTGTGGAGGCCATGTCAATGGATAATTTTAAAGTGGAGATTGACAGGTTTTCTCAGGGAGTCTAAGGTTGTGGGGAGAAGGCAGGAGAATAGGATGGAGTGGGAAAGATAGATCATCCATGATTGAATGGCAGAGTAGACTTGATGGAGCAAATGACCAAATTCTGCACCTATGTTTGCAGACACGTCTGCACATCCTGACATTCACCCAAAAGACAGCAGTACATAGACCAGAACTCAAAGCTGGCTCTCCAGAATGTGAACTTTTAACTTTACTATCAATTGAATTGCTGTGTAAAACCCTGCACATTGAATAATGATTAATATAATCGAACATAAATAAAGATGGCTGCATTTTTGTCATAAGGCCATAAGTGACGAGAGTAGAATTAGGCCATTCAGCCCATCAAGTCTACTCCCCCATTCATTCATAGCTGACCTATGTCTTCCTCCCAACCCCATTCTCCTGCATTCTCCCCATAACCTCTGACACATATACTAATTAAGAATTTATCTGGTGATGTGATTGGACGTACCTGATCACGTTTGGCATTGTCTTATCTCTTCTGGGTAATGTTTCAACACATGAGAAGCTGAGGAAGGCTGGACAAATTAGCGACACACATTTTGAGGTGGGTAAACTGATTACGTTTACACGTTCCATGAGTAGAATATGGTCATTCTGCCCAACAAGTTTATTCCGCCATTCATACATGGCTGATCTCTGCTTCCTAATCCCATACTATTTCAGACACAGTGTGCCGCATTTGGGGGAGGGGTTTGAGGGAGTGGGCAAGGGAATGTTTGCGTTGGTGGACTGTGCGCTAGTCAAGCGGGCAAATGTCACCAAGGCACTCCTGATAGGTGCATTGTCCGTGGTGAGGAGGCTGGGGGAGTTGGCAAGTGAGTCACCAAGTTAGTCTCGTACCACTGCAAAGTCGTTTCCTGAGCAAACGGAAATTGACTATTTGACTTAGGTTGTGAATGAGGAAGAGGACAACTCAAACGCAGTGCAGGAACCAAACCGATCCAACGCAGCCAAGACATGGCGGTGGGACAGGGAGAATTCACCCACCAGAAACAGCCCAGATCCAGGGGAACAGTCGCTCTGCTGGTTCTTGTCGTTGTTCTCACACCAGGTAAATCGTTGTTTTACAAAATGCTCTGTTCATTAGAATTAGCTACCAGCAGATGATAAATTGCTCAACACTCGTTAGTTCCTGTAGAGACTTCCATCAGCGGTTGTTGTCGTGTTGTGTGCAGCCAAATTGCACACAGCTCGCTCCCTGTGGAGAAGGGAGATAACTACCTACAGCTTGCCTTGCCTTGTGGACCTCACTGTAACTTACCAAACATAACAAATAGTGAAAGCCTGTATAGTGTGGATGGGGTGAGGATGTTTCCACTAGTGGGAGAGTCTAGGACCAGAGGTCGCAGCCTGAGAATTCAAGGGCATTCCTTTAGGAAGGAGATGCAGAGGAATTTCTTTAAAAGGTGGTGAAACTGTGGAATTCACTGCCACAGAATGCTGTGGAGGCCGTCGATAAATATTTCTAAGGCAGAGATGGATAAATTTACGGGTGTTAGGAGTCTTGGGGAATAGGCAGGAGGATTTAGTTGAGAGGGAAAGGTAGATCAGCCATGATTGAATGGAGGAGAGTAGACTTGATGTGCCAAATGGCCTAATTCTGCTCCTAGTACTAATTAACTTATGATCTGTTCAGAATTATTTACTAACACCTTGAATTATTTTGAGCACAGAGCAGACTACTGGGCTACAAGCTGGTAAAGATAAAGTGCTTGCAGACTTGTTCTTTCCTGCACAAACGACTGTTGTGATGCTGTGCGCAGCCAAATTGCACACAGCTAACTCCCTGTAGAAAATGACCCGACAGCTGGCCTTGTTGATTATGGGTGTAGGGGTAACTCTTGCCCCCCAGACCAGAGAGTTTGTTCCACTATTCTGGTGCAAACTATCTCCAGGTGAACTTTCTCAGTAACTTGACAGCAGACCAGCTAAATGCTTTACCCCTTGCATATCTCTTTACTTCCACCCTCGCTGACTGTTGGTCTGAAGACGGGTCTCAACTCGAAACCTCACTCTTTTCTTCGCTCCAGAGATGCCACCTGACCCGCTGCGTTACTCCAATATTTAGTGTCCATCAAAGACACACGGCACTCCCTCGACGCACTGCAATGGGAAATGTTGAACCTAAACCTTAGCACATTCAAAGAAAAAACCTGTGAAAGCCAGCCATTGGGAACAAGCGGGCATCTCAAATGAGGAAGCAGCAGAGTGACTGTCCAATTTAGCATTTGGAGAAGTTGTGGTAAACTCTCCCTTCTGAGAAAAACCAGCTGGACTGATCTGATGTGTCTCCACCCCAGCTCCTGAATCTGCAGAGTTTCACATGTGTTCGAGTCATAGAGTGATACAGTGTAGAAAAAGGCCCTTCGGCCCAACTTGCCCACACCGGCCAACATGTCTCAGCAACACTAGTCCCACCTGTCCACGTTTGGTCCATGTCCCTTCTAACCTGTCCTATCCATGTACCCGTCTTAACTGTTTCTTAAATGATGGGATAGTCCCTGCCTCAACTAGCTCCTCTGGCAGTTTGTTCCATACACCCACCACCCTTTGTGTGAAAAAGACACCTCATGATTATTCCAGGTGGACGTGGTGTTTGAAACATCAGTGGGAGATCCAGCTTCCTCCAAAGCCCGGGAAGTTTAGTTCAATGTGGCACAAAGTGCTGGCGTAACTCAGTAGGTCAGGCAGTATCTCATGGTCTTGACTTTAAACGTCACCTATCCATGTTCTCCACAGATGCTGCCTGACCTGCTGAGTCACCACAGGCAACAGACATTAGAGATCCAGCACGGAAACAGGCACTTTGGCCCATCAAGACCATGCCGTCCAGCGATCACCCGGCACACTAACCCTATCCTACTCACGAGGAACAATTTACAATTTTAACGAAAGCCAATTAACCTACAAACCTGCACATCTTTAGAGTGTGGGAGGAAACTGGAGCACCCAGAGAAAGTCCATGCTGTCATGGGGAGAATGTACAAACTCCGTACAGACAGCACCCGAGGTCAGGATCAAACATGGGTCTCTGACGCTGTAAGGCAGTAACTCTACCCCTGTGCCACCATGTCCCTACCAGTAACATGTTCTCCAGCGATGTTGCCTGACCCGCTGACCCATCACAGGCAGCTGGCTATTCAGCTTTAGTAAAGCACAAAGTGCTGGAGTAAATCAGCAGGACAGACAGCATCTCTGGAGAACATGGATAGGTGACATTTAGGGTTGAGACCTGAATGAGGGGTAGGCCATTTAGGAAAACCTTTTCACCCAGAGAGTTCCACTTTCTCCAGAGATAGTTCCTGACCCCATTGAGTTACTCCAGCACTTTGTGTCCTTTTGTGTATTAATCTGCATCTGCAGTTCCTTGTTTCTACTAGTTCAATGGGGAAGTGGGTTGTAGTGAGATTGAACACAGGATGGGTCAGAGTGAGAGACAGGTTGGCTTCCTGTCACATGACCACCACTCAGGTCAAGCCACGCCCACAGGGAAGGAGGATCTGGGCGCCAGGTAGATTCAGGAGCAGTTCTGCTTTCACTGGAACTTGGGGAACAATACCGGTGAAATGGGAATTAACACCAGCGGGAAAAGCATTAAAGTGCAACAGGATCAATGCAAAAGAAGAGAGACACAAAATGCTGGAGTAACTCAGCGCGACGGGCAGCATCTCTGGAGAGAAGGAATGGGTGAGGAAACAACACCCATCAGTTTCTCCAGAGATGCTGCCCATCCCGCTGAGTTACTCCAGCTCTTTGTGTCTATCTTTGGTGTAAACCAGCACCTGCAGTTCCTTGCTACACATGATCTATGCGAAACCATGAACCTGTCTGAACAGCACAAATGACATGTTTTTTATTGTTAAACCTCAGCTTGTGTTGCTGCAGTGTGAGTGATCTTTCATCATTAATGTGCCAACAGGGTCAACGGGAATAACTGGACCCAAGGAGGTGAGGGGAGAGTTGGGGCAGTCGGTCACTGTGGGATGTCAGTATGGTCAGGTATACAGTGACTACAAGAAGCTATGGAGTAAAGGTAAATATCACCTGTCATCTTCTACCGTGGTTTCTACTGATCACCCACGACAAGGGAGAACATCGATGACTGATAACAAAACACAACGGATACTTTCAGTAGCCATTGACAACCTGGAGAAGAGTGATGAAGGACGCTACTGGTGTGCCATAGACATACCATCGTACTACGATGAAGCGACCTCCATCTCATTGAAGGTTTCTGAAGGTACGTTGACAATCTCTCCTCATTCTCTCCTAATATTCCAGCCATGGGGCCACACCAAGGAGCAGTGTGTGTGGGGTGGGCGGAGCAGTGTGTGTGGGGTGGGCGGAGCTCATCAATGGGGACCAGCGGTTTTGCTGCTGGCGGCTCATTTCCCCCAAAGACGATCGCTCCAGGACCAGAACCTCTGCCTCCCCTCACTGGGGCAAGAGGGGGAACCGCCCCCTCACCCTCTCCCCCTGCCCATCACTGTCACACCCACCATGCACACAACATCTGAAGAAGAGTCCCAACCCTATACATCGTCTATTCATTCCTTCCACAGATGCTGGCTGACCTGCTGAGTTACTCCAGCACTTTGTGTTTTGCTCAAGATTCCAGCACCTGCAAATCCTGTGTCTCACAAACTTTGTGATTCATGAGCTCAGTTTATTGTTGTTGTCTGTACTAAGGTACCGGGAAAAGCTTTTACCGTGTTTCCAATGAGGGCTTAGTCATTGGGTATTTGGAGATTGACAGGTTCTCAGTAGGTACGGGTGTCAAGCGATATGGGGAGAAAGCAGGAGGATGCGGTTGAGAGGGAGAGATAGATCAGCCATGATTGAATGGCGATGTAGACTCAATGGGCTAAATGGCCTAATTCTGCCCCTATCACATGAACATGAACGAAGAATCCTCATGAGATGAGTGATATAGACTTTACACTGAGCCACACACACTGTATAAGATGAGATACTCAACGGGCCGGGCAGCATCTGTGGAGGGAGAACGAGAGAATGTTTCAGGTAGATACCTCCAACTAACTGCATTATTTTCAATTCAGCCCATGTAATGAAAATAGTCCATGGATCCTCCCGCTCCCAAGTTCTTCTCCAACGTAGAAGGCATGTGCCTAACTCTAGCAGCAGGAAGATAACACAGCCTGTGGGACTCTGAAGGGCATGAAAGAAGTTTCTGAATGCTTGTGACCAACCGGTGGCATCTTAATGGGTGAGCCTCCTGTCTAGATCAAGAGGCTTGGTCCATCTATGTTGGCCTCAGACGGATCCTTGCTCAAATCTCTGGATTGTGATTTGAAACCAGGAATCTCCCCACACGGAGCAAGAGCGCTCCCAACTGAAGAATCTCCCCCACATCACTAAAGTGGCACAGAACATGGTTTCAGACATTTAATTTCAAAAACTTCATTCACTTTATCTCCACAAGGGTCTCAAACAAGCCGCCCAGATATGGTCACCACCACCTCTGCAACAATATACACAAGGGCTCTGACCACCCTGCCTCAAGATGCACCAACCACCGATGCAGCAAGTTCCACTGTGTCTCCTGGTTCAATACTTCCAAACAGGTTAGTAACTCGAAGAGCCAACTCAGCCTCACCTGAGAACAAATTAGTTAAGTTCAGCTCAGCTCAGTTAAAAGATAATTTGCTCCACCGAGTCCGCTCTGAGCAGCGATCACCCCATACACCAGTTCTCTTCTACACACTAGGGGCAATTTACTACAAACCCTCACGTCTTTGGAATGTGGGAGGAAACTGGAGAACCCAGAGAAAACTCTTGCAATCACAAGTAGAATGTACAAACTATGTACTGACAGCACCAGTAGTGAGGATTGAACCTGGATCTCCTGCGCTGTGAGGCAGAAACTCTACCGCTGTGCTGACATCTCAATGGGCGAGCCTCGTGTCTAGATCAAGGGGCTTGGTCCATCTATGGTGGCCAAGGAAGGATTTTTGCTCAAATCTCTGGATTGGGATTCGAACCAAGAATCTGCCCACACAGAGCAAGAGCGCTATCAACTACAGCATCTCCCACACATCACTAAAGTGGCACAGAACGTGCTTTTAAACATTAAATGTTCAAAGACTTCCTTCATTTTATCTTCACAAGGGTCTCAAACGTGCTGCCCAGATATCCTCACTACCTTGGTGGTGGGGGGGGGGGGGGGGGGATATGGTGACGCAGTGGTAGAGTTGCCTCCAATACTCCAAAGACGTACAGGTATGTAAGTAGATTGGCTTGGCGTATGTGTCAATTGACCCTAGTGTGTGTAGGCTAGTGTTAGTGTGCGAGGATTGCTGGTCGCTGCGGACTCCGTTGGCCATACGGCCTGTATCCGCGCTATATTGCTAAACTAAACTGAATTAAAATATAGTCACATCAGGAACCATTACACCCACTCTGCCTCCGGTTGCATCGACCACCAGGGACTCCTGGTTCATCGCCTCGACACAGGTCAGTGACTCAAAGGACCAACTCAGCCTTGCACAGCTTCACCACAGTGTCAACGGCTGAAGCGAGCAGCCCATGATTAACAAGAAGGATAAATACAATCAGCGGGTTTACTGGCAATCGCCGTGGGTTATTGTTACTTACTATATAACAGCAGATATTCCCTCCTTCACACATTGTTCAAAAATCATCTTCGTTCGAATCTCAACAGCCTCATCTTCCTCTCCTGGTGATGTCCTGGAAGAGTACAGACCAGGTGGACTTTGCTTCATCGGGAGAGTGCAGCATTCATGCTGCCTGACCCGCTGAGTTACTCCAGCATTTTGTGACCATCTACAACCTTTCTCAGTTGTGAAAGTTTGAGCAGAGGGGAAACGCATCCTATTGTCTGTAAAATCAGTCCCAGTTCTTTGAGAAAGCATGGCTGATCACATTCCAGTCCATTGATAAATATTCCTTGGGCCTGACTAACGTCCCTCTGTCCTTAGTACACCCAGTGGCCCTACCATTGTGAATGTTGACCCTTATTTGATGCCAAAACCAAATAACTTCACACTTATCACGGTTCAATACCTGCTGGCATTGCTCCTTCCAACTTACCAGTTGCTTCTTATCCCTCTGTGGTCTATGATTATCGTACTATCCAAAATGATACAATTTTGGTGTAATCTGCAAACTCGTTAATCATACTTCCAACATTAACATCTAAGGCCGGCAGATAGAACTGGTGTAGATAAGGGCATCTTGGTCGGCGTGGGGAAATTGGGTCAAGGGAATGTTTTCGTGCTGTATGTCTGACCATCAACATGAACATCTAAGTTGTTAATGTATGTAGTCATGGAACACCTCCAAGGAATGGGTGCATGTTGCGATATAAACATCTCACCAATGTCTACGCCACAACCTTGGATCACACTGAATGATTCCGTGTGCAATATGATGAAAAAAATTCCCAGCATTGACCTTTGATAACTCTGTGTGGAAGTAATAATATTTCCGTGGATTTCCAGGGACATCGTGCTGAATGTTTGCCGTGTTTGGGGTGTGTCACGCTGGGTACTATTTGGAGTTCTGCTTCTCTTCCTGGTTTCCATCAGCTGTGTGACAACTTTTAAAAGGTAAAAGTTTGCAATCTCTTCACAGGTCACATTAAATTCAATTGGAAATGATGGGAATTTACTTTAGAATTGTAGAGATAAAGTGTGGACATACAGTGCCCTCCATAATGTTTGGGACAAAGACCCTTCATTTATTTATTTGCCTCTGTATTCCACTATTTGAGATTTGTAATAGAAAAAATCACATGTGATTAAAGTGCACATGGTCAGATTTTATTAAAGGGTATTTTTATACATTTTGGTTACACCATTTGAAATTACAGCTGTGTTTATGCATAGTCCCCCCCATTTCAGGGCATCATAATGTTTGGGACACATGGCGTCACAGGTGTTTGTAATTGCTCAGGTGTGTTTAATTGCCTCCTTAATGCAGGTATAAGAAAGTTCTCAGCACCTAGTTTTTCCTCCAGTCTTTCCATCACCTTTGGAAACTTTTATTGCTGTTAATCAACATGAGAACCAACGTTGTGCCAATTGAAAATCAAACAAGCCATTATGAGACTGAGAAACAAGAATAAAACGGTTAGAGACATCAGCCAAACCTTAAAGCTTGCCTAAATCAACTGTTTGGAACATCATTAAGAAGAAAGAGAGCACTGGTGAGCTTACTAATCGCAAAGGGACTGGCAGGCCAAGGAAGACCTCCACAGCTGATAACAGAAAAATTCTCTCTATAATAAAGAAAACCCCCCCAAACACCAGTCCGACAGATCAGAAACACTCTTCAAGAGTCAGGTGTGGATTTGTCAATAACTACTGTCCACAGAATAATGCATGAACAGAAATACAGAGGCTACACTGCAAGATGCAAACCACTGGTTAGCCGCAAAATATAATTGCCGGGTTACAGTTTGCCAAGATGTACCTAAAAGAGCAACCACAGTTCTGGAAAAAGATTTTGTGTACAGATAAGATAAGAATTAACATATCAAAGTTATGGCAGGAGCAAAGTATGGAGATGAGAAGGAACTGCCCACGATCCAAAGCATACCACCTCATCTTTGAAACACGGTGGTGGAGGTGTTATGGCCTGGGTATGTATGGCTGCTGAAGGTACTGGCTCACTTATCGTCATTGATGATACAACTGCTGGTGGTGGTAGCATAATGAATTCTGAAGAGTATAGACACATCCTATCTGTTCAAGTTCAAACAAATGCCTCAAAACCCATAGGCCGCAGTTCATTCTACAGGAAGACAATGATTTCAAACACATTGCAAAAGCAACAATGGATTTTTTCAAAGCTAAAAAATGATAAATTCTTTTGTGGCCAAGTCATTCTAAACACAATTGAGCATGCCGTTTATATGCTGAAGAGAAAACTGAAGGGGACTAGCCCCCCCAAAAAAGCATAAGCTGAAGATGGCTGCAATACAGGCCTGGCAAAGCATCACCAGAGATGACACCCTGCAAATGGTGATGTCTATGAATCGCAGACTTCAAGCAGTCATTGCATGTAAAGGATATGCAACAAAATACTAAACATGACTACTATAATTTACATGATTTTGCTGTGACCCAAACATTACTTGTACTCGCTAGAATTTAGAAGATTGAGGGGGGATCTTATAGAAACTTACAAAATTCTTAAGGGGTTGGACAGGCTAGATGCAGGAAGATTGTTCCCAATGTTGGGGAGGTCCAGAACAAGGGGTCACAGTTAAAGGATAAGGGGGAATTCCTTTAGGACTGAGATGAGGAAAACATTTTTCACACATAGAGTGGTGAGTCTCTGGAATTCTCTGCCACAGAAGGTAGTTGTGGCCAGCTCATTGGCTATATTTAAGAGGGAGTTAGATGTGACCCTTGTGGCTAAAGGGATCAGGGGGTAAAGAGAGAAGGCAGATACAGGATACTGAGTTGAATGATCAGCCATGATCACATTGAATGGCGGTGCAGGCTCGAAGGGCCGAACGGCCTACTCCTGCACCTATTTTCTATGTTTCTATGTTTCCTGGGGTAAAATTTGATGGTAGAGATTATAAACTGCGTTTTAATTGTTATTCAAGGAAAAAAAACAGCCGAGACCTTGGAGATGGGGTCAGGCAGTGGTGGAGGGAGGAGAGGAACAGCGCCGGTGAGCTGACTGGGTGGGGCCTCACCTCGCATGGAGACGGCCGTGGGAGGAGAGGGGAAAAGTGTACGTTGGTGGGTCGAGGTGTGGGCGGAGTGCGAGTGGGCTGCCAGTGGATCGGGTGCCGCTGGAGGTCCCACAGTGATCGGGGAGGAGCACGCGGATCGGACACGGCCTGCAGCGTCACGGAGCGGTGGTGGAGGCACCGACAACATCGCCATGCCAGGCCGATGCCTACAACTCCCACCCAGTGCCGTCTCCATGACAACGGGCCTTTAAGCCCAAAATAAGACAATAGCTTTTTTACCAATTTGATGTTTTTTTTCGTTAAATATTTTTATCAGACGTAAGTACATATTAAAAGAAGAATATACTTGTCACATACATTCTTAATATTATTAATATTAACAATTATGTCTTGTTTGTACTTCTATACATTTTTTAGTTTTTAACGCAGATTAAAATAGAAAATCAAAAAGATGAGTGGAGTGTTAAACAGGTTATCCATCGTTGGAGATATATCCATGATTTGTTATGTATGATTCTTCATCTATTCCTTTATTCAGGCTTCAGTCAGGCTCTCGCACCGAGCCATTTTGACCCTTTAAATATTCAATAAATGGAGACCATATCCCTCTGAAAAGATCCAACTTGTCCAGTAGGACGCCTTAATCTTTCCAGATGAAGTGTCTCCGACATTCCTGTAATCCACATTTTGGTTGTGGGGGATGTAGGACCTTTCCAGAATTTCAATATTATTTTTTTCCCAATTATTAAACTGTAATCAATAAAAAATTTATTTGATTTGTTGTTATTAATTGATCCGTTTTCTAATATTCCCAATATTATTAATATTTGAGTCAGGAATCAGATTTCGTATTAACAACTTTCGAAATTATCTTAAATATTTCTGTCCAAAATTTAGTAATTTTTATACAATTTGTAAATGAGTGCGTTAAGTTAGCTTCTAAGTGCTGACATTTATCACATATGGCAGATACATTTGAAAAAATACTATGTAATTTGGATTTTGAATAATGTAATCTATGTAATATTAATAGAATATTGATGGCCTTGAGGGGGATACGACATATATTGCCTGAAGTAGATTCATATTGCCCGAGTCGAAGACGAGGGCAATATGGATCTAGTGAGGGCAATATATGTCCTATCTCCCGAAAGAGGACAGTCAATATTGTTATTATTACCCATTATCAGACATCTAGAGGAAAATTTGAACATCTCAGCTCGGCGGACTTCCACGTAAAATTTAACCAAAATGGACGCGGCAGTCTCCTGTCTGCCGTTTGAATATTCTAAATTTCCCACGCAGCGTCACGTTGCCGTCACGTTGCCAAGTTCCCGGATGTGAGACCAGGGGAATATAAGACTATATTCCCCGCTGTTTTAACAGGTAAAGTCCATAGGCGTTCGCAAGAAAGGGGAATATAAGAAAATATTCCCCTGTTACCCCTGCTGGCAGTAAAAACTAAGGGAATACAATTTTGTAAAAGCATACCTCAGATGTGTGATATGGGTAATAATTTAAATTGTATAAGAGAATGTCTAGTATTTAACGAGCAGTGGTGTATATGTTGTAAACTTTCATCCCATACTTCTGGTCTGATTATTTGACCCAATTCGTTTTCCCATGATTGCCTATATATTTCTGTCATTGGGACAGCATTTTCCAATAAAATGTTATAAATATATGATATTAATTTTTCTGTGTTCGGGAGTTTATTTAGACATTCATCTAAAATTTATGTCTTTCTATTTCTAATTTCCTGTGTGTTTGCTTTTACAGTCTCTAATTTGTAAATATCTAAAGTAATCTTTTGAATGTAATCCATAAATTTGTTGTAATTCTTGAAATGAAAGGAAGGAGTTTTCCCTGCAGAGATCGCCCATCTTATTAATTGCATAGTTTTTCCATTGTAAAAAACCTTTGTCCATCATTGACGGTTTAAATGTAACGTTATTTACAATGGTAAGGGCTAGTGGTATACATTCCAATTTTAATGTTTTCTTTATTTATTTCCAGATACGTATCCCACTTTCTATTATAGGGTTTTCACTATAGGTTTTCTTACCTAGTTTAATATTGGCGAATAAAATCCAGCTAATTTCAAAAGGCAAACAATCTTCTTTTCCCATTTTTAACCAGATTGGTTGTTTATCTGTCTCTACTAACCAAAAATTCATATTTTTAATATTAACTGCCCAGTAATAAAACATAAAGTTTGGCAGTGCTAGACCTCCATTTATTTTTGATTTACATAAATGTTTTTTATTTTTTTCTATGGCTCTTATAATCCCAGATAAAGTTGGTGACTAAAGAATCAACCTTCTTAAAAAAATTTTTAGGAAGATATATCGGAATCAATTGGAAGAGATATAGTAATTGCGGGAGAAAAATAATTTTTACTGCATTAATTCTACCTAGCATTGAAATAGGTAATGTTTTCCAATATAAAATATTCTTATTTAATTTATTCAGTAAAAGTGGAAAATTGGATTTAAATAAAGAATAACATTTTTTTGTTACATAAATTCCAAGATATTTGATTTTTTTGTTTGCTATCTTAAAAGGAAATTGTTGTAATATATGTAAGTTATTTACCATTATTGACATAAGTTAACTTTTATTCCAATTAATACTATATCCTGAAAATAAGCCAAATTCAGTTATTAAATTTAATAAATTTGGAATACTAATTTCTGGCTTTGTAATATAAAGTAATACATCATCCGCATATAAGGAGATTTTATTTTCAGTATCTCTGGTTTCATACCCATATATTTCAGGATGTAATCTCACGCGTTGAGCTAATGGTTCAATTGCAAGTGCAAACAATAGCGGGGATAAAGGACAACCTTGTCTGCAGCCTCGGAATAAATTAAATTTAGTTGATAGCATTTGATTTGTTAGTATTCTGGCTGTTCGATTAGTGTATAATAATTTAACCCATGTAATAAACTTCTCTCCCAACTTAAAAGTTTCCATGACCGAAAACAAGAAAGACCATTCCACCTGGTCAAAGGCTTTCTCCGCATCTAACGATATAATTACTAGGTCTTTATTAATACCTCTTTTCGAATATATAATATTCAATAATCGTCTCAGGTTATATGAGGAATATCATTTTGGTATAAATCCTGTTTGATCCGGGTGAATTAATTTATTGATAACTGTGCTTAGTCTTTGTGCTAATATTTTGGTTAGTATCTTTTGATCAGTGTCTAAAAGAGCTATAGCTCTATAAGATCCTGGGTCATCCAGATATTTGTCTATTTTAGGTATGTGTTATAATAGATTCATTTAACGTTTCTGTTAGGTATAGATGTATTCATAGAGTATCTTCAAACGTGGTGCAATCAGATCATAAAATGTTTTATAAAATTCCAAACCAATACCATCTGGTCCCGGTGTTTTACCATTTTTTTAATGATCTGATAGATTCTTTGATTTCTTTTACTGATATTTCAGCATTTAGTGATTCTCTATTTTCTGAATCCAACCCATTTAGATTACTTTTTTTTTTAAATGCTTCTATTCCTATCCGGTTTTCTGTCATTTTGGCTGAATATAAATTTTTATAATATTGCAAAAATCTCTCATTAAGATCTTTGGGTTGTACTAATGGTTCGCTATTGTATGATTTAATCCCATGGATTATCTTTTCTCCCTCCATTTTCCGTAATTGACGAACCAATAATTTTTGGGGTTTATCTCCGAATTCAAATTGTAATTGATTAGTGTATTGATAGAGTTTTACAACTTGATCTGAGTATATTTTATCTAATTTATATTTCAGTGCAACGATTTTGTTATATTTTGTCATGGATGGATTAGCAGCATTCTCTGTGTCTAATTGTATTATCTCCTTTTCCAATTCCTGTTGTTCCCTCCGATTCTCTTTATTATAAAATGCTTGAGTAGAAAACATAATTCCATGGGCATATGCTTTAAAAGTTTCCCATAATAGGGAAGAACATATTTCCGGTTTATCATTTATTTCAAAGAAAATCTTGATCTGTTCTATAATATATTCCTGAGTTACTTTGTCTTTTAAAATTTGTGGGTTAAATCTCCATTGTCCCTGTTTTTCCGTTTTACCATTTATTTTAATCATAAATGTTAAAGGTGCGTGATCTGAGATTGTGATATTATGGTATTTTGAATGGTAAGTAAGTGAGATAAGTTTAGAGTCTACCAAAAAATAATCTATTGTTGAATGCGTTTTATGTACAGGTGAATAAAATGAATATTCTCGTCCAATTGGATTTTTGACTCTCCAAACATCTTTAATATTACTAGTATCCATGTTTGCATTTAATAAGTCACTGGAATGGGATTTAATTTTCCTTTGTCTTGTGGATCTATCTAAATAAGAGTCTAGCGTACAATTTAAATCTCCTCCAATTATTAAGTTATGTTGTGCTATTTCCGGGATGTTATTAAATATTTTCTTAAAGAACTGTGGACTATCAGAGTTTGGTCCATAAACATTAACAAAAATCATTTTTTGTGCATTTAATTCTTCCATAATGTATCTACCATCACTGTCAGGTATAGTGGATGTATGTTTAAATAAAGTGCCTTTACGAAATAATATTGCTACGCCTCCGGATTTGTGTGTAAAAGAAGAATGATACGTTTTATCTATCCATTTAGCTTTCAGCCTATGCTCGGCATCTTTTTTTAAGTGTGTTTCTTGGATAAAAATTACATCAGCTTTAATTGCTTTTAAATGTGCTAGTACTTTACCTCTCTTAATTGGTTTCTTAATACCTTTAACGTTCCAGCTACAAAACGTTATTCCTTCATTCCCCGTATTCATTTTTAAATCTTGCATCTTTTGTCTATGGAGGTCTATAATAGAGCCAATGGTTCAGTTCGACTGACCCGACCTTACACCCGACCTCCGAATAGACGAATTTCAAGACCCTTGAATGTCTCTCACGTGTATTTCTCCTTTGATCCAATTTGTAACTCCATTCAAACTGAAAATAATAATGATAGATTATAATATAAGAGAAAAGAGGATAGACTAAGAAATTAGTAATGTGCACAAAGAAGGAAAAAACTACATCTAGTATTAGTGTAGTTAGTGCTAGCCATACTAGCATGGCTAACCATCTACCGACTTCCATAGTTGATGTTACCAACTTAACCAGCTCCCTGGTTTCTTGGAATTTTTATTCCATAGCAGTATTTTACCGGGGATATTGGATTTTAAAATATTCGGGTTCCAATAGTCAGGAATGTGAGGATACATGAATTTAAAACATTTAAGAATATAATAAAAAACGGGAAAAAAGGAAGAAAGAAAATAAAAATAAAAATTAATAAAGGAAAAGTTTCCAAGGAGATCAAATGAAATCAAACTCTATATTTGACTAAACATTCAATTATAAGTAAGTATTAGTCATTAGTGATAATTATTAACTCTGATTAGTAATGATACCACGCTATAGTTTTCGTATTTATCAGTTATTTGTATTAGTAGTGCAATTATTCTAATTATTAGTATCCATGGGAGAGTTTCTGATCCACATCTGTCTCCAGCTTCCTTAGACATGTCTTTAGTTCCATTCAGTCCTGCAAAGTCAGTTTATTCAATGATGAAGTTCAGTTTTAAAAATATTATTCAAGCTTCCTCTCGAACCTTAGTCTTCTGGGCAAAGTCCAGTGCCTCCACAGGGTTGGTGAAAAAGTGTTCATTCAGATTGTAGGTGACTCTTAGGGTAGCTGGACACCTCAGACCATATTTCAAGTTCTTCACTTCCCTCAAGATTCTTTTGGTCTCATTAAACGCTTTTTGTGTCCTGGAGACCTCTGCTGGGTAGTCTCGATAGATACTGATCCCATATCCTTTAATAGTAAGATTAAACGAGAACTTACCAGTTTGAAGTTTGATCTTTATTTTATGAGGAGTCGAGTTGAGGGACTACGTGAATAGAAGCCCGTACAGCCGTTGGTGCGTCAATCTTCAAAGCAGCGGAATGAATTCACAGCTAACAATGACCGAAGTATAACGGTAAGATGATAAAACTAGAACTACCAGATGAGATCTATGAGGGTGGGAGCGGAGGGCACGTAGTCCCTCAACTCGACTCCTCATAAAATAAAGATCAAACTTCAAACTGGTAAGTTCTCGTTTAATCTTACTATTTTACTTCGGAGTCACGTGAGTGACTACGTGAAGACTTCAAAGCACTGTGAATTCATGCCGCAGACTCAAATCCGACGTTCACACTGCCTGGATTGACTCAAGTCGTTAACAATCAATCATGCATCAGTAATACATTTGTTAAATGAAATAACAGTTTATTTACAAACAAATCATAACAAACCCCTCTAACTCAGGGGAAAAGTGTAACAGTACTGAAACCAGAATCAGCAAACACCCCGAGCCTTGAAATCGGCTTGTGATAAAACCTCTGAAAAATTAGCTCACTGGACCATCCTGCGGCCGCGAGGACATGGTCTATTGGCAAGTCCATCGCCCTTGCCGCTGAAGTTGATGCCGCCCTGGTGGAATGAGATTTGAATTTATCAGTATCAATTCCAGCACTTGCCAGGACCCACTTTAGCCACCTTGAAATCGTTTGCACCGACACCTTACTGTGTGTTTTTTTGTGACTAATAAACAAAGCCAACTCTGTTCCTCTCAGAAGTTTAGTAATCTCAATGTAACGAGATAAATGTGAGACTACACAGAAGCGATCATCTGCGGGGTATGCTGAAAACACAATCTTACATCCTGTCATGCCTCTTTTATTATGTTTAAGCAAATCATAGACATAAAATATAATGGCATCAGCCGACACATGCATTCTATCTAGCCGTAGCTTTTGCAACATTTATACACGTTGAGCTGAAACCAACGCCATAAGCATGACCACCTTCATAGATAATTTGGCTACTGATAGGCTTGTAACCGGAGCCCACTGGCGAAGAACCATAAAAACCTCAGTCACATTCCAAATACCGGCATACCTGGGTTTAGGAGGATTAAAATTGAAAACTCCCTTCATGAATCGTGAAACTAACGGATGTGTCCCTACTGTATGCAATTCTGCATTCATAGGTAAATAAGAAGACAGAGCACTTCTGGCTGAATTAATCGCACTGTAACTTAATTTTTTGGTCAAAATAAAGAGTTGACAAACTCCAATACATCGTGATCCCTGCAGTGTGATATACAATATTCTGCTGTAGGCAGAATTGCTCCCACTTCCTTATATAGGTGATATATTGCTGCTGTGTACTATCCCTGCAGGCCGACGTGAGAACATCCACAGTCCGATGAGACAGTCCTTTCCCCAGGTATGGCCTCCTTAAAATCTGCAAATTAACAGATCAATACGATCATATAAAGGATGTTGATCCCCAGTGACTGGATTTACCAATAGATTTTTATTCTTGGGCATAAGCATGTAAGGCTCCCTAGCCATTTGTAATACAACGGGAAACCATGCTCGTGTAGGCCAATCTGGCACTACCAATACCCCTGAAGCGAAGTCCTCCTTGATCTTTTGCAAACATCTGCTGATGAGACAGAATGGAGGAAATACATACACAAACATTCCTCCCCCAATGCAGCGAAAATGCATCCACTGCTACTGCCCCAGGATCTGGTTACCATGAAACATATCTAGGTAACTGATGATTTAATCGAGATGCAAACAAGTCAATATCTGGCAATGCATACTGATCAATCATTTGGTTAAATACATCCTGATTTAACATCCATTCAATGTTGTCATTAAACTGACGTGACCTCTTCCTGGCAAATAAAGTGCTGAAAGCCAGATATTTTGGTCAATACACCAGCTCCAAATCTGGTTAGCCAGTCTATCAAAAGACTGTGACTTAACTCCACCCATGTGGTTTACATATGCCACTGCTGTGGTGTTGTCAATCTGACCTGCACATGCAGATCCCTCTTTGTAGAACAATAAGCTTTGAGCCCATACCTGGTGCCCAACAACTCTAAATAATTAATCCCTCTTAATTGAGGAAGCGATGTCTCATCCACATTCCATCTGCCTCCACAACTAGAAGACATATCTGTTGCACCCCAACCCAGTGCACTTACATCAGTCTGTAATATCAGTGACGGTGATTCCACCAAAACCTTCCTTAAATTTTTTGAAACATGTACTATCCACCATTGTATGTCAGCAATCGCCCCAGCTGACAACTGCATAGGCCTACAAAAATGGCCCCTTTGTATTCTCAGTGCCTGTTCCTTTGATCGTTGTAATTGTTGATAATGCAGAGGACCATACTGCACAGCTGGAAAGGCTGCAACAACTTCCCAATAAAACTGGCTACTTGTCTAATCGAAGGCCGTTGTTCTCCAATGAGATTAACACAGTCCTCAATTAACTGATTCAATTTATCCCTGGGCAAAGTTACCAACATGTGATTGGAATTAATGGTAAATCCCAGATAATCAATAATTTGGACTGGTGATAATTTAGATTTATCTGGGTGAATAACAAATCCCATTTGTTCAAAAGTGATTTTAACAAACTGAAACTGATGATTGAGTTTCAGCATGAGTCTTTCCAACAATCAGAATATCATCTAAATAGGCCATTACCACATGCCCCTGAGCTCTAAGTAATGCTAACACAGGTTTTACCAATTTAGTAAATAATCTAGGAGCTGAAGTTAATCCATTCGGCAATGTCCTGAATTGCCACAGCTCAGTCATCCAAATAAATTTCAAATATCTTCTATCATCACCATGAATAGACACTGCGTAATACGCATTCTTTAAATCAATGGTTGCCATATAATACCCTTTGGACACTAGATGTTTGCCCGTGGTAAAGGTCTCCATTTTGAAATGCCTATAACAAACAAATGTGTTCAAATTCGATAAATCCAGAATAATTCTACATTCCCCAGTCTTTTTAGATCTGGGAAATATACTTGACAGAAATTGTTGACTTTGATAGACAGATGGCTCAATTACCCCTTTCTTATGTAACGACTGAATCTCTGCTTGAATAAGCACATTTTCCTCATCTGAAAAATAAGTTTACGACTAGGAAAAATGTTGATTAGGTAGACTGTCCTTATAGTAAAATCCAATTTTTCACCCTTGAATACACTAAGTTTGAACAAATCTGATGTCAACTGCTGCCATTGTTTGAGAAACAATTTTAACCTTCCCCAATTTGAACAGGAACATCAGTTAATTCATCGTCTGTCAATGTTATATTCCTTACCAGCATCTTTCCTTGCGGCCTTGTTGTCCTCGACTTCTTGTAGAGAACCTTTTTTTGCCTTGCTTCCAGCTGGCTTAATGAGGGCCATGGTTATAACAACCTCATGACAGTCTTTGACCCTTTTTGCAAGGTTACCACCAAACAACAGATTTCGTGGTGGTACACTGGTCGGTTTGCACAACTCGCCAAATTCGGGTTAGCACTGGCCTAATAGCGGCCCTCCCGATATTATTAATTTCAAAATGCATTACAAAGGAGTTCCAGTTCATCCTGGTGTGCTTCAACCATATCGTTTGTATCAATAGCTTTCACCACAGCTGTAATACCTGCTGACAACAGTTTAAGCACTTTTTTAAACTTCATCTCCTGGGCCCTAGCAGGCAAACCCATCTATGATCAAATTTGGTGATTAACCACCGGTACCTTCAGGAGATCACAATTAACAGGAGCTTTATAGTTTTTTGCTACTTCATCCATAGCTAGCTCCTGTAACTGGTGGGAGAGCATATACTGAATGGCTTCGGCCAATTCTACATCAATCGCCTTTCCTGCCTCTCTACACTCAGCAAACTTCCCAGCAATGTTCGGAATTACCTCCAACCGAACACCTTTACTGCTCTCCCCCAGCATAGAATCAGTGTCAGCAAACTGCACTGATAGAACATCCTCCTCACAGGCAGGATAGTTCTGCAGCCCTGAAACAGGTGCTGCTAGCACAAGCTCTCCATCAGCCTGGCTTGGGCACCACTCCTCCCCACGGAGCTGGTCCCTGTCGAGCATTCTTTTGTAATAGAATCTCGACGTGGGAGAGCCGTGAGCAAACGGACTCTCCTATGGAGGGTATAACCTCCAGGCCCGACTCATTTACGGGCCACAGAGACTTGCCAGTGGCCTTCCACCCTACTGACAAGCCTCCACTGCCCCCCAGCAGTGCGTCCGCAACCACTGGCTGTGTAGCCAGCACCGGACCAGGTGTACCAGACGGGCCTCCATCCTCAACACTCTCCTGCCACTTTTCCTTTCTACCCCCGGAGCGCCTCGCCGACACCTTCTTCACTTTCTGCAACATTCTCTAAGAACCCCAAACCGTCGCAGAAAATGACATGTGGTAAATTTTTTTAAAAACCTTACCTCTTTAAACTTGTTTAACGAAGAACTGCAAATGCTGGAGAATCGAGGGTGAAGTCTGAAGAAGGGTCTCGACCCGCAACGTCTCCATCTCCTTCGCTCCTTAGATGCTGCTGCACCCGCTAAATTCTCCAGCTCTTCGTATAACCCGCGGTTTAAACTTACCGCTCGGAGGAGCGCACCTGCTCCAACCGGCCGACTGCACCAGCGTAGAAACATAGAAATTAGGTGCAGGAGTAGGCCATTCAGCCCTTCGAGCCTGCACCGCCATTCAATATGATCATGGCTGATCATCCAACTCAGTATCCCGTACCTGCCTTCTCTCCATACCCTCTGATCCCCTTAGCCACAAGGGCCACATCCAACTCACTCTTAAATATAGCCAATGAACTGGCCTCAACTACCCTCTGTGGCAGAGAGTTCCAGAGACTCACCACTCTCTGTGTGAAAAAGTCTTTCTCATCTCGGTCTTAAAGGATTTCCCCTTATCCTTAAGCTGTGACCCCTTGTCCTGGACTTCCCCAACATCGGGAACAATCTTCCTGCATCAAGCCTGTCCAACCCCTTAAGAATTTTGTAGGTTTCTATAAGATCCCCTCTCAATCTCCTAAATTCCAGAGAGTATAAACCGAGTCTATCCAGTCTTTCTTCATAAGACAGTCCTGACATCCCAGGAATCAGTCTGGTGAACCTTCTCTGCACTCCCTCTATGGCAATAATGTCCAATACTGACGTCATGACGCACCAACGCTGTACGGGCTTCTATTCACGTAGTCACTCACGTGACTCCGAAGTAAAATTGTAAGATTTCTGTTTCTTACAATTTTTTTGCATTATCTCCTCCAGGACATAGTCATACTGGACTTTTATTATCATTTGTCTTGGGGGAGCCCCTTGTCTTGTCTGGCATTTCATCACTCTGTGTGCTCGAGCAAGTAAAGGCTTTTGATCCAGAGATAACATTTTTTGCAGTAGATTTGCAGTGAATTCTTGGGGATCTTGATCCGCCTCTTTCCCTTCTGGAATACCCACAATTCTTAGGTTCTGTCTTCTCTGGCGATCTTCCAATTCAGTACATTTCTCAGTTATTTTGCCCAGTAGTTCAGTTAGACGTTGGTTTTCTGTGATAAGTTTTTCCGTTGTCTGAGCACTTGTTTCAGCTAGTTCTTCAAGGTCCTTTATGACTGACGTCTGTTGATTCAGTGCTTCCTCCACGGGATTCAGCCTTTCTTCAAGATCAGTTGTCACTTTTCTGATTTTAACATTTGTCTCGTTTGTCATACTTGCAGCTTGTTCAGTCAGTATTTCTGCAATTTCTTTCTTCAGTTTATCCGATGTATTCGTAGCCGTGGTATTAATTTCAAGCTTTAACTCCATCATTTCCTCCTTGATTTTTTTTATTTGATGTTTAAAAGAATATAAGATACTGCCAGAAATGTGGAAACTCTTGTGTACTGTATCATATAATCTGCTATTAATACACTCTTGTCCTTAGCTTCAGCTGTGCTTATATAAAGTAAGATTTTTACTGAATTCTATGCAAAAGAAATTTCTCTGTACCCATGTGCAAGAGACAATAAAGTACCATTGAACCATTGAGCAATGGGGATATAAAAACGCATAAATGATTACAAGTATTGAACTGTGGACACGCGTTATAAGAATGATAAAAATTAAGGGTAATCGTTATATCAATATTGTTATTCTGATGGAATGACGCCCAATAATCATCGTTTAGCTTTTCAGGGCCAGAGAGGGTGTTCACCAGTTGGAGATGTACAAATCTCATCACCTTGACCCTACAGCATCACCACACCCCACCTATGTCCAATCTAACTTGACTGCTTGAGGAGGAATTTCTTTAACCAGAAGGTGATGAACCTGTGCAATTCATTGCCACAGGCAGCTGTGGAGGCCAAGTCAATGGATATTTTTAAAGTGGAGATTGACAGGTTTACTCAGGGAGTCAAAGGTTGTGGGGAGAAGGCAGGAGAATGGGATGGAGGGGGAAACATAGACGATCCATGACTGAATGGCAGAGTAGACTTGATGGATCAAATAGCCAAATTCTGCACCTATGTTTGCAGACACGTCTGTACATCCTGATATTCACCCAAAAGACAGCAGTACATAGACTAGAACTCAATGCTGGCTCTCCAGAATGTGAACTTTTAAATTTACTATCAATTGAATAGTTGTGTAGAACCCTGCACATTGAATAATGATTAAAATAATCAAACGTAAATAAAGATGGCTGAATTTTTGTCACAAGGCCATAAGTGATGAGAGTAGGATTAGGCCATTCGGCCCATCAAGTCTACTCCCCCATTCATTCATGGCTGACCTATCTCTTCCTCCCAACCCCATTCTGCTGAATTCTCCCCATAATCTCTGACACCTGTACTAATTACTAATTAAGAATCTATCTGGTGTTTATCTGGTGATGTGAGTGGACGTACCTGATCACGTTTGGCGTTGTCTTATCTCTCCTGGGTAACGTTTCAACACATGACAAGCTGAGGAAGGCTGGACAAATTAGCAACGCACATTTTGAGGTGGGTAAACAGATCAGGTTTACACGTTCCAGGAGTAGAATTTGGCCATTCGGCCCATCGAGTATACTCCGCCATCCAAACATGGCTGACTTCTGCCTCCTAATCCCATACAAGTTCAAACATAGTGTGCCTGCATTTAGGGGGGGGGAGGGGGTTGAGGGGGTGGGCAAGGGAATGTTTGCGGTGGTGGACAGAGCGCCAGTCATGTGGGCAAACATCACCAGGATGAGGCAGAGCTTCGAGGAGATGCTCCAATCCAGGCAACAGAAGAGCGTTGCAGCCCACTTCTGATAGGTGCATTGTCCGTGGTGAGGAAGCTGGGGGAGGTGGCAAGTGAGTCACCAAGTTAGTCAGGAACCACTGCAAAGTCGTTTCCTGAGTAAACGGAAATTGACTGAGTTCTGTTGTGAATGAGGAAGAGGACAACTCAAACGCAGTGCAGGGACCAAACCGATCCAATGCAGCCGAGACATGGCGGTGGGACAGGGAGAATTTACCCACCAGAAACGGCCCAGATCCAGGGGAACAGTCTCACACTGGGTAAATCGTTGTTTTACAAAATGCTCTGTTCATTAGAATTAGCTACCAGCGCCTTGAATTATTTGTAACCACAGACCTCTCTGTACTGTGTGGGGAGCTGATGATGAATTGCTCAACACTCGTTAGTTCCTGTAGAGACTTCCATCAGCGGTTGTTGTCGTTGTGCAGCCAAATTGCACTCAGCTAGCTACCTGTGGAGAAGGGAGATAACTATCTACAGCTTGCCTTGCCTTGTGGACCTCACTGAAACTTACCAAATAGTGAAAGCCTGGATTGTGTGGATGGGGTGAGGATGTTTCCACTAGTCGAATAGTCTAGGACCAGAGGTCACAGCCTCAGAATTCAAGGACATTCCTTTAGGAAGGAGATGAGGAGGAATTTCTTTTGTCAGAAGGTGGTGAAACTGTGGAATCATCGCCGCAGAATGCTGTGGAGGCTGTAAATAGATATTTCTAAGCCAGAGATGGATAGATTCTTGATTAGTACTGGTGTTAGGAGTCCTGGGGAGAAGGCAGGAGGATTTAGTTGAGAGGGAAATGTAGATCAGCCATGATTGAATGGAGTAGAGTAGACTTGATGGGCCAAATGGCCTAATTCTGCTCCTAGTACTAATGAACTTATGATCTGTTCTTCAGAATTATTTACTAGCACCTTGAATTATTTTGAGCGACAGAGCAGACTACTGGGCTACGAGCTGCTTAAGATAAAGTGCTTGCAGACTTGTTCTTTCCTGCACTAATGACTGTTGTGTAGCTGTGAGCAGCCACAGCTAACTCCCTGTAGAAAATGACTCGACAGCTGGCCTTGTTCATCTTGGGTGTTGGGGTAACTCTTGCCCTGGACCAGAGAATTTGCTCCACTATTCTGGTGCAAACTATCTCCAGGTGAACTTTCTCAGTGACTTGACAGCAGATCAGCTAAATGCTTTACCCCTTGCATATCTCTTAACTTCCTCCCTCCCTGACTGTTGGTCTAAAGAAGGGTCTCGATCCGAAACATCACCCATTGCTTCTCTCCAGAGATGCCGCCTGACCCGCTGCGTTACTCCAGCATTTTGTGTCCATCAAAGACACACGGCACTCCCTCAATGCACTGCAATGGGAAATGTTGAACCTAAAACTTAACACATTCAAAGAAAAAACCTGTGAAAGCCATCCATTGGGAACAGGCGGGCCTCTCAAATGAGGAAGCAGCAGTGACTGTCCAATTTAGCATTTGGAGGAGTTGTGGTAAACTCTCCCTTCTGAGAAAAATCAGCTGGGCTGATCTTATGTGTCTCCACATCAGCTGCTGAATCTGCAGAGTTTCACATGTGTTCGAGTCATAGAGTGATACAGTGTAGAAACAGGCCCTTCGGCCCAACTTGCCCACACCGGCCAACATGTCTCAGCAACACTTGTCCCACCTGTCCACGTTTGGTCCATGTCCCTTCAAACCTGTCCTATCCATGTACCTGTCTAACTGTTTCTTAAATGATGGGATAGTCCCTGCCTCAACTACCTCCTCTGGCAGCTTCATCTATACACCCACCAACCTTTGTGCGAAAAAGACACCGCATAATTATTCCAGGTAGACGTGGAGTTTGAAACATCAGTGGCAGATCCAGCTTCTACCACAGGCCGGGAAGTTTAGTTCAATGGGGCACAAAGTGCTAGCATAACTCAGTAGGTCAGGCAGTTTCTCATGGTCTTGACTTGAAATGTCACATATCCATGTTCTCCACAGATGCTGCCTGACCTGCTGGTCAAAACAGGCAACTGGCTATTCAGCTTTAGTAAAGCACAAAGTGCTGGAGTAAATTAGCAGGACAGGCAGCATCTCTGGAGAACATGGATAGTTGATGTTTAGGTTGAGACCTGAATGAGGGGTAGGCCATTGAGGAAAACCTTTTCACCCAGAGTGTTCCACTTTCTCCAGAGATAGTTCCTGACCCGTTGAGTTACTCCAGCATTTTGTGTCCTCTTGTGTATTAACCAGCATCTGCAGCTCCTTGTTTCTACTAGTTCAATGGGGAAGTGGGTTGTAGTGAGATTGAACACAGGGTGGGTCAGAGTGGATCCTGTCACATGACCACCACTCAGGTCAAGCCACGCCCACAGGGAAGGAGGATCTGGGCGCCAGGTAGATTCAGAAGCAGTTCTGCTTTCACTGGAACTTGGGGAACAATCCTGGTGAAATGGGAATTAACACCAGCGGGAAAAGCATTAAAGTACAACAGGATCTATGTAAAAGAAGAGAGACACAAAATGCTGGAGTAATTCAGCGGGCCGGGCAGCATCTCTGGAGAGAAGGAATGGGTGAGGGAACATCACCCGTCGGTTTCTCCAGCGATGCTGCCTGTCCCGCTTAGTTACTCCAGCTCTTAGTGTATATATTTGGTGTAAACCAGCACCTGCAGTTCCTTGCTACACATGATCTATGCAAAACTATGAACCTGTCTGAACAGCACAAATGACATTTTTTATTGTTAAACCTCAGCTTGTGTTGCTGCAGTGTGAGTGATCTTTCATCATTAATGTGCCAACAGGGTCAACGGGAATAACTGGACCCAAGGAGGTGAGGGGAGAGTTGCAGCAGTCGGTCACTGTGGGATGTCAGTATGGTCAGGAATACAGTGACTACAGGAAGCGATGGAGTAAAGGTAAATATCACCTGTCATCTTCTACCGTGGTTTCTACTGATCACCCACGACAAGGGAGAACATCGATGACTGATAACAAAACACAACGGATACTTTCAGTAACCATCGACAACCTGGAGAAGCGTGATGAAGGACACTACTGGTGTGCCATAGACATACCATCGTACTTCGATGAATCGACTGCCATCTCATTGAAGGTTTCTGAAGGTACGTTGATGATCTCTGCTCACTCTCCCAGATGTGAACATTCCAGCCTGGGAATTTCAGCCTTGATTCTGACGGCAACTCAGTGCCACATCCCCAGGGGTCCGGGTTGGGAGTTTTGGGGGACGTGAGGGGGAGTAGGGTGGAAAAGCTGCATGGGGCCACACCAAGAGCCCACTGTCCCAGGAGCAGTGCGTGGGGGGGGGGGGGGGGGGGGGGGGGTTGGGGGAAGCGCATCAATGGGGACTGGCGGTCCTGGGTCATTTCCCCAAAGACGATCTCTCCAGGACCAGAACCTCTAGTGCTTCCTCACCCTCTCCCCCTGCCCATCACTGTCACACCCACCACGCACACAACATCTGAAGAAGGATCCCAACCCTATACATTGTCTATTCATTCCTTCCACAGATGCTGCCTGACCTGCTGAGTTACTCCAGCACTTTGTGTTTTGCTCAAGATTCCAGCACCTGCAATTCCTTGTGTCTCACAAACTTTGGTGATTCATGAGCTCAGTTTATTGTTGTTGTCTGTACCGACGCACAGGGAAAAGCTTTTACCGTGTTTCCAATGAGGGCCAAGTCACTGGGTATTTTTAAGGTGGAGATTGACGGGTTCTCGATTAGTATGGGTGTCAAGCGATATGGGGAGAAGGCAGGAGGATGGGGTTGAGAGGGAGAGATACTGTAGATCAGCCATGACTGAATGGCGATGTAGACAAAAATGGGCCAAATGGCCTAATTCTGCCCCTATCACACGAACATGAAGGAAGAATCCTCATGAGATGCGTGATATAGACTTTACACTGAGCCACACAAACTGTACAAGATGAGATACTCAACGGGCGGGCAGCATCTGTGATGAGAGAATGAGAGTTAATGTTTCAGGTAGATACCTCCAACCAAATTGCATTATTTCCAATTCAGTCCGCGTAACGCAAATAGTCCATGGATCCTCCCGCTCCCAAGTTCTTCTCCAACGTAGAAGACATGTGCCTAACTCTAGCAGCAGGAAGATAACACAGCCTGCGGGACTTTGAAGGGCATGAAAGAAGTCTCTGAATGCTTGCGACCACCTGTGGCATCTTAATGGGTGAGCCTCCTGTCTAGATCAAGAGCCCCAATCGGGCCACCGCTGCCGGGACACGGCCTCAGCCCCGAGTCGGGCCGCCTTCGTCGCCGGGACACTTCAGCCTTGAGTCGGGATGTCGCCGCCGAACACCGCCTCAGCCCAAAAGTCAGGACGGCCAGCCTTGCGCTGGTATGTCCTGGCTGGCTCTGCCTCCGGAGGGTCGAGGTCGGTCGCAGTTGGATGCCGCCAGCTCCGCCATTAGGCCTCAGCGCAGATGGAGACGGAGACAGGGGATACGACAAGAAAAGTGGCATTCCTCCCGAAGGAAGAGACAAAAACAAGTTTCTCCCACCCTCACACACATACACAACCTAATAACTCAAATTAACTAGCTAAAACAGGACAAGACAACAACAAAAAAAGAAAGAACAGACGGACTGTAGGCGAGCCGCAGCTGCTAAGTCAGCGCCGCCATTTCCGGAAAGCAGTCATTGCATGTAAAGGATATGCAACAAGATACTAAACATGACTACTTTCATTTACATGACATTGCTGTGTCCCAAACATTATGGTGCCCTGAAATAGGGGGACTATGTAGAAACACTGCTGTAATTTCTCCATGGTGAAACCAAAATGTGTAAAAATGGCCTTTATTAATATTTGACTATGTGCACTTTAACCACATGTGTTTTTTTTTCTATTACAAATGTCAAATTGTGGAGTACAGAGGCAAATAAATAAATGATGGGTCTTTGTCCCAAACATTATGGAGGGGGCTGTAGGCCCGACAGCCAACCAAGTCCGCGCCGACCAATGATCACCTCGTACACTCGCACTATCATACACACAAGGGACAATTTACGATTATACAGAGGCCAATTAACCTACAAAATTACACGTCTTTGGATTGTGGTAAGAAACCGGAGCACGCGGAGAAAATCCACGCTGTCTCAGTCAGAACATGCAAACTCCGTACAGACAGCACCCGTAGTCATGATCAAACCCGGGTCTCTGGCGCTGTAAGGCAGCAACTCTACCGCTGCGCCACTGTGCCGCCCTGGGTCATTTCCTCGGGTAAAATTTGATGGGAGAGATTATAAACTGCGTTTTAATTGTTATTCAAGGAAAAAAACAGCCGAGATCTTGGAGATGGGATCGGCAGTGGTGGAGGGAGGAGAGGAACAGCGTCGGTGAGCTGGCTGGGTGGGGCCTCACCTCGCATGGAGACAGCCGTGGGAGGCGAGGGGAAAAGGGTGCGTTGGTGGGTCGAGGTGTGGGCGGAGTGTGAGTGGGCTGCTGGAGGCCCTGCAGCAGCCGGTGGATCGGGTGCCGCTGGAGGTCCCACAGTGATCGGGGACGAGCGAGCGGATTGGACACGGCCTGCAGCAGCACGGAGCGGTGGTGGAGGCACCGACAACATCGCCAGGCCAGGCCGACGCCTGCAACTCCCACCCAGTGCCGTCTCCATGACAACGGGCCTTTAAGCCCAAAATAAGACTCTACTTTTTTACCAATTTGAAGTTTGAAAGAATATAAGATACCACCAGAAATGTGGAAACTCTTGTGTACTATATCATATAATCTGCTATTAATACACTCTTGTCCTTAGCTTCAGCTGTGCTTATATAAAGTAAGATTTTTACTGAATTCTATGCAAGTGCATGAGACAATAAAGTATCATTGAACCATTGAGCAATGGGGATATAAAAACGGTTAAATGATTACAAATATTGAACTGTGGACACACGTTAGAAGAATAAGATAAAAATTGAGGGTAAACGTTATATTAATATTGTTATTCTGATGGAATGATGCCCAATAATCACCGTTTAGCTTTTCAGGGCCAGAGAGGGTGTTCACCAGTTAGAGATGTACAAATCTCATCACCTTGACCCTACAGCATCACCACACCCCATCTATGTCCAATCTTGAGGAGGAATTTCTTTAGCCAGAAGGTGATGAATCTGTGGAATTCATTGCCACAGACAGTTGTGGAGGCCATGTCAATGGATATTTTTAAAGTGGAGATTGACAGGTTTTCTCATGGAGTCTAAGGTTGTGGTGAGAAGGCAGGAGAATGGGATGGAGTGGGAAAGATAGATCATCCATGATTGAATGGCAGAGTAGACTCGATGGAGCAAATGGCCAAATTCTGCACCTATGTTTGCAGACACGTCTGCACATCCTGACATTCACCCAATAGACAGCAGTACATAGACCAGAACTCAAAGCTGGCTCTCCAGAATGTGAACTTTTAACTTTACTATCAATTGAATTGCTGTGTAAAACCCTGCACATTGAATAATGATTACAGAATAATGCCACAGAGGGTAGTTGAGGCCAGTTCATTGGCTATATTTAAGAGTGAGTTGGATGTGGCCCTTGTGGCTAAGGGGATCAGAGGGTATGGAGAGAAGGCAGGTACGGGATACTGAGTTGGATGATCAGCCATGATCATATTGAATGGCGGTGCAGGCTCGAAGGGCTGAATGGCCTACTCCTGCACCTAATTTCTATGTTTCTATGTTTCTATGATTAATATAATCGAACGTAAATAAAGATGGCTGCATTTTTGTCATAAGGCCATAAGTGATGAGAGTAGAATTAGGCTATTTGGCCCATCAAGTCTACTCCCCCATTCATTCATAGCTGACCTATCTCTTCCTCGCAACCCCATTCTCCTGCATTCTCCCCATAACCTCTGACACATATACTAATTAAGAATTTATCTGGTGATGTGAGTGGACGTACCTGATCACGTTTGGTGTTGTCTTATCTCTCCTGGGTAATGTTTCAACACATGAGATGCTGAGGAAGGCTGGACAAATTAGCGACGCACATTTTGAGGTGGGTAAACTGATCACGTTTACACGTTCCATGAGTAGAATATGGTCATTCTGCCCAACAAGTTTATTCCGCCATTCATACATGGCTGATCTCTGCTTCCTAATCCCATACTATTTCAGACACAGTGTGCCCGCATTTGGGGGAGGGGGTTGAGGGAGTGGGGAAGGGAATGTTTGCAGTGGTGGACTGTGCGCTAGTCAAGCGGGCAAATGTCACCAAGATGAAGCAGCGCTTCGAGGAGATGCTCCAATCCAGGCAACAGGAAAGCGTTGGAGCGCACTCCTGATAGGTGCATTGTCCGTGGTGAGGAGGCTGGGGGAGTTGGCAAGTGAGTCACCAAGTTAGTCTCGAACCACTGCAAAGTCGTTTCCTGAGCAAACGGAAATTGACTATTTGACTTAGGTTGTGAATGAGGAAGAGGATAACTCAAACGCAGTGCAGGAACCAAACCGATCCAACGCAGCCAAGACATGGCGGTGGGACAGGGAGAATTCACCCACCAGAAACAGCCCAGATCCAGGCGAACGGTCACTCTGCTGGTTCTTGTCGTTGTTGTTCTCACACCAGGTAAATCGTTGTTTTACAAAATGCTCTGTTCATTAGAATTAGCTACCAGCAGATGATAAATTGCTCAACACTCGTTAGTTCCTGTAGTGACTTCCATCAGCGGTTGTTGTCGTGTTGTGTGCAGCCAAATTGCACACAGCTAGCTCCCTGTGGAGAAGGGAGATAACTATCTACAGCTTGCCTTGCCTTGTGGACCTCACTGAAACTTACCAAACATACCAAATAGTGAAAGCCTGTATAGTGTGGATGGGGTGAGGATGTTTCCACTAGTGGGAGAGTCTAGGACCAGAGGTCGCAGCCTGAGAATTCAAGGGCATTCCTTTAGGAAGGAGATGCAGAGGAATTTCTTTAAAAGGTGGTGAAACTTTGGAATTCACTGCCGCAGAATGCTGTGGAGGCCGTCGATAAATATTTCTAAGGCAGAGATGGATAAATTCTTGATTAGTACGGGTGTTAGGAGTCTTGGGGAATAGGCAGGAGGATTTAGTTGAGAGGGAAAGGTAGATCAGCCATGATTGAATGGAGGAGAGTAGACTTGATGTGCCAAATGGCCTAATTCTGCTCCTAGTACTAATTAACTTATGATCTGTTCAGAATTATTTACTAACACCTTGAATTATTTTGAGCACAGAGCAGACTACTGGGCTACAAGCTGGTAAAGATAAAGTGCTTGCAGACTTGTTCTTTCCTGCACAAACGACTGTTGTGATGCTGTGCACACAGCTAACTACCTGTAGAAAATGACCCGACAGCTGGCCTTGTTGATTATGGGTGTAGGGGTAATTCTTGCCCCCCAGACCAGAGAGTTTGTTCCACTATTCTGGTGCAAACTATCTCCAGGTGAACTTTCTCAGTAACTTTACAGCAGACCAGCTAAATGCTTTACCCCTTGCATATCTCTTTACTTCCACCCTCGCTGACTGTTGGTCTGAAGACGGGTCTCAACTCGAAACCTCACTCTTTTCTTCGCTCCAGAGATGCCACCTGACCCGCTGCGTTACTCCAATATTTAGTGTCCATCAAAGACACACGGCACTCCCTTGACGCACTGCAATGGGAAATGTTGAACCTAAACCTTAGCACATTCAAAGAAAAAACCTGTGAAAGCCAGCCATTGGGAACAAGCGGGCATCTCAAATGAGGAAGCAGCAGAGTGACTGTCCAATTTAGCATTTGGAGAAGTTGTGGTAAACTCTCCCTTCTGAGAAAAAACAGCTGGACTGATCTGATGTGTCTCCACCCCAGCTCCTGAATCTGCAGAGTTTCACATGTGTTCGAGTCATAGAGTGATACAGTATAGAAACAGGCCCTTCGGCCCAACTTGCCCACACCGGCCAACATGTCTCAGCAACACTAGTCCCACCTGTCCACGTTTGGTCCATGTCCCTTCTAACCTGTCCTATCCATGTACCCGTCTTAACTGTTTCTTAAATGATGGGATAGTCCCTGCCTCAACTAGCTCCTCTGGCAGTTTGTTCCATACACCCACCACCCTTTGTGTGAAAAAGACACCTCATGATTATTCCAGGTGGACGTGGAGTTTGAAACATCAGTGGGAGATCCAGCTTCCTCCAACGCCCGGGAAGTTTAGTTCAATGGGGCAGAAAGTGCTGGCGTAACTCAGTAGGTCAGGCAGTATCTCATGGGTCTTGACTTTTTTTAACGTCACCTATCCATGTTCTCCACAGTTGCTGCCTGACCTGCTGAGTCACCACAGGCAACTGGCTATTCAACTTTGGTAAAACACAAAGTGCTGGAGTAACACTGCAGCTTCAAGCTGCAGCTCTTGGTGACTTTCCTTTAGTGACTTTAGAGACACAGCACGGATCAGGCCCTTTGGCCATCAAGACCATGCCGTTCCAGCGATCACCAGCACACTAACATATCCTACTCACGAGGAACAATTTACAATTTTAACAGAAAGCCAATAACTACAAAACTTGCAACATCTTTAGAGTGTGGGAGTACTGGAGCACCAGAGAAAGTCCATGCTGTCACGGGGAGAACATACAAACTCCGTACAGACAGCACCCGATGTCAGGATCAAACATGGGTCTCTGACGCTGTAAGGAAGCAAACTCTACCCCTGTGCCCACCATGTCTCTCCCATAACATGTTCTCCAAGCGATGTTGCCTGACCCGCTGAGCCATCACAGGCAGCTGGCTAATCAGCTTTAGTAAAGCACAAAGTGCTGGAGTAAATCAGCAGGACAGACAGCACCTCTGGAGAAATAACATGGATAGGTGACATTTAGGGTTGAGACTAGAATGAGGGGTAGGCCATTTAGGAAAACTTTTCACCCAGAGAGTTCCACGTTCTCCAGAGTTAGTTCCTGACCCATTTGAGTTACTCCAACACTTTGTGTCCTTTTGGTGTATCAACCAGCATCTGCAGTTCCTTGTTTCTACTAGTTCAATGGGGGGAAGTGGGTTTTTTGTAGTGAGATTGAACACGGGGTGGAGTCAGAGTGAGAGACAGGTTGGCTTCCTGTCACATGACCACCACTCAGGTCAAGCCACGCCACAGGGAAGGGAGGATCTGGGCGCCAGGTAGATTCAGGAGCAGTTCTGCTTTCACTGGAACTTGGGGAACAATACTTGGTGAAATGGGAATTAACCCCAGTGGGAAGAAAAGCATTAAAGTGCAACAGGATCAATGCAAAAGAAGAGAGACACAAAATGCTGGAGTTAACTTAGCGCGACGGGCAGCATCTCTGGAGAGAAGGAAATGGGTGAGGAAAACCTCTCCATCAGTTTCTCCAGAGATGCTGCCCATCCCGCTGAGTTACTCCAGCTTTTGTGTCTATCTTTGGTGTAAACCAGCACCTGCAGTTCCTTGCTAACATGATCTATGCGAAAAAAACCCCATGAACCTGTCTGAACAGCACAAATACATGTGTTTTATTGTTTAAACTCAGCTTGTGTTGCTGCAGTGTGAGTGATCTTTCATCAGTAATGTGCCAACAGGGTCAAGGGGAATAACTGGACCGAGGAGGTGAGGGGAGAGTTGCGGCAGTCGGTCACTGTGGAATGTCAGTATGGTCAGGAATTTCAGTGACTACAAGAAGCTATGGGGAGTAAAGGTAAATATCACCTGTCATCATTCTACAGTGGTTTCTACTGATCAACCCACGACAAGGGAGAACATCGATGACTGATATCAAAACACAACGGATACTTTCAGTAACCATCGAACAACCTGGAGAAGAGTGATGAAGGATGATCTACTGGTGTGCCATAGACATACCATCGTAATCTTCGATGAATCGACCTCCATCTAATTGAAGGTTTCGAAGGTACGTTGACGATCTCTCCTCATTCTCCAAAGGTGAATATTCCAGCCTGGGAAATGCGGCTTCATTCTGGACGGCGACTCGGGGGCCACACATCGCCGGGGATCAGTGTGAGGGGGGAGGGGGAGCACATTTACTGGGGTCCTGGCCCATGGGGCCACACAAGAGCCCACTGTCCAGGAGCAGTGTGTGTGGGGTGGGCGGAGCTGTGTGTGTGGGGTGGGCGGAGCTCATCAATGGGGACCAGCGGTTTTGCTGCTGGCGGCTCATTTCCCCCAAAGACGATCGCTCCAGGACCAGAACCTCTGCCGCCCCTCACTGGGGCAAGAGGGGGAACCGCCCCCTCACCCTCTCCCCCTGCCCATCACTGTCACACCCACCATGCACACAACATCTGAAGAAGGGTCCCAACCCTATACATCGTCACGTTCATTCCTTCACAGATGCTGCCATGACCTGTGCTGAGTTACTCCAGACTTTGTGTTTTGCTCAAGATTCCAGCACCTGCAATTCCTTGTGTCTCACAAACTTTGGTGATTCATGAGCTCAGTTTATTGTTGTCGTCTGTACCGACGCACAGGGGAAAAAAGCTTTTACCGTGTTTCCAATGAAACATAGAAACATAGAAATTAGGTGCAGGAGTAGGCCATTCAGCCCTTCGAGCCTGCAACCGCCATTTCAATATGATCATGGCTGATCATCCAACTCAGTATTCCCGTACCTGCCTTCTCTCCATACCCCTCTGATCCCCTTAGCCACAAGGGCCACATCCAACTCACTCTTTAATATAGCCAATGAACTGGCCTCAACTACCCTCTGTGGCAGAGATGTTCCAGAGGACTCACCACTATCTCTGTGTGAAAAAAGTCTTTCTCATCTCGGTCTTAAAGGATTTTCCCCCTTATCCTTAAGTTGTGACCCCTTGTCCTGGACTTCCCCAACATCGGGAACAATCTTCCTGCATCTAGCCTGTCCAACCCCTTAAGAATTTTGTAAGTTTCTATAAGATCCCTCTCAATCTCCTAAATTCCAGAGAGTATAAACCAAGTCTATCCAGTCTTTCTTCATAAGACAGTCCTGACATCCCAGGAATCAGTCTGGTGAACCTTCTCTGCACTCCCTCTATGGCAATAATGGTCCTTCCTCAGATTTGGAGACCAAAACTGTACGCAATACTCCAGGTGTGGTCTCACCAAGACCCTGTACAACTGAAGTAGAACCTCCCTGCTCCTGTACTCAAATCCTTTTGCTATGAAAGCTAACATACCATTCGCTTTTTTCACTGCCTGCTGCACCTGCATGCCTACTTTCAAATGACTAGTGTACATGACACCTCCAGGTCTCGCTGCATCTCCCCTTTTCCTAATCGGCCCATTTAAATAATAGTCTGCTTTCATGTTTTTGCCACCAAAGTGGATAACCTCATATTTATCCACATTATACTGCATCTGCCAAACATTTGCCCACTCACCCAGCCTATCCAAGTCACCTTGCAGTTCCTTGCATCCTCCTCACAGCGAACACTGCCCCCAGCTTAGTGTCATCCGCAAATTTACTTGGAAGATATTGCCTTCAATTCCCTCATCCAGATCATTATATATATTGTAAATAGCTGGGGCCCAGCACTGTGCCCTGCGGTACCCCACTAGTTTATTGCCTGCCTTTGTGAAAAAGGACCCGTTTTACTCCTACTCTTTGCTTCTGTTTGCCAGCCAGTTCTCTATCACATCAATACTGAACCCCTAATACCGTATATGCTTTTAAGTTTGTTATACTAATCTCTTATGTGGGACCTTGTCGAAAGCCTTCTGGAAGTCCAGATATTACCACATCCACTGGTTCTCCCTTATCCACGCTACTAGTTACATCCTCGAAAAATTCCACAAGATTCGTCAGACATGATTTACCTTTCGTAAATCCATGCTGACTTTGTCCAATGATTTCACCACTTTCCAAATGTGCTGCTATCCATCTTTAATAACTGACTCTAGCAGTTTCCCCACTACCGATGTTAGACTAATGGTCTGTAATTCCCCGTTTTCTCTCTCCCTCCCTTCTTAAAAGAGGGGTTACATTTGCTACCCGCCAATCCTCAGGAAACTACTCCAGAATCTAAAGAGTTTTGAAAGATTATCACTAATGCATCCACTATTTCCTGAGCTACTTCCTTAAGCACTCTGGGATGCAGCCTATTCTGGCCCTGGGGATTTATCGGCCTCTTTAATCTATTCAATTTACCCAACACCACTTCCGACTGACCTGGATTTCACTCAATTCCTCTTTGACCCACAGGTCCCCTGCTATTTCAGGCAGATTATTTATGTCTTCCTTAGTGAAGACGGAACCAAAGTAGTTATTCAATTGGTCCGCCATATCCTTGTTCCCATGATCAAACTCACCTGTTTCTGACTGCAAGGGACCTACATTTGTTTTAACTAACCTCTTTCTCTTCAACATATCTATAAAAACTTTTGCAGTCAGTTTTTATGTTCCCTGCCAGTTTTCTTTCATAATCTATTTTTTCCTTTCCTAATTAAGCCTTTGTCCTCCTCTGCTGGTCTCTGAATTTCTCCCAGTCCTCTTGGTATGCTGCTTTTTCTGGCTACTTTGTACGCATCATCCTTTGCTTTGATACTATCCCTGATTTTTCCCTTGTTATCCACGGATGGCACTACCTTCCCCGATTTATTTATTTTGCCAAACTGGGATGAACAATTTTTGTAGTTCATCCATGCAGTCTTTAAATGTCTTCCATTGTATATCCACCGTCAACCCTTTTAGAAATTAATTGCCAGTCAATCTTGGCCAATTCACGTCTCATACCCTCAAAGTTGCCTTTCTTTAAGTTCAGAACCATTGTTTCTGAATTAACAATGTCACTCTCCATCCTAATGAAGAACTCAACCATATTATGGTCACTCTTGCCCAAGGGGCACGTTACAACAAGACGGCTAATTACCCCTTCCTCATTACTCAGAACCCAGTCTAAAATAGCCTGCTCTCTCGTTGGTTCCTCTACATTGTTGATTTAGATAACTATTCCCGCATACATTCCAAAAAATCCTCTTCCTCAGCACCCCTGCCAATTTGATTAACCCAATCTATATGTAGATTGAAGTCACCCATTATAACTGTTTTGCCTTTGTCGCACGCATTTCTAATTTCCTGTTTGATACCATCCCCAACTTCTCTGCTACTGTTAGGTGGCCTGTACACAACACCCACCAGCGTTTTCTGCCCCTTAGTGTTTTGTAGCTCTACCCATACCGATTCCACATCCTCCAAGCTAATGTCCTTCCTTTCCATTGCGTTAATCTCCTCTCTCTAACCAGCAACGCTACCCCACCTCCTTTTCCTTTCTCTCTATCCCTCCTGAATATTGAATATCCCTGGATGATCAGCTCCCAGCCTACGTCACCCTGGAGCCATGTCTCCGTGATCACCAACTATATCATAATCATTAATATCTATCTGCACGTTCTCAACTCGTCCACCTTATTACGAATACTCCTTGCATTGAGACACAAAGCCTTCAGGCTTTGTCTTTACAACGCAACTTACCCCTTATACAATTTTGCTGAAAAAGTGGCCCTTTTGAGGGCCAAGTCATTGGGTATTTTTAAGGTGGAGATTGACAGATTCTCAATTAGTATGGGTGTCAAGCGATATGGAGAGAAGGCAGGAGAATGGGGTTGAGAGGAGGAGATACTGTATATCAGCCATGAATGAATGGCGATGTAGACAAATATGGGGCAAAATGGCCTACTTCTGCCCCTATCACATGAACATAAACGAAGAATCCTCATGAGATGAGTGATATAGACTTTACACTGAGCCACACACACTGTACAAGATGAGATACTCAACGGGCCGGGCAGCATCTGTGGAGAGAGAATGTGAGTTAATGTTTCAGGTAGATACCTCCAGCCAAATTGCATTATTTCCAATTCAGTCCGTGTAACGCAAATGGTCCATGGATCCTCCCGCTCCCAAGTTCTTCTCCAACGTAGAAGACATGTGCCTAACTCTAGCAGTAGGAAGATAACACAGCCTGTGGGACTCTGAAGGGCATGAAAGAAGTCTCTGAATGCTTGCGACCATCCAGTGGCATCTTAATGGGCGAGCCTCCTGTCTAGATCATGAGGCTTGGTCCATCTATGGTGGCCTCAGAAGAATCCTTGCTTAAATCTCTGTAGTGGGATTCAAACCAAGAATCTCCCAAACACCACTAAAGTGGCACAGAACGTGCTTTGTGACATTTAATGTTCAAAAACTTCATTTTCTTCATCTCCACAAGGGTCTCAAACAAGCCGCCCAGACATGGTCACCTCCACCTCTACAACAATGAGCACAAGGGCTTCCACCACAACCACTCTGACCACCCTGACTCTAGATGCACCAACCACCAAGGAAGCAAGTTCCATTGAGGCTTCTGGTTCAACATCTCCAAACAGGTCTGTAACTCGAAGAGCCAACTCAGCCTCACCTGAGAACAAATTAGTTAAGTTCAATTCAGCTCGGTTTAAAGATACAGTGTGGAAATGGGCCCTTTAGCCCGCCGAGTCTGCTCTGAGCAGTGATCACCCCATACTCCAGCTCTGTTCTACACACTGGGACATTGTACAGAAGCCAATTAACCTACAAACCCGCACGTCTTTGGAATGTGGGAGGAAACCGGAGAACCTGGAAAAAACTCTTGCGATCACAGGGAGAACGTACAAACTCTGTACAGACGGCACCGGTAGTCAGGATCAAACCCGGGTCTCCTGCGCTGTGAGGCAGCAACTCTACCACTGCGCCACCGTGCCAACCCTAAATGGTCAGCATGGTCTCAATGGGCCAAAGGGCCTATTCCCATGTCATATATATTTAAACTCTAAACTACTTTATAGTTCCTTAAATATCAATAGAATTATTGATAATGTTCTAGAATTTAACCTGCACTGCATTCAAATCTAGTTCCACATTTTACTTTCTGGATCGAAACACATGGTTCATTACTGGGGAGGGAAACAGTCCTATTACCATGAGCTCGTCATTGTTTTTTCTTGTATTTTGCAGGGAGGCAGATACATTTCCATGGCAGTTTGTTCTTGCGATTGCCTTGACAATTGTCTTTCTTCTGTTAATTGCTGCCATTATCCTATGTGTAAAAATAAGGCAGAAAAAGAAAACCGGTAAGTTCCGTTGAATGTACGTAAATATCAAAGGGCACTCTTGTTGATGAACAAAGATTTGGCACTTCTCTCTGAGGTGTCTTTCACAAACGCAAACCATTCACCTAGCGTATAACAGCAGGGAAAGACACCAAGTGCTGGAGTAACTCAGCAGGTCAGGCAGCATCTCTGGAGAACATGGACAGGTGACATTTCAGGGAGGCCAGAAACCAGGGTTCGATCCTGACTATGGCTGCTGTCTGTATGGAGTTTGTACGTTCTCCCTGTGAGTGTGTGGGTTTACACCAGAGAGACAGGTCCTTTGGCCCAACTCGTCCTTACTGACGTCCAAGGTGCTTCCCTACGCACGTCCCACTTACCTGTGCTTGTCCCACATCACTCATCCCAACCTGTGCTTGTGCCACATCCCAAGCATTCATGTATCTCTCCAAATGTCTTTTAAACACTGGAATTGGACTTGCCTTTACTACTCCCTCTGTCGGTTTGATCCGTGTGATGAGAGTGGTCAAATCTGGGGTGAATTGACAGGAAGACGGGGCGAATAAAATGGGATTGTGGAGATGAATGGAAATGGATGCTTGATGGGCCAGCATGAGCCCAAAGGGCCTGCTTCCCTACTGATGGTTCTGTGAAAACCATCTGGTTAGAAGCTGCAATAATATGCAGCAGTGTGTCAGTCTTATCCAGATTGAACAAGAATATTTTCATCTGCAAATGGTACAGAGGTAGTGATGGCCACAGGAAGCCAGGAGACGATTGAGATCTTTCAGAAGCAGAAGGAGACAAACATATTTCTCAACAGGTTCAGACATCGACGTCCTGTTATTTAGCTTAGTGATGACACGTCAAACCCACTGAATCTCCATGCAGTGAAATTATCCGGAAATTGTAATGCTGTTTTGAAGTAGAACCCTTGGAAATGTCCAGGAGTGGTGGATGTAAGATCTGCAGGAGGAAGGCAGGAGAGATGACTGGTGACAACTTTGCTGAATTCATCAAGTCATAGAACTAAACAGCACTGGCTATGCACTGAAGTTTAAATGTGTTCTGCTCCTTCCCTGTTCACAACCTAATGCTTCACACCAGAAACAAGGCTCAGTTCATTTGTAAATGACTAAATGAGTATTTGGTTTAGTTTAAGAAAGAACTGCAGATGCTGGAAAAATCAAAGGTAGATAAAAATGCTGGAGGTATACAGTGGGTGAGGCAGCATCTATGGGGAGAAGGAATATGTGACGTTTCGGGTCGAGACCCTTGCCTTAGGAGGGTCCCTGACCTAAAAGTCACCTATTCCTTCTCTCCATAGATGCTGCCTCACCCGCTGAGTTCCTCCAGCATTTTTGTCTACCTTTGGTTTAGTTTACAGATACATCGTGAAAACTTTGGCCAAAGCGTCCACACCAACCATCAATTATCCGCACACTAGTCATAGAGTCATACAGCATGGAAACAGGCCCTTCGGCCCAACTGATGCACACCGACCAACATGCTCCATCTACACTCGTCCCACCTGCCTGCATTAGCCCGTATCCCTCCAAACCTGTCCTTTCCATGTACCTGTCTTAATGTTTATTAAACGTTGTGATAGAATTGAAGACTGTGCAGTGTTACAATTTCTGAACGCATTTGTTTCGCTTAGTTGGTAGATGGAGCATGGAAACAAGCCCTTCAACCCACCAGGTCCACGCGACCCCACATCCCCCCCCCCACCCCCCCGAACATTGATCATCCATTCATACTAGTTCTACATTATCCCACTTTCTCATCCATGCCCTGTATACCCTGGGGGCAATTTCAACAGATTTGCAGCAGTTCAAGAATGTGGGTTCACCAGCATCTTTGCATGGTTTTTGTTGCATTGACCACTTTTGAGGTCGCTCCCTGTTATGTCAGCTCCATTTTCATGGCCAAAGTGTTACAACGCAGGCCAGGCATGGTGACTATTCTCATCATCGGCATGGCCTCTTGCTCATCGGCCTGTGTCCAAGCAACACGAGAGATTTTGCTAATTTTAGTCTCAAATGAAAAGGAAGTGTAGGTGGTAAGGTTTGGGAATCTGAAACCAGACAGGGCCTTTGACAAATAGAAAGAAAGCAGAAGAGAACTTAAGCAGAGAATCAGGAGGGCTAAAAGGGGCCTTCAAATGTCCTTTACGAAAACAGACACAAAAATTGTTCCTAGTGTGTAGGATAGTGCCAGTGTACGGGGTGATCGCTGGTCTCGCGTGGACTCTAAGTCTAAAGATGTAATCAAAGCATCTAATCCCCTTCCTTATGGAAGCACCAAGTACCCGTACACTAGTTCTATTCTACACACCAGGAAACCTCTTAATGCACAAACCTACACATCCTTGGAATGTGATGGGAAACCGGAGCACCCACGTGGTCACGGGGAGAGAATGTACCGACTCTGTTACAGACAGCATCCATAGTGAGGATCGAACCCGGGTCTCTGGCGCTGTGAGGCAGCAACTCTACCGCTGTGCCACCGTGCCGTCCATTGCGAGGAGGCATTCCCCTGATACTTTTCCTCGATGCAATAGATTATATTAGATAGACACATTCCTTCTCTCCAGAGGATGTTGCTTGTCCCGCTGAGTTACTCCTGCATTTTGTGTCTACCTTCGGTGGTAAACCAGCATTCAGGAATACATATTTGTCTTGCATCCAATCCGCAAAGAGAGTGGTACCAACCATGCTGTGCCTTTCAGAGGGTAGTTTGACCATGGTTTTTCTCCGACTTTGGTACCCTCCCACACTCCAAGAGACCGTAGGAGGATGTCCTCAAATAGTATAGCTTCATGCAGGATGGGATGATGTAGCAAAGGTTTACATGGGTGACTTAGATTGGGGCCAACCAAATTGGTAACACACTGAGAGGCGGATGTTCCTCAAATGATTTCGGGATGGGTTTTTAACCAATATGTAGAGGAACCGACTAGAGGGCAGGCCATCCTAGACTGGGTATTGTGTAATGAGGAAGGTTTAGCAATCTTGTTGCGCAAGGCCCCCGTGGGAAACAATGACCATAATAGAGTGGAATCCTGCATTAGGATGGAGGGTGACACGGTTAATTCAGAGACTAGGGTCCTAAACTTGATTAAAGTAGACTTTGAAGGTATGAGACGGGAATTGGCTAGGATAGACTGGCAAACTATACTTAAAGGGTTGATAGTGGAGATTATTTATTTTTTTTTTTTTAATTTTTGCAATGGCAAAGATTTAAAGACCGCAAGGATGAACTCCAGAAAATTTTCATCCCTGTCTGGTGAATAAATAAAACTGGGAAGGCGGCTCAACTGTGGTTGATGAGGGAAGTCAAGCATAAACCAGAGGACTGGGAGAAATTTAGAACTCAACAGAGGAGGACAAAGGGGTTAATTAAGAGGGTGGGGGGGGGGTGGGAAGAGCATGAAAGAAAGCTTGCGGGGAATAGAAAACTGACTGTAAAGGTTTCTTTAAGTATGTAAAAAGGAAAGGATTATTGAAGACGAATGTAGGTCCATTACAGTCAGAGACAGGTGGATTTATAATAAGGGCAGAACCACAGGCCCTTCGAGCCTGCAGGGGATCCGTACAGGGCAATCAGTTGGCTCAACTAACTGGGCAGAGAGTACTTTGGTTTTTTCTCATCTAGTCTTATCACTAAAAGCTGTGAAGACATCTTCCTGCATAGACGGTCCAACCCCTTAAGAATTTCCCGGAGTCAAACCGAGTCTACTCCAGGACAGATCACTCCTCTATGGCAATGGGGAGGTAGAAGGAGTGGTGGAAGGGACTCAAATCCTTTTGGGCTAATACATACCATTCGCTTTTAATTAGAATCGGCCAATACTAATAGTCTGTTTTACTGTTTTTGCCACCAAAGTGGATAAACATCACATTTATCCAAATTATACTGCATCTGCCAAACATTTGCCCACTCACCCAGCCTAAATGACAGAACAGTGTTGGGACTGAGGGAAGAGGGAGGTAACTGAGAATAATTCCCCAGGGCCTGATGGTCTGCATCCCAGAGTACTCAAGGAGGTGGCCGAGAAATCGTGGATTAATTGGTGATAATTTTCCAATGTTCTCTCGACTCGGATCAGTTCCTGTGAACTGGAGGGTAGCCAATGGAACTCCACTTTTTAAGAAAGGAAGGAGAGAGAAAACGGGGAATTATTGTCCAGTTAGCCTTACATTGGTAGTGGGGAAGATGCTGGAGTCGATTATGAAAGATGTTATAGCAGCGCATTTGGAAAGCAGTGACAAGATCAGTCAAAATCAGCATGGATCTATGAAGGGGAATTATTCATGCATTACTAATCTTTTGGAATTTTTTGAGGATGGATGGATAAGTAGAATGGATAAGGGAGAACCAGTGGATGTGGTGTATCTGTCTTTGACACGGTCCCACATAAGAGATCAGTGTGCAAAATTAGAGCACATGGTATTGGGGTAGGGTATTGACATGGATAGAGAACTGGTCAGCAGACAGGAAGCAAAGAGTAGGAATTAATGGGTCCTTTTCAGAATGGCAGGCAGTGACTAGTGTGGTGCCGCAAGGTGCTGGCATCCCAGGTATATACAATATATATTAACGATTTAAACGAGGGAATTAAATGTGACATTTCTAAGTTTACGGATGACGCAAAGTTGGATGGTAGTGTGAACAGCAAGGAGGATGCTATGAGACTGCAGGGTGACTTGGATAGGTTGGGTTAGTGGGCAGAAGCATGGCAGATAGAGTATAATGTGGATACATGTGAGGTTATCCACTTTGGTGGCAAGAACATGAAGACAGATTATTATCTGAAGGGTGTCTGATTAGGAGAAGGGAAGGTGCAACGAGACCTGGCTTTGCTTGTACATCAGTCACTGAAAGTAAGCATGCAGGTACAACAGGCAGTGAAGAAAGCCAATGGCATGTTGGTCTTTATTGCGAGAGGATTTGAGTTTAGAAGAAAGGAGATCCTACTGCAGTTGTACAGGGCCCTTGTGAGACCACTCTGCAGTATTGTGTGCAACTTTGGTCTCCTAATTTGAGGAAGGACATTATTGCTATTGAGGGAGTGCAGCGTAGGTTCACCAGGTTATTTCCCGGGATGACAGGCCTGACATATGATGATAGAATGTGTTGACTGGGCTTGTATTAGCTGAAATGTAGAAGGATGAGAGGGATCTTATAGAAACATATAAAATTCTTAGAGGATTGGACAGGTTAGATGCAGGAAAAAATTCCCGATGTTGGGGGTCCAGAACCAGGGACACAGTTTAAGAATAAGGGGTAGGCCATTTTGGACTGAGATGAGGAAACCTTTTAACACCCAGAGAGTTGTGAGTCTGTGGAATACTGCCACAGAGGGCAGTGGAGGCCAATTCACTGCATGTTTTCAAGAGAAAGTTCAATTTAGCTCTTAGGGAATCAAGGACTATGGGGGAAAAAGCCAGAGTGGGGTACTGATTTTGGATGATCAGCCATGATCATATTGAATGGCAGTGCTGGCTCAAAGGGCCAACTGGCCTACTCCTGCATCTATTTTCTATTTCTCCATGTAAAAATTGTCCCTTATGTTGGATAGCGTTCGTGTGCGGTGATCGCTGGTCGGTGCGGACTCGGTGAGCCGAAGAGCCTGTTTCCACGCTGTATCTCAAAACTAAACTTCACCATATTCAAAGAATGGTAAATATGTTACCTGTCAGGTCATAATGAGGTTTCCCATGAGATTTAACATTGTTCTACAGTAGACTGTGTCAGGAAGCAACTATTCCATAACCCAATGGAACTTCCTGAAGCTTTCATAAAATGCTACATAAATACAATATCCTACTTCAGACCTTCTGATGCAGAAAATTTCCATCAAGTCTCTGTAATTCTTATAAAGGGTAGTGCAGTGGCACAACTGGTAGAGCTGCTACCTCACAGCACCGGAGTCCCGAGTTCGATCCTGACCTCGGGTGTTGCCTGCATGGAGTTTGTACGTTCTCCCTATTGACCGTGTGGGTTTCCTCCAGGTGCTCCGGTTTCCTTCCACATCCCACATTGGGACATGTACATGGATAGGAGAGGTTTAGAGGGATATGGGCCAAATGCAGGCAGGTGGGACTCAGGTAGATGGGGGCATGTTGGTCGGCGTGGCCAAGTTGGGCCGAAGGGCCTGTTTTCGCACTGTATGACCCAATCCCAAAGACGTGCAGGTTAGTAGGTTAATTGGCCTCTATAAATTGCCCCACTGCTGTCGGTGGCAGAGAATTCCACAGATTCACAATTCTCTGGGTGAAGATTCCACAGATTCACAACTCTCTGGGTGAAAAGTGTGCCCCTGGGAGAACTAATGTGAACGGGTGATCAATGGTCGGTGGGCCGAAGGGCCTGGTTACATATTGTATTTCTAAACTAAGTTTCATGAAAGGGATTCAAGTTTGACATCAATGGATAAAATGCAACATTATCCTTTGCATGTTTGACTTCAATGAAGTCCATATCAGAATTAATTATCATTATATTTTTCAGGCTCAAATGGAAAGAGAATTATAAGTCAGGAAAATCCAGCAGAAAGTTTCACGGTAAGGCAATGCCACAGCATGTTGTAGCCCCAGGGAAATAAAACAACCTTACTGGAAGTCACCTCTGAAGGGTCACACATCACATGACATATCGATCACTTGACCGCTTATAACATGGCACCTAAATGAACGAGTGCCCATCCTTGGCCTTCTCCACTGCCTTGGTGAGGCCAGGCACAAACTAAAAAGCACAACATCTGGGTTCGATTCTGACCACGGGTGCTGTCTGTGTGGAGTTTGCAGGTTCTTCCTGTGACCACCTGGGTTTCGTCTGGATGCTCCGGTTTCCTCCCACATCCCAAAGACGAGCGGGTTTGTAAGTGAATTGCCCTCCATGAATTTCCCCCAATGTGTAGGGAGTGGATGAGAAAGTGGGATAACATAGATCTAAGGTGGACAGGTGATCGATGGTCGCTGTGAGGCAGTAGGTCTACCAGCTGCGCCACTGAGCCCATCCTTTCACTTCCTTTGTTGCCATTAATGGTCTCGACTGAGTTCACTCCTGTTGTCAGTGGGCGGCACAGTGGCGCAGCGGTAGAGCTACAGCCTCACAGCGCCAGAGACCCGAGTTCCATCCTGACCTCGGATGTTGTCTGTGCAGTGTTTGCGCAGTCTCCCTGTGACCGCCCGGGTTTTCTCCGGGTGATCCGGTTTGCTCCCACGTTCCAAAGATGTGCAGGTTTGTAGGTTAATTGGCTTCTGTAAATTGCCCCCAGTGTGTAGGGATAACATGGAACGACTGTGAACGGGTGACTGATGGTCAGCGTGGACTTGGTGGGCCAAGGGGCCTGATTCCATTCAGCATCTCTAAACTAAACTAAACTAAGTAATTATGTTTAGGTCTGAAGAAGGGTCTCGACCCAAAATGCCACCTATTCCTTTTCTCCAGAGATGTTGCCTGACCCGCTGGTTACTCCAGCATTTTGTGTACGCTGTCCTAAAAAAGGCAGCCAGCATCATCAGAGACCCACAGCACCCTGGCCGCGCTCTCATTTCACCTCTGCCATCAGGAAGAAGGTACAGGAGCCCCAAAACTGCAATGTCCCGGTTCAGGAACAGCTTCATCCCTACAGCCATCAGGGTGTTAAACACAACTACCTCAAATAAGGTCCAAACTACATAGTCTTGGGGGCATTAGTTTTAACTTTTATGTACTTTTACGTGTATGTGGGTATGTGTGTGTGTGTGTGTGTGTGTCTGTCTCTCTCTCTCTCTCTCTCGCACATACACATTTGGGACATATGACAATAAAGTATTCCTGACACTATCTTTAAGAAAGAACTGCAGATGCTGGAAAAATCGAAGGTAGACAAAAATGCTGGAGAAACTCAGCGGGTGAGGCAGCATCTATGGAGCGAAGGAATAGGTGACGTTCCGGGTTGGAGATGTCAATGTTCAAGCTGCCCTTGCTTTCCCTCTCTCTCCATCCCTTCCCCCTTCCCAGTTCTCCCACTGGTCTTACTGTCTCCGAGTACATTTTATCTCTGTACCGCCCACTCCCCTGACATCAGTCCGAAGGGTCTCGACCAGAAACGTCACCTATTCCTTCGCTCCATAGATGCTGCCTCACCCGCTGGGTTTCTCCAGCATTTTCGTCTACCTTCTGACACTATCTTTAAGTAATTATGTTTCTCACTTGACTCCAAAGGAAACCCCTGTCATTTATACCACCGTGACAAACCGTTCTCCAGCTAGCACGGAGAATACTTACATGAACCTTCAGGATCTGAACACACAAGGACAAGCCAAGAGGCAAGGTGCCGCAGAAGTTGTGTACGCAACAATTCTCACTGATAATAATTAATTCAAGCACCGGAGAACACCAAGAATGCATTGGAAACGGACAGTCTGTTAAAATTGTCTTTGCTTGCCCACATTTGCGTTCACATCGCACTAAGAACAGTTTATGGTCATCAAGATAACTGCAGATTTGGGGAATCTGATAAAGATAGAACATAGGAAAGTACAACAGACCCTTTGGCCCACAATATCTGTGACGAAAATGAAAAATGTGAAAACACTCAGCAGGTCAGGCAGCACCTGTATAGATAGAAACAGGGATAACATGATAGTTTGATGACCTTAAGGTGAGGGGGAAAAGATTTAGTAGGAACCCGAGGTTCAACTTTTTCACTCAGAGGGTGGTGGGTGTAAGGAACAAGCTGCTAGAGGAGGCAGTTGAGGCAGGTACTTTAACATAATTGAAAATACTTTTGGACAGGTACATGGATAGGAAAGGTTTAGAGGGATATGGGCCAAATACGGGAAGGTGGGACTATCATAGATGGGTTGGCAAGGACAAATTGGGCCAAATGGCCTGGTTCGTGCTGTATGTCTCTTAGAGTTTGTATTCAACATAAGAAAATAAGAGCAGAAATAGGCCATTCAGCTCTTCAAGCCAATTCCGCCATTCAACACAATCATGGCTGATCTGCCTCCAACCTCATCCCCTCTCATGTGCCAGTTCCTCAATGCCCTCGACTCATTGCCCCTTCAAACTCCTCTTTAAATACCCCTAATGATCCAGCCTCAATAACCTCCCAGTAGCAGGTTATTCCATGGATTTATCCCTCCGTTCCGCTTTCCACAAATGCCACCGAACATATTGAGATTTTCCACCATTTTGCTTTTGCCTTAACAGAACAGCTGTGGAATTTGAACTCTGTTATTAATTTGTGATTTAAAAATAAATATCGAATTACGGGTTGAGTGATGGGTGGGAAGAGATACGAAGTAGGTATATCATCATTTTTTGTTTTTCTTTCTGTTTTTGTCTTTTTATTTCTTTACATTCTTCTCATTTCTTTTATTGGACTCTTTGGCTACACCAATTTGGTATTCTAGGTTTCTATTCTTGCACATTCACTTTCTCTCTTCCTTTTTCTCCTTTCTTCTTCTCATCTTTAGCTAAAAATTAAAATTGAAGCTGTACAATAAATGTATTATGCCACGGTTTATACTTTTGTACACTGCTTCTAATAAAAATATTAAAAAATAAATAAAATTAAAAAATTAAAATGAATATGTATATGTACTGTTGAACAACAATTGTTCATCCCAGTATGGCAAAAGAATAAATCATGGAAGGTGGCGCATCCGTGGATAACGAGGGAAATCAGGGATAGTATCAAAGAAAAAGATGAAGTGTACAAATTAGCCAGAAAAAGCAGCCTACCAGAGGACTGGGAGAAATTCGGAGACCAAAAGAGGAGGACAAAGGGCTTAATTAGGAAAGGGAAAATGGAGTATGAAAGAAAACTGGCAGGAAACATATAAACTGACTGCAAACGTTTTTATCGATATGTGAAGCGCAAAAGATTAGTTAAAACAAATGTAGGTCCCTTGCAGTCAGAAACGGTGAATTGATCATGGGGAACAAGGACATGGCAGACCAATTGAATAACTACTTTGGTTCTGTCTTCACTAAGGAAGACATAAATAATTTGCCAGAAATAGCAGGGGATCGCGGGTCAAATGAGATGGAGGAAATGAGTGAAATCCAGGTTAGCCGGAAAGTGGTGTTAGGTAAATTGAATGGATTAAAGGCCGATAAATCCCTGGGGCCAGATAGGCTGCATCCCAGGGTACTTAAGGAAGTAGCCCCAGAAATAGCAGATGCCTTAGTGATAATTTTTCAAAACTCTTTAGATTCTGGAGTAGTTCCTGAGGATTGGAGGGTAGCTAATGTAACCCCACTTTTTAAAAAGGGAGGAAGAGAGAAAACGGGGAATTACAGACCAGTTAGTCTAACATCGGTAGTGGGGAACCTGCTAGAGTCAATTATTAAAGATGGGATAGCAGCGCATTTGGAAAGTGGTGAAATCATTGGACAAAGTCAGCATGGATTTACAAAGGGTAAATCATGTCTGACGAATCTTATTGAATTTTTTGAGGATGTAACTAGTAGAGTGGATAAGGGAGAACCAGTGGATGTGTTATATCTGGACTTTCAGAAGGCTTTCGACAAGGTCCCACACAAGAGATTGGTATACAAACTTAAAGCACACGGTGTTGGTGGTTCAGTATTGATGTGGATAGAGAATGTGAGGTTATCCACTTTGGTGGCAAAAACAGGAAGGTAGACTATTATTTGAATGGTGACCGATTAGGAAAAGGGGAGATGCAGCGAGACCTGGGTGTCATGGTACACCAGTCATTGAAAGTAGTCATGCAGGTGCAGCAGGCTGTGAAGAAAGCAAATGGTATGTTGGCATTCATAGCAAAAGGATTTGAGTACAAGAGCAGGGAGGTTCTACTGCAGTTGTACAGGGTCTTGGTGAGGCCACACCTGGAGTATTGTGTACAGTTTTGGTCTCCTAATCTGAGGAAAGACATTCTTGTCATAGAGGGAGTACAGAGAAGGTTCACCAGACTGATTCCTGGGATGGCACGACTTCCATATGAAGAAAGACTGGATAGACTCGGCTTGTACTCGCTGGAATTTAGAAGATTGAGGGGTGATCTCATAGAGACAAAATTCTTAAGGGGTTGGACAGGCTAGATGCAGGACGATTGTTCCCGATGTTGGGGAAGTCCAGGACAAGGGGTCACAGTTTAAGGATAAGGGGGAAGTCTTTTTGGACCGAGATGAGAAAATCGTTTTTCACACAGAGAGTGGTGAATCTGTGGAATTCTCTGCCACAGAAGGTAATTGAGGCCAGTTCGTTGGCCATATTTAAGAGGGAGTTGGATGTGGCCCTTGTGGCTGAAAGGGATCAGGGGTATGGAGAGAAGGCAGGTACAGGATACTGAGTTGGATGATCAGCCATGATCATATTGAATGGCGGGCCGAATGGCCTGCTCCTGCACCTAATTTCTATGTTTCTATGTTTCTATGTAACACAATACCGGCTTGTTGTTAAAACTCACTGGTTGACTTTCCACCATCCAGTTTACCAAGAAAAACAGTACTGTTACTAAGTCATAGTAACAGTAACTTGCCCACATCAACCAACATGACCCATCTACATTAGTGCCAACTGACTATGTTTGCCCAATATCTCTCTAAACCTGTCCTATCCATGTACCTGTCTAATTGTTTCTTAAACATTGCAATAGTCCCTGCCTCAACTACCTCCTCTGGCAGCTTGTTCCATACACCCACCACACTGTGCGTGATTGTCAGACCTATATACGGTATGGAATTTAGAAAGGTACAGCACAGGAGCAGGCCCTTCGGCCCACAATGCGGGTGCTGAACATAATGTCAACATGAACTAAACTCATTTTCCTGCACATGATCCATAACACCCTCCCCCCCCCCCCATTTCCAGGATATCCACGTGCCAATCTAAAAGCCTCTAAAGAATGCTACTATCTCATTTGCCGCCATCGCCATCCCTGGCAGCACGTTCCAGGCACCTCACATATGCTTGGATTAAGCACCATGAGGGCAGCACGGTAGCGCAGTGGTAGAGATGCTGCCTTACAGCGCTTGCAACGCCAGAGACACTGGTTCGCTCCAGAATGGGTGCCGTTTGTACGGAGTTTGTACGTTCTCCCTGTGACTTGCACGGGTATTCTCTGAGACCTTCAGTTTCCTTCAACACTCCAAAGACGTACAGGTTTGTAGGTTAATTGGCTTGGTATAAATATAAATTGTCACCAGTGTGTGTAGGAATAGATAGTGTTAATGTGCGGGGATCGCTGGTTGGCATGGATCCGGTGGGCCGAAGGGCCTATTTCTGCGCTGTACCTGAAACTAAAAGTTCCCTCAACATCTCCCAAGATCCCAGACTAGATCAACAGTTGTTTGAGACGTCAGTTGCAGGGTTGTGGACCTATTCTTGTACTGCTCCTGTGAAGGTTTCCACGTGCTTTCCAGACAATTGCTTTCATTTCCCTGTATTTTGTGAATGTTTACGCGAAGCGCAGTGGCTTGCAAATATGTGTATGAGGAACAGGAATCGCAAGTGAGAGATTGTGTAAATATGTACAAATGTTGTGTAATGGAACATCTACAGATGACATGGGAGATGTTGTAAGCATACAATAAAGTACACTTGTCTTCTGAATACCTGGTGAGCCCAAGATCTTACCGACTTTGTCGAAGGTGGTTTTGCGGATGGACGTAGAACACAGAACAGCACAGGGACAGGCCCTTCGGCCCACATTGTCCATGCCAAACATGAGGAAAGTTAAACTGATCTCATCTGCCTGCACATAGTCCACTATCCCTCCACCCCCTGCATGTCTATGTGCCTATCTTATACTTGTACTGAAATGTATACAAAAATGAATTTCACTGTACCTCGTTACATGACAAATAACGTACCATACCATACTATCTAAAAGACTCAATGGGCTGAAGGGCCTCTATCTCTAAAGTCTAAAGCAAAGTGCCACAGCGGTAGATTTGCTGCCTCATGGCGCAGGAGACCCAGCTACGATCCTGACCACGGGTGCTGTCCGTGTGGAGTTTGTACGTTTTCCCTGTGATCGCGTGGGCTTTCTCCGGCTTCCTCCTCCATTCCAAAGACGTGCAGGTTAATTGGCTTCTGTAAATTGCCCGTAGTGTGTAGGATAGAACTAGTGTGTGGGCGATCGCTGGTCGATGTGGACTCAGCGGGCCGTAGGACCCATTTCCACACTGTATTTCTAAACTAAACTAAAGCATTACACATAAGATGGGAAATGGGATAAATCAACAGCTGAAGCAAAGTCAGCTGCATCAGAGGACCATCGGTCTACAATCGAGCTTCACTACTCATGTGGAAAGAGAAGTTGTTTCAATAGCAATGTCCTCCAAGCAGCAACTCTACCGCTGCGTCACCGTGCTGCCTCGTGAAAAAGCCTCTGGTTATTAAACTGGAAGAGACGTGGGGAGTGGGGGGGCACAAAATGTGGTGAGTGATGGGTGGATACAGGTGAGGAGGGGTGGGGGGGTTACCAGTGCTATACACTTGTACTGTATCTGAGATGCTTATCTAAGATATATCTAAGTGCTTATGTATAGTGGTACTTGTACTGAACATTACATAGAAACATTGAAACATAGTCAATAGGTGCAGGAGTAGGCCATTCGGCCCTTTGAGCCAGCACCGCCATTCATTATGATCACGGCTGATCATCCAAAATCAAATTCAAGTTCACATTTATTGTCACATGCACCAATTAAGGTTCAGTGATATCAGTACCCAGCCTTGCAGCACCCCACTAGTCACTGCCTGCCATTCTGAAAAGGACCCGTTAATTCCTACCCTTTGCTTCCTGTCTGCCAATCAGTTCTCTATCCATATCAATGCCCTACCCCCAATACCATGTGCTCTAATTTTGCACACTAATCTCTTGTGTGGGACCTTGTCAAAGGCTTTTTGAAAGTCCAGATACTCCACATCCACTGGCTCTCCATTATCCATTCTACTTGTTACACCCTCAAAAACTTCCAAAAGATTAGTCAAGCATGATTTCCCCTTCATAAATCCATGCTGACTTTGACCGATCTTGTCATTGCGTTCCAAATGTGCTGCTATAACACTCTTAATAATCTTCCCCACTACCAATGTAAGACTAACAGGTCTATAATTCCTTGTTTTCACATTCTCGAGTGGTCCCCGTAACCTTTGATTCTCTTACCCTGAGTCAATCATGCTTACAATCTTCGCAATGTAAAGTTCTGCGATTGGAGCTCACGTCCCTGGTCACACTATGCTTGACACTTTCCCAGCACCGCTGACATGCTGTAAATGATTGCATTCATTGCACAATCTCCATTTTTACTCATACCAATAACAAATTGCTCAAAACTGCAAACCAGAACTGTCCCATTGAAATTCAAGGCACAGTACTCTCCTTATTACTGAAAGGCCACTCAGCTGACCGGCATTTCTAAGTTTGGTTTAGTTTAGAGGAACAGTGACGGTGGAGGCCGGTTTTCTGGATACTTTCAAGAGAGAGCGAGATAGGGCTCTTAAAGATGGCGGAGTCAGGGGGTATGGGGAGAAGGCAGGAACAGGGTACTGATTGGGGATGATCAGCCATGATCACATTGAATGGCGGTGCTGGCTCGAAGGGCCGAATGGCCTAATCCTGTACCTATTGTCTATTGTCTATTGAAACAATCCCTTCGGCCCACCAAGTCTGCGGCGACCAGCGATCCCCACACACTAACACCATCCTGGGACAATTTACAATTATACCAAGCCCGTTAGCCTACAAACTTGCACATCTTTGGAGTGTGGGAGGAAACTGAAGATACCGAAGAAAACCCACGCAGGTTACGGGGAGGACGGACAAACTCCATATAGACAAGCACCCGTAGTTAGGATCGAACCCGCGTCTCTGGTGCTGTCGGGCAGCAACTCTACCACTGTACCCCAAAATATTATGATACCTTATGATATTCCAAGTCTGTCTACATTGAGATACAAGAAGACCTTCATACCTGGTCTACTCCATCCATGGAGGTCAAGATCACATTGACTCTCATCTTCCTAGTTGTAGGATTTGACCATCGTGGAGCATGTCTCCGCAGCATCAGAGAGGTTATCATGGTAATAAATTAGAATCATAGACTCATAGTTATATAGCGCAGAAATAGACCCTTCACTCATCCATGCTGACCAAAATGCCCCACCTGAGTGGTCCCATTTGGCCGTATTTGATCCGTATCCCTCTGAACCATTCCTATCCATGTACCTGTCCAATTGACTTTTAAATGTTGTTATAGTAGGTGCCTTAGCTACCTCCTTTGACAGCTCGTTCCATATACCCACCACATTCTGAGTGAAAAGCTTGCACCTCAGGTTCCTATTAAATCCCTCCCCCCTCAATTTAAACTTGTCTGGATTTTGATTCCCCTTTTACTCTGGGTAAAAGACTCTGTGAACTCCCCCTATCAATTCCTCCTCATGATTGTATACACCTCTATAAGGTCACCCCTCAGCCTCCTGTGCTCCAAGGAATAAAGTCCTAGATTATCCAAATTTAGTTTAGTTCATCATTTAGTTTATCACATGGACCAAGGCACAATGAAACACTTTTTTCTTGCATGCCATCCAGTCAGCAAAAGGACAATACGTGATTACAATCAAGCCACCCACAGTGTACAGATACAGGATAAAGGGAAATACTGTAGGTTTAGTGCAAGTTAAAGTCCAGTAAAGTCCAATTAAAGATGGTGCAAGGGTCTCCAATGAGGTAGATGGTAGGTCAGGATCACTCTCTAGTTAGTAATAAGAAGGTTCCGTTTCATGATAACATGAAGGCAGGAAGAAACTCCGTGAATCTGCAGGTGTGCGTTTTCAAACTTCTGTACCTCTTGCCTGATGAGAGAGGGGAGAAGAGGGAGTGGCCAGGGTGAGACTCGTCCTCCTTGTAGCTCAGACTTTCGAGTCCTGGCAAAATCCTGATAAATCTTCTTAGCACTCTTCCCAGCCATGAAGGAATCATTTCAACTGTTTAGGAAGGAACTGCAGATGCCGGTTTAAATCGAAGGTAGACACAAAAAGCCGGAGTAACTCAGCGGGTCAGACAGCATCTCTGGAGACAACCCCATACTCTAGGACTATCCGACACACTAGGGACAATCTACAACTTAGCGAAGCCAGATAACCTACAAATCCACACGTCTTTGGATGGTGCGAGGAAACCGAACACCCGGAGAAAATCACGCGGTCATGGGGAGAACGTACAAACCCCGTACAGACAGCACCCATAGTCACAATTAAACCCAGGTCTCTGGCGCTGTAAGTTCAGCAAGTTGTGAAACAGGATGTTTGTCAATATTCCTTATTCTAGATTGGATTGCAAAGTATTAATTTTAAAAGTGCATCACCAAACACTGATCTAAAAGTGCATGATCTTTAAGGAGGACAGGATTGGAATATGTGGATACCCTCACTGGAAACCTGCTTCAGTTCAGCTTGTCTTCTGCCCAAACCTCTGCCAACCACAGTTAATCCCCCAAAGTGGAACCGTTGGCAATGAGCACGCAACAGATGGCAAAATAGGATATGGGTCAATGTTGCTTACTCTAAGTCACATTGCAAAGCATTTGTTCATTCGTGAGGAAGTTTGCACATGGAACAAGTGATTAAATCAAACAAGAGTAAGTCGTGAACAGAGCAAATTGGAGACCGCTTCATCGGCAAACAAGGACCTCTCTCCCTCTGGAGCCACGATGTTTTACATTCTGCTGTTTCTGACTGTGACTTCAAGTAAGTTTTTTCACTTAAAGCTAAGATGGACTGATTCTAGATTAGTATGGGTGCCAGCCGATGGGCCGAACAGCCTAATTCTGCCCCATTAACTTATGGTCATGGAACCATAGCGCAGTTATATGTTAACACGAAGATTAGCTCTTGTTGTTTAAATAAGTGATGATACACTGCTGTTCAGCCAAAGGACCAGGAGCCTAGAAAGGAACAAAATAACTTTACATTTTAGCAAGAGTCAAAATGAACTGTGACAAGAGCATGGGATTTAACAGAGGATATAAGAGACTTTCGGACTGGCACATGCATGTAAGAGAAAAAAGATACAAAGTGCTGGAGTAACGCAGCGGGTCAGGCAGCATCTCTAGAGAACATGGATAGGTGATATTTTGGGCCAGACCCCTTCTTCAGACTAATTGTGGTGGGGGGAGAGGGGTGGGGAGAATGCCCCACCACCTCAATCAGTTTTTAAGACTCGTTGGCAGGGGCAGATAAGGGTTGGTCGTGGCATCATGTTCAGCATAGCGATTGTGGGCCAAATGGCCTGTTCCTGTGCTGCACTGTTCTAGATTTTAGTGAAGATGCAGCACAGAAGATTTTTACGGTACAATCTTTCCTCGGATGCTGTCTTTGTGGAGTTTCTCCCCGTCACCGTATGGGTTTCTTCCGGATGATCCAGTTTCCTCAGCTTATTCTGAGGCTGTGCCAGAGTGCACAGCCTCAGAATAACAGGACGTTTAGTTTAGTTTGGAGATACAGCATGGAAACAGGCCCTTCGACCCACCGAGTCCACGTTGACCAGCGATCCCCGCACATTAGTTCTATCTTAAACACTGGGAACGATTTTTACCGAAGCCAATTAACCAACAAACCTGCACGTCTTTGGAGTGTGGGAGGAAACCGGAGAACCCGGAGAAAACCTATGCAGGTCACAGAGAGAACGTACAAATACCGTACAGACTGCACACGTACGCGGGTCTCTGGCGCTGTAAGGCAGCATCTCTACCCCTGCGCTACTGTCCTGTACCTGTACCTGTTACAAAGGACATACCTGTACAAAGGAGTTGTGGATTCATTTCTTTAGTCAGAGGGTGGTGAATCTGTAGAATTAGTTGCTACAGATTGTTGTGGCGGCTAAGTCATTGGGTGTTTTTAAGGCGGAGATTCTCCGATTCTTGGTGAGTAGTACGGGTATCAGGGGTTATGGGGAGAAGGCAGGAGAATTGGGTTGAGAGGGAGAGATAGATCAGCCATTATCGAATGGTGGGCCAGACGATGAACCGAATGGCCTAAATGTTCTCCTATAACTTTTGAACATGAGATTATGTCCGGGGGGGGAGGGAGGGGTGGTTATGGGAATATTTTGATGTGATTCTGTAAAATTTCCAGCATTAAATTTCACCCAACAGGTTCCCTAGCACAGCTTCACCTGATGGTGATAAGAGCTGGAGAGGGAGAAACAGTGACTATAGAATGTCCAAACGCTCAGAAAACAGGACCTGTCAGCTGGTGCAAAGCCTATTCTCGAAATGAGTGTCAAATAATAGTCAACACTGAGCAAGACGAGAACCGTAGTGGAAGGATATCAATGAGAAGACTCAATGGGTCTGTTTTTGTAACAAGTCAACTTCACAAGAATGATGCAGGAACATACTGGTGTGGAACAATTCAGACAAATGGAATCCGTGTTTCAGATATTGTCATGCTGGATGTATTCACAGGTAAGAGGTTTTCCGAAGATTTTAAGACTGATAATATGCTTCACTGATAATATACACTTGGACTGCTGTGCCATAATGAGCATACTGATTGTTATGGAGAGGTGCTGCCCGACCTGCTGAGTTGCTCCAGCACTTTCTACGCAAGATTCCAGCATCTGCAGTTCCTTGTGTCTACCGATTGTTAAGCGAGTTTAAGTTACAAAGGTGTGTTGGAAGGATGATGGTGTGCACCGAAGATAGACACAAACAGCTGGAGAGGCGGGATAGGCAGCTTCCCGGGAGAAATAGAATACGAGACATTTTGGGTCAATAGACAATAGACAATAGGTGCAGGCCATTCGGCCCTTCTAGCCAGCACCGCCATTCAATGTGATCATGGCTGATGATCCCCAATCAGTACCCCGCTCCAGCCTTCTCCCCATAGCCCCTGATTCCGCTTCCTTCAAGAGCCGTATCTAGCTCTCTCTTGAAAGTATCCAGAGAACCGGCCTCCCCCAACATTGTGAACATGTTTCCTGCCTCTAGCGTGTCCAAGCCCTTAATAAACCTATATGTTTCAATAAGATAGCCTCTCATCCTAAATTCCAGACTATACAAGCCCAGTCGCTCCGGGTCAGGGCAATTCCTCAGACTGAAAGTAGGGAGGTGGGGAAGAGCGGTGGAACTGGGGTGGAAGGGGGCAAGGCGGGAGGGGAGTGTAGTGTTAGTAGAAATTACTTAAAATTAGAGAATTCAACATTCATACTGCCGGGTTGTAAGCGAACCAAGCAAAATATGAAGTGCTGTTCCTCCAATTTGCGCATGGCCTCACTCTGATAGTGGAGGAAGCCCAGGACAGAAAGGTCAATGTGGGAATGGGAAGGGGAGTTGAAATGGTTGACAAGCGGGAGATCCTGTAGGCCTTGGTGGACCGAGCGCAAATGTGCGTCGAAACGGTCACCGAGTCTACGTTCGGTCTCACCTCGTTATCTCTCCATCTTCAGCGGCACTCCTCCTGCCTGTCGCTTCGCAATGCGTTCGACGATATGTCGCGCATGCTTGCTGGCGGGGTCTTCACGTAGTCACTCACGTGACTCCGAAGTAAAATTGGCTTCAGTAAAATTATAACTCATCCCTTGTGTGTGTAGGAAAGTGTTAATGTGCGGGGATCGCTGGTCGGTGCAGACTCGGTGGGCTGTATCTTTAAACTAAACTAAGGTTTGTGGATCCTTGGCTCTTCCCGACTAAAGTCAACAGTCAGCATCTCTGATATCTCATACCCTCATTTTGTTTCCATTACAGCAGATTCACGGATACTAAACCGTACCACAGTCAAGGGCGTAATGGGCAATGCCACCACTATACATTGCCGGTACAAGGTGCAATTTAAAGCATATGTGAATTTCTTGTGTAAAGTTGTCTCTGTGAATAGTTGCCGCATCATAGCGACACCTCAACACTACAACAGCAGCAAATTATCAATCAGTGAGAGCAAATTCAACAACTTTGCTATCACGATCAGGAACACTGATGAAGGAGATGTGGGGGAATATTGGTGTGGGGCCAGGACACCAGTCGACTTTGAGATCTCACAAGTTAAAACCGTGATGTTTAAAGGTATCAATCAACATAAAATTTCTGTGACTCAACATTTACGTAGATATTCAGCATGCAAACAGTCTTTACTGATATTATATTCCATGTATCTCTCTCCATTCTCGTAAGTTGTTGGAGTAGAATTAGGCCATTCGGCCCATCAAGTCTACTCCGCCATTCAATCATGGCCGATCTCTCTTTCCCTCTCAACCCCATTCTCCTGCCTTCTCCCCATAACCCCTTACACACGTACAAATCAAGAATGTATCAATCTCTGCCTTAAAAATATCCATTGACTTGGCCTGCACAGCCGCCTAATTCTTCTCATCTCCCCCAACCTCGTATCTTCAAAGCTTTCCCTAAACCGTGTCCTGATATTCGCCTGAGTTTTACCTTCTTACTAATCTCTGATTGTGGGATTTATCACTAAATATTTCACTCATGTTTATTACTCTTAGACAGACTTTCTGAACCTCTTTTTAATATACATATTAATTGAATTGAAAGAGGCAACAGGGAAGCAGGCTCTTCAGCCCATCTAGTCCATGCCAACCATCCATCATCCATTCACACTAGATTTATGTTATCCCATTTTTGCATCTACTCCTTACAGACTGAAGGGCAATTTGCAGCATCTGCAGTTCTTTAAGTTATGTTGTGTTGTAATTGATATGAATTGGTATAATATGTTTATTTTAACAACCTACCTCAGGAACGATAACAAAACCAGAGGTACCAAGCAACAAAGCAAGGTAAGATTTCTGCAGTCATCCTCAATCTAATAATTATTTACTGATTGTTGTTGGTATTGGTTCAATACGTCATGTTTAGTTTAGTTTAGTTTAGAGATAGAACGCCGAGACAGGTCCTTCGACCCACCGAATCCACACTAACCAGCGATCCCCGCACACTACAGTATCCTACAGATACCAGGGACAATTTACATTTATACCAAGCCAAGACATTTATGCACCTCTTTGGAGTGTGGGAGGAAACTGAAGATCACGGGGAGAACGCACAAACTCCGTACAGACCGCTCGCGTGGTCAGGATTGATCCCGGATCTCTGGCGCTGCGCCATTGTGCCACACCGTCTCTTATTCTAAACCAGCATCTGCAGTTCCTTGCATCTTGCTTCCAGTTTCATCCACATTCTAGTTTGTCAACATAAAGAACTGCAGAAGTTGGTTAATACATGAAAGGGATACAAAGTGCTGGAGTAACTCAACGCGTCAGGCAGCATCACTGGAGAATATGGATGGGTGACATTTCAGGTCAAAACACTTCTTCAGATTCACGTTTCGGGTCGACACCCTTCTTTGATCCGAAGAATGGTCCCAACCTGAAACATCACCTGTTCCCATTCTCCAGGGATGCTGCCCGACCTGCTGAGCCACTCCAGCACTTTGTGTCCTTCCTCATTCTAGTTCAATTTAGTGTTGGAGATATTTTTCCTTGTCTCATTGAATGTTTCTCAATCATGTTTTAATAGCGGCACCCCACAGATATGGCACATTATACTTCCACTTTTGTTGGGACTATTGATTGTAATCCCGATAGTTCTAATTGTAAAGAAGAGGAAACAGTCAGAAACTATCCCTCAAAAAAGTAAGTAGCCAACAAAATATTTCTTCTGCAGTTAAAATGATAATAGAACAGTAACTGCGTATGGATTTATTATTGTCGTACAGTGAAAAAACGTTGTTTTGCATGCCACCCAGTCAAATCCTACTGGGCACCAGTATGTGTAGAAAGGAACTGCAGATGCTGGTTTAAACCGAAGAAAGGCTCAAAAAGCTGGAGTAACTCAACGGGACAGGCAGCATCTCTGGAGAGAAGGATGGGTGATGTTCTGAGTCAGATGTTTCAACCCATCTGAAAAGGTCTTGATCCAAAACATCATCCATTCCTTCTCTCCAGAGATGCTGCCTGTCCCACTGAGTTACTCCAGCATTTTGTGCCTATCTTCTGTACACGAGTACATCAGGTTATGCATGAAAGAATATGGTGTTACAGCGTCAGGGAAAATGCCAATAAAAATGTTGAAGGACTGCAAAGAGGCATAAATTGCAATAAACGTCCGTAAATTATCCCTAATTTGAGGATTAGTTTAGATTAGGGATACAGCGTGGAAACAGGGCCTTCGGCCCACTGGGTCTGCACCAACAAGTGATCCACTTACACTGGCACTATCCTACACACAATAGACAATAGACAATAGGGGCAGGAGTAGGCCATTTGGCCCTTCGAGCCAGCACCACCATTCAATGTGATCATGGCTGCTCATCCCCAATCAGTACCCCATTCCTGCCTTCTCCCCATATCCCCTGACTGCTATTTTTAAGAGTCCTATCTAGCTCTCTCTTGAAAGCATCCAGAGCACCTGCCTCCACCGCCCTCGGAGGCAGAGAATTCCACAGACTCACCACTCTCTGTGAGAAAATGTGTTTCCTCGCCTTCCTTCTAAATGGCTTACTCATTCTTAAACTGTGGCCACTGGTTCTGGACTCCCCCAACATCGGGAACATGTTTCCTGCCTCTAGCGTGTCCAAGCCCTTAACAATCTTATCTGTTTCAATGAGGTATCCTCTCATCCTTCTAAACTCCAGAGTATACAAGCCCAGCTGCTCCATTCTCTCAGCATATGACAGTCGCATCATCCCGGGAATTAACCTTGTAAACCTACGCTGCACCCCCTCAATAGCAAGACTGTCCTTCCACAAATTTGGGGACCAAAACTGCACACAATACTCCAGGTGTGGTCTCACTAGGGCTCTGTACAACTGCAGAAGGACCTCTTTGCTCCTATATTTGATTCTTCATGTTATAAAGGCCAACATGCCATTCGCTTTCTTCACTGCCTGCTGTACCTGCATGCTTACTTTCATTGACTGATGTACAAGGACCCCCAAATCCCGTTGTACTTCTCCTTTTCCCAACTTTACACCATTTAGATAGTAACCTGCCTTCTGTTTTTGCTACCAAAGTGGACAACCTCACATTTATCCGCATTAAACTTCATCTGCCATGCACCTGTCCCATCCCCCAACCTGTCCGTCACCCTGCATTCTCATAGCATCCTCCTCACTGTTCACACTGCCACCCAGCTTTGTGTCATCTGCAAATTTGCAAATGTTACTTTGAATACTTAATCCAAATCATTGATGTATATTGTAAACACCTGCTGTTTTTGTTCCACTGACATCCCTGCTAGTGTATCTTTCCAGTCACCTTTGGCCAGCTCCTCCCTCATGGCCCCATAGTCCCCCTTTTTCAACTGCAACACTGACACCTCTGATCTACTCTTCTCCCTCTCCAAGTCCACACACTAGGGTATATCGGGAGAAGGCAGGAACGGGGTACTGATTGGGGATGATTAGCCATGACCACATTAAATGGCGGTGCTGGCTCGAACGGCCGAATGGCCTACTCCTGCACCTATTGTCCAATGTCTATTGTCTATTGATACAAACAGTGAAACTCAGCAGGACGACAGTGAAACTCGTGCGATGACCAGATTGGGGGAGAGACGTGCCTTTCAATAATTTATTCTATGTACCTTTTCATATCTCTCGTTTCCATCTCCCCTGACTCTCAGTCTGAAGAGTCAGGTTTCAGTGGTGGGTCTTGAACCCACAACCACGAGCGTCTCCTCAGTGTATGACAGTGAAAAGGAAGTGGTACTCGGTTGCTAAGACCGGAAAGTAACATGTGGTTGCAGCTTCTGGTAAAGTGCTTGGTTGGTTTGTGGGAGGGGGGAGGGGGGAGCATGAGTGGGGAAGAGAGTGGGGAACTGAGATGTGTGCTGCGGTTGACACCTCATCACAAGCGGAACAAACCTGCTTCCAACCACCTCCATCAAGACGTCTACCATCTCCGTGTTCCCCAGAGCTACAGTATTTATTTTTAAGAGAAACAGTGTGCAAACAGGGCCCTGGCCCACCGTGTCCACACCGACCAACACTCACCCATACACTAGTTCTATTCTACACATTCGGGACAATTTACAGAAGCCAATTCACTGACAAACCTGCACGACTTTGTAACGTGGGAGGAATAGATACAGCATGGAAACAGGCCCTTGGGCCCATTGAATCCGCGCCAACCGGCCCTCACCCCGGTACACGAGCACAACCCTACACACCAGGGACAATTTACAATATTACAGGAGCCAATTAACCTACAAACGTGTACATCTTTGGAGTGTGGGTGGAAACCGGAGCACCCGTAGAAAATCCACATGGTTACAGGGAGAAGGTACAAACTCCACAGAGACACCACCCGTAGTCAGGATGGAACTCGGGCTTCTGGCACTGTGAGGCAGCAACTCTACCATAGCGTTATGGCCAGCACTGCGGGGCAACATTTAAAGGAGACGGGCGGGGCAAGTGCGGGGAGAGTCGGAGACTCCTGGAATGTGCTGCCAGGGGTGGTGGTGGAGGCTGATACGATAGCGGCATTTACGAAGCTTTTAGACAGGCACATGGATATGCAGGGAATGGAGGGATGTGGGTCACTTGAAGGCAGAGGGGGTTAGTTTAACCTGGCACCATGTCGGGTGTAGACAATGTGGGCCGAAGGGCCCGTTTCCTGTACTGTACTGTTCAATGTTTTCTGCTACTCGGGGAAATATGAGAACTATTGTTATTCTAAATTACATGCTGTTACCTTCTTTGCAGATGATTGCAAAAACTCAGAAACTCCCACCACAGCCAAGGTAAGAATGTAGAGCTGTATGAAACCACTCTGTATTATTTGTCTTTTCAAATTCCTAACAAGATACATCTCTTCTTTACACATGTTGATCAGTAGAGGCTGATTTACAGAACAAGAACAAGAGTGCTGGAGTAGCTCAACCGGTCAGGCAGCATTTCTGGACAACATGGATAGGTGACATTTCAGGTCGGGACCTTTGAGTCTGAAGCAGGGTCCTGACTGATTCATATTCTCCAGAGATGCTGCCTGACCCGCTGAGTTAATCCAGCACTTTGTGTCCTTTCCTTCAACAAATTACAACGCAATACTGCCCTTTGATTCGGTTTCTCTCTCCACGTTTGCTGCCTGACCTGTTGAGCTTTTCCTGCAGTTAGTTTATTTGTTCAAAGACACACCGCGGAAACAGGTCCTTCGGCCCACCGAGCCCGTGCTGACCACGAATTCCCGCACATTAACACGGCCCTACACACACCAGGGACAATTTTATATTTATACCAAACCAATTAACATACAAACCTGTACGTCTTTGGAGTGTGGGAGGAAACTGAAGATCTCAGAGAAAACCCACGCAGCTCACCGGGAGAACCTACAAACTCCGTACAGACAGCACCCGTAGTCGAGATTGAACCTGGGTCTCTGGCGCTGTGAGGCAGCAACTCTACCGCTGCGCCACCCTTATTCTCAGATTTCCACAGTATTTTCTTTTGGCCTTAAATATCTAACTGAATTTTTTTGTTTCAGTCTGAAGGAGAAACTGAAGATACGATTGCATATTCAACCGTGACCATTCAGTCGTCAGCTCAGACCGAAGCAAGCCCTGCAATTTATTCCAATCTTAAGGATCTAAAAGAACAAAATGAAGACGTCAAGATCCATTCGTCAGAATCAGTGGAATATTCTGCTCTGGTGTTCCATTCTTAGTGTAATTGCTCCAGCTTCCATAAACATCCCAAGTTAACGCCATTCTCGTAAACATGTACATTTGTAAAATGGAAACAGGCCCTTTGACCCATCGAGTCCACGTCAGCCACCGATCACCCATTCACATTTCAACATAGTTCTTAAGAAATTACTTACAAGCAAAAATAAGTCTGTCCAAGATCTTGAGATCACTGAAGTTTGCCTGGATTATAATCTTTGCTTGGCTTTCTAGTTTTAGATATAGTGTGGAAACAGGTCCTTCAGCCCACCAAATCCACACCGAGCATGGATCATCTTTGGACACTTGTTCTATGCTACACACTCGGGACAATTTTTACACAGAGACCAAACCCGCACGTCTTTGGAGTGTGGGACGGAAACCCGAGCACCCGGAGAAAAAACCCACATGAAACCAATTGCCTCATGGATAACTCACTTCCAGCTTTAAATCTCAGGCATAATTTTGGCAAACGAGAGTATTTACCAAAACAGAAAGTGTTTTTTACTATATTACAGTATACAGCGATATAACTCATGGCTCTAAAATGCTGGAGAAAAGAAGATACAAAGAAAATAATGACGACTGTTGTGTGTGACGTAGGGAGAACATGCAAACTCCGATCAGACAGTACCCACCATCAGAACCGAACCCGGTTGATTGAATGGCGGAGTAGACTTGATGGGCCGAATGGTCTAATTCTTCTCCGAGAACTTATGAACTATTCTACTTGAGGGGAAAATGAGGAAGGAAACAAAGTTTTTCCCCACTGTATCTCAGTACACGTGATCATAAACCAAGACATCTCCACTACGCTTGACTCATACACACTATTGCAGCACTCCTGGTCTACAGGAAAGGCTTAGAAATAATCCTTCCTCGTGTTTCTCTCATGCAAGAATGGCAGCCAAGCACACACTTGGTCATCCCTATTTGTCACGTGGTCTGACACCATAATATAATATCAGGAGCAGCAGGAAGGAATCAAAGTTCAATCACATGACTAAACAAGACAGATTTCCACAATGATCAAAGCGATCTCTGCAATACAAAAGGTTGTAATTAAGAGGTATGGAGAGGCTACAAATGTTGTGTCCATCCAGCCTGACGATAATCCATCAAGCAGACAAAACAGAGTGCTCACGTCTCAAGAGTGCGAGAATCCTAGAGAACAGAAACAGGCCTTTCAACCCAACTTGCCCATGATGCCCCATCGAAGCGAGTCCAATTTGCCTGTGTTTGGTCCATTTCCCTCTAAACCTGCCCTGTCCATGTACCTGTCCAAGTGTCTTTTAAATTATGTTTTAGTAACTGCCTCAACTACCTCCTCTGGCAACTCGTTCGATGTAACCCACTTGAGTGAAAAAGTTGCCACTCTGGTACCATTTAAACGTTTCACCTCTCACTTTAAACCAGGGGTTCCCAACCTTTTTCGTCCCGTTTACCCCTGGCAACTTTCTTCTTCTTGCATATGGCGCGCACATCCTAAAGATGTAGGACAACTTGTTCTATTTGGTCTTATTTGATTGTACACGCTAGTTGATTGCATTGGTTGAAACAGGGCGGGCCACGTGAAGGTTGCAATCTCCCACCCTGCCTGGCAACTTTAATAGCACAGACCACAGTTATTTCACTTATTTATGAAGAACTAATGATGAACAGATACCGGTATACCAGAAGCAAACACAGTTAGGCAATGAGAATAAGTTTGACAAGAATAACAATGAGAATAAATCTAGAATCAACAAATTTAACCCCTGGGTAGGCGAAATGTACCCCAGGTTGGGAACCCTTGCCTTGAACCCATGCCCGCTGGATCTTGATTCCTCTACTCGGAGCAAAAGACTCCGTGTATTCATCCCATTAATTCCGCTCATGTTTTTAAATACCTCCATAAAATCACCCCTTAACCACCTGTGTGTTTAATTGTCATATGTACCAGCAAAGCAACAAATAAATTGTTCGAGAACTCTTAGAAAAAAAGACTATTGTGGTTAATGTGCTAATTTTTTTTTTCCAACTTTCCTTTTTACCAGACCTTCATCGAAGGTTAACCAACCTCCTTTCATCCATCATTTCCAATTAACCATCTGAGTTCTCTGCTCTTCTGCTATTAATGTTCACTCTGATTCTACAGAATAGGTGCAGGTGTCAGAGGTTATGGAGAGAAGGCAGGAGAATGGGGTTAGGAAGGAGAGATAGATCATCCATGATTGAATGGCGGAGTAGACTTGATGGGCCTAAAGGCCTAATTCTACTCCTTGCACTTATGACCTTATGAATATTTTTTTAAATTGACGTGTCATTTGGTTTGGAATTTGCGGAACTTTTGAAGTTCCTGAAAAATGAACTTCCCAAAACATTTTTGAGAAGTCCCAAAAAAATGGTCTTTAATTTGATTTGAAGAAATTGGTTGATGGACCACAGCGTCACCAAGTTCCCCATCAAGTCACACATCCTGACTTGAATGATAAATGAGTGGTGGAGTCCGATACAGTTACAGGAAACACCTTGTTTCTACAGAACTCTTTATAGAAACATTGAAAATAGGTGGAGTAGGCCATTTGGCCCTTCGATCCAGCACCACCATTCAATATGATCATGGCTGATCATCCAGAATCAGTTCCCGTTCCTGCTTTCTCCCCATATCCCTTGATTCTGTTAGCCCTAAGAATATCTAACTCTCTCTTGAATACATCTAATGAATTGGCCTCCACTGCCTTCTGTGGCAGAGAATTCCACAGATTCACAACTCACTGGGTGAAACAGTCTTTCCCCATCTCAGTCCTAAATGGTCTACCTCTTATTCTTAAACTGTGACCCCCGGTTCTGGACTCCCCCAACACGGGGAAACATTTTTCCTGTATCTAGCCTGTTCAATCCCTTAGGAATTTTATGTGTTTCTATGAGATCCCCTCTCTTTATATCGCACCGATTATAGCGGAGAGACTGACCGAACTTCACTGCCAGGCCGGGCTGCCGACGCCACCCCGTGCCACTTCCTCGCCCTTGGACCTTCGCTTAGTTTTTAGGTTAGTTTAGAGGTACAGCACGGAAACAGGCCCTTTGGCCCACCGAGTCCGCACCGACCAGCGATCCCCGCACACTAACACTATCCTACACACACATTATTCATGATTTACATTTTTCCCCAGCCAATTAGCCAACAAACTTGTACGTCTTAGGAGTGTGGGAGGAAACCGAAGCGGGTCACGGGGAGAAGGTGTAAACTCCGTACAGACAGCACCCCGTAGTCAGGATCGAACCCGGGTCTCTGGCGCTGTAGCTGTAAGGCAGCGACTCTACCGCTGCGCCACCGTGCTTTAATGTTTCAGCTGAAAAAAGGAGCCTCTGTCAGTGCAATCCCTGCTCAGCCTAAATGTTATTGTTGGGTCTCTACACATGAAACGCCACATAGCACACTCTGTTGTAGCAGACAATCAGCTATAACGGACACAACTCTCCCCGTTACAACAAAGGTTTACTGTATTATGTTTAGACCCTTAAGTATGCAAAGCACTGACGGAAATGGACCTACTGCAGGCAAACTAGATCAGAGTACAAGGTTTCGCTTGGAGGTGACAGATCGAAGGGCCCCATTTCAGAGTTGTGCAAGTTGTTTCATGTGTGGCGTCTAGCAGAGATGGGGAAACATTATCCATGCAGTTGGCACAGTGACTGGCATAAGCCAGTTAATCCCACACCAAGATAAATCAGAGGGAAAGCAAAGGTGAGCTTGTTATTGTTATTTGGGACAGGGCTCTTAAATATCATTGAGGACTTTCTTTAAGGAGGACAGGATTGGGATATGACCACGCAAGCTGTGGATACCCTCACTGGAAACCTGCTTCAGTTCAGCTTGTCTTCTGCCCAAACCTCTGCCAACCACAGTTAATCCCCCAAAGTGGAACTGTTGACAATGTGCACGCAACAGATGGCAAAACAGGATATGGGTCAATGTTGCTTACTCAATGTCACATTGCAAAGCATTTGTTCATTCGTGAGGAAGTTTGCACACGGAACAAGTGGTTAAATCAAAGAAGAGTAAGTTGTGAACAGCGCGAATTGGAGACCGCTTCATCGGCAAACAAGGACCTCTCTCTCTCTGGAGCCACGATGTTTTACATTCTGCTGTTTCTGACTGTGACTTCAAGTAAGTTTTTCCACTTAAAGCAAAGATGGACAGATTCTTGATTAGCACGGGTGCCAGGAGTTATGAGGAGAAGGCAGGAGAATGGGGTCAATGGAAAGTTAGATCAGCCATGATTGAATGGCGGAATAGACATGATGGGCCGAACAACCTATTTCTGCCCCATTAACTTATGAACTTATGGTCATGGAACCATAGCGCAGTTATATGTTAACGTGAAGATTAGGTCTTGTTATTTAAATCAGTGATGATACACTGCTGTTTAGCCAAAGGACCAGGAGCCTAGAAAGGAACCAATTAACTTTACATTTTAGCAAGAGTTAAAATGAACTGTGACAAGAGCATGGGATTTAGCAGAGGATTTAAGAGACTTTCGGACTGGCACATGCATGTAAGAGAAAAAAGATATAAAGTGCTGGAGTAACTCAGCGGGTCAGGCAGCATCCTGTTGTCGGTAAAATCAGTCCCAGTACTTTGAGAAGGCGTGGCTGATCACATTGCAGTCCATTGATAAATACTCCTTGGCCCTGACTAAAGTCCCTCTGTCCTTAGTACATCCAGTTTCCCTACCATTGTGAATGTCTGCCCTTATTTGCCAAAAACAAATAACTTCACACTAATCACGGTTCAATACCTGCTGGCATTGCTCTGCCCAACATACCAGTTGCTTCTCATCCCTCTGTGGTCTATGATTATCGTACTATCCAAAATGATACAATTTTGGTGTAATCTGTAAACTCGTTAATCATACTTCCAACATTAACATCTAAGGCCTGCAGATGGGACTAGTGTAGATCAGGGCATCTTGGTCGGCGTGGGGAAATTGGGTCAAAGGACATGTTTTCGTGCTGTATGTCAGACCACCAACATGAACATCTAAGTTGTTAAGGTGTCAGCGGGTGCAGCAGCATCTAATAGGCGACGTTTCGGGTCGAGACACCATGGAACACCTCCAAGGAATGGGTGCATGTTGCGATATAAACATCTCACCAATGTCTACGCCACAACCTTGGATCACACTGAATGATTCCGTGTGCAATATGATGAAAATAAATTGTCCAGCGTTGACCTTTGATGACTCTGTGTGGAAGTAATAATATTTCCGTGGATTTCCAGGGACATCGTGCTGAATGTTTGCCGTGTTTGGGGTGTGTTACGCTGGGTAATCTTTGGAGTTCTGCTTCTCTTCCTGGTTTCCATCAGCTGTGTGACAACTTTTAAAAGGTAAAAGTTTGCAATCTCTTCACTCTGGTGTACACATTCAATTCAATTGGAAATGATGGGAATTTACTTTAGAATTGTAGAGATAAAATGTGGACATACAGTGCCCTCCATAATGTTTGGAACAAAGACCCTTCATTTATTTATTTGCCTCTGTATTCCACAATTTGAGATTTGCAATAGAAAAAATCACGTGTGGTTTAGTGCACATTGTCAGATTTTATTAAAGGGTATTTTTATACATTTTGTTTACACCATGTAGAAATTATAGCTGTGTTTATACATAGTCCCCCCTTTTCAGACACCATAATGTTTGGGACACATAGCTTCACATTGTAATTGCTCAGGTGTGCTTAATGCAGGTATAAGAAAGCTCTCACCACCTAGTCTTTCCTCCAGTCTTTCCATCACCTTTGGAAACTTTCATTGCTGTTCATCAACATGAGGACCAAATTCGTGCCGATGAAAGTCCAAGAAGCCAATATGAGACTGAGAAACAAGAATACAACTGTTAGAGACTTCAGACAAACTTTAAGCTTGCCAAAATCAACTGTTTGGAACATCATTAACATCCAATCACCGAGCTCTATCCTCAGTCCCACCCCCTCCTACTCCTCCCTCCTCCAATTATCGAGCTGAATCATCATGTCCCGCCCCCATTGCCTGATGACCGACGTATCTCTCGTCCAATCGGCGCCCTCGATCAGCAGTCCCACCCCCAGTCTCGCGGAAAGCAGAGATTGCACCGGGTTTTAAAATCCGGATTACAAAAACTGGGGGGGATCGTCCCCCACTTCTCAAACCAGAGTGGGACGTGTCACCCTGCTGGTGAGCTTACTAATAGCAAACGGACTAGCAAGCCAAGGAAGACCACAGCTGATAACAGAGGAATTCTCTCTATAAAGAGAAAAATCTCAAACACCTAGTCCGACAGATCAGAAAGTCAGGTGTGGATTTGTCAATGACCACTGTCTGCATAAGACTTCATTAACAGAAATACAGAGGCTACACTGCAAGATGCCAACCACTGGTTAGCCACTAAAATAGGATGTCCGGGTTACAGTTTGCCAAGAAGTACTTAAAAGGGCAACCACAGTTCTGGAAAAAGATCTTGTGATCAGATGAGACGAAGATTAACATATCAGAGTAATGGAAAGAGCAAAGTATGGAGAAGAGAAGGAACTGCCCAAGATCCAAAGCATACCACCTCATCTGTGAAACACGGTGGTGGGGGTGTTGTGGCCTGGGCATGTACGGCTGCTGAAGGTACTGACTCACTTATCTTCATTGATGATACAACTGCTGGTGGTGGTAGCATAATGAATTCTGAAGTGTATAGACACATCCTATCTGCTCAAGTTCAAACAAATGCCTCAAAACTCATAGGCCGGCAGTTCATTCTACAGCAAGACAATGATTCCAAACATATTGCAAAAGCAACAAAGGAATTTTTCAAAGCTACAAAATGGTCAATTCTTGAGTGGCCAAGTCATTCTGAACCCAATTGAGCATGCCGTTTACATGCTGAAGAGAAAACTGAAGGTGACTCGCCCCCAAAACAAGCATAAGCTAAAGATGGCTGCAGTACAGGCCTGGCAGGGCATCACCAGAGAAGACACCCAGCAACTGGTGATGTCCACGAATCGCAGACTTCAAGCATTCATTGCATGCAAAGGATATGCAACAAAATACTAAACATGACTACTTTCATTTACATGACATTGCTGTGTCCCAAACATTATGGTGCCCTGAAATGGGGGGACAATGTACAAACACTGCTGCCATTTCTACATGGTGAAACCAAAATGTATAAAAATGGCCTTTATTAAAATCTAACAATGTGCACTTTAACCACATGTGTTTTCTTTCTATTACAATGCTCAAATTGTGGAATACAGAGACAAATAAAATAAATGATGGGTCTTTGTCCCAAACATTATGGAGGGCACTGTAGGTCCTACATCCAACCAAGTCCGCGCCACGAGGGACAATTTACGATTATACAGAGGCCAATTAACCCACAAAACTACACGTCTTTGGTTTGTGGGAGGGAACCAGAGCACCCGGATAAAACCCAGGCTGTCACAGGCAGAACATGCAAACTCCATACAGACAGCACCCGTAGTCATGATCAAACCCGGGTCTCTGGCGCTGTAAGGCAGCAACTCTACCGCTGCGCCACTGTGCCGCCCTGGGTCATTTCCTCGGGTAAAATTTGATGGTAGAGATTATAAACTGCGTTGTAATTGTTATTCAAGGAAAAAAACAGCCGAGACCTTGGAGATGGGGTCGGCAGTGGTGGAGGGAGGAGAGGAACAGCGCCGGTGAGCTGGCTGGGTGGGGCTTCACCTCGCATGGAGATGGCCGTGGGAGGCGAGGGGAAAAGGATGCGTTGGTGGGTCGAGGTGTGGGGGGAGTGCGAGTGGGCTGCTGGAGGCCCTGCAGCAGCCGGTGGATCGGGTGCCGCTGGAGGTGCAAAGAGGTCGGGGACGAGCCCGCAGATCCGACACGGCCTGCAGCGGCATGGGGCAGCGGTGGAGGCACCGACAACATCGCCAGGCCAGGCCGAACCCTGCAACTCCAGCTTGTGCCGTACCCATGACAACAAGCCTTTAAGCATACGAGGAATTTCATTGTCCAGGTCAGTCATACCAATAAAAAGCATCAGATCACCCAAAAACACATTTTAACACATTTTAACACGTGATTCAATGCCAAATTCCACCTGGCATGGTGATGTGATGAACCTCAAGACATTTCCATCACCTTTAAGGCACTGTTGAAATGCAAGTTGTTGTTGCATTATTGCAAATAATAGCTCAATAAACCTTTAGTCAGAGGGTGATGAATCTGTGGAATTCTTTGCCACAGAGGCTGTCAGTGGATATTTTTAAGTCAGAGATAGATAAATTCTTAATTAGTACAGGTGTCAGAGGTTATGGGGAGAAGGCAGGAGAATGGGGTTGGGAGGAAGAGATAGGTCAGCCGTGATTGAATGGCGGAGTAGACTTGATGGGCCAAATGGCCTAATTCTACTACTATCACTTATGACCTTATGTCAAAATTCAGCCATCTTTTATTACATTGGATTACTTTAATAATTAATCAATGTGCGCGTTTTACACGGCAATTCAATTGATAATAAAGTTAAACATTCACAGTCTGGAGAGCCAGCTTTGAGTTCTAGTCTACATACTGTTGTGTTTTGGGTGAATGTCAGGATGTACAGAAGTGTCTGCAAACATTGGTGCCTTTTTGAGGCAGCGACTCAGATAAATAAAAAGTTTGGAGCAGAGTTCCAGAGGTCACCCCTCACCCTGCCACTATGTCCTACAGTGGTAGAGGACAGTCAGCACATCCTCCCCACTGACGAACAAGGAGCCTCTGTGTGGAGATAGATGATCAGATCAATCCAGGTCATGTTCATAAGTTATAAGAGCAGGATTAGGACATTCGGCCCATCAAGTCCACTCCGCCATTCAATCATTGCTGATCTATCTTTCCCTGTCGACACCATTCTCCTGCCTACTCCCCATAACCCCTGACACCCGTACTAATCAAGAATCTATCAATCTCTGCCTTAAAAATATCCATTGACTTGGCCTCCACATCCTTCGGTCGCAATGATTCACCACCCTCTGACTAAAGAAATTCCTTCTCATCTCCTTTCTAAAACACTATTGAATGTATGTTTCACCTCCGAGAATGTCGGATGGAGTTTTGTAAGGATCATGTATTGTATATATTTATTTTTCGAATAAAGTTTATTTTAAAATTTAAAAAAAACGGAGTCAGAGAGTTGTTGGTTCAAATCCCACTCCTGAAGCCCGAGGACTGATGGAGTGCGGTACTGAGGGAGCTCGCTACTGCTGGAGGTGAAGTCACTTTGCCGAGGCATTTAGCTGCTCTGCTGTCTGCTCTGTCTCAAGTCACTGAGAAAGGTCACCAGGAGATAGTTCATGTCAGAATAGTGGAGAGACTCCTTGTTCTGGGGGCAAGAGTTATCCGTACAAACCAAGATCAACAAGGCAATCTGTAGGTAGTTATCTCCCTTCCCTACAGGGAGCTAGCTGTGTGCAATTTGGCTGCACACAACACGACGACAATCATTGATGGAAGTCTCCACTGAAACTATCGAGCGTTGAGCAATTTATCATTAGCACCTCACCCAGTACAGTGAGGCGCGTGGCTAAACATAATTCAAGGCGAGAAGTAAATAATTCTAAAGAACAGAGCATTTTATAATGGTTCACACCAGGATAGTGGAGGATCTCCTTGTTCTGGGGCAAGAGGTATCCCATCAACCAAGGACACCAAAGTAATCTGTAGGATAGTTGTTGTTTTTTAAAGGGAGCTTGTTGTGTCCAAATTAGATGCACACGAGACTGCAAGGGCAGAAATGTAGAAACAAGGAACTGCAGATACTGGTTTATACCAAAGATAGGCACAAAGTGTTGGAGCATCTCAGCGGGTCAAGCTGCTTCTCTGGAGAAAAAGGATGGGTAACATTTTGGGATGGGACCCTTCAGAATGGTCCTGACATCCCAACTACCCCATTCGAGACCTTGGAGCTATCTTTAATTGGATTTTACTAGACTGTATCTTGCACTGAACATTATTCCCTTTATCCCGTACCGGTACCCTGTGGATGGCTTGATTGTAATCGTGTACAGTGTTTTCGCTGACTGGATCGCGTAGAGCAGAAAAGCTTTTCACTCCACCTCAGTACACGTGACTATAATAGGTTAAACTAAAGAGGTTGCCACAGATTACTTGAATGCAAACATGACAAGTCATCGTGGTGCTTCCTCATTTCAGAAGCAGTTGGGTTTCACATGCTTTTTCTATGTGTGACCTGTGGTCTAGGTTCAACATTTCCAACACTGTTTCTAGCAGGAGCCCTGTGTGACTTTACCACGCTAACCGAGCCACACCAAGGCCCAGTGCTGGGTTCTGCAGTGCAAGCTCAGTGGGTGAAAACTATTGAGTGAGTTAGAGAGATGTTGGTTCAGTTCCCACTATAGAACGCCGAGCACAGAGGGAGAGTTGTACTGAGGGAGCTCCGCATTGGAAACATAGAAGCATAGAAAATAGGCGCTGGAGTAGGCCATTCGGCCCTTCGAACCAGCACCGCCATTCAATATGATCATGGCTGATCAACCTAAATCAGTATCCAGTTCCTGCTTTCTCCCCATATCCCTTAATAGCGTTAGTCCTAAGAGCGTTATTGAAAGTTGCTGGAGGTGCTGTCACTCTGATGAGGCATTTAGCTGGCCTGCTGCTCTGCTGTCTGCTCTCTCCAGCCCGCTCTCTCTCTTCAGTGTGGCACGGTGGTGCAGCGGTTAGCTGCTGCCTCACAGCGCCAGAGACCCGGGTTCGATCCTGACTACGGGTGCTGTCAGTGTGGAGTTTGAACGCTCTCCCTGTGACCTCGTGGGTTTCCTCCAGGTGCTCCGGCTTCCTCCCACATCCCTAATACATGCGAGTTTGTAGGTTAAATACCTCTGCAAGATTGTCGCAAATGTGTAGGGAATGGATGAGAAAGTGGGATAACAGAACTAGTGTGTACAGGTGATCAATGGTCGGAGTGGACTCGGTGGATCAATGGTCCTGTTTCCATGCGGTATCTCTAAACCAAACTAATCAATCAAACGAGATTGATCCCTGGGATGGCGGGACTGTCATATGAGGAAAGATTGAAAAGACTAGGCTTGTATTCACTGGAGTTCAGAAGGATGAGGGGGGATCTTAAAGAAACATATAAAATTATAAAAGGACTGGAAAAGCTAGATGCAGGAAAATTGTTCCCAATGTTGGCTAATCCACCACAGTTTTGGAATAAAGGGGAGGCCATTTAAGACTGAGGTGAGAAAAACTTTTTCACCCAGAGAGTTGTGAATTTATGGAATTCACTACCAGAGAGGGCAGTGGAGGCCAAATCACTGGATGGATTTAAGAGAGAGTTAGATAGAGCTTTAGGGGCTGGTGGAATCAAGGGATATGGGGAGAAGGCAGGCACGGGTTATTGATTAGGGACGATCAGCCATGATCACAATGAATGGCGGTGCTGGCTCGAAGGGACAAATGGCCTCCTCCTGCATCTATTTTCTATGTTTCTATGTTAATCTTTCTCATACCCCACATGTTATCCTTGCCTGTTCCTCCATGAAAACTAGCACCGATCTGAAATAAATAGCTACATGAACCATATTACCAGATACAGCACCCCAAGTATTGTATAAGCATTGTATAATCACTTGCTTTTAGGATAGAATTATGCCAAACAGCAGAACTGGTTTATTAACAAACATATTTTATTGGTTAACCTAAGCTGCTCTTGTCATTAGAGGTGAGAACAGTAATTAGTGATCAATTGATATAATAACCAGATGGGTCTTTCAAAAGCATCGTGTTATAGGAAAGATGTTGTCCAGCTAGAAAGGGTACAGAGAGGATTTATGAGGGTGTTGCCAGGATTACATGGTCTGAGTTATAGGGAGAGGTTGAGTAGGCTGGGATTCTATTCATTGGAAGCGCAGGAGGATGAGGGGTGATCTTATAGAGATGTATAAAATTACGAGAGTAATAGATCGGGTAGATGCACAGTGTCTCTTGCCTAGCAGAAGTGAATCGAGGACCAGAGGGCATAGGTGTAATGTGAAGGAGAAAAGATTCAATAGGAATCTGAGGGGTAACTTTTTCACACCAAGGGTGGTGGGTGTATGGAACAAACTGCCAGAGGAGGTAGTTGAGGTAGGGACTATCCCGACGTTTAAGAACCTGTTACAGAGGGTACTTGGATAGGACAGGTTTCAAGGGATATGGGCCTGGTGGGACTAGTGTAGCGTGCCTGGTACATGTTGGCTGGTGTGTGAAAGTTGGGCTGAAGGGCCTGTTTCCACACTGTACCACTCTATGACTCCATGTGTATGGGAATTAGTTTGGAAAAGAGCTTCATGAAAGGATTTGAAGGCATTTCCTCTGTAAAACCAAGGTAATGGTTCTGTGTCTGAGGGTGAATCGAGAAGTTGACCCTCACTCTGGTTTAGTGCAGAGTTACCCCTTCTACTCAAGTAGTGTCACAGTACACTGATGTGAGGCATTTATCTGTTTACAACACTGACATTAGGGTGGCATAGTCGCGCAGCGGTAGAGTTGCTGCCTCACAACACCAGGTCAAACGCGGGCAAGTGGGACTAGTGGACTAGGGTGGCAAGGTGGCGCAGTGGTAGAGTTGCAGCCTCACAACGCCAGAGACCCAACTTTAATCCTGCCTACGGTTGCCGTCTGTATGAAGTTTGTACGATCCTTCTGCGACCACATAGGTTTTCTCCAGGTGCTCCGGCTTCCTCCCACATTCCAAAGATGTGCAGGAAGGAACTGCAGATGCTGGTTTACCCCGAATATAGACGCAAAATGATAGAGTAACTCAGCGGGACAGGCAGCTTGTTTGTAGGTTGATTGGCCTCTGTAAATTGTCCCTAGTCTGTAGGGTAGAACCACTGTACAGGTGATCGTTGGTCAGTGCCGACTTGGTGGACCGACCGAAGGGCCTGTTTCCGCGCTGTATCCCTAATTTAAAAGTAAAACTAATTAACATATGGACTCTGATTCAATGCCAGGCTGTAGAAATGAAGCTATTAGCTGAGTTGAAAGGACCCATTAAAGTTAAGTACACGTTTGAAGTGTTGATAGCAGATGCACTATAATTATAATGCAATTGTTGAGAACGGATCAATTCTGGCATGAGATATTCTCCTTCTCTTCGTGGTCTGGTGTCTGATGAATATCACGGAAGGTTTCTTCTGTCTGAGTGCTGGATTTATCCGTAGTCGTGTCACTTAATTTATCTTCTTCGTCATCTCTGGAAGACTTTCAAAGGAAGGTCAATATTTTATTGTTAAGCAGTATGTCAGCAGTCGATCTTTAAGCTAAAGCAAATTGAAATATTTTATTGTTTATAGCTTCCACCACAGAATGCTGAATATGGCTCTCTTTTAATTCTTGTCATGAACATGGGCTTGTACACTCTTGAGTTTAGAAGGATGAGAGGGGATCTCATTGAAACATATAAGATTGTTAAGGGTTTGGACACGCTGGACGCAGGAAACGTGTTCCCGATGTTGGGGGAGTCCAGCACCAGGGGCCACAGTTTAAGAATAAGGAGGAAGCCATTTAGAACAGAGACGTGGAAACACTTTTTCTCACAGAGAGTGGTGAGTCTGTGGAATTCTCTGCCTCAGAGGGCGGTGGAGGCAGGTTCTCTGGATGCTTTCAAGAGAGAGCTAGATAGGGCTCTTAAAAATACCGGAGTCAGGGGATATGGGGAGAAGGCAGGAACGGGGTACTGATTGGGGATGATTAGCCATGATCACATTCAATGGCGGTGCTGGCTCGAAGGGCCGAATGGCCTACTCCTGCACTTATTGTCCATTGTCTATTGATTTAATTGGAACAATAAATGAAATGGGTTAGCTGTACATTTTGCACAAAGGACTATATTGTACTTTATGTTATTTTTTTTATGATTAGCATGGTTCAGTTAGAATTTGCCATTGAGCCATCTTTATATAGAGTCACAGAGTGATACAGTGTGGAAACAGGCCTTTCGACCCAATTTGTCCACACCAGCCGACACGTCCCAGGTACACTAGTCCCACCTGCCTGCGCTTGGTTCATATCCCTCCAAACTTAACTGTTTTTTAAATGTTGGGATAGTCCCAGCCTCAATTACTTCCTCTGGCAGCTTGTTCCATACACTCACCACCCTTTGTGTGAAAAGGTTCAAGAGTCAAGAATGTTTTATTGTCATATGTCCCAGATAGGACAATGACATTCTTACTTGCTGCAGTAAACATAGTAATAACGGGAGAAGGTCAGTGTGTATATATACACATACACACATACTCAATAAACAAATGATTATCATGCAATAATCACTAGTTTACCTCAATAGTTACCCCTCAGATTCCTATTAAATCTTTTCCCCATCACCTTAAACCTATGTCCTCTGGGCCACAAATTCCCTTACTCTGGGCAAGAGACTCTGTACATATATTTAGATTAAAACCCAGGGCTATATTGTCCTTCTGTTTTAATGTAAATATATGAAGAGTGATACGCTCTAACTGAACCATGCTCATCATAAAATAATATACCAAGCAGAAGCAAAGGGGATGATCTGCCTCTTTACGCCAGATCTGCCACGTGTTCTCTGGAATGCCGGAGGTTGAGGGGAGACCTATATAAGATTATGAGTGGCATTGAGATGGGAGACAGTCAGAAACATTTTCCCACCCTGGAGAGCATTGCTTTAAGGTGTTTGGGGCAACGTTTAAAGGACATGTAAGGCCCAAGTTCACTTTTCTTTTACACAGAGGGTGGTGGGTGCCTGGTATGCACAGCTGTGTGTGATGGTGGTGGAGGCAGATTATGAAAGTGGCATTTAAGAGGCTCTTGGACAAGCACATGGATATGCAGGGATACTGATTATGTGCAGGCAGATGGGGGTTAGTCTCGCTATCATGGTCAGTACAGGGGCGGCACGGTGGCGCAGCGGTAGATTTGTTGCCTTACAGCGCCTGTGACCCGGGTTTGATCCTGACTACGGGTGCTGTCTGTATGGAGTTTGTATGTTCTTCCTGTGACCCGCGTGGGTTATCGCTGGGAGCTACGGTTTCCTCCCGCACTCCACAGACGTACAGGTTTGTACGCTAATTGGCTTTGTGAAATTGTAAATTGTCCTGGTGTGTGTAGGATAGTGTAAGTGTGCGGGGATCGCTGGTCGGCGCGAACTCGGTGGGCCGAAGGGCCTGTTTCTATACTGTATCTTTAAAATAAACAAAACTAAATTACAGACATTGTGGGCCGAAGGGCCTGTTCCTGTACCGTACTGTTCTGTAATCTGTATTTTTAATCTTATACGCCAACTCCATCTAATCCCCATAACCCTTGGACACTCACATGCGCCCAGATTGTACTTGGTGTTTCGTGGATTATGTGGAGGGATATTATAGAGAACACACCGCATAAATAAATATCCAAGAGATAGCATAGAGACACATTCTATTAATGATCAGACATCAGATGTGAATTCCTTACCACAGAATTGCAGACTGCATTATATTCTTCCTCTTTGTAACTGATTCCTTTCCCCCCTGAGGATGATAAAGAAATAGGTTGCAATAATATGACTAAAAATTAATACTGTAAATCCGTTGCAGTACATATTTAAGGAATAGTTGTCTGCAGTGTGTTTTGACATTTGCAATAGACAAGTCGACTGAAACGTAATCTTTTACTTCAAAGCAGCACAGTGGCGCAGCGGTAGAGTTGCTGCTTTACAGCGCCAGAGACACCGGTTCGATCCTCATTACGGGTGCTGTCTGTACGGAGTTAGCACGTTCTCCCCGTGACCTGCGTGGATTTTCTCCGGGTGCTCTGGTTTCCTGCCACACTCCAAAGACGTGCAGGTTTGTACGTTAATTGGCTTCTGGAAATTGTCGCAAGTGTGTAGGATGGAACTAGTGTAGGGGGTATTGCTGGTTGGTGAGGACCCGGTGGGCTGAAAGGACCTGTTAGAAACATAGAAACATAGAAAATAGGTGCAGGAGTAGGCCATTAGGCCTTTCGAGCCTGCACCGCCACTCAATATGATCATGGCTGATCATTCAACTCAATGTCCTGTACCTGCCGTCTCTCCATACCCCCTGATCCCTTTAGCCACAAGGGCCACATCTAACTCCCTCTTAAATATAGCCAATGAACTGGCCTCAACTACCTCTATGGCAGAGAATTCATGTGAAAAATGTTTTTCTCATCTCGGTCCTAAAAGACTTCCCCCTTATCCTTAAACTGTGACCCCTTGTTCTGGACTTCCCCAACATCGGGAACAATCTTCCTGCATCTAGCCTGTCCAACCCCTTAAGAATTTTGTAAGATTCTATGAGATCTATCTGTTTCCATGCTGTATCTCTAAACTAAACTAAATTAAACTAAACTAAACTAAACTCCAAACATGTGCAGGTTTGTAGGGTAATTGACTTCTGTAAATTGTCCCTTGTGTGTAGGATGGAACTAGTATACGCTGGTTGGACTCAGTGGGCTAAAGGGCCTGTGTCTACGCTGTATCTCTAAACTAAACTAAACAGCAGCAAACAATTATATCTCAGAAGATGCCCTTTTAAAACACTTCCAAGCACACAGAAAAATGTGTCACTGTAGGATTGCTATTTTTAAAATGTCAGCCTGACTTTAATTCACCTGAAAACACCAGAATGGCACCTCTTGCTCTTGGTACTGATTTAATAATTCAGTAAATAAATAATTGAACCATACTGTGGTGATGGAGAATGGACTTGAATGAATGTCACGCACACAGGACCTCGTTTATCACTCCTATGATTGGAACATTATGTTACTGTCCTTGTGCATACTTGTGTCTTGTATGTACAGCATTGTATATTGTTCTCTGCCGATTGCTCGATTTGCGTCTGTAGTGTTAGGGCATATTCTTAGTCATTGTTCGTCTCGAGTGCAGCCTCTCCATAGATTCCTGCAGGTGTCAGCTGGCATTCAGCTGGTGACACTGTGAGCCAGAGGTTGGGGGTTCAAATCCCACTGCCATGTGAGTTGAGCACAATGATCGTGTCTAACCATTCAGCGTGGAACTCAAGCAGTGAATTATTGTTGGAGATGCTGTCAGATGAGACAAGTAACCTTGGCTTTCCCTGCTCTCTCTGATGAGTCTGTTAAGCTGCTGCAAGTAAGAATTTAATTGTTCTGTTTTCAGTAAGTATGATAATTAAATACTCTTAATTCTTGGATTGAGGATATATGAGGTCCTTTGCCAAGGTGAATTGATTATTATTTGTCCCACATGATCCATGTCCTCATTTTAATGAAAACACAAATAATATGAGTATTAACACATCAATTTGCATGTTTTCCCCGTGTGGTTTTTCTCTGCGCGCTCCTGTTTCCTCCCTAAACTTTAGAAGGATGAGAGGGGATCTTATTGAAACATGGAAGATTATTAAGGGATTGGACGCTAGAGGCAGGAAACATGTTCCCGATGTTGGAGGAGTCCAGAACCAGGGGCCACTGTTTAAATATAAGGGGTAGGCCATTTAGAACGGAGATGAGGAAAAGCGTTTTCACCCAGAGTGTTGTGAATCTGTGGAATTCTCTGCCTCAGAAGGCAATGGAGGCCAATTCTCTGGAGACTTTCAAGAGAGAGTTAAGGGCCTGTCCCACTTGGCGATTTTTTTCACCGACTGCCGGCGTCATATCAGGATCGCCAAAAGATTTTGAACATTTCAAAATCCAGCGGCTACAAAAAAAATGTTGCGACACTTGAAAAAACACCGCGCGTCAAGACGTCATCACGCCGTGTATTTTTCTGTGACCTGATACGTCAGTCAATGATGCCGGCAGTCGGCGAGAAAATCACCAAGTGGGACAGACCCTTTAGATAGAGCTCTTAAAGATAGCGGAGACAAGGGATATGGGGAGAAGGCAGGAACGGGGTACTGATTGTGGATGATCAGCCATGATCACAGTGAATGGCAGTGCTGGTTCAAAGGACCGAATGGCCTATTCCTGCTCCTATTGTCCATTGTCTATCCCAAAAAACATGCGGTGTTTGTAGTTGAGTTTAGTCTCTTGAGTTTGGTTTATTGTCACATGTACCGAGGTACAATGAAAAGCTTTTAAGATAATTGACCTTCGTAAAATTGCCCCTGGTGTGTAGGGAATGGGCCTGAATGTGGGATAACGTAGAACTAGTGTGAGTGGGTGATCAATAGTCGGTATGGATTTGGTGGGCCGAAGGGCCTGTTGCCATGTCGTCTTTCTAAACTAAACTAATGATCTAATTTGTTGTCATTTTTTCCATATTTTAAACAACTCCAAAGTAATGTTTGATAGTGTGCTCTTTTTCTGTTTCTTTTCCCCTTTGTTTTAGCATCTATTTTTAGAAATGGAATTAGGATTTTGTTAATACATAATATATAATTTTGATAATTCAAGTATACCTCACAAGCACATGGATGGATGAAACTTCATTTTGTATCTTTTAGATGTAAATGCTCCTGGAGTATTTTTGTGGTCCCTTCAAATCAAATTTGCAACTGTACACAGTGGTGTGAATTTGCTTGGAGTTGCTGATCATCAAAGGGATCTAGTTCAAGTTCAAGTGAGTTTATTGTCATGTGTCCCTGATAGAACAATGAAATTCTTGCTTTGCTTCAGCACAACAGAACATAGTAGGCTTTGACTACAAAACAGATCAGTGTGTCCATATACCATTATATAAATATATACACACATGAATAAATAAACTGATAAAGTGCAAATAACAGATAATGGGCTATTTTACTTCGGAGTCACGTGAGTGACTACGTGAAGAAGCCTCGCCAGGCGCATGCGCGTCATTACGTCCGCGCATGTCGCACTGAACGGGCTGGAGGGCACAGCTCCACCAGCGGGTAAGTAGGAACTTCTAAGGTAAGTGTTTTTACAAACTTTCCTTAGAAGTATTTCCACTCCGTAAAGCTGGCTCGAGCAGTCAGTAGGAGTGGGGACTTGGAGCTGTAATTTCTGAAGATCCGTCTTAGGGTCTAGGGATTCACCAATTTGATCGGGTCGGGAGATAAGCGCGGCAATGCCGGTTCCGATGCCGGGTGCCGTTTTACCGGCAGCAGTTAAAATAGCGTGCTAATTTTCCCCACTAGCTCCATTGACAAAAGGCAGGCCAACTGGAATTTGATTCAGAATGAGCCTGGTCCATCTGTTTATTTCCAAGGGTACTAAGCAGACTGAGGCTGCTCCTAGCCATGAAACGGCAAATATAAAGTCACAGACCTGGGTTCTCTGACAACAATGGTGACTCTTCCCCTGATCATACAAGACTGTGGGGGAGGCTGGGAAGATGCAGCTGATGCTCCAACCTTCATTACATAAGGGTCCAAGGGCCAGTAATGTCCAAGAGGGCCATACCAAGACCAACATATGGAGGGTCCATTTATTGGGGTTCCTACCAGCGCCTTGTTTAGGACTGGAGAATGCCTCCCTACTATATGATTTGGGAGAAGCGGGCAGATTGCAGCTGACCCTGATGCTAGTGTCCATGCTTATGTGCAAACACCAGCGCGCACAAGAGCCACGCTCCGGAAATGACACTGAGTTGCTATTCCGGAGGGGGCTGGTGAGTCAATGGAACAATCCCTTCCCAGCAGTATCAATTATGTAGTACCTCACCAGTTCCAGCAAGATATGATGCAAGTGACTGCAAACAAATATGAGACACCTGTTTAATGTGCATTACTGAAAGTGCCTATGGTGACCCAGGTTCTGGGCACCCATGAGTCCTTCTTTGACGGGACAGGAGGTTCGGTGTTAACACGTCATCCAACTGGTGGCTGCAGCAATTACTGCATTTGGCACTATGGTGCAAGGGACAATCATTCCTCAAACTCACAACAGGTATGCCAACTCTAAACCAAAAATTTGCTGCTCTATGTAGGGCGACTACTGTACAAATGCCTGAAATATGGTTTGGAACGGACCTTGTCATGAAAATTCATGAAATTCATGATGAGGCCAAAGCAATTGGCTTAATGTAGTCAAGCATTTCGAGGCCACCTATTCGCAACCCTGGGTTAATACTGAAAGTCAGATCCAGGGGCTGAGTTCAGCAGGGACAGGCCAGTGGGGCAACGAGGGTACCCACCGAGACAGACCGGCTACAATCCCAATATGAGCAGACACCAGCTTTACAGGTCAACTGTAGAGGTACAGGGATTTTTCTTAACGATAAAGTTCTGGTGGCCAATCACCTATTGGAGGTTGATTACAAATGTTTTCTAATGAATGATGCTGTATAATGTATGATATGTTTATACTAAATACTGTCTCCCGTTGAGTTTATCTCAGGGATAGATCCACCTCAACAGCACGAGCCTAATAAAATGTGGGTGTTTTCTGCTCCAGAGCTTGAACATATAGATAATGGTGATTGATAAAGCCATTAATCATCCTCCACAATTGTTTCTAATATTTCCCCAGATCTCAAAAAGATGGGTGTTGTAGAGTAATTCTTGTCCTCAATCACTTAAATTCGTTACTGCTAAACACCTGCTATCACAGGGCTGTTATGTGGCAACTATTTGTTTGCAAGATGTGTATTATTCACTACCAATTCATGCTCATTATCGCAGGTACTTGAAATTTAATTGGATGGCAAGCTGTGGCAATACAAAGCATTGACTCCTGGATTAAGTTCAGCAACCAGGCTATTTATTCAATTGTTAAAACCTGTGCTGGTGCTATTCAGCCCATCATCACATTGTAATGGCTTATTTAGCTGATATCTTAATTATCAGCAACACTAATCAGTCAGCTGAAGAATCGGTGCTTGAGTCATAAGGGGTTGCTCCATCCAACTAATTATCAAGTTACAGCCAACCCAAAATATTGAGAATTTGGGGTTTCTTATTAATTCCGTTGCTATCACAGTAACATTACCAACAACCAAGGTTGTCGATGATGATGATGTCTGCACTTGCCTCCCACAAAACTTTATCCCTCCTTCCGAGAAGACGCTAAGGTCATTGGTAAATGGGGAGCAGATTCCTGCAGTACATTCGGGCCTTTGCATTATCAACATTTGCAGAGAGCACGTGAACTAGCACTAAAATCGAATGCAGGCCATTTTCATCAGGTTAACCAGTTACCAACCACAGCTCTCGCAAAATTGCAGTGGTGCATTGTTAATGTTAATCTAGCTACCAATAACATTTTGGGTACTAGACCCTTCACTAATCTTCCAGACTGATGTCAGCGCTCTCGGATGGGTAAAGGCATATTGCTCCTCAATGAAGGATTTACACATTCAACTCCAGATTGATAACACCTCAGCCGTGGCATATATTAATCATATGGGAGGAGCACGGTCATTATCATGTGTTAACTGGGTACCGTCATGTGGCATTGGGGTATGCCAAGGCATATCTGCGTTTCAGCCATTTATTCACCATCTATAGCTAATGTGGTGGCCGACCATAGGTCGAGTACGTTTCATGCCAATATAGAGTGGATGTTGAATTCTAAACTTTGTCACACAATTGTCACTTGATTTGGGTTGCCAGCCATTGATCTGTTCCATCCAGATTACATCACCAGTTGCCTAAATATGTTTCATGGGAGCCAGATCCAGGTGCAGTTGCTGTGGATGCAGTCTCGTTACATTGGGGGCACTAACATTTTATGCAATTCCTCCATCTTTTCATCCTGAACTGTCTCACCACAATAGAGCGAGACTCCGCCACAGGTGTTTTGGTGGTCCCAGATTGCCCAACACAACCATGGTTCCCCTTCGTGTTTTCAATGATGGTTCAGTCATTCATGATGATTCCCAGCAGCAATAATTTGTTGGTGCATCTGGTTACAGGAGAAAGTCACCCTTTACATAACTGTATTAATTGTTGGTCTGCAGGTTCTGACCAGACAATTCCAAGGACTTGGATTGTCGAACAGGGCCATGGTGGTTCTCACTGCAGGCTGGCGAAATAGCACTCAAAACACACTATAAGGTTCACATAAAGAAATGGGAACGGTTTCTGTGTACAATCCAATAGGTCTTATCATAATGCAAGCATATGTGATGTGTTGGAGTTCCTTGCTAAGTTGCATTTTGATGAGCATCTGTGTTATAGTGACATTACCAGCGCTCGGAGTGTGTTGTCCTCTTATTGCGTGCAGTCTTCAGAACAACATCCTATAGGGTCTCATCTGTTAGTATCCCGATTTATGAGGAATTTTTAATAAAAATCCTCCGAAACCTCGCTATACAGAAATCTGGGACATCACTCCTGTTCTCACAATGCTTCAGCAATGGGCTCCAATTACTTCATTATTTACGAAGAGATTAACTCTTGCTGTGGTTATGCTAATAGAGCTGGTTTCAGCACAACGTGTACAAACATTACAATTCTTACGAATACCTTGTATGCATTTGTCTGTCAATGACATTAACTTCTACGTTTATGATTTAATCAAACAAAGCAGGCCCGGTCTGGCTGGAATCAAGGTGACGTTTAAAGCCTATCTTGTTGACCAAATGTTATATGTAGTTACGCCATATAACTTAAGACAATATATTAAGGTAACAAGGAGTCTCAGAGGTTCTGGGACAGGACTGCTCATTAATCACAAAAAGACATATAAAAGAGTGTCAGCACAAACTATTTCTACATGGTTGAAACAGGTTCTCAATTATGCTGGAGTCGACATTCCTGTCTTTAACTCTCACTCCACCAGGGCGGCATCAATCTCCGCGGCGAAGGCTCAGGACGTGCCGCTAGACCAAATCTTTGAGGCCGCAGGATAGTCTAGAGAAGCAACATTTTCTCAATTTTCTGCCAAATCTGTAGAGACCATGCCACGGTTTCAGCATGCTGTTTGGGTCACATTTAATTCATTTGCTTTGTTTTCTATCATTGTTTGTACTTTTCCCTGAGACAGAGGGGTTATTCCTGTGTTTGTTCTTGTTAACAATAATTATTGATTAATTCGAAGCAATGTTCAATATATTATTTCTTCTCTACTGTGTCAACCGAAGCAGATTGTCGTATGGTGTGCATCTACTGCATGAAAATACCGAGCTTTGAAATCTTCATGTAGTCACTCACGTGACTCCGAAGTAAAATAGTAAGATTAAACGAGAACTTACCAGTTCGAAGTTTGATCCTTATTTTATGAGGAGTGACGTTGAGGGATTACGTGCCCTCCGCTTCCACCCTCATAATCTAAGAGATCATCTGGTAGTTCTAGTCTTCTACGAGCCTTACTATGTTACTTCAGCTATTTGTTTTCTGCGTTTTCACGCCGCTGCTTTGAAGTATGACGCGCATGCGCCTGGCGGGGCTTCTTCACGTAATTCCTCAACATCACTCCTCATAAAATAAGGATCAAACTTCGAACTGGTAAGTTCTCATTTAATCTTACTATTAACGTTCAGAGTTTTGTCCGAGCCAAGTTTAATAGCCTGATGGCTGTGGGGAAGTAGCTATTCCTGAACCTGGTCATTGCAGTCTCCAGGCTCCTGTACCTTCTACCTGAAGGTAGCAGGGAGATGAGTGTGTGGCCAGGATGGTGTGGGTCCTTGATGATACTGCCAGCCTTTTTGAGGCAGTGACTGCGATAGATCCCCTCGATGGAAGGGAGGTCAGAGCCGATGATGGACTGGGCAGTGTGTACTACTTTTTGTAGTCTTTTCCTCTCCAGGGCCCTATCGTCTGATCTATCATCATCAAAAAGGCAGCCAACAACATCAAAGACCCACACCATCCTGGCCATCTCACCACTGCCATCGGGAAGAAGGTACAGGAGCCTGAGAACTGCAACATCCAGGTTCAGGAACAGGTTCTTCCCTACAGGCATCAGGCTATTTAACACAACAATCTGAACTACAAAAGACTATTGTTATTATTATTATTATTATTATTATTATTATTATTATTATTATTATTATTATTATTATTATTATTGCACTGTTATATTGTTTATTCTTTTTTTCTGAGTTTTTGTTATATTATTTATTATGAATACATATTCTGTTGTGCTGCAGCAAGTAAGATTGTCTTTGTTCTATCTGGGACATATGACAATAAAACCCACTTGACTCTTGTAGGGTTAGAACTGAAGGAATGGGAGAGGTTTCTGGAGAATTCCACATTTCCCTCTTCAGCTCATCCACTGGAAGTAGAAAGTTTTCTCATGTACAATTGGAATGTTTAGAGTTGCGTCACTTACTCGCTGCTGAATATTTCTTGCATTTTGTGACAAGAATAGCAGTAACAATCAAAATTCCAAATATGCTTCCCAGAAGAATGGATACATTTGCGAAACTGTGGGAACAAAAAAAAAAGCAAAATTTAATTATCCCAAGCCAATTTTCATACTTGCTGTTTCTTACGTTTTTCAATTTTCTTCTCCCATTTCTGTTCGATCATATCATAAATGACAGGAACAGAATCAGGCCATTCGGCCCGTAAAGTCTACTCCGCCGTTTAATCCTGGCTGATCTATCTCGCCCTCCTAACCCCATTCTCCTGCCTTCTCCCTATAACCCCTGACACCCGTACTAATCAAGAATCTATCTATCTATTTCTGCCTTAAAAATATCCATTGACGGCCTTCTGTGGCAAAGAATTCTTCAGGTTCACCACCCTCTGACTAAAGAAATTCCTCCTCATATCCTTCCTAAAGGATTGTCCTTTAATTCTGAGTCTATGACCTCTCATCCTAGACTCTCCCACTAGTGAAAACATCCTCTCCGCCTAAGCCTTTCACTATTTCTTATGTTTCAATGCGATCCCCCCTCATTCTTCTAAAATCTTGCGAGTACAGGCCCAGCGCCGTCAAACGCTCATTCATAACACTCATTCCTGGGATCTTTGGTGTAAAACTCCTCTTGACCCTCTCCAGAGTCAGCACATCCTTCCTCAGATACGGTGCCCAAAATTATTCACCATGCTCCAAAAGCCGCCTTACCAGCGCCTTATAGAGCCTCAGCATTACATCTCTGTCTTTGTATTCTAGCCCTCTTGAAATAATTGATAACATTGCTAGCATCTGTTGCTAAAACCACTGAAGTTTGTGGAATGCAGACCCCCAGACATTAACTATGTACCCAACACCATGTACACACACAAGTAATATGCAGTTGGCTATTCAGCTTTAGTAAAGCATGAAGTGCTGGAGTAACTCAATGAGACAGGCAGCATCTGTGGAAGGAATGGATTGGCAATGTTTCAGGTCGGGACCCTGCTTAAGATTGAGATACAAAGAACTGCAGATACTGGAATTGAGAGTAAAATGCAAGTTGCTGTAGCAACGCAGCAGGTTAGATAGTATCTGTTGAAGGAATGGATAGGTGATGTTTCAGGTCTGGATGAGACTGAGAGGTCACAAACTGCAGATGTTGGAATCTTAAGAAAATACAAGGTAACTCCGTGGGTCAGGAGACACGTGGAACCCCAAAACTGCAGTCTTGACCCAAACCATTGTCTATCCTCAGTTGCTGCCCGACCTGCTGAGTTGCTCCAGCACTTTTCATCTTATTCAAGATTCCAGCATCTGCAGTTCCTTCTGTCTCCATTCAGCTTTAGTAGTTTGCAAACCCCCACATCGTTCATGTTCCCACGGAAACACAATTGAGCAAATTATTAGAGAGCGATCAAGAGAGGAAGCCCTGAGTAATATTCACCCTTAGAATGAAGTTCCCCCGAGAAACTACATAAGCGGCAACTCAGTTTAAGTATAGAATCATATTTACACCATAGCTTGTTGCAGGTTGTTATACTTCCTATTTAAAACTTTATTTTTCTTTTCAATTTGCAATAAAAGAGTAACTGAAAGCAACAAGGGGAAGTTTATTTTAAAATAGTTTGTGGTTTGGGCCATTACCAGAGGTGAGTGGTTTAATTTAGTTTAGAGATACAGTGCAGAAACAGTGGAGGCAGATGGAATGAAAGTGTTCGAAGGGGAACCAGGTAGATAGTTTAACATGAAAAGTGGAGAGTAAAGGACAGTGAGACCAACTGGGAATAATCCAACATCGAGCTAGTAGAGATTAGATGGATTGAACAGTCTTTTCCTATGATGTAACAATCCTGCAATTCTGTACATCAAATTGCTAGTAGTTTAGGTTACACAAAAATGCTGGAGAAACTCAGTGGGTGAGGCAACATCTATGGAGCAAAGGAAATAGGCGACGTTTCGGGTCGAGATGTCTATTTCCTTAGTCTGAAGAAGGGTCTCGACCCGAAACGTCGCCTATTTCCTTCGCTCCATAGATGCTGCCTCACCCACTGAGTTTCTCCAGCATTTTTGTCTACCTTCGATTTTCCAGTTTTGTCTACCTTCGATCTGCAGTTCCATCTTAAACGTTAGTTTAGATTAGTTCTGTTTGGAGATAAAGTGTGTGGAAACAGGCTACCGAGTTGGCCCACCGAGTCCGTGCCAACCAGCCATCATCCGTTCGCACCAGTTCTATGTTATCCCACTTTCTCATCAACACTCTACACACTAGCGACAATTTACAGAAGTCAATTAACCTAAAAAACCTGGACGTCTTAGGGATGTGGGAGGAAGCCGGATCACGCAGAGAAAACTAAAGGGGTCACAGGGAGAATGTACAAACTCCATAGAGACAGCACCCGTAGTCAGGATCGAACCTGGGTCCCTGACGCTGTGAGGCAGAAACACTACCGCTGCGCCACCGTACCGCCACTGTTTGTGGGAATTAGATCTGGAGATGCTTGGTGCTTTCATCAATGCAGTAACTGCAACAGCTGCACAATCCGAATCATTCCAGAGTTTGGATGCATGTTTAAGCTTCTACTTTCTCCACTCCTTCATCAACAGACTCATCTGGGCATTGATATTGAGCGGGTTACCTGGTTGTGGTTGAAATGTGGCTCGTAAAATGGAATTTGCTTAGTGATGAGCGTTCTGGGCCCATTTGTTTCGACGAAGATCCACTAAAAGCGTTCTCATTCCATTCTCTTATTAGTACTCGTGCGATGGCAAATGTGTCTTATATTTTGCACACATTTTTCAACACTTGGTCAACACAGTTAATATAACTGAAGTACTCAAAGTTTACTAAAGGTCAAATCAGCGGAAAAATGGCTCAGTTTTGTTGATTACGTGACATAGATTTGTCACGGAAGTGGTTGAGAAAGTGGGATAACGTCGGAGCTAGTCTGAAAGGGTGATCAATGGTCAGGATGGACTTGGTGGGTTGGAGGGCCGGTTTCTATGCTACAGTGGCTTGCAAAGGTTTTCATTCCCCTTGAACTTTTCCACATTTTGTCACGTTACAACCACAAACGTAAATGTATTTTATTGGGATTTTATGTGATAGACCAACACAAATTGGCGCATAATTGTGATGTGGAAGGAAAACGATACATGGTTTTCAAATTTTTTTACAAATAAAAAACTGAAAAGTGTGGCATGCAAAAGTATTCAACCCCCCTGAGTCAATACTTTGTAGAACCACCTTTCGCTGCAATTACAGCTGCAAGTCTTTTGGGGTATGTCTCTACCAGCATTGCACATCTAGAGACTGAGATTTTTGCCCATTCTTCTTTGAAAAATAGCTCAAGCTCAGTCAGATTGGATGGAGAGCGTCTGTGAACAGCAATTTTCAAGTCTTGCCAGAGATTCTCAATTGGATTTAGGTCTGGACTTTGACTGGGCCATTCTAACACATGAATATGCTTTGATCTAAACAATTCCATTGTAGCTCTGGCTGTATGTTTAGGGTCATTGTCCTGCTGGAAGGTGAACCTCCGCCCCAGTCTCAAGTCTTTTGCAGACTCTAACAGGTTTTCTTCCAAGATTGCCCTGTATTTGGCTCCATCCATATTCCCATCAACTCTGACCAGCTTCCCTAGCCCTGCTGAAGAAAAGCATCCCCACAGCATGATGCTGCCAACACCATGTTTCACAGTGGGGATAGTGTGTTCAGGGTGATATGCAGTGTTAGTTTTCCGCCACACATAGCGTTTTGCATTTAGGCCAAAAACTTCAATTTTGGTCTCATCAGACCAGAGCACCTTCCTCCACATGTTTGCTGTGTTCCCCACATGGCTTGTGGCAAACTGGAAACGTGACTTCTTATGGCTTTGTTTCAACAATGGCTTTCTTCTTGCCATTCTTCCATAAAGGCCCGATTTGTGGAGTGCACGACTAATAGTTGTCCTGTGGACAGATTCTCCCACCTGAGCTGTGGATCTCTGCAGCTCCTCCAGAGTTACCATGGGCCTCTTGGCTGCTTCTCTGATCAATGCTCTCCTTGCCCGGCCTGTCAGTTTAGGTGGACGGCCATGTCTTGGTAGGTTTGCAGTTGTGCCATACTCTTTCCATTTTCAGATGATGGATTGAACAGTGCTCCGTGAGATGTTCAAATCTTGAGATATTTTTTTATAACCTAACCCTGCTTTAAACTTCTCCGCAACGTTATCCCTGATCTGGGCTTCATGATGCTGTTTGTTCACTAATTTTCTCTAACAAACCTCTGAGGCCTTCACAGAACAGCTGTATTTATACTGAGATTAGATTACACACAAGTGGACTCTATTTACTAATTAGGTGACTTCTGAAGGCAATTGGTTGTACTTAATTTTATTTAGGTGTATCAGAGTAAAGGGGGCTGAAAACTTTTGCACACCACACTTTTCAGTTTTTTATTTGTAAAATATTATTTGTTTATTTGTATCATTTTCCTTCCACTTCACAATTATGCGCCACTTTGTGTTGGTCTATCACATAAAATCCCAATAAAATACATTTACGTTTGTGGTTGTAACGTGACAAAATGTGGAAAAGTTCAAGGAGTATGAAAACTTTTGGAAGCCACTGTATATCTCTAAACTAAACCTTCACGGCTTTTTGGGATAAGAAGTAAACTGATATCAACAGTAATCATGCCAGAGGAAGTTGAATTGAATACTTTATTGTCACATATAACAAGTCACAGTGAAATTCTTTGCTTGCATACCCATGGTAGCTATTAGTCGCCAGGTAAAGGGCACTGACAAAGCTAGAAAGTTGTTGAGGTAGGTACTACAACAACCTTTAAAAGACATTTGGACAGGTATGTCACGGTGGCGCAGCGGTAGAGTTGCTGCCTTAGAGCGTTTTCAGCGCCAGAGACCCAGGTTCACGGGTGCTGTCTGCACGGAGTTTGTAAGTTCTCCCCGTGACCTGCGTGGGCTTTCTCCGCGATCTTTGGTTTCCTCCCACAAGCCAAACATCTACAGGTTTGCAGGTAAATTGGCTTTCTAAAAAATGTAAAAAATTGTCTCTAGTGTGTGTAGGATAGTATTAATATGTGGGGATCACTGGTCGACGGTGGGCCGAAGGGCCGGTTTCCGCGCTGTATCTCTAAACTAAACTGCGGTACATGGATAGGGAAGATTTAGAAGGATGTGGGCTAAAAGTGGGAAAATGGGACCAGAGTAGATGGGGCATTTGGATTGGCATGAACAAATTGGACCAAAGGGCTGTTTATCAGGCTGTATGAGTGTGACACTATGTCAACAATGCTGTTTATTTATCTATTGCACTATTACCTTTGATTTCCCTGATGAATTGTTTCCTGAAGTTCAGGAGGTATCGTAGGTGGTTGTGTTGGATCTGAAAAACAATCGCACATTTACACTTTACAGTTTGTATACGTTTATATCCAACACACTGTTTATATAGAATTAACATTTTGTCTTTGTCCTTTGGAAAAGTTGATCCAACATTCTGTGAAGGAACCTGCACAGAGTTTATTGTGGCATGGTCTGGTTTAGTTTAGTTTAGACATACAGCATGGAAACACCATGGCCTCACTGAGTCCACGCCGACCATTTGTGACGTTTGTGACCAACAGTTTCTGATGACTCTAAGAGAATCTATGATTTGACCATAGATTCAAAAATTGTAGTAAAACATCTGAGTATTTCTTATTTACAAGCATTATATCAGTCCTTTCTAATAAGGAAAGAAACAAAATGCTGGAGTTCTCAGTGGATTAGGCAACATCTCTGGATGGTTGGCAACGTTATGAGATGGGACCATTCTTCAGCCTGAAAGCACGTTTAGAGATACATTGTGGAAACAGGCCCTTCGGCCCACCGAGTCCTTGCTGACCAGCAATCACCCCATACACTAGTTCGATCCTACACACTGGGGACATTAATTACAAAAACTGAATCCAGTTTTATTTCTCAACATTAAGTCCATAATTCCTCCCTCCATCGTTAACATGCTAGCTAAAGGAAATCGGATTTCTTCCCGACCCGAAACATCACCGCTTCACGTTCTCCACCAATGGACACAAACAGCTGGAGTAACTCAGCAGCATCTCTGGAGAAAAGGAATAGGTGAAGTTTCGGATCGAGACCTGTGGTGTATATTATATAAATGGTGTTACCTGCCTCCAAGTTAAAGGGGGAGCAGTGTGATGTATGTGATATAATTAGCAAATGTTATGTCTTGTGCGAGGGGACGCATGCGCTGGGGGAGACTCAAGGTGGTGTCCTAGAATAAAGAAGCTTGTTAATTTACTCCTGTATCTGAGTGTTCTTTTAAGTCAGTTCCAAGCACCCAAATACACTACAATTGGCGATGAGGATGGGATGGAGTTTGTGAACTCACCCACAGGACTGTTTTGTAATACGCAGATTGTTTAACAGTTTAAACTGTAGATATGGAGTTGTGTCGCAGTTGCTTGCGAGCTGGACATGAGAGGCCTGCAGATCCCTCTAAGCATGGGACTGTAGTTTAAAACATCAGCCGTACAAGTCGGCGAGTTTGTCAGGCTATCTCTATGTTGTGTCTATGTGGCAAGATGTCGTCCTTCGGATTGTGACACATTTTAGACTGAGTTTTTTTTTTGTCGAATTCCTCAAGCTGAATAATCTTTGTACAGCTAAGTTTTAGGTGAATTGTTACACCAAAACACACAGCAAGGATAACGAGGCAACGAGGATAAAAGAACAGAAAAGAACAAAGAAGAAGGGCTGTCAAGAAAAAAAAAAGTTAAAAAGAAGAGGTTGGGTTTGCAAACAAAGTGGAACGGCACTAAGCAAAAAGATTTGGCGCCAAATGGTTTTGAATTGGTGCCAAAGAAAAGAAAGGTCGGAACAGGAAGCAAGGAAAACAAGTGGGGCAGTAAGTGTCACCGAAGAACGCAGCCGAAAGCTGGAAGCCTAACCAGCAGGACAGCAACGGTGTCAACTTACCTGGAACGCTTTCCAGGGCCGTTTAGCCTTACGTAAGTTACTGCTGCCAGCAAAGCTCACAGACAAAATGTACGAGGAGTGTAAGGAGGCATTAATGGCTCATTTCTCGCCAAAACCTCCAAGGGCATCCAGAGGGGAGGAGCCTGAACTAAAGAGGGCAGGGAGTCCCTCAAAGGGCAAAAGTCAAAGGCAAAGTAACAAAAGTCAAGTGCCAAATGATGAAGGTCAAGTGAAAAAGGCCAAAGGTAAAAGGCAAAGTGACAAAAGTCAAGGGCAAAGTGACAAAAATCAAGTGCCAAGTGACAAAGGTCAAGTGGAAAAGGCCAAAGGTCAAAGGCAAAGGGACAAAAGTCAACTGCAAAGGGATATTGCCGTCCAGAGGGCAACCCTAACTATTCAAGCTGCATTCAGGGGTATGAAGGTACGGAGACAGATCCGGAACAAACAGAAGGCAGCAACGGTAATACAAACAGCATTTAGAATGCACAGAGTATACTGTCCATACAGGGCAATGAAAATTGCAGCCATAATAGTACAAACCCATTATAGGGCACATCTTCAAATGGAAAGTGATTGCAAAACTGATATGATGGTACGCAGAAGGGTTGTACGGCTTCAGGCTGCCTACCGAGGAATGCTAGTTCGAAAGCAATTACAGGGCATGCACAAATCTGCCAAGGTCATACAGACTTATTATCAGATCAGAAACAGCGTCAGTATTTCAAGAAACTACACTGGTCTGCCATTGCAGTACAGCAACGATACAGAGCTTGCCAGATAGGAGACATTATAATAGTTTGAGAAAAGCAGTGGTTTGTATTCAGGCCTTCTACCTTCTGGGATTAAAGCCAGAGGATTGGTTGAGAAAATCAAGGCAGCACACCATATTAAGGTCAGTCTTAATGATGTGCATTACAAGAAAAAATTTCTTGATGCAAACGGCAGCTGTAGTCACTCTGCAAGCTGCATACCGTGGTTACCGATCAAGGGTATGCTACCTGGCTATGCGACAAACATTCATTTCGATCCAGAGAAGGTACAAAGAATGCAAAATAGGGCATTCCCAGTTTGTGCAATATCAGTCAATGAGGTATGCACCCGTTACCATTCAGGCTGCCTACAAGGATATGGTGGTTAGGCAGTGGATTAAGCAAAAGAGGGCTACTGTAAAAGTTCAGTCAGTACTTCGTATGAGTTGTTATAGGAAAGATCTCAGAAGACAAATAGATGCACAACAGAAAAGGCTGAAACGATACAAAAGGCTTAAACGATATAGGAAAGACTTCCTCAAACTGAAATATACCACAGTTGTAGTGCAGTCTCACTACCGTGCTTATGCAGTAAGAAAACTATACAGAGCACAAATCAAAGCCACAGTTGTATTGCAAAGACAACACATATCCTATTTCTTGATGAATAACCAGAAAGGTGATTTAAGAAGACAAATAGATGAACAACAGAAAAGGCTTAAACGATACAAAGAACAGTTAAATAAATGTGTGACGATGAGCAAAAAGTTGTTAATAGAAAAGTCTAAAGAAGAGAGGCTTGTCGGTCGAGACAAAGGTATGCAGGACCGATTGCGATTAGGACACTTCACTATAGTCCAGCATGGAGCCTCCTTCACTGAGCAATGGACAAATGGTTATGCATTGCAGAATGTTATTGTACAACAAGATCAGATAAACATACAGCGCCAGGAAATTGAGCGACAGAGGAAGCTGCTAGAAAACGAAAACCTGCAGTCATGTGTCAGATCCCACCTACAAATAAGGAACAGAAACAAAGGAGATGTTAACTTTAGCAGAATATCAGGAACAGGAAGAAATCTGCAAATTAGATTAGGATATTTAAAAAGGGAAGAGGCAGAGATCCAGGTAGAACTAGAGTGATTAGAAAGAGTGCGCAATTTACACAGAAGGGAACGGAAAAGGATAACACATAAAGCAAAGGGTAATGCATGTGATTTAAGGAAGATGAGTGTAATGAAAAATTATAAGTACTAAGTTTAGATACGATTATTACAGTTATGTGGATGTAATGTAATTGTAATGTGATTGTAATAACATAAGTTTGCAAGTTAATCAATTATATTTAATGTAAACGAAATGGTGTCACCCACTTCCAAGTTAAAGGGGGAGCATTGTGGTGTATATTGTATAAATGGTGTTACCTGCCTCCAAGTTAAAGGGGGAGCAGTGTGATGTATGTGATATAATTAGCATATGTTATGTCTTGTGCGAGGGGATGCATGCGCTGGGGGAGACTCAAGGTGGCGTCCTAGAATAAAGAAGCTTGTTAGTTTACTCTTGTATCTGAATATTCTTTTAAGTTAGTTCTAAGCACCCAAATACACTACAAGACCCTTCTCCAGAGATGCTGCCTGGCCTGCTGAGCTACTTCAGCATTTTGCGTCTTTCCTTGGTAAACCAACATCTGCAGTTCCTTGTTTCTACACCCCTTTTGGTCTTGAGTAGATGGGAGCATCTCATCAGGAAGAAATTAAGATTGATCTTACCTTCTGTAACGTTCAGTTGTACTGGAACCATTTTGTCGTAGCCGAATTGCACAATGCCGCACCAGTAAAGCCCTGCATCATTGGCAGAGAGTTGGGTCACTTTAGTGATAAATTCTCCAGCAGTTTGGTTGTCCACCATTATTATTCTATCGTCAATGTTTTTATGTTGGCTTGCAGAATTGACCAGAACACTGCAGGATTTCCAATCAGAACCCTTGCACAAGTACTTTTCATGATTCTTGTAATATGCATGATACTGGCACCTTATGGTAACGGCTCCTCCCAGGGTCCCCGACACTAGCTTCGGCCCAGTTAATGCAGCTGCAAGTACAAAGCACAGTTGGCAATTACTCAGAGTCCAGCAAAATGCTTGGAGGTCATCAGAGAACGAGCATTAATGGCTTATTTTGTTGTCTTGGTTTTTTCTTTGCACTGTCTTCCTTCGTTTTACGGTCTTGGAGTCTCTCTCTCTCCCTCTCCCCCCGCACCCCCCACATACACTCAGACTCACATTCACGCTCATCCAGTTCCTTTCTTCATAATGTAATTGGTTTAATTACAAGAAGAAAGAGTTCATACTAATTGGCTAAATTACTATTTGAAAGAGTTAGCACAGACTTAAATAGAAACATAGAAAATAGGTGGAGGAGTAGGCCATTTGGCCCTTTGAGCCAGCACCGCCATTCAATATGATCACGGCTGATCATCCAGAATCAGTACCCTGTTCCTGCTTTTTCCCCATATCCCTTGATTGTGTTAGCCCCAAGAACACCCGGAGGAAACCCATGAGGTCACAGGGAGAACTTACAAACTCTGCATTGACTGCATCTGAGGTCAGGATCGAACCTGGGTGTCTGGTGCTGTGAGGCAGCATCACTACCGCTGCGCCACTGTGCTGCCCCTTACCTATTGGATGTATATCCTTTCTTAAGCAAAGTGAGACCTAAAATGAGGTCACACGTCAGGTTCATAAAATTGGGCTTGTGCAACTGAGAACAATTGTTACTAGACTACCTTTTCCCTTTACCATAACCATAGCAGATGTAAATAAATTATGATTTGCTATTAAAATGCTTCTGTACTGAAAGCATAAATCCAGCTCTTTTCCTCAACATTAAGCCCAGAGGTTTTCCCATCTTTGGTTTCATGCTTGCAAAAGAAAATCCTAGGGATTTCTTCCAAAGTTTCTGACAGCTGTAAGTGAATCAGATATGGGGCTTTATATGTGTGCCCGATATATTGTCAGTGCAAAGGGGCTAGGAGCAAGGCCAAGTGTGCATCCAGAGTCAAGGTCTTGAATAGTACTAGGTGTGCAGTCAAAGCTGGGACCAGGGGTGTGTTCAGCACTGGGAACCTAAGCAGGTAAGCAGCTATGATCAGGGTAGAATAGGGGGCCAGGTGTAAGACTGGACTCAGGGACAGGAATGAGAGAAGGCATGCAACTGGAGTCAGGGCCAGGAGTAGTACCAGGTGTGTAGTGAGACCCAGGTTGGCCAACATGGGCCAAGTGTTTGATTATAATCTGATTTCCATACATGAATACACTAAGATCATTCATGTGCTGCACGTATGGATCAGAGCCTGGGCTCTTCTGTGGAATGTAACTAGGAATGTAATTTACTCTAACCTTATTCATAGCTAATCCAATTTAAAGCATATATATTGCGTTCAAGTGTAAGTTAAAAGACTCGCTACAGTATGCACCATATTACACAATTTCAAGCTGAAAAATGCAAAGGTTCCGTACCAATGGGAGGGGGGACACCCTCCTCCAACACCCCCCCCCCCCCCCCCCCCAGTCTCTACGCTCCCTCGGGCTTGGTCTCACAATTTCTCACTCCCAACTCTCACCCAATGTTGGCAGCCCTGAAACTGGCTCTTCGGCCCACCTAGTCCTTGCTGACCAACAATCACCCCATACACTAGTTCGATCCTACACACTGGGGACAAATTACAAAAACTGAATCCAGTTTTATTTCTCAACATTAAGTCCATAATTCCTCCCTCCCTCGTTAACATGCTAGCTAAAGAAAATCGGACTTCTTCCCGACCCGAAACATCACCGCTTCACGTTCTCCACCGATGGACACAAACAGCTAGAGTAACTCAGCAGCATCTCTGGAGAAAAAGAATAGGTGAAGTTTCGGATCGAGACCCTTCTCCAGAGATGCTGCCTGACCTGCTGAGCTACTTCAGCATTTTGCATCTTTCCTTAGTAAACCAATATCTGCAGTTCCTTGTTTCTACACCCCTTTTGGTCTTGAGTAGATGGGAGCATCTCATCAGGAAGAAATTAAGATTGACCTTACCTTCTGTAACGTTCAGTTGTACTGGAACCATTTTGTCGTAGCCGAATTGTGCAATGCCGCACCAGTAAAGCCCTGCATCATTGGCAGAGAGTTGGGTCACTTTAGTGATAAATTCTCCAGCAGTTTGGTTGTCCACCATTATTATTCTATTGTCAATGTTTTTATGTTGGTTTGCAGAATTGACCAGAACACTGCAGGATTTCCAATTAGAACCCTTGCACAAGTACTTCTCATGATTCTTGTAATATGCATGATACTGGCACCTTATGGTAACGGCTCCTCCCAGGGTCCCCGACACTAGCTTCGGCCCAGTTAATGCAGCTGCAAGTACAAAGCACAGTTGGCAATTACTCAAGAGTCCAGCAAAACGCTTGGAGGTCATCAGAGGACGAGCACTAATGGCTTATTTTGTTGTCTTGGTTTTTTCCTTTGCACTGTCTTCCTTTGTTTTACGGTCTTGGAGTCATAGAGTCATGCAGCGCTGAAACTGGCCCTTCGGCCCAACCTATCCATTCAAAGTAACATCCAGGCACACACAAATGGACACTGACATGTACACATACACAAATACACGCACGAGACAAAAACATGCACATCACGTGCATGGACACAAAAACACGCACATATGCATGCGCAAATACACGCATACGCATACATGCACATTGACCTGCACGTACACGCCACACAAGCAAACACAAATATTTCACAAACACACCCTACACAACACTCTCACTCTTCTCTGTCTCCCCCTCTCTCCCCCTCTCGTTCTCTCTCTCTCTCTTTTTCTCCCTCCCTCCCCCCTCTCTCTCTCCTTCTCTTTCTCTCTCTCTCTCTCTCTCTCCCTCTTTCTTCCTCTCTCTCTCTCTCTCTCTCTCTCTCATTCTCTCCCTCTCCTCTCTCTCTTTCTCTCTCTCTCTTCTCTCTCTCTCTTCTCTCTCTCTCTCCCTCTCCTTCTCGCTTTCTCCCTCTCTCTCTCTGTTTCTTCCCCCCCCCCCCCACCACACACACACACACATGCTCACATTCACGCTCTTCCAGTTCCTTCCTTCAAAAAGCAATTGGTTTAATTACAAGAATAAAGAGTTCATAACAATTGGCTAAATTACTCTTTGAAAGACTTAGCACCGACTTCATGGATGGAAAACTTTATTGTCATTCAGACCTTGCAGTCTGAACGAAATTACAAACAAACATAGAAAATAGGTGCAGGAGTAGGCCATTTGGCCCTTCGAGCCAGCACCGCCATTCAATATGATCATGGCTGATTATCCAGAATCAGTACAATGTTCTTGATTTTTCCCCATATCCCTTGATTCTGTTAGTCCTTAGACACCCAAAACTGGAGGAATCACGTTCTGTAGCTGGAATATAAGGGGCGCTAATGAACCAATTAAAAGGGGTACGATCTTTGCCCAATTAAAAGCTCTCAACAGTGACATCATTTTTTTTACAAGAAACCCATCTGAAACATCAAACACAGATAAGACTGAAGGCAAATTGGATTGGGCAAACATACTACTCTTCATTTACTTCTAAATCTCGAGGCACGGCTGTTATCATTCGTAAAGGTATACCATTTAAATTAAAGAAAACCATAGCAGATAAAGAGGGGAGGTACGTCATTGTCACGGGAGAAATGTATTCTACTCCACTCACTTTGATAAATATTTATGCTCCTAATTTTGACAACCCCCAATTCTTTAGTAAAATTCTGGATACAATTACAGAACTTAACTATCAAAATGTGATAATAGGGGGAGATTTGAATTGTGTTTTAGATCCATATCTGGATAAATCAGCAAAACAAAAGAGGATTAACATAAAATCTAAAACTAGTGAACTCCTAAATACATACATGAAAAATACCAACATAACAGATGTATGGAGGATCGCTAACCCAGTAGGTAGGGAATATTCATTTTATTCAACGGTACATAAAACATATTCACGTATTGATTACTTCTTAGTGGACACAAAATTAATTCTATATACATATAATTCTAAATATCATAATAGTATTATTTCTGATCATTCCCCGTTAACTTTTTCTTTAAAATTAGAAGGAATGCCTGATAAAAAATCGTTCTGGAGGTTTAACCCCCAAATCTTAAACAACTCACAAGGTTGCACATATTTAAAATAGCAGATGATATTCTTCTTTGAGATAAATGATACACCAGACACTTCACCTTCCTTATTATGGGAAACTTTTAAGGCATTTATTAGAGGAACTATAATTTCATATCAAGCTTTCCAAAATAAAAAGAATAACACTGAACAATTGCAGTTAGAACAAGAAATTAGACAATTAGATTTAGAAAATGCCAAAGAACCAACTATAGATAAACATATAAGATAACAATACTAAAATATAGATTAATTAAAATTTTATCGGCCAGAATAATAAGATTATTTCAAATTACAAAACAAGAAAATTTCGACTTTGAAGATAAACCACATAAACTCATAGCACGCCAACTGAAAAAACGAGAAACAGAAAATACAATTACTAAAATTAAATCAGACAAAGGGGAATTACTAACACTACCTAAAGATATTAATAAAAGATTTGCTCAATTTTATCAAAATTGATATACATCGAAAACCTCTGCAAATAATACTCCAATTGCAAATTTCATAGACAATTGTAATCTTCCAAAATTAAATATGGTGGAACAAGAGGGATTAGGAGCTCAGATTACACTTCAGGAAATAGAAGAAACAATAAATTCGTTGAAGAATGGCAAAACGCCAGGACCAGATGGCTTTAGTAATGAATTCTATAAAAGATTCTACGAGTTAATTTCTCCATGCCTGCAAGAATTATATATACACGCTTTTAAAGAAAATAAACTACCAGTGTGTGGTACGATCCCGAAATCAAGGCGAGAAGCCAGGTGTAGTGGGAAGTACCTTTTTATTTAGTTCTTTCAAATCGCCAGGAAGTCCATGAGAGAAAGATGGCACCCAAAACCCTTGCCTTTAAACTCTCTGGTTAAGGGCCACCTACGGACTGAACATTCCTGTGCCGAGGGGTTTGACCGTTGGGATGGCCCGACCCTTGGGATCCGCCACACCAGAAACACTAACTGAGTCAACTATTACACTTATACCAAAAAAGGATAAAGATCTAGAAGACCCAGGCTCATATAGAGCCATAGCACTCCTAAATACAGATAAAAAAATATTAGCAAAGAGCCTAGCGAGCAGATTGAGTAAATATGTTAGTAAACTAATAAACCCGGACCAAACAGAGTTTATACCAAAGAGATACTCATTTAACAATTTGAGACGGCTGTTTAATATAATGTACTCACATAATACTGAAGAAGACCTAGCAATTATTTCATTGGATGCAGAAAAGGCTTTTGATCAAGTAGTATGGCAATATTTATTCAAAGTATGGCAAAAATTTAACATGGGAGATAAGTTTATCTAATGGGTAACATTATTATACGATAAGCCGACGGCTAGAATACTGACTAATAATATATTATCCCCGAAATTCCAATTAGCAAGGGGCAATAGGCAGGGGTGCACACTATCGTCCTTGCTATTTGCACTAGTGATAGAGCCTTTAGCAGAAAATATAAGAAGCCGTCCGAATATTCATGGATATAATACCAAACACTTAAATAATAAAATCTCATTATATGCAGACGACATATTATTATATATTACAAATTCGCAAATTAGCATACCAAATATACTAAATTTAATAGAGGGATTTGGTTCTTTTTCAGGATATAGAATAAACTGGAACAAAAGCGAAATTATGACGATAAAACCTCAAGAGCCGACACATCTGTTGAAATTCCCTTTTAGAATTGCAACAGAAAAATTTAAGTATTTGGGCATCCAAATTACTAGGAAATATAAATCATTACTCAATGTAAACTATATGCCTTTATTAACTAAATTAAATGGGTTGATTAAATTTTGGAAAACACTGCCTTAATAGGCAAAATAAATGCGATAAAAATGATCTTCTTACCACAAATACGGTACTTATTTCAATCAATACCAATATACTTACCAAAAAAAATCTTTAAAAAACTAGATTCTGATATTATAAACTTCATATGGGATTATAAATCACACAGAATTCAAAGAAAACACTTGTGTAAATCTAAAGAATCAGGGGGACTGACGCTCCCTAACTTATTGTATTACTATTGGGCAGTGAATATTGGTTGGACAGTTCTGCCCAACAGGTAGATTGGATAAGAATGGAGAAAGAGGATTATTCCCCTTATAATATAGGAGCGATCCTTCTTTCCCTGATGAAACTGAACAATATAATATATAAGAAGAATCCAATTATTCACAGTATAATACGAATTTGGAAACAAATAAAATTAACTTTAAAATCAAGAAAATTATCGCTTCTTTCTCCAATAGTGAATAATCCCTCATTTAAACCATCTATTATTGATGAAACGCTTAATCAATGGGAAAGAATAAGAATGAAAATGATGGGAGATATGTATGAAATGGGAAAACTTTTATCATTCCAACAATTACAACTAAAATATAATTTGAAAAGTAATCAATATTTTAAATATTTTCAAATTCAAGATTATTTGAAAAAATATATACAAGGATATCAAACTCTAACCCCAGATTTATTAGAGGAAGGAATGAATAGAAAGGCAGAATCAAGCAATTTAATATCTTACTTATATAATATAATTCTAAATATAGAAACACCAATGACAGAGGCAATTAGAAGGGACTGGGAACAAGAGTTATTGATAAATATTCCGAACGATAGATGGAAAAAAAATCTATTATATGTAAATAAATGTTCAATTAATGTAAGACATCACCTAATTCAATTTAAAATTTTACATAGATTATATTATTTGAAAACTAGACTGAATAAAATATTTTCAAATGTTTCCCCCATCTGTGACAAATGTCTAACTCAAAATGCCACTATAGCACATTCCTTTGTCTCTTGTACAAAACTGCATAACTTTTTGGAATGAAATTTTTGGAACTTTTACAAAACTATTTAACACAATATTGAACCCCAATACGGAACTGATTATCTTTGGATCAATGGAAGAGGGAAGTAAACTAACTATATCCCAAGAAGCTTTTCTTAGTTACGGTTTAATAACAGCAAAAAAAACTTATACTCAAATTTTGGAAATACGCAACCACGCCAACATTCAAAATGTGGATTTCAAATATGTCGGAAACGCTACATCTTGAAGAAATGAGATTCCTCCTACTAGGTAAAGTAGACCAAATCTTAAAGACTTGGTCTCCTTTTATCAACTTTTTACAAGCATATGGTGCAACATAACATAACCTTAGAAATTAAATGGTTTAGAACCGGGTGACGGATGGGACAAAATACGAAATAGGTAGATCTCTCCTAATCTCTCTTTTCTCTACTTTCTCCTTTTCTTTCAATCTTTTTAGCATCTCATCCCTGTTCTTTATTTCTTTTGCTATCTGTTTCTACTCGCTTGTCTATCTATTCCGACACTCTTTATTTCTTTTTTCTCTCACTGTTCTTTTATTATTAAATTAAAAATACAAAGTTGTACAAGAATGGAAATATGTATGTATGTATTAGGTACTCAAGTACCACACTATTGTACTTACTTTTAACAAAAATAAACAACAACAAAAAAACAACAAAAAAAAAGACACCCAAAACACCCAGTGAATTGGCTTCCACTGCCTCCTGTGGCAGAGAATTCCACAGATTCACGACTCGCTGGGTGAAAAGGTTTTTCCTCAATTCAGTCCAAAATGGCCTTACCCCTTATTCTTAAGCTGTGACCCCTGGTTCTGGACTCCCCCAAGTTAATGGTGGCTTCCTGCACTGAGCCATTCCCGACAATCAATAGTTGGTAATAATAATCATACACGAGGCCAGCGATTGTACAGATGACCTGGAGGGTGTGACCATCAAGGCTTGATTTTAGGAATGTTAGCTGAATCAGAACTTCAAACAGTTTGTCTTGGCATGGACATGTCATCAATTTCTATCCAATTCCAGCAAACACTCTCTTTCCAACAGCTATGAAGGGACTGGTCCCCATTTCCCAGGTTCGATCCTGACTACGGGTACTGTCTGTGCATAGTTTGTACGTTCTTCCTGTGACCGCCTGAGTGCTCCCGTTTCCTCCCACATCCCAAAGATATGCAGGTTTGTAGAAACATAGAAACATAGAAAATAGGTACAGGATTAGGACATTCAGCCCTTTGATATTCAATATGATCATGGCCGATCATCCAAAATCAGTACCTCATTCATGCTTTCCTCCCCATATCCCTTATTCTGTTTGTAGATTTAATTGACCCTCTGTAAATTGCCTCTAGTGTATTGGATGTGAATGTGGGTTACCATAGAACTGGTGTACATATTCATGAAAGGAATAGATCGGGTAGACACACAGAGTCTCTTGCCCAGTGAAGGGGAATCACGAACCACAGGGCATAGATTTAAGGTGAGGGGGGAAAGATTTAATAGGAATCTAATGGGTAACTTTTTTACACAAAGGGTGGTAGGTGTATGGAACGAACTGCCAGAGGACGTAATAGAGGCAGATACAATCGCAATATTTAAGAAACATTTAGACATGTACATGGATGGTACAGGTTTAGTGGGATATGGGCCAAATGGAGGAAGGTGGGACTAGTGTAGATGGGACATGTTGGTCGGGGTGGGCAAGTTGGGCCGAAGGACCTGTTTCCATGGTGTATAACCAATTGTATGACTAGTGTACGGGTAATCGGTGGTCGGAGTGGACTCAATAGGCCTAAGTTTCCATGCTGTATCCCTTAATTGGTACATGTGACAATAAACTGACCTTGAAACCATGAAACCTTTCAAAACGTAAACTAAACCAAGCCCTTTTTTAGACATTTAGAAATTAGTTGAGTCTTGTTCCTGATGCAAATCATTGGGTTGTGAATACAGGAGCAGAACGCATTTAAACCTCAGTGCATTGGCATAAGCTCGTGGGATAGGTATTATCTACAGAACATGACCCTGTCTCTAAATATTGTACCATAGTGCCCTTGGTTAGGAAACAAACAACTCCCTCGATAGACTTTAAACAGCATTTTTGGGAAGTTTACCAGCAACCGGTTTCACAATCACTGCTGGTCTTTCTATTATCTTCTTAAACTGCTGGGACACCGACACATTTAATGACACCCCCCCCATAACTTTCCCCTTCTCTTCCTCTGAGATACTTATTATGTTCACTATGACAAAGCCTTATACTACAGTCCCTTACAACAGTATTTACATTTATACGATTCGATAGGAACTTTATTTTTCCCAGGAGGGAAATTGATCTGCCAAAGGTCATAAAACACAAAATACATGAAAATTTAAATGAATGAGTTGCTGCCTTACAGCATCAGAGTCCCGGGTCCGATCCTGACTGCGGGTGCTGCCTGTGCGGAGTTTGTACACTCTCCCTGTGACCGTGTGGGTTTTCTCTGGGTACTCCGGTTTCCTCCCACTTTTTAAAGGCATGCAGGTTTGTAGGTTAATTGGCTTCTGTAAATTGTCCCCAGCATGTAGGATAGAACCAATGTATGGATGGTTGCTGGTTGGCGTGGACTTGTGGGCCGAAGGGCCTGTTTTCATGCTGTGTCTTTGAACTAAACCAAACACTATATGCCTGAAAGAGTACAACTACAAGTATATTTTTTGGGTGCCCTTAAAGGTAAAGTTCTCTGTTTAATAGTAAGATTAAATGAGAACTTACCGGTTCGAAGTTTGATCTTTATTTTATGAGGAGTTACGATGAGGGATTACGTGAAGAAGCCCCGCCAGGCGCATGCGCGTCATACTTCAAAGCAGCGGCGTGAAAAACACAGAAACCGATAGTCGAAGTAATATAGTAAGGCTCACAAAGACCAGAACTACCAGATGATCCTTTAGATTATGAGGGTCGGGCGCGGAGGGCACGTAATCCCTCATCGTAACTCCTCATAAAATAAAGATCAAACTTCGAACAGGTAAGTTCTCGTTTAATCTTACTATTTTACTTTGGAGTCACGTGAGTGACTATGTGAAGATTTTAAAGCTCTGTGATTTTCATGCCATAGATTCATTCCATACGACACACTGCTTCAGTTGACACAGTAGTGAGTAAATAATATATATTGAACATTGCTTGAAATTATGCAATAAGTATTTTTATTATAATAATAATAAGAAGAAGAAAGGAACATAATAACCCCTCTATCCCAGGGGGAAATTACAACAAAGGATATGAAAACGAATGATATAAAACAAAGCAAACAATCAAACAGAACCCAACACAGCATGTTCAAACCCTGGCACCATGACAACAGGTTTATCGTAAAACTTTGAAAAAGTTTCTTCTTTAGACCATCCTGCGGCCTCTAAAATTTGGTCGAGCGGCACGTCCTGTGCCTTCGCTGCGCATGTTGATGCCGCCCTGGTGAAGTGAGATTTAAATACATGAATGTCTACTCCAGCTAAATCCAGAACCTGTTTTAACCATCTAGAAATAGTTTGTACTGTCACTTTTTTATATGGTTTCTTGTGGGTAATAAGCATTGCTGTCTCACAACCTCGGAAACTCTTGGTTACTTCAATATATCGAGTCAGATGCTTAACCACACACAACGTTTGGTCGACAGGGTATGCTTTAAAGATTACCTTGGTTCCAGCCTTTCCTGGTCTGCTATGGTGAAAATTAGATCATAAACATAAAAAGTAATTTTATCTACAGACAAAGGCATACAATCTAACCGTAACATCTGCAATGTTTGAACTCGTTGTGCTGATTCTAATGCCATGAGCATTACCACTTTAAATGTTAACTTCTGAAAAGACAGTGACGTAATTGTGGCCCACTGCCGAAGCAATGTAAGAACTACACTGACATCCCAGATTTCTGTATATCTGGGTTTGGGAGGATTTTTATTAAAAATTCCTCTCATAAATCGGGATATTAATGGATGAGACCCGATAGATTGACGTTCTGAAAATGGTCCTAAATAGAAGGACAAAGCACTATGAGCACTATTAATGGCACTATAACTCAGGTGCTGATCAAAGTGCAACATAGCAAGGAACTCCAATACACCCGATATGTTTGCAGTATGATAAGATATATCTGACTGTATACGAAAAGCTTCCCATTTCTTTATATGAGACATATATTGTCTCTTAGTGCTATCTCTCCAAGCTGCAGTTATGACATCCATGGTCCTATCCGACAGTCCAAGCCCTTGTAATGGTCTGGTCAGAACCTGCAGGTTAACAAATTAATATGATCATGCAATGGATGAACTTCTGTTACTGGTTGTACCAACAAATTACTGCAGCTGGGAATCGTCATAAATGGTTGAGTTATCATTCTGAGCATCAATGGGAACCATGGCTGTGTAGGCCAGTTTGGAACCACCAAAATGCCCATGGCAGAGTCTTGCTCTATTTTGGCGAGACATTGCCTAATCAGGCACAATGGGGGAAAAGCATAGAAGAACATATTTCCCCAATGCAGCGAGAATGCATCCACCGCTACTGCTCCTGGGTCAGGCTCCCATGAGAAGTATTTAGGCAACTGGTGATTTAATCTAGACGCAAACAGATCAATGTCTGGTAACCCATACTGACTGACAATCTTTTTGAAAACTCGTGGATTATACATCCATTCTGTATTGTCTTTGAACTTTCGTGATCTGTTGTCTGCCACAATATTGTCTCTCCCTGGTAGATAGATAGCTGAAAGTCAGATATTCCTAGATATACACCAGTGCCACATCAGGTTGACCGGATAATCACATGATACTGATCTTACTCCCCCCCATGTGATTGATATATGCCACAGCTGTGGTATTGTCTACTTATAATTGAACATTGAATGGTTGCCGATTAGGAAAAGAGGACATGCAACAAGACCTGGGTGTCATGGTACACCAGTCATTGAAAGTAGGCATGCAAGTGCAGCAGGCTGTGAAGAAAGCGAATGGTATGTTGGCATTCATAGCAAAAGGATTTGAGTGCAAGAGCAGGGAGGTTCTACTGCAGTTGTACAGGGTCTTGGTGAGGCCACACCTGGAGTATTGCGTACAGTTTTGGTCTCCTAATCTGAGGAAAGACATTCTTGCCATAGAGGGAGTACAGAGAAGGTTCACCAGACTGATTCCTGGGATGGCAGGACTTCCATATGAAGAAAGATTGGATAGACTCGGCTTGTACTCGCTGGAATTTAGGAGATTGAGGGGGGATCTTATAGAGATGTACAAAATTCTTAAGGGGTTGGACAGGCTAGATGCAGGAAGATTGTTCCCGATGTTGGGGAACGCCAGAACAAGAGGTCACAGTTTAAGGATAATGGGGAAGTCTTTTAGGACCAAGATGAGAAGATCTTTTTTCACACAGAGAGTGGTGAGTCTGTGGAATTTTCTGCCACAGAAGGTAGTTGAGGCCAGTTCATTGGCTATATTTAAGAGGGAGTTAGATGTGGCCCTTATGGCTAAAGGGATCAGGGGGTATGGAGGGAAGACAGGTACAGGATACTGAGTTGGATGATCAGCCATGATCATATTGAATGGCGGTGCAGGCTCGAAGGGCCAAAAGGCCTACTCCTGCACCTATTTTCTATGATTCTATGAACATGCAAGTCCTTCATTGTAGAACAATAAGCTTTTAATCCATAAAATGCCCCCAATAACTCCAAACAATTGATACCATATGTTTGGAGAATTAAATGCTCTTGGACAATACCTCAACCCCACAGCTGGTGTCGCTGTCCGTAGCCCCCCATCCAAGAGCACTCACATCAGTTTTTAATACCACTGAAGGTTGCTGAACAAAAGTGTTTTTAGTAGCTTGTGCAACATTCCCAATCCACCATTGCAATTCAGCTAAAGCTTCCGTTGGTAACGGCATGGACCTATCAAAATGACCTGCACGCTTTTTTAGTGCTTGTTCTCTTGCCTTTTGAAGACTTTGATAATGCAGAGGACCAAAGTCGACACAGGAAATGCTGCTACTATTTTACCAATAACCCTAGCTACTTCATGGATGGAGGGATAAGGTTTGTCAGCAAGGCAACTACAGGCATTTGTAATATCCCCAACTTTATCTGTTGGCAAACCCTATACTGACATAGCAACTGAATTAATGACAAACCCCAAATAACCAATTGTTTGGGATGGCTGTAGCTTAGATTTTGTTGGATGGATCAGAAACCCTAGCCTTTCAAACAGGCTTATAGTTGCTGAAACTGATTCTTCAGCTGATTCCTGAGTGGCATTTACAATTAAAATATCATCAAGATAAGCCATGACAATGTGATTTTGAGCCCTTAATAATGCCAGTGCTGGTTTCAATAATTTTGTGACCAGCCTGGGAGCTGAAGTTAACCCATTAGGTAATGCTTTAAATTGCCACAGCTGACCCATCCAATTAAACTTCAAGTACCTGCGTTAATGATGATGAATTGGCACTGAATAATATGCATCTATGGTAGCCATGTAACAGCCTTGTGACAACAACTGCTTTGCAGTGTTGAAGGTGTCAATTTTAAAATGCCTATACTGGACATACAAATTCAATTTTGTGAGGTCCAGAATGACTCTACAACCCCCATCTTTCTTTGGTCTGGGGAATATATTGGACACAAATGGTTGCGGATGATTCACCGTTCTTTCAATTACTCCTTTTTCGAATAAAGTTTTAACTTCTTTTATCTGAGAAGTTTCTGGTGCAGAAAACACCAAAACCCGATTAGGTTTATTCTGTACAGGTGGATCAACTCCTGCCATAAATTCTATTGTAGAACCTGACACAGTATCTGATATAAACCGATCAGATGTTATACAGCACCATTCATCATAAAATAATTGTAATCTACCACCAACCGGAGGTTGTTCCCCAAAAGTTTTTTCTGTGATGGAATGAAGTTTTTGCACCTCAGCAAATGACCGTGACGGTCTCCTTCTTCCAACAAATGGGTTGACATTGGGCTGTGATGGGTAATAATACCTTCTCACCACTCCCCTGCCTCAGCTTGTTCCTGCTCCGGAATCAAACATTTGTTTTCTTTGGCCATAGATGAAAGGTTTCATGAGGCTGATCGTTTTTGCCTCCTCATCAATTTCTTTGATTGCTTCGGCAGGTTCTCCCCAAATAAATGATCCGGAGCTTGAATATTACTCGATCTACACAATCCTGCAAATCTAGGGTGCAATATGGGCCGAATGGCGATTTTCTCATACAATTGATTTCAAAATAAGAATTACAAATTAACGCCAACATGTCTTTTTGAATTTTAGACATTGCACACCCTTCTACCTGCTTCCCAAAAGCGGTGATGCCAGCTGGTATGAGCTTGAGGACCCGCTGGAAACGTATTTCGTCCTCGCATCGTTGAACTCATGGGTGCCCAAATAGCCGGATTCACCATTGGCACCCTGAGTGAAGCACAATTCACAGGTGTTTTATAAAGTTCTGCTGTCTCAACCATGGCAGTATCTTGAAGCTGGTGAGAAACCAAATAGTTTATGTTGGCCGCCAGGTTTTCTTCCATGGCCTCACCGCTCCCTTCTGGTATAGCAAAAGATTGTGCTACATCAGGTCCACCTGGAGCTTTGCTCTTTTGCTCTGGTGTGTACACATGAGCAGGGACACCAGCTTCAGGGTCAGTCTCCTGCCGCCCTGGTACTCCCGAGACTTGCTCGAAGGAGACTTCTTCCAGACCTAAACAAGGCTCTGGAGATTCACATTCCCATGTTGTATATGCACCATATTCTTGATATGGAACTCCCTCGGAGGCTGCCTGGAACATTCTGGGTCTTTGGACCCTTGGTTGATCAGGGTTTGGAGCATTTTTCTCCATTTGCTCCATTCTTTGCCACAAGGCTTTCCTGTCTGCAGGAGAATCTTCTTCATCAGACTCGTCAGATATAACGGGCCTGACAGACTTCCTTTTACTTTTCCTGCCCACTGAAGTGGCCTCAGTGCCCTGCGGCACTGGAGCAGCTGGAGGCTCATTAACGACTGGGTCTACGGCTACCGGTATCGGAACCAGCCACGCACTTATCTGCAGTCCCGACCGCTGTTGTGGACCTGCTTCAATACGGGGCCCGCGCTTAACACGCACCGACTTCCTCCCACTGCTCTCCATTTTCAAACTCCTCCTGGCTAGCCAACCAGGGTTATGGAGCCTAAATAGACCCTAGGAAGTAGTTTAAACCACTTACCTGCGGGGTCTGTTACTCACCGCTGGTGGAGCTGCGCTCTGCAGCCCGTTCCTACCGACATGCGTCGACGTAATGACGCGCATGCGCTTGGCAGGGCTTCTTCACGTAGTCACTCACGTGACTCCGTAGTAAAATTAGAGCTCCTCCTAACCTGCTGCAGCACATACTCTTTCTAGAGAAGGACAATATTTAAAGCTCATAGAATTCGCATTGGTATTGATAAATTCATGTCACGTATACAATGAAAGCTTTTTTTGTTTCTGTGCTTTTCAATTAAATCAGATAATATTATACTTGAATACAGTCACGCCATGCACAAATATAACAGGTACAGTAAAGAGAAATTTACCGGTGTACAATATATATAGTTTTGCAGAATTGTAGCAGCAGCAGGGGCTAGTGGAATCAAGGGATATGGGGAGAAGGTAGGCACGGGTTATTGATTGGGGATGATCAGCCATGATCACAATGAATGGAGGTGCTGGCTCGAAGGGCCGAATGGCCTCCTCCTGCTCCTATTTTCTATGTTTCTATGTAACAGTTCCTGGGAAAAAGTCCAAGATAAAATGCAGGTTAAATTAATCTTTTTAAGAAGTAGCAATTTTATTGAGCAAGTCTACAGATAATTCCAAGAAATAGGACAATGCATCAAATATGAAAATAAAAGTAAAGCTTATCTTATCATGAGAGGAAGGAGTTAATAAACTAATTATTTTAGTTTTAGTTTTAGTTTTAGATTTAGACATACAGCGTTGAACCAGGCTCTTCGGCCCATCGGGTCCGTGCTGACCAGCGATCACCCCATATGTTAGTTCTATCCTATACTCTAGGGACAGTTTACAGAAGCCAATTAATCTACAAACCTGTATGTCTTTGAAAAGTGGGAGGAAAGATTGGAAAGACTTGGCTTGTATTCACTGGAATATTGAAAGATGAGAGGGGATCTTATAGAAACGTATAAAATTATAAAGGGACTGGACAAGCTAGATGCAGGAAAAATGTTCCCAATGATGGGGGAGTCCAGAACCAGGAGTCACAATCTAAGAATAAAGGGGAGGCCATTTAAAACTGAGATGAGAAAAACCTTTTCACCCAGAGAGTTGTGAATTTGTGGATTTCTCTGCCTTAGAAGGCAGCAGAGGCTAATTCACTGGATGAATTTAAAAGAGAGTTCAATAGAGCTCAAGGGGCTAGCGGAATCAAGGGATATTTGGAGCAGGTAGGCATGGGTTACTGATTGTGGGTGATCACAATGAATGGTGGTGCAGGCTCGAAAGGCCAAATGGCCTCCTCTTGCACCTACTTTCTATGTTTCTATAAAACTGGAGCACCCGGAGAAATCCCACATGGTCACCGGAAGAGCGTGCAAACTTCGTACAGACAGCACTCGTAGTCGGAATTGAACCCGGGTCTCTTGGCACTGTAAGGCAGCAGCACTGTGCCATTACGCCACTTCTTAACATTCCTCTTAACATTTGACCAGGATTCAGTGAAAACTCGCCACAATATGGGTGGCATAGGTGGCGTAGCGGTAGAGCTACTGCCTTACAGCAGCAGAAACTCGGGTTCAATCTTGACCACGGGTGCTTGTCCGTATGACGTTTGTACGTTCTCCCCGTGACCTGCGTGTTTTTTCTCCGAGATCTCTGGTTTCCTCCCAGACAAATTGGTTTGTAGGTTAATTGGCTTGGTATAAATGTAAAATTGTCCCTTGTGTGTGTAGGGTAGTGTTAATGTGCAGGAATCGTCGGTCTTTGCAGATTCAGTAGGCCGAAGGGCTTGTTTCCACGCTCTATCGCTAAACTAAACTAAATTAAACTAAACTGGAGTGAATGATAGTTGAAATAAAACATAATTTGTTATGAAGAAGGGTCTCGACCTGAAAAGTCACCATTCCTTCTCTCCAGAGATACTGCCTGTCCTGCTGAGTTACTCTAGCATTTTGTGTCTATCTTCAGTTTAAGCCGGCATCTGCAGTTCCTTCCTACATAAAACATAATCAAATTGTTTTGCTTACCTGCCAATGAAAGGGTGGTCAGGAACAGAGTAAAATGAATATTTTTCATGATTAATAATAATTTGTCAATCCTTCATATGAACGCCACGTTGCGCCGTGCACGTTTATCCAGATACTGTCATTTGCTGTCTATCTGGACTTAGTAAGGATAAAATGTTTGCAATAGATTGTGTAACCTCCCACTGCAAGGTTATCTGATGGGCAAGATAATGTTGCAAATGTCAAAGATATGTTTTCCCTGTTACGGAACTTTACTTCATCAGGTGATATCCAGTGTGTGCTTATTTGTATTTCTGGCATAGATCTCATAGACCATGTCACAACTGCTAGGTCATAGGAACCAGGACTTATGAAAGAAGAAGCTGTGTCTATAAGTTGTACGGACACATCTTGTGCAACATATGGTCTTTTTTCTTTTGCAGAATAACAGAATATTGAAAATCGGTGCTCGGAATGCAAAGTCTACAATTTTCTTTCGAGTTCCAGACATGAGAGCAATAGATCTGGTAGACACACAGAGCCTCTTGTCCGGAGTAGGAGAATCGAGTACCAGAGGACATATGTTTAAGGTGATGGGGGAAAAAATTAATAGCAACCTGAGGGGTTACTTTTTCACACAAAGGGTGGTGGGTGTATGGAACGAGCTGCCAGAGGACATAGTTGAGGCTGAGACTATTGCAACATTTAAGAAACATTTGGACAGGTACATTTGATAGGACAGGTTTAGAAGAACATGGGCCATGTGCAGGCAGGTAGGACTAATGTAGAAGGGACATGTTGGTCGGTGTGGGCAAGTTGGCCTGTTTCCATGCTGTATGAACCTATGACTCTATGACACTATCCACTGTGTATTTAATAGAACAGTACAGCACAGGAACTGGTCCATTCACCCACAATGTCCACACAGAACATGATGCCCAGTTAAACTAATCTTTCCTGCCTGCACGCGATGCTCATGTTGATATGTCATAGGAGCAGATTAAGGCCATTCAACCCTTCGAGTCTACTCCGCCAATCAATCATTGCAGATCTCTCAACCCCATTCAGCTGCATTCTCCCATAACCCTTGATACTCGAACTAATCAAAAATCCATCAATCGCCGATCTCTGATGCATACCGCGCCATTCTCTGCATATGCACATGCCTATCAACAAACAAAACTAAACAAAATGAATAAACTAAACTAAACTGAGTGGTGAATCTGTGGAGTTCTCTGCCACAGAAGGTAATTGAGGCCAGTTCGTTGGCCATATTTAAGAGGGAGTTGGATGTGGCCCTTGTGGCTGAAGGGATCAGGGGGTATGGAGAGAAGGCAGGTACAGGATACTGAGTTGGATGATCAGCCATGATCATATTGAATGGCGGTGCAGGCTCGAAGGGCCGAATGGCCTGCTCCTGCACCTAATTTCTATGTTTCTATGTTTCTAAACTAAACTATGTCTTCTGGTTCTTATCTCCTGTTCCCTCCCCTCCTCTTTCAGTCTGAAGAAGGGACCTGACCTGAAATGTCACCCATTCTTTTCTCTCCAGAGTTGCTGCCTGACTCACTAAGTTACTCCAGCGCTTTATGTTTATTCCCTGGTTCCTGATTCCCCTACCCTGGGTAAAATAATCTGTGCCTTTACCCTATTAAATCCCCCCATGATTTTATATACTTCTGTAAGATCACCTCCTAGCCTCTTTCGCTCCATGGAATAAAGTCCTAGTTTAATGCGGTGTCATTTATACATGGCACACACTGAAATGGTCCTGAAATAATGTGAAGAAACAGCTGTGACAAGACTTTGCATCTGCTGCAATATTTCACACAACATGTGTTGGGAAACAGTCTGCAGCAGCAACCCAGCTCTTTGATGATAAACCCATACTCTACGTAGAACATAGAATGAAGATAGACAGGAAAAACGGGAGTAACTCAGTGGGACAGGCAGCATCTCTGGAGAGCAGGAATGGGTGACATTTTGGGTCGAGACCCTTCTTCAGACTAAACTAAACTAAACTAATAAACTAAACTCAACTAAACTATGTCCTCTGATTCTTATCTCCAGTTCCCGCCCTTCTACTTTCAATCTGAAGAAGGGTCTTGACCTGAAATGTCACCCATTCCATCTCTGTGTAAAAGAAAATCTCCTTTAAACGTTGCCACTCTCACCTTAAAGCTGTGCCCTTTAGACTTCAGCATTTTCACCATGGGACAAAGATTCTACCTTTGATTTACATATATAGACTTTGCAATCAGAGAGATGAGAGGTGGAAAGAAAAGCTTTGTAATCCAAGCAAGCGTTTGTAAAATTTTAATACCAACATGGACGTAAAGAGGAGCACAATCATTTAAACATGAAAAGTGGTCACGTTTTGATAAAAAAAACAGTTTCTTGGAAGCTAGTAATCATTCGAATGCAAAGTTAGATTTAAAAGAAATGTGAGCCATCCAGGCAATAATACTACAGAAAATACTTTAAGTAAATTGTATTTCAATTTCTTAACACGTGGAATGCAGAAATTATTATTTAAAAGTCAGTAACTGTTACAAAAGACATTTTAAAACATAATTTTTTGAGTTACTGTCAAGTTGTAGTTCAAATCTGACAAAACAAACAAGATTTCAGTATCATTTGCACAAATACAAAGTTTAGTGATGCGTTTGTGTCAGGGAACAAGAATTCATTACTCAAAAGGATATTAGAACATAATTCATTATCAACCTTAACATAAAATGCAACTATTGTCTTCCTGGTTATCCATTGCATCACTGCAAACGGACTCAGTGAAGCCTTTTATTCCCTTTGCAATAAATTAAGAAGATTCAATTCATTCTCAGCCTCAAGTTGATTGTGTGTTTGACACTACATATGTTTCTTTACAAAACCACACTCCAGTGGTAAGACTCAATATCGTACAGGTCAACAAAGTCGCTCAGCAATCATCGATCAGCTGGGCAAAGGTTCTTGGACCACCTCGACCAAAATTAAAGCATTAATTAAGAGAAGGACCATTCTACTTGAGTCAACAGTGACTAAAGTACCAAAATGGTTCTGCAACTCAGGGCACATCTCAAAGGTGCCAAGTTGTGATCATGTAGCATCACATTGCAATATGAATTTAATATTGATGTTAGTTAAAGTTAATTCTTAAATGATTCACCTCGCACATTGGAGACTTAAATCTCCACAGATGTGTGTGGACAATGTGGACAATGTTGAACTGTGGACAGGTTAGTACCTCAAGTTGGATTTTTGGTGAAATTAGTTGGAGCTTATATATCAAAGTGATAATGATTGGATTGGATCCAATATAACAATGATGGAAAATGTAATTTCTGACTATGCCACTTGATATGGAATTGATAAAAGAGTACCTAGCCTTTCAGCCCAAGTGTTTATGATTCATTTGAATCTCATGCACCTGTCTCCTGTCCTCCATACACTGGTTCTCATCTTTTCTACATATCCCGTTCCTAGTCCCTTAGTCCTATGTCCTATCTCACTTCTCCTTAAAGGCACCTATTATCCATCTGAATTACACTATTTTTACATTGCGATCCATGTTCTCTCCATTCTCTAAGCAATTGGCTAGCTTTGCCAAAAACAATGATGATAATAATATGCTTTCACAGATGCTTGTCATCTTCAAAACTTACACTAATTTGTCTTTTCCGCAGAGTTGTACTCAGACACAAAAGGACACCAAGTGCTGGAGTAACTCAGCGGGTCAGGCAGCATCTCTGGAGAACATAGGTGACGGGACCCTGGATTTTGGTCGCAACCCTTCTTCAGACCATAGTAAGGAGTATCTTTAACAATATTAAATTGTAAAGAGTTAACACTGTTGGGTTCCTACAGTTGGTAATGAGTGGTGTTACCTGTTGTGGTATAGTGGTATTTAGACTCTTGGTTACAGCAAGATGGGTTCACCATTCAATTGTAGGAATCAATAGTCTAATAGTCTTCACCCTAGATGTAGGAACTAATAATGTGAACATCACTCATTCTCAACTACAGTATCCACAAAGGTCATTCATCCATAATAATAAGTAGTATTAACATTATTCATTACCAACTGTAGCAGCCAACAGTATATCATCTCATGCTACCAAATCGAATAAATAATAGTAATAACTCGACTCCTATCCAGCCTAGGGCGGAAACATAATTCAGTCTCAACTGCAATAAACTATAGTGAAAGAGTCATGGAGTCATAGAGTGATACAGTGTAGAAACAAGCCCTTCGGCCCCAGTTGCCCACACCAGCCAACTTGTCCCAGGTACACTAGTCCCACCTGCTCATGTCTGGTCCATAAATCTCCAAACCTGTCCTACCCATACTGTTATCGGTAATCATAGAGTCGTTGTCATATAACAAGGAAACAGTCCTTTTGGCCCAACTTGCCCATGCCGACCAAAATGCCCAATCGACACTAGTCCCACCTGCCCGCGATTGGCACATATCCCTCTAAACGTCACAGATCCATAATCCACTCATTCCCATCTGCACCAACAATTAGGTTTCAATAACCCTCATTTCTAACTGTGGCTACAAACCATGTGAGCACTACCTGTCTTGGAGTACGCTAACTACTATTTTTAGGTCACTCATCCCCAATTGTGTTAACATAGCATTTCCAACTTCAGTAATTAATGTTCTTAACACCACTCATTCACAACTGCAATAACAAAGTGTAGGTTTAACACAGGTTTTAACCAAAAGGCAATTATGAGAAAGGTCTTGTGGATCATGATTGGGGTGGCCGAGCGGTAGAGTTGCTGCCTTACAGCGTCAGATCGGGGATCGATCCTGACTATGTGTTTTGTCGGTACGGAGTTTGTACATTTATCCTAAAACCGTGTGGGTTTTTGCAGGGTGGTCCGGTTTCCACCCACACTCCAAAGACACAGTTTCTAGGTTAATTGGCTTTGGTAAAATTGTAAATTTTGTCCCTGATATATAGGATAGTGCTAGTAAACGGCAGATCGCTGATCGGCGCGGTCTCGGTGGGCCGAAGGGCCTGTTTTCACGCTGTGCCTCTAAAGTCTAAGGAAAGATCAGTTGATAACCTCCCTTTTGAGTAAAATACAAAGCGTTCAGACTGCAGAAGGGTCCTGACTTGAAACGTTTCCTATCCATTCCTTCCACAGAAGCTGCCTGACCCATTATGCCAACACTGTCTTGTACTCAATATTCCAGCATCTGCAATTCCTCGTTTTTCCTTTCAGCTCTCTTCTTGTTTAGTTTAGTTTAATGTAGTTTAGAAATACAGTGCAGAAACAGGACCTTCGGCCCAATGAGTCTGAGCCAACTGGCGATCCCCGCAAATTAACACTTTCCTACACACACTAGAGACAATTTACAAATGTACCAAGCCAATTAACCTACAAAGCTGTACGTCTTTGGAGTGTGGGAGGAAACCGGAGCTCCTAGGGAAAACCCACGCGGGTCACGGAGAAAACATACAAAATCCGTACAGACAGCATCCATAGTCAGCATCGAACCCATGTCTCTGGCACTGCACGGCAGCAACTCTACCTCTGCGCCACCGTGCTGCTATTTCTGTGTCTCCCAGCGGCTCAGCCCACAGTTGTGGTCTGTGGTTGGAAATGAAGCAAAGATCATTTCCCTTTAGTTGGTCAACAGGGGATAGAAGAAGCGTCTGTCATTGCTCCATCACAATGAATCATGCGCAGCTACATGCGTACCTTTAATACAGAACGAAACCTGGAGAGCAGAACACCAGGCCACAAAGATAGCACGGTGACGCAACGGTGGAGCTGCTGCCTCACAGCACCAGAGACCCGGGTTCGATTCTCACCACGGGTGCTGTCCATATGGAACTTGTACATTCCTCCTGTGACCACGTGGGTTTCCTCCGGGTGCTCCGGTTCCTCTCACATTCCAAAGATGTGCGGGTTTGAAGGTTAATTGGCTTCTGTAAATTGTCCCTAGTGTGTAGGATGTGAAATTGGGATAGCATGAAACTAGTGGGGAGCGGGTGATCGATGGTCGGCGAGGACTTTGTGGGCTGAATGGCCTGTAGGTCATTAGCTGTATATCTAAACTAAACTAAACTAAAGCCACAGCACATCAGTAACGTTAAGTGCAAATATGCAGTGCATGCATTATAAATAACTAAAGCCTACATCAACTATGTGTAAAATAAACTAATTATTAAATAGTGAATAATCAGGAAGAAATGTTAGTTGTATATGTTCCCTCATGTTGTTCTGGGGCTGTATGTAGCAGAATGGCACAGCCATTTTACATCAGACAGCCCAGAAATGCAAGGAACCATCAAATAACATTGTGTTTCAACTTCCTGTTCCTCAACATTATATCTGAAGCAGCACCTTCCACCTTTCCGTTTATCCCTGAATCTGAGAAAAGGGATATGGCACAGCGGTGCAGCGTTCAAGTTGCTGCCTCACAGCGCCAGAGACCCGGGTTCAATCCTAACTACAGGTGCTCTCTGTACGGAGTTTGTACGTTCTCCCTGTGACCGTGTGGGTTTCCTCCTGGTGCTCCGGTTTCTTCCCACACTCCAAAGACGTAAACGTTTTTTAAGTTAATCGGCTTCTGTGATAGTGTTTGTGTACGGGGTGATCGCTTGTCGGCACGGACATGGTGGGCCGAAGGCCCTGTTTCAGCACTGTATTTCTAAAGTCTAAAGCTTTTTTTCTGCTGGGGAATGACTGTGTATTTAAGTAGGATATTAGTGATGTTGACTAAGATATTGCATCTTAGGTTAGATGGGCAGGTTCGTTTCGAAGAGTCAGCTATTCAGCTCCTTGAACCTCTTCTACAGATCAATTGGATCGTGGCTGATTTGTATCTAGAACTATCTTGGGTCGTGAAGATAAGATTCCCCAGCCTAGCAAACGTTTCAATTGATCTCCCTCCCCTATGTCCCAGTGCACCTCAGCAAGTATTTGGGAGAGGAAATCACATATTTCCATTTCATTTTGGGTGAAGAATAGAACCAAGATCCAATTGACTTCCCCTTAGCAAAAAAAACACCTGGAAGAAATAAATGGGCCAAGCAACATCTGCAGAGACAAAGTAATGCTCGATGTTTTGGCTCAGACACATCGTCCATCGCTTTGCGTTCACAGATGTTGCTGGCTTGCTGAGTTCTTCCAGCAGTTTTTAATGTGGGATTATGACCTGTGGATGGACACAAAGCGCAAAATGACACGTGTATCCAAATGGAATAAGTTGTGACTTAGAGGGATGTTGTTCTGCGAAGAACGGCTCGAACATCAGGGGAAGAATTTTACTTTTTGAAAACAATTGTTGAATACTCTATCGGTTCTGAGTTTGGAGGCTCAGTAACCGGCGGCTTGCTCTCTTCTTGAATCTTGGAAGGGCTGACGTTATCATACATGGCGGAGTCTTCCTGGCGGTTGTTGCTCTGCTGGATTGCCACGGTGGCGTAGGTAACTCCGGCTTCCATCTCTTTGGCCAACTGCGGACATTGAGAAGGAAAAAAAGAAAACCGACGTGTTAGAAACAAGGAACTGCAGATGCTGGCTTACAAAAAAAAATCACCCAGAGTGCCGGAGTAACTCAGTGGGTTAGACAGCATCTCTGGAGAACATGGATGGGAGCAGTTTCTAGTCGGGACCCTTCTTCGGACTCTGGCACCGGGTCTGAAGAAGGGTCCCGACTCGAAATGTCACATATCTATGTATGGAGTTTGTACATTCCCCCCTTTTTCCTCCATTCAACAACTGAACCATCCTCTCACCGACGAGAGCGGTCCTGACCTACGGTCTACCTCATTGCAGACTTTTGATCTATCTTTAATTGGACTTTACTAGACTTGAACTAAACGATATACCCTTTATTCTGTATCTGTACACTGTGGACGGTTTGATTGTAATCATGTCTCGTCTTGCCGCTGGCTGGATAGCACGCAACAAAACTGCTTTTCACTGTACCCCAGATTATCATGAAAATAATAAACTAAACTAAAACGAAACTAAACTCAGACTCGGAGATCCTCCTGCTCCACAGGATTGAGACAGTGGATTTGTGCAGCTTGGGACTAGTTTTGAATTTAACACACTTCGATAAATAAGAGATTTAGACACTTAGATATGGATGAGTGGGGATCTTATAGAAACATATAAACATTTTAAGGGATTGGACAGGCTAGATGCAGGAAAAATGGTCACCGATGTTGGGGGAGTCCAGAACCAGGGATCACAGTTTAAGGATAAAGGCCATTTAGGACTGAGATGATGAAAAACTTTTTCAGCCAGAGAGTTGTGAAACTGTGGAATTCTCTGCCACAGAAGGTAGTGGAGGTCAATTCACTGCATGTTTTCAAGATAAAGTTAGATTTAGCTCTTTGGGCTAACGGAATCAAGGGATATGGGGAGAAAGCAGGAACAGGGTACTGATTCTAGATAGACAATAGACAATAGGTGCAGGAGTAGGCCATTCAGCCCTTCGAGCCAGCACCGCCATTCAATGTGATCATGGCTGATCATCCCCAATCAGTACTCCATTCCTGCCTTCTCCGATCATACTGAATGGCAGTGCTGGCTCAAAGGACCGAACGGCCTACTCCTGCACCTATTTTAAAAAAAAATATGCATGCAAAAAGTAAACACTGATTAATTGAAGATGTACTTTTGTCCAACAAACTAAACTGCTGGCTCTAGCAATAATATATTTCTCAGTAAAACAAACAGTGGTGCTGGAGCCAATAACATTTGTACAAGAAAGAAAGTTGTTGATTAACAAAGATGTGCAACTTTGTAGGTTGTTTGGGCTCCGTTAAACACATTGCTCCTAATGTGCAGGCAGTAAATGAGAAAGTGGGATAACATAGAAAGAGTATGAATGGGTGGTTGGTGGTTGGCATGGGTGGGCCAAAGGGCCTGTTTTCATGCTGTGTCTCTAAACTAAATTCAAGTAACGAAGTTTGATATTGGTTTAGTTTAATTTAGTTTGGATATACAACATGGAAACAAGTCTTCTGCCCGCCAAGTTCCTGCTGGCCACCAAGTGCTTCTATCTCACACACTGGGGACAATTTTACAGAAGCCAATTAACATACAAACCCATATGACTTTGGGACGTATGGGTTTGTAAGTAAAATTGGCGGTCTCTGCATGGTTACAATCAAATCGTCCACAGTCTTTGAGAATGATCAGCCATGATCACATTGAATGGCAGTGCTAGTTCGAAGGGCCGGACGGCCTACTCCTGCACCTATTGTTTATTGTCTATTGTCTATTGTACAGATACAGAATAAAGGGTCTGATGTTTAGTGCAAGATAAAGTCCAGTAAAGTCCAATTGAAGATAGATGAAAGGTCTCCAATGAGGTGGATGGGAGGTCAGGACCACTCTTGTGGGTGGATGGTTCAATTGTCAAGTAGAGGAAACCGAAGGCAGAGGAAAACGGGATAAATCTTAATCCAAGGATCATTACACACTCTCAAATCGACAGAAGAATCCCATGAAAGGACACAAAGGGCTGGAGTAACTCATCGGGTCAGGCAGCATCACTGGAGAACATGGATAGATGACATTACAGATTCAGACCCTTCTTCAAACTTTGAAGCTAACATATCTTAAGAAGGGTCTTGATCTGAAACGTCACCTATAAGTGGGGCGGCACGGTGGTGCAGCAGTAGAGTTCCTGTCTTGCAGCACCAGAGACCCGAGTTCGATCCTGACCACGGGTGCTGTCTGTCTAGAGTTTGTACATTCTCCCCATGACTGCGTGGGTTTTCCCTGGGTGTTCTGGTTTCCTCCCACACTCCAAAGACGTACAGGTTTGCAGGTTAATTAGCTTCGGTAAAAATTGTAAATTGTCCCTAGTGTGTAGGATAGTGCTAGTGTATGGGGATTGGTGGTCGGCGTGGACTCGGTGGGCCGAAGGGCCTGTTTCCGCGCTGTATCTCTAAACGAAACTAAACACTTTGTGTCTTTTTGTGTATTATCCAGCATGTGCAGTTTTTTGTTTCTACATAAAAATCCTCTGGGTTTACTTAGTAAAAGAGCAGGAGAACTGCAATTGACGTCCTTGCCAATAGTTTGTCCTTTACCCACACTGCTTAGAGAAACGTGAAAAGAGATTATCTGGTTGTTATCATGTTTCCATGGGAGGAGTTGTTGAACTGGAGAAGCTTGGCTGAACGTACAATCAGGACATTGAACTGATAAAGGTGAACAGGACTGGGATTCATCGAAGGGCAACGTTTTTGATTTATAGGAAAAGTCCAGCAGCCAGAGTAAAGCAGATGTTTGTGCATTGACTAAATAGGATAGCCCCTTAGTTAGCGTAGACTTGATGGTCCGAAATGGTGTTCATCTATTTTATAACAAAATATGAAATTACGGATCAGAAGAGCGAGTGGCGCAGCGGTAGAGCACAAGGGATTTGCACGTTCTCCCTGTGACTGCGTGGGTTTCCTCCAGGTTCTCTGGTTTCCTCCCACATCCCAACGACATGCGGGTTTGTAGGCTAATTCTTCTTGTTCTTAAGCCCTTTGCTCCTCTAGAGAGCATAGGCCATTGACAAATGTCCTCCGCCTCCCTCGGCTGTTGGCAGTTCGTTCGAGATCTCCCCATGTAGGCTAATTGGCCTCTGGCAAATTTCCCTTAGTGCGTAGGGAGTAGATCACAAGTGGCCTTATATAGAACTTGATTGTAACCATGCATGTGTAGGAAGGAACAGCTGACGCTGGTCTATAGCAAAGATAGACACAAAGTGCTGGAGTAACAAAGTGGGTCAGGTAGCATCTCTGGAGAAAAGAAATAGGTGACATTTCATGTTGGAACCCTTCTTCAGACTGTAGATGTCATCATGTATAGTCTTTTAGCTGATTGGATAACAAAGAAGCATTTCACTGTACCTCGGTACATGTGACAATAATAAACTAAACTAAGCTAGTGTGAACGGATGTTAGATGGCTGGCATGGACTCGGTGGGCCGAAGGGCCTGTTTCCATGCTGCATCTTTCAATCATGAGTGTGAGTGGCAGGAATGGAGCATTTAATAGTTATAGTACATCAACACATGTAGTCAATTCAAAGAAATACAGTCAATAATTAAAAGTAAAGATATTATATTGGAAAGCATGAACCGGTTCCTATAAAATAGCAACTTGTGAACTGCTGTGGTCACCCAGTTATAGGAAGGACCTCATTATGCTGGGAAGGATGCAGAGAAATCTCACAAGGATGTTACCTGGAGTTATAATGAGATGATGGATAGGCTCACGATGAGACTTCTTTCTCTGGAGCAGAGGAGGTTGAGGCATGTACAAAATGATCAGGGGCCTAGACTCATAATCTTTATCCCTGGGTAGGGGAGTTTAAAATTAGAGTTTTAAAATTTGAGGTAAGCAGGAACAGATTTACAAGGGACCTTTTAAATCTTTCCTCCCCAGGATTGATCTTGGGCATGTTTAAGAATGAACTGCAGATGCTGGAAAAATCGAAGGTAGACAAAAATGCTGGAGGAACTTAGCGGGTGAGGCAGCATCATCGGAGGATGCTGCCTCACCCGCTGAGTTTCTCCAGCATTTTTGTCCACCTATGGCATGTTTAAGGAGAGATACAGTTCACATTTTAAATGTGTCGGGAAGGAACTGCAGATGCTGGTTGAAACCAAAGATGGACACAAAATGCTGGAGTAACTCAGCGGGACAGGCAGCATCTCTGGAGAGAAGGAACGGGTGACGTTTTGGGTGGGCACGGGTCTGAAGAAGGGTCTCGACCTGAAACATCACCCATTCCTTCCTTCCAGAGATGCTGCCTTTCCCGCTGAGATACTCCAGCATTTTGTGTCAATCTTTGGCTCACATTTTAAAGTTTGGTTACTCCACTCTGAAAGGGTTTACACCATTAATTGCAGTAGTAGATAACATTTGTTGACCGAGATATCTTAGTTGCAAATAAAGAAGGTTGGTATAACAATTGCAACGCGCCCCTTAAATAATTTTGCAGGCACTGAAACGTCCAGTGTTGCCAAAAGTTTGTAGGCCTTACCATAGAGTTTGACTTCGGGACAGAGTTCTCTATTGTTGAGTCTCCTTCCTTCTTATCTGAAAAAAACACAAAAATATTAAGTCACGCCAATCGGAAAAGTTTTTTTAAATGTAATTAAATGTAAATGTAATTTCTAAAATACACTGGGGTTTTTTTAACATGCACACCCAAATGTTAAAAGAAAACCCTAGATAGATGCTGTGTCAATAAAGAGTCATAGAGAGTCATAGAGTGACACAGTGTGGAAACAGGCCCTTCAGCCTAACTTGCCCACAACGGCCAACAATGTCCCAGCTACACTAGTCACACCTGCCTGCGATTGGTCCATATCCCTGAAACCTTATCCTATCCATGTAAAGATTTAGACTTTGGAGATACAGAGTGGAAACAGGCCCTTCAACCCACCGAGTCCGCGCTGAGTAGTGATCATCCCGTACACTAGCACCATTGAGCTCACTCGGGGCAATTTACAATTTACCGAAGCCAATTAACTTACAAACCTGTACGTTTTTGGGGATGTTGGTGGAAACCGGAGCACTCAGAGAAAACCTTTTGCAGACACAGGGAGAATGTACTGGCTCCTTATAGACAGCACCCGTAGTCAGGATCGAACCTTGGTGTCTTGCGGTGCGAGGCAGCAACTCTACCACTGCGCCACCGTGTCACACTGAGATTTCCTGGTCTTTTTTAGAATCTTGGCCCACTCACCTGTCCCTTCACCTTCAATCTCCTGCATTCCTTTAAATTCTACTTTACAGCCATCCACACGTTCACTCGAACCTGTGAACAATTAAATGCAAAGGCCGAGCTTTAAAGATTGAGTCAGATCAACAATTATCAACCTGGTGTGAATAGTGATGCAGATTAGTTTTTCAGTTTTAGTTTTAGTGATACAGCGCAGAAACACGCCCTTTGGCCCACCGTGTCCGCGCCGACTAGCGATCCCCGTACACTAACACTATCCTACACATTAGGGACAATTTACAATTATACCAAGTCAATTAACCTACAAATTTATACGTCTTTGGAGTGTGGTAGGAAACTGGAGCACCCGGAGAAAACGCTCGCAGGTCACACACGATAACGTACAAACTACAGCACCCATAGTCAGGATCGAACCTGGGTCTCTGGTGCTGTAAGGCAGCAACTCTACCGCTGTGCCACTATGCTGTCAGATTAGTTGAAAGTTGTTTTGGATCATTTGTGTTAATTGGGCAGGATGAGATCTGTTGCTCAACAATGACTTCCCGTGTTGTTTGCTGTGCTTAGCTTACTTAACATCGCTAGTTTACTTAACAGATGCAACACAGAAAGCATACTGTCAGTTTGCGTCACAGCTTAGTTTGGGAACAGCCCTGCCAAAGCCGGCAGAAAATCGCAGAGAGTTGTAGATGTAGCTCAGACTCCCCACTCCATCTACACTTCACGCTGCCTCGGAAAAGCAACCAACATAATCAAAGTCTTGTCCCACCCCGGTCATTCCTTCTTTTCCCTGCTCCCGTCAGGCAAAAGATATACAAGCTTGAAGGCGCGCATCACCAGACTCAGCACCAGCTTCTTTTCCTCTTTTATTAGCCTTTTGAATGGTAGCTTCCGTAAGCTAAGGTACTGTCCGATGCGCCTCTTCCCCATTTCAGATATTGGACTTTGTCTCTCAAACTGATGCTCTACAATGCTGAGAACTATATTCTGCACTCTGTATCTTCTCCTTTGCTCCATCTATGGGACTTATGTGTGACTTGATTGTATTTATGTATAGTAGTATGTGATCTGTTTGGACAGCATGCAAAACAAAGCTTCTCACTGTACCTCAGTACGTGACAATAATAATCCTCAACATAAACCAAAGACCGAATTTTATACAGAAATAATTTAATCTAAAGAATTGAACTGTGTCTTGGGGTTACAATGGATATTTTGGTATGTTGTAGTAATATGCAGTAATTTCTGCCTAATCTACATATCTTGCTGCTCAAACTAAACAAAGACACAAAACACTAACTCATAACAGAACATCAATATATAATTTAACATGCCATTGGGGGAGACGAGAAATAGGGGTCACAGTTTACGAATAAGGGGTAGGCCATTTAGGATTGAAATGAGGACTTTTTTTTTTACCCAGAGAGTAGTGAATCTATGGAATTATTACCCATATCAGCCATCTGAGGTATGGTTTTACCAAATCATGCCAGCAGGGCTAACAGGGGAATATTTTCTTATATTCCCCTTTCTAGCCAACCCTATGGAGTTTGCCTGTTTAAACAGCGGGGAATATAACCTTATAATTCCCCTGGTCTCACATCCGGGAACGTGACGCTGCGTGATCACGCTGCGTGGGAAATTTAAAATTTATTCTCAAAAAAAAAAATGGCTGCCGTTTGCGAGAAAAGGTTCCCGTTTTAAAACTTCGACCTTCACATTGTCACATAAATGAATGACATAAATTACATAAATGAAACATAAATGTTACATTGTTTTAGTACCCTTATATACAATGTTGCAATGGTTTTAGTACCCTTCTTTACAATGTTGCAATGCATATTGCAAAATGTATAGATACATTCATATCATATGAGATGTTCAGATTTTCCTCTAGATGTCTGATAATGGGTAATAATAACAATATTGACTGTCCTCTTTCGGGAGATACGACATATATTGCCCTCACTAGATCCATATTGCCCTCGTCTTCGACTCGGGCAATATGAATCTACTTCAGGCAATATATGTCGTATCCCCCTCAAGGCCAGTCAATATTCTATTATTCTCTGCCACAGAGGGAAGTGGAGTTCAATTCACTGCATATTTTCAAGAGAGAGTTAGATTTAGCTCTTAGGGCTAAAGGAATCAAGGGTTATGGTGAAAAAGCAGGAACGGGGGTACTGATTTTAGATGATCAGCTAAGATCGTATTGAATGGTGGTGCTGGCTCGATGGGTTGAATGGCCTACTCCTGCACCTATTTTTCTATGTTTCTATCAAACAAGATTACTTAGCAGGTAGTTAAACAGGAGATGGAGACAAAAAGCTGGAGTAACTCAGCGGGTCAGGCAGCATCTCCGGTCAAAAGGAATAGGTGGTGTTATGGGTCAAGACCCTTCTTCAGACTGAGGGTCGTGGGAAAAGGAAACAAGAGATATAGACGGAGATATAGAGAGATAGAGAACAAATGAATGAAAGATATGCGTGGACATAGAGTTGGTGAGCAGGAGGACTCGTAGAGGGGGAGCAGTGAGAGAGGATGTCACAGAACTCTCGTCGGAGAGGGGGGAGAACTTCTTCAAAGTAGGCATTCCTTGAGGAGATATGGCAGTGAAGCAGATGAAATGTGTAGGAAGGAACTGCAGATGCTGGTTTAAACCAAAGATAGACACAAAAAGCCAGAGTAACTCAGCGGGTCAGACAGCATCTCTGGAGTAACGGAAAAGGCAATGTTTTGGGTCGAGGCCCTTCTTCACTGAGAGTTGGGGGAAAGGGAAATGAAAGATATGGAACAAACGAGCAAACGATATACGTGGTCGTAGAGTCGGAGAGCAGGAGGAATCACAGAGGGAGCGCAGCAAGAGAGGATGCTGCTGAACTCTCAGGGCCTCTTTTATTAACAAAAGAATCATTTCATATTAGCCAGCTCACTCATCTCGTGTGTTGATAATTGTTCGGGAAAGTATAGCTGTTTTGTTTCTTTCCACAGTACCAGACAGGGGGTGGACTTGACTCTGACAAAACTGCTGACAAATGGTCCCTTTAATTAGCACATAAAAATCACCTTTGTGCAGCTCACGTGGCTCTCTAAGAGTTTAAGACCGTCAGCAAGGAACAATGCATGCAGCTTTGTACCACACACAAATTGTCTCAACGTTAGTGGCAATCATGTCACCATTATATTGTACTGAATAGACAGACAGAGTAACAGAACTCCTATTCTTCCAAAGAGATACAGGAGGTTCCAGCAATTCTGGCAGACTCCTTTAATGAGATCTATGCCAGAATGAAATAAAAAAATATGAGGTTATTGAAATGAAAATATGAGGAGATTTCTGTCTGACAACATGCATACAGTTCTCAAATGCAGATGCGTTTAGATCATTGCAAACCAAGATTCAACCATTGAAACAATGCTTTAAATTCTGCTTGGGTAGCTTACAACTTAACGACATGGACATTGAATACTTTAATTTTAAGTAACATCCCACCCCATTCTCTTTCTCCCCCCTTCCCCTCCTCCCTTTCCTGACCCTGGTACAGACTCATTCTTCCACTGTCCCAACCAGTCTTTCCTCCTGTCCCTTCCGTCCCCTTCCACTTCTGTCCTCCTCCCATGCCCCCCCCTTCCCCCCTCCCTCCTTCTGGCTTAACATTTCACTTCTCTTTATAAACGCGCACCTCCAGATTCAGGGGCAGTTTCTTCCCAGTTGTTATCAGGCAACTGAACCATCCTACCACCAACTAGAGAGCGGTCCTGACCTCCCATCCACCTCATTGGAGCCCCTTGGGCCTATCTTCAAATGGACTTTACAGGAATTTATCTTGCACTAAATGTTATTCCCTTTATAGCGTATCTGTAGATGGTCGATTGTAATCAATGTTTAGTCTTTCTGCTGACGGGACAGCAGGCAACAAAAAATATTTTCACTGTACCTCAGAACACACAATAATAAACTAAACTAAGCATGTGTCTATCCTCTTCCCCTTATAAACACTCTATTATCTTTTTTGCCTTTGATCCCTTTTTATCATCATTTTGTCTCTGTTTTCACTCCAACCATTGTCCACCCATCTGCCAATCAGAAATCCCCCACAACTGTGTTCAACTCACACTTGGAGATATTTTTCTCTTCTTTTTTTTCTTTTTTTTATAAGGAGGTATAAGGAGCTGCAGATGTAGATTTAGATTTTCCAGCTCTCATTTGCCTTGCTTTGTCCCGCCACAACTCATTTCCAGCTTTCTCTCCTCCAATGCAATGTGTCTGAAGACGGGTCCTGCCCTGAAAGGTCACCTATCTAAGTCCTCCAGAGACAGGCACAAAGAGCTAGAGTAACTCCCAGCGGGACTGGCAGCATCTCTGGAGTAAAGGAATGGGTGACGTTTCGGGTCAAGACCCTTCTTCAGACTAGTCAGGGGAAAGGAAAACGAGAGATATACACGATGATGTAGAGAGATAAAGAACAATGAATTAAAGATATGCAAAAAGTGACCATGATAAACGAAACAGGCTATTATTAGCTGTTTGTTGGGTGAATACGAGAAGCTGGAGCGACTTGGGTGGGGGAGGGATAGAGAGAGAGGGAATGCCGAGTTTACTTGAAGTTAGAGTAGTCAATATTCATACCATTGGGCTGTAAGCTGCCCCAACAAAAGATTAGATGCTGTTCCTCCAACCTTTTGTGTCTATCTTCAGTTTAAACCAGCATCTGCAGTTCCTTCCTACACATTATTTCCTCCAGAGATGCTGCTTGACCCACTGAGTTACTCCTGCACTTCACGTTTAGTTTAGTTTTTTTAGTTTAGAGATTAGTTTAGAGATACAGTGCGGAACCAGGCCCTTCGGCCCACCAAGTCCTCGCCAACCAGCGATCCCCGCACACTTACACTATCCTACACACTAGGGGGCAATTTACAATTATTTCGAGTCAATTAACCTACAAATCTGCTGGTCTTTGGAGTGTGGGAGGAAACCGGAGATCCAGGAGCAAACCCACACAGGTCACGGGGAGAACGTGCAAACTCCGTACAGACGAGAACACGCAGGATCGAATCCGGGTCACTGGCGCTGTGAGGCAGCAACTCCTTCGCTGCGCCACCGGGCTGCCCTAAAAATGAACGCCCGAACAGGGACTTGAACCCTGGACCCTCAGATTAAAAGTCTGATGCTCTACCGACTGAGCTATCCGGGCCCTCTTGTTCTATGCATGTTCCCAACATCTGCAGATCCTTGTGTCCACAAACATTTAAACTAGGTACATGTCATCCAGCTAGTGTGTGCCGCTGAAACGAGAAACCTTGCTTTAGTTTCTGAACTTACCATTATTTTTGTTCTTTCTAATTTTTCTGATAACCAGGAACAGGAGTCCGAAAAACATGATCGTTAGTATTCCAAAGACTAGTCCAATTATTAAGAAAAACCTTGACGGTTATGAAAAAGAGAAAATCATTAAAATAATTGCAGACATATCAGCTCACATATCAGAGAAAGATAATAATGAACAATTATGCAAAATTTTATTATTTCTGATTTTATGTAGGGTATCACTTTCTAACCTCTCAGTATAGTCAAAGTTGCAGGCAACACCTTTGCATTTGTTTAATTCTAGAAGTTTTTAATTTTTAGTTTAAAGATTCAGCGTGGAAACAGGCGCTTCGGCCCACCGAGTCCACACCGACCAACTATCACCCGTTCATTCTAGTTCAATCCTACACACTAGGGACAATTTACCTACAAACGTGCACGTCTTTGGGATATGAGTAGAAACCAGAGCACCTGGAGAAAACCCACGTGGTCACAGGGGGAACGTAAAAACTCCAGACAGACAGCACCCGTAGTCAAGATCGAACCAGGGTCTCTGGCGCTGTGGGGCAGCACTGTGTTACCCCTATTCCATATCCATACCATTCCCCTCAGTTTTACATTTTTCAAAGCTGGTTCTTCTTTTAGATTTTAAACTTTAGACTTCAGGGAAGCAGGCCCTTCGGCCCATCGAGTCCACGCCAACCAGTGATCATCCTGTACACTAGAATTATCCCTCACACTGGGGCCAATTTACAATTTTATCAAAGTCAATTAACCTACAAACCCGCACGTCTTTGGGATGTGGGAGGAAATTGGAGCATCCATGCGTTCAAAAGGAGGACGTACAAACTCCACACAAACAGCACCCGTAGTCAGGAATGAACCAGGGTCCCTGGCGCTAAGGCAGCAACTCTACCACTGCGCCACGATGCCACCTTAGCATGACCATATTCAGTTCATTGGTGTTGCTGTTCTTGCATAGAAACATAGAAACATAGAAATTAGGTGCAGGAGCAGGCCATTCGGCCCTTCGAGCCTGCACCGCCATTCAATATGATCATGGCTGATCATCCAACTCAGTATCCTGTACCTGCCTTCTCTCCATACCCCCTGATCCCTTCAGCCACAAGGGCCACATTTAACTCCCTCTTAAATATGGCCAACGAACTGGCTTCAATTACCTTCTGTGGCAGAGAATTCCACAGATTCTCCACTCTCTGTGTGAAAAACGATTTTCTCATCTCGGTCCTAAAAGACTTCCCCCTTATCCTTAAACTGTGACCCCTTGTCCTGGACTTCCCCAACATCGGGAACAATCGTCCTGCATCTAGCCTGTCCAACCCCTTAAGAATTTTGTAAGTCTCTATGAGATCACCCCTCAATCTTCTAAATTCCAGCGAGTCCAAGCCGAGTCTATCCAGTCTTTCTTCATATGGAAGTCGTGCCATCCCAGGAATCAGTCTGGTGAACCTTCTCTGTACTCCCTCTATGGCAAGAATGTCTTTCCTCAGATTAGGAGACCAAAGCTGTACGCAATACTCCAGGTGTGGCCTCACCAAGACCCTGTACAACTGCAGTAGAACCTCCCTGCTCTTGTACTCAAACCCTTTTGCTATGAATGCCAACATACCATTTGCTTTCTTCACAGCTTGCTGCACCTGCATGCCTACTTTCAATGACTGGTGTACCATGACACCCAGGTCTCGCTGCATCTCCCCTTTTCCTAATCGGTCACCATTCAAATAATAATCTACCTTCCTGTTTTTGCCACCAAAGTGGATAACCTCACATTTATCCACATTATACTGCATCTGCCATGCATTTGCCTACTCACCCAGTCTATCCAAGTCATCCTGCAGCCTCCTAGCATCCTCCTCACAGCTAACACTGCCCCCCAGCTTCGTGTCATCGGCAAACTTCGAGATGTTGCATTTAATTTATCCAATGACTATCGACCTGTGGCACTAACGCCTGTGGTGATGAAGTGCTTTGAGAGGTTGATCATGGCGCAAATCAACTCCTACCTTGACAAAAACCTGGACCCACTGCAGTTCGCTTACCGCCACAACAGATCAACGGTGGACGCGATCTCGCTGGCCCTCCACTCCGCTCTGGACCACTTGGACAACAAAAACTCATATGTCAGGCTGTTATTCATTGACTACAGCTCGGCATTTAACACAATCATCCCCTCCAAGCTGGTTACCAAACTCGCAGAACTGGGTCTCTGCGCATCCCTCTGCAATTGGATCCTCGACTTCCTCATTCACAGACCACAGACTGTTCGTATTGGTGGAAATGTGTCAGACTCGATAACAATCAGCACGGGAGCACCTCAAGGCTGCGTGCTCAGCCCTCTGCTGTACTCACTCTATACTCATGACTGCGTAGCCGGTCATAGTGCGAACTCCATCATCAAGTTTGCTGACGACACCATTGTAGTGGGACATATCACTGATGGGGATGAGTCGGAGTACAGAAGAGAGATCGAGCGACTGTCCATATGGTGCCAGCACAATAACCTGGCCCTCAACACCAGCAAAACCAAGGAACTGATTGTGGACTTTGGAAGGAGTAGGATGGGGACCCACAGTCCTGTTTATATCAACGGGTCGATGGTTGAAAGGGTCAAGAGCTTCAAATTCTTGGGCGTGCACATCTGTGAAGATCTTTCCTGGTCCGAGAACACAGATGCAATTACTAAGAAAGCTCATCAGCGCCTCTACTTCCTGAGAAGATTACGGAGAGTCGGTCTGTCAAGGAGGACTCTCTCTAACTTCTGCAGGTGCACAGTAGAAAGCTTGCTGACTGGTTGCATCGTGGCTTGGTTCGGCAACTTGAGCGCCCTGGAGAGGAAAAGACTACAAAAAGTAGTGAACACTGCCCAGTCCATCATCGGCTCTGACCTTCCTTCCATCGAGGGGATCTATCACAGCCGTTGCCTCAAAAAGGCTGGGAGCATCATCAAGGACCCACACCACCCCGGCCACACACTCGTCTCCCTGCTACCTTCGGGTAGAAGGTACAGGAGCCTGAGAACTGCAACAACCCGGTTCAGGAATAGCTACTTCCCCACCGCCATCAGGCTATTAAACCTGGCTCGGACAAAACTCTGAACATTAATACCCCTCCATCTGTTATTTGCACTTTATTAATTTATTAATTAATGTGTGTATTTAAGTATATAACTGTAGTCAATGCCTACTATGTTCTGTTGTGCTTTGCAAAGAAAGAATTTCATTGTCCTGTCAGGGACACATGACAATAAACTCTTTTGACCTGACTTGACTTAATACCCTCATCCAAATCATTAATGTATATTGTAAATAGCTGGGGTCCCAGCACTGAGCCTTGCGGCACCCCACTAGTCACTGCCTGCCATCCTGAAAAGGAACCGTTCACTCCTACTCTTTGGTTCCTGCTTGCCAGCCAGTTCTCTATCCACATCAATACTGAACCACCAATAATGTGTGCTTTAAGTTTGTATACCAATCTCTTGTGTGGGACCTTGTCGAAAGCCTTCTGAAAGTCCAGATATAACACATCCACTGCTTCTCCCTAATCCACTCTACTAGTTACATCCTCAAAAAATGCAATAAGATTCGTCAGACATGATTTACCCTTCGTAAATCCATGCTGACTTTGTCCAATGATTTCACCACTTTCCAAATGCGCTGCTATCCCATCTTTAATAATTGACTCTAGCAGTTTCCCCACTACCGATGTTAGACTAACTGGTCTGTAATTCCCCGTTTTCTCTCTCCCTCCGTTTTTAAAAAGTGGGGTTACATTAGCTACCCTCCAATCCTCAGGAACTACTCCAGAATCTAAAGAGTTTTGAAAAATTATCATTAAGGCATCTGCTATTTCTGGGGCTACTTCCTTAAGTACCCTGGGATGCAGCCTATCTGGCCCTGGGATTTATCGGCCTTTAATCCATTCAATTTACCTAACACCACTTTCCGGCTAACCTGAATTTCACTCTTTTCCTCCATCTCATTTGACCCGCGATCCCCTGCTACTTCCGGCAAATTATTTATGTCTTCCTTAGTGAAGACAGAACCAAAGTAGTTATTCAATTGGTCTGCCATGTCCTTGTTCCCCATGATCAATTCACCCGTTTCGGACTGCAAGGGACCTACATTTGTTTTAACTAATCTTTTGCGCTTCACATATCGATAAAAACTTTTGCAGTCAGTTTTTATGTTTCCTGCCAGTTTTCTTTGATACTCCATTTTTCCTTTCCTAATTAAGCCCTTTGTCCTCCTCTGTTGGTCTCTGAATTTCTCCCAGTCCTCTGGTAGGCTGCTTTTTCTGGCTAATTTGTACGCTTCATCTTTTTCTTTGATACTATCCCTGATTTCCCTCGTTATCCACGGATGCGCCACCTTCCCTGATTTATTCTTTTGCCATACTGGGATGAACAATTGTTGTAGTTCATCCATGCAGTCTTTAAATGCCTTCCATTGCATATCCACCGTCATCCCTTCAAGAATCAATTGCCAGTCGATCTTGGCCAATTCACGTCTCATACCCTCAAAGTTACCTTTCTTTAAGTTCAGGACCCGTGTTTCTGAATTAACAATGTCACTCTCCATCCTAATGAAGAACTCAACCATATTATGGTCACTCTTGCCCAAGGGGCCACGTACAACAAGGCTGCTAACTAACCCTTCCTCATTACTCAATATCCAGTCTAGAATAGACTGCTCTCTCGTTGGTTCCTCCACATGTTGGTTTAGAAAACTATCCCGCATACATTCCAAGAAATCCTCTTCCTCAGCACCCCTGCCAATTTGATTCACCCAATCTATATGTAGATTGATGTCACCCATTATAACGGTTTTACCTTCGTTGCACGCATTTCTAATTTCCTGTTTGATGCCATCCCCAACTCCACTACTACTGTTAGGTGGCCTGTACACAACACCCACTAGCGTTTTCTGCCCTTTATTGTTTCGCAGCTCCACCCATATCGATTCCACATCCTCCAAGCTAATGTCATTCCTTTCTATTGCATTAATCTCCGCTCTAACCAGCAACGCTACCCCACCTCCTTTTCCTCTCTGTCTATCCTTCCTGAATATTGAATATCCCTGGATGTTCAGCTCCCAGCCTTGGTCACCCTGGAGCCATGTCTCCGTGATCCCAACTATATCATAATTATTAATAGCTATCTGCACATTCAACTCATCCACCTTATTACGAATGCTCCTCGCATTGAGACACAAAGCCTTCAAGCTTGTTTTTACAACACTCTTGGCCCTTTTACAACTATGTTGAAAAGTGGCCCTTTTAGATTTTTGCCCTGGATTTGTTTTCCTGCCACTTTTCACCTTGCTACCTATTGCACCTATCCTCATTTTACATCCCTCTGTCTCTCTGCTCACACATTTAAGAAACCCTCCACTTCTTATTCTCCGTTTGTTATTTTTTTCTTCTTTCCTCCCTACGTGTTGCATCTGACTGCTTCTCTTCTCTGTCTCCTGCCTCACAAACGGACTACTTGCCTTCTCTATTTGAGTCCCTCCCCCCAACTGATCTAGTTTAAAGTCTCCCCAGTAGCCTTTGCAAATCTCCCCGCCAGGATATTGGTTCCCCTCGGGTTCAAGTGCAACCCGTCCTTTTTGTACAGGTCACACCTTCCCCAAAAGAGGTCCCAATGATCCAGAAACTTGAATCTCTGCGCTCTGCACCAGTCCTTTAGCCACGCATTAATCCTCCACCTTGCTCCATTCCTACTCTCACTGTCGCGTGGTACAGGCAGTAATCAGGCAGTTACGAAATAGATATGCAGAAATTCTATATTTCCCACTTTAATTAATTAATTTATGCCTTTAAATTCTATTATTTTTATTATTATACTAAAATATTATTATTTTTATATATTGATCAATTTTTTATCAATATTTCTAATTTATCTAACATAATTCCTTTTTTTTACTGATATGTATAAAGGTACCAGATGCTGGTTCACACCGAAGATGGACACAAAATGCTGGAGTAACTTTGCGGGACAGGCAGCGTCTCTGGAGAGAAGGAATGGTTGACATTTCAGGTTGAGACGCTTCTTCAGGCTGAGAATCAGGGGAGAGGGAGACCTAGAGATATGGAAGGGTAGGGTGTGAAAACGATTTTTAGAATCAGTCAAGGGGCCGGTGGCAGAGTGAACTGTCTGAAGGGAACACAGTGGGCAGTGGGCCTGGGCTTGCTCATACTGCCTGTGGCTTCAGGGCCTGTCCCACTTGTTGATTTTTTCGGCGACTGCCGAACATTTCAAAATCCAGCGGCGACAAAAGAAATGTTGCGACACTTGAAAAAACACCGCGCGTCATACGTCATCACGTTGCATCAAGCCGCAAATTTTTCGTTGACCTGATACTGTCAATGATGCCGGCAGTCGCCGAAAAAAGTGCTAAGTGGGACAGGCCCTTTGGTCTTTGCCCAAAGTCAACTCTGTGTAGAAGGGTTGCCACAATAGTGAGGGAGATGCGGGTGGGATTTTGGGAGCCCTGTGGTTGCACAGGATACGTATATGGAGAGAATATTTCCAGTAGTTGAAGAGTCTGGGGACAGAGAACACAGCCCCCAGAATAAAAGGACGTATCTTTGGAAAGCAGATGAGGAGGAATTTCTTTAGCCCAAGGATGGTGAATGAGTGGAATTCATTGGCACAGACAGCGGTGGAGACCAAGTCATTGGGTATTTTTAAAGCGAAGATTGTTAGGTTCTTGATTAATAAGGGAGTCAAAGGGGGAGAAGGCAAGGGGATGGGGTTGAGAGGGGAAGATAGATCAGCCATGATTGAATGGCGGAGCAGACTCGATGGGCCTATAGTCTTATGGTTTAAGATTTTGCATCCCATAAGAGGTGGTTGTGAGCTGTGTGGTGGGATCAGAATAATCCAACCAGTTGGGTTAGTGCTGGGGCTTCAATGGTCTTCATTCTACTGTTCTCTGTCGGTATGGATACTGCCTACACTCCTAGGGGAACCATTCTCTGATGGGAAAGGAAATCTTAAAAATATTTACGCGCTCAAAAATCAAGAACAATGTTCCACTCAGCTCCCCAAACCTGCTCTGCCATATAATAAGCTCCTGACCTCAGCCTCTGTTTGTGTGGAGTTTGCACGTTCTGCCTGAGACCACGTGGGTTTCCTTTGGGTGTTCCGTTGTCATGGAACAAAGAACATTACAGTACCAGTAGAGACCCTTCGGCCCACCATACGTATGTGCCGAACATGATGCCAGGTTAAACGGATCTCATCTGCCTGCATGTGATCCATATCCCTCTATTCCCTGCCCTTCCATATCCCTATTTAAAAGCCTTTTAAATGCCACTATCATATCTAAAAACCGTCCATTTCCCAAAGGCGTGCGGATTCGTAGATTAATCGGTCTCCGTAAATTGCTTCTAGTGTGTAGGACGTGGATGTGAAATTGGGATAACATGGAACTGGAGTGAATAGCTGATCGATGGCCAGCATGGACTCAATGTGCCTGTGTCTACGTTGTATGTTTCAATCAATTGATCAAGACCGTAACCCCAACAGTCCCCCTTACAACGTTTCACACCCTTGCTCATCAGACTGTTCTTCCTAAAATATACTCATCGGTTCCACTTCCACCGCCCTTTGAGGAAGAACGTTCCTAAGACTTAATAACATCTGAGAGAAAATAACTTCCTCTCATCTCTGTCTTAAATGAACGCCCCGTGTTTTTAAACATTGACTCCAAATTCTAGGCTATTCCCACAAGAGGGAGCAGTCTCCCCATCTCCAGACTTAAGGATGTTCCACTTTTTCATTAAGTTGCCTTTCAGTATTCTGAGGTTCAGTGGATATGCAATTCTGGACCTGACTAAAACTTTCTTAACAAAGACAACCCTTTAGTCTATCAAGTTCTTTGAACTGCTTCAACTGTGGCCTGGACTAGAAGGCATGAGTTATGGAAGGAAATTTGATATGTTGTGTCTGTTTTCCCTGGCAAAGGAGGCTGACAAGATAGAGATATATGAAATAATGAAAGGCCCAGTATAGTAGAGAGCCACAGTCTGTTTCTCACGATGGAGGTGTCAAAAACTAGAGGGCATAGGTTTAAGGTGAGAGGGAGGAGGTGTAATGGTGAGTAACTTGGAGAGTAGTTGGTATCTGGAATAAGCTGCCAGAGTATGTACTGGAGGCAGGAATACTACAAGGTAACTAAATAAATATTTGAATGAGCAAGACATCGAAGTTTAGTTCAGAAATACAGCACAGAAACAGGCCCTTCGGCCCACTGAGTCCGCAATGACGAGCGACTCCCATACACTAGCACTATCCTACACACTAGGGATAATTTACAATGCTTACCGGATTAACCAATTAACCGACCAACCTTTTTTATTTAAGGTATATTTATTTATTTTTAATTAATTAATTAGAAGCAGTGTACAGTAGTATAAACCGCGGCATATGACAACATACATTTATTGTACATCTTCCATTTTAAATTTGACAAAGAAGAAATGAAAAAAAGAGAGAAAGAGCAAGAAAGAGAGAAAGTGAAAGAAATAGTGAATGTGTAAACCCCTAAACTACCAAATAGTGTAGTCAAAACCTAAAAAGGAATAAGAAGACAAAAACGAAAAATAATAATAAAAAAATGAGACCATAACGTGTTGATATACCTGCTTCATTTCTCACCACACCCATCACCCTGTCCGTGAATCAGTTTAATTCCAAAATTGTGTTGCACCATACTATACTTGTAATGAATCAATGAAAGGAGACCATATCTTTAAAAATTGCTCTAATTTTCCTGCTAAGACAAACCTCATATCTTCAAGATGTAGCGTATCAGACATGCTTGTGATCCACATTTTAAGAGTTGGGTAGAAGCATTTTTCCAAAATTTAAGTATACGTTTTTTTGCCATTATCAGGCCATAATTGAGGAAACGTCTGAAATATTGATAGCTCAGAGCAAACTCCTGTTATTCCAAAAATAATCAATTCTGTATGGGGGTCCAGTTTTCTTTTTAATAATTTTGAGAAGAATTCAAAGATTCCGTTCCAAAATTTATGAATTTTTATGCAAGAGGCATTAACCGACCAACCGGTATGTGTTTAGAATGTGGGAGGAAACCAGAGCTCCCTGAGGAAACTCACGCAGGTCACCGGGAGTATAAACTTCGAACAGACAGCACCTCTAATCAGGATCGAACCCGAGTCTCTGGCACTGTAAGGCAGCAACTCTACTGCTGTGCTGCCATGCCATCCCAAGTTATTTGGAATTAATACAGTGAAGTGTATAGGTACACAGGTACAATGGTCAGGATAGACATGTTTGGCTAAAGGGCCTGTTTCTATGCTGTACAACTCCAAGATTCTTTGACCATACTTTATTGATATCCTTCTTTAAATATTTAGAGCAATATAGTCCACTTGTTATTTTTTATGCAGAGCTACAAAAATATATTTGGTGTTTACCTTAGTCTTTCTTTGTCCGAAGGAAGTAACGTTTGACCTGGTAAAATGTATGAAAAGATAATTTTATCATTCACTAATTCACCAACATTGAGTTGTGGATTTACTGTTATAATGCAACACAAACAGAAAGAACATCCGAATAAATTAACAAGTGAAGTTAGAGGGAGAAAACAAACTGAGTGACAAAGAAATCAGTGAACTGCAGGTCAGACCTTTATCTTTTAAATGTTTTCTTTCTCTCCAAATGTCTTTGTTAATCTATTAACAAGGGGGCTTCATAAGCAGTGTCCCTTGGTTCTCCAGGAGGGTTTCTGTGGGTTCTCAATCTACAGCAGGTGCGCCGGACCAGATTCCCTTATTCCATTATGTTATTGCCTTGTCTGTTCATATTCATAAGTTATAGGAGCAGGATTAGGCCATTCGGCCCATCAACTCTACTCTGCCATTCTATCATGGGTGATCTATGTGTTGTGGATGGTAGAAAGGCTTTGGGAGGTCAGGAGGTGAGGTACAAGAAAACCCCACCTTTCATCCAAATTTTATAACTAAAAGTATGAATCACACTGAAAAAAAGACTCAAAGTGCTGGAGTAACTCAATGGGTCTGGCAGCATCTCTGGAGAACATGGATATGTGATGTTTCGGGTCGGGACCCTTCTTCAGACTTGACCCGAAACATCACCTATCCATGTTCTCCAGAGATCTCCAGATAGGGCATACTGTAAGTTAAAGGTGAAGGGAGAAAGATTTGATAGGAATCTGAGGGGTACCTTTATCACACTAAGACAGATGGGTTTATGGAATGAGCTGCTGGAGGAGGTAGTTGAGGCAGGTACTATCGCTACGTTTAAGAAGCAATTCGACAGGTACATGGATAGGACCGATTTAGAGGGATATAAGCCAAACGCAAGCAGGTGGGACTAGTATGGATGAGACATGTTGGTTGGTGTGGGCAAGTTGGGCCAAAGGGCCTGTTTCCACACTGTTATGACTCTATGACTCTATGCTGGCTGACCCATAGAGTTACGTCAGCAACTTAATAGACAATAGACAATAGGTGCAGGAGTAGGCCATTCGGCCCTTCGAGCCAGCACCACCATTCAATGTAATCATGGCTGATCATCCACAATCAGTACCCCGTTCCTGCCTTCTCTCCATATCCCTTAACTCCGCTATCGCTAAGAGCTCTATCTAACTCTCTCTTGAAAGCATCCAGAGAACCAGCCTCCACCACCCTCTGAGGCAGAGAATTCCACACACTCACAACTCTGTATGAAAAAGTTTTAGAATCTCCATTCTAAATGGCTTACCCCTTATTCTTAAACTATGGCCCCTGGTTCTGGACTCCCCCAACATTGGGAACATGTTTCCTGCCTCTAGTGTGTCCAAACCCTTAATAATCTTACATATTTCAATAAGATCCCCTCTCATCCTTCTAAATCCCAGAGTATACAAGCCCAGCTGCTCCATTCTATCAACATATGACAGTCCCACCATCCTGGGAATTAACCTCGTGAACCGATGCTGCACTCCTTCAATAGCAAGAATGTCCTTCCTCATGTTTGGAGACCAAAACTGCACACATTCATATATTTATTTTGGTAAACTAGCATCTGCACTTCTTCTTCTTTTCTATAGTAATGTTCCATGTTCAGTTTAGTTTCCAACCATATGTTTAATTGAACAGAAATATAGAGACAAATTGCATTTTATGAATGAACACAAATCTACATCTTACCTTCACGAACTTTAAGCTCCACAGCATATAATGGGTCCAGAAGGTGATACCTTTCTATTCCACACCAATACCAGCCGTTGTCACCGTTTGTTAGCTTCTCCATTTGGATTTTAAGTTCTCCTTTTTTATTATCAGCTGTTATCGTTATTCTGCCATCTCTGCTTTTCTTACCAGGGCCCTCTGTTTGAACTAAAATCATGCAGTTTCGTCGATAGTATCCTTTGCACCAGTACTTCTGTTCGCTGCGGAAATACGTGTGGAATTTGCATGTGATTTCCACTCTGTCTCCCACGGTTCCAGTTGCCACTCTCGGTCCATTGATGTCAGCGTGCGTCACTGAGAGGTCAAAAACATACATCAAATGTACAAGAGGGGAACGCTGCTACTGTTGTGCGCTAATGAACTCCTTTGATGGTGACACATAGTTTTTTTTTAAACCAAAAATAACTTAAATCAACTATTTACAAAAATACACACAAATATACAAACAAACCCACCGCCATAACACAAAATAAAGTAAATATTATTTAATATTAAATCACTATATTCATATCCTTATCGAGGATACATTCCACCCCCCACAGTGCCCAGCGGTCCCGGAAATCCCCCAGGACCATTGACAGCGCGTAGTCCGTGTCTAGTACTACCCGGGTGCGGAGGTAACCCCGGAAAAGGAGCAGGCAGCCGGCTCGGGCAGAGCACCCTTTCCACCTGGCGCCATGATTTGCGGATGGCCTGCTTGGCCAGGCCTAGGAGCAACCCAACCAGGACATCTTCGGCCCCCCTACCCTCTCCCCTAAGCACAGGGTGTCCAAAGGTGAGGATGGTGGGTGTGAAGTGCAGCAAGAAGGCAAGGAGCAGCTCCTTCAGGTATTGTAACAGGGGCTGCAACCTCACTCACTCCATGTACACGTGGAACACAGGATCTACCAATCCGCAAAAGTGGCAGGTGGCTGGCAAGTCTGTGAACTGCGAGTTGGCGACCAATGGTGGTGTACAGTATTGGCTGTAGGCTGTGGTGTCATACACGAGTACAGCCTAGGCTGTTGTGCTCTACACATGGTGTACTGCCTTGGAATAATTCGACAGATCAGGCAGCATCTCTGGAGAAAATGGATATGTGATTTTCGGATCAGGACCTTTCTTCAGACTTGAGCCGAAACATAACCTACCCATGTTTTCCAGAGAAACAAAGCAATGGACAATACCTAGGTACATGTGGCAATAAATTAGCATTCATACATCAAAGAAGTGAGGGTTAGCAGGGACAAGTTGGGCTGAAGGGCCTGCTTCCAGGTCATCTTAGCCTCGCTTACCTTGCACCTGGTCTGACTGTTTGACTTACAATTAATTACCTCTGCAATTCTGTCTGCCCAAAATCAAATTGCACACAGTTTGATGTTCTAGTTTGCATGTTCTCCCTATGACCTCGTGATTTGTAGGTTAATTGGCCACTATAAGTTGCCCCCTAGTGTGTAGGGAATGGATGAGAAAGTGGGATAACATAGAACTAATGTGAATGGATAATCAATGGTCGACGTTTGCTGTATCTCTGAAACTAAAATGAAATGTATTGCTTTGCTGAAAATACAATCTTAATGGAAGTGATTATAGTTGGAAAGTTTTAAGGTCAATTTATTTTCAAATGCAATTGGACTTGACCTTACTTTCAGTAAAGAACCATAGGGTCATACAGCGTGAAAACAGGCCCTTCCGCCCAACCTGCCCACGTCGACCAGCATGCCCCATCTACACTTGTCCTGCCTGCCTGTGTTTGGCCCATATCCCTCTAAACCTGTCCTATCCAAGTACCTGTCCAATTGTTCCTTGCCTCAAAAAACATTGAACCATTGAGTTAAATTACACTAAATACCCCAGAAAGAAGGTAAGCGTAAAAAATGTGCACCAACTACTGCTTTGAGGGAGTCATTCTTTAAAAACCTCCATTGCATTGTCTATTCAGGGTGACCAGTGTAGAATGGCAGACAGAAACATTAGCCTTTTACGTCGGCTGGGGTTCCACTTCAGGAAGACCCCTTGGAAAATACTTCCCAGACTAATATCCTCCTCATTTACCCATTCAATATAAAATGTGCATTAGCATTATCTTGTCCCTGGCACCTTCAATGGCTATCATAGAAGTTTCTTCAGTACTTGTGGTCCATTACCAGGCTAATCTGATAAGAACATTTTTGCAAAGGCTGTGGGTAATCCAAGAAATGACATTTTAAGTTAAAACTGGTTCCATGTAAATCAAAAACTAGATCAACTAGATGGCAGGTCAAGAGCGGTCTTGACCTCCCATCTACTGTATTGGAGACCTATGAACTGTCTTTATCTTGCACTAAACATTATTCCCTTTATCCTATATCTGTACACTGTGGACGGTTTCATTGTAACCTTGTATAGTCTTTTCGCTGACTGGATAGCATGCAACACAAAAGCTTTCACTGTACTTTGGTACATGTGACATTAAGAAACTAAACTAAACCCAAGGTGATTTAGGGATCCTTTGAATCCAACAAATAATGTAATTTAAATCTGAGAACTGCCATCTCATCTCTTCCTCTTTCCGTCTTTTAGCACAATTCTATCATTAAAAAATTGATTGATTCCGTCTCACTAAATAAGTTGAACTCAGAGAAATTTTATTTGGAAATGACAGTATTAACAGAAGAGCCATCACACGTATATAGTGCCATTCATGGTCCAAAGTTATTTCAAAGTGTTTCATAACCAATAAAGAATTTTTCAACGGTAGATGCCATTTTAATAGAACACAGCATGTAGAACAATACAGTTCAGGAACAGGCCCTTCGGCCCACAATGTCTATGCTGAACATGATGCCGAAGGGCCTGTTTTCACGTTGTATCTCTACACTGGAACTAAACTCAAATCCTGAACAAGTTTGGCCTGTCGGCAATAATTAAGCAATTTCATTTCATGTGATTCAGCTCAGCAGAATTATTTATAAATTCTTTAAACTAATCGGTTCGTGAGTGGTTTTGAAAGATGCAATCGAACAAAAATCCCCCAAGCAATCAATCAAAAGAGTGTAAAAAGTTGCTTCAATTAAACCTCATTGCATTCTAACAGGGGCTCATTACTACTAGTCAGCAATGCCAGAAAAAGGTCGCCATATTAGACTATCACTTTATATGGATAAAGACTGGCTGCTGTAGTTGTACTATGATCAATATTAATGTTAAAAGATAATGCGGTTAGCTAATGTGGAATAATGCGACATAGGGACAGGCCCTTCAGCCCACAATGTCTGTGCTGATCATGATGCTAGAATAATATATGTGTAGGAAGGAACTGCAGATGCCGGTTTAAATCAAAGATAGACACAAAAAGCTGGAGTAACTGAGCAGGTCAGGCAGCATTTCTGGAGAAAATGAATAGGTGAAGTTTCGGGTTGAGACCGTTCTTCAGATTGAGAGTCAGGTGAAAGGGAAATGAGAGATATAGATGTTGATCTAGCGAGATAGAGAACAAATAAATGAAATATATGAAAGATATGATAAGTTACATTTGTGCATATCTTTCATTCGACCCAAAACATCACCTATTCCTTTTCTCCAGAGATGCTGCCTGACACGCTGAGTTACTCCAGCTTTTTGTGTCTAGCTAGGATATATGCCTCCATTCCTTTCATACCCATGCACCTATCAAAAAGCCTCTTCAAATCCCAACAAGAATCTGTATTTTTCAATCCAGTTTTAATATTTGTAATTTTCCATTACAGGAAATGAAAGCTTTTAAACTACATTTAAATATGTTTGTTTTTTTCTCTCATGATTCTCCCAAACTTTGTACATAAATTGATGTTTTAAAAAAAACCTTTACTCTCACAATTATGCTCTCCCTGAAAGGTCTCAACCCAAAATGTCACCCATTCCTTCAACCCAGAAATGCTGCCTGTCCCGCTGAGTTAGTCCAGCAGTTTGTGTCTATCTTCTGCGTAAACCAGCATGAAGACAGTTCCTTCCTACACACCCAATTACATTTCTCTGAGAGTTAAAAGGAAACTCTCTGAATTTAAAATAAAATTCCATGCTGAAGAGCAGTTGAAGGATATTTTGTACCGATGAACCTAATGTTGCGAGCAATTCCAATAGATCCTTGGTCAGACAGATACAAATCAAAATTTCCAACACTTAAAAAAATCCAAACAAGGCAATGGTTTTCTTACCTGAGAGAAAAACAACTGACAGGAGAAGAGTAAGACCCATTTTTAATTACTCTTGTTAACTCCACTTTAAAAGCAGCTATTTCGTCTGAGGTCCTACTTCTGCGCAGCTGTGTGTAAACTTCCACTTCCCCTCCACACTTGCAAGACCATGACCTCAACTCAAATGGAGAATAGAAAGTGCAACTTCTTGTTTTGATAGCCTCAGATTTAGCCCCATAAATGAGTACCAAGGCATCCATTGTACAATGCCCAGGCCCCTGTGAAAGCCTAATTGTTTGCTTTCTGAGCCTTGTTGGAAGAATTGAATCAACTGTGTGATTGTTCGTGACGAAAAGACTGTAGCAAGTAGAGTTAAAAATCTTATGGCTGTTGTAATCCCTATTAAATGCTTCAAATCCTGCATAATGCATTTGGTACGATGTGCTCTGCTGAAAAAATTGCCGAACAAATTTGCATTTAAACTCATTATCATTCTTGGGATTATTTATTGTGGATGGGGCGAGATGTGAGGACAGCTAGATAGGCTGGGTCTTTTATCACTGGTTTGCTGGAGACTGAGAGGACACCTTTACTTTACTTTACTTTTGAGATACTTTACAGATACAGCACAGAAACAGGCCCTTCGGCCCACCGAGTCCGCGCCGACTAGCGATCCCCGTACACACTAACACTATCTTACACACACTCGGGACAATTTATAATTTTACCGAAGCCAATTCACCTACAAACCTGCACGTCTTTGGATTGTGAAAGGAAACTGGAGCACCCGGAGAAATCTCACGCAGTCGCAGGGAGAACGTACCAACTCCAAATGGAAAACACAGTCAGAATTGAACCCGGCACTGTAAGGCAGCAACTCTACCACTGCGCCACTGTGCCACCCTGATAGAAGTACAGTATATAAAGTTGAGAGTGGCAGAAATATGGTAGACAGGTAGAACCTTTTTGCCCAGGATAGAGATTTCAAAGACTAGAGGGTAGAGCTTTAAGGTAAGGGGGGAGAAAATTCAAAGGCGATGTGCGGGGCAAATATTTCCACAGAGTGCGTTGGGTGCTTTGAATGTACTGCCAGAAGTGGTGGTAGACGCATACACACGAATGGCTTTTAAGAGGCACATGGATCTGCAGGGAATGAAAGGATATAGATCATGTGCAGACAGAGTAGAATAGTTTAACACGGCAATATTCTCCGGGTGCTCCGGCTTCCTCCCACACTCCAAAAACGTACAGGTTTGTCGGTTAATTGGCTTTGGTAAGAATTGTAAATTGTCCCTCGTGTGTAGGATAGTGCTAGTGTACGGGGTGCTTGCTAGTCGGCGTGGAGTCGGTGGGCCGAAAGGCCTGTTTCCGCGCTGTTTCTCTAAAGTCTAACAGTCTAAAGACTCAGTGAAGCCAGCTGGTGGCCACTCTTCCCGCCCCTGTGGACTTTCCCGTCATACTGTAGCTATTTCTGTGCTTCTCTCCCACGCACTTCCTGTTCATTTCCGACTTACAAGCGGTTTGGATTACTCCCATAGAGTCATACAGCACAGTAACAGGGCCTTTGACCCAACTTGTCCATGCTGACCAAGATGCCCCATCTAACCTAGTCCCATTTGCCCACATTTGGCTCATATCCCTCTAAACTTTGTTCAGATATCTATTGCTAGCCCTAGTTTATCCTGGTCTTTTCTTGGTTGCAGGTCCCCTCAGCTTCAACAATCAGCCTGGGGAAGACTCATTTGGACAGGTACATGGCTAAGGTAGGTTTCGCGGGATATGGGCCAAACACAGGCAGGTGGGACTAGCCTAGATGAGACATGTTGGGTGTCATGGGCAAGTTGGGCCGAAGGGCCTGTTTTCATGCTGTATGATTCTAGGATTCTGTCCCAAACTGAACTGTCAGATATCCATTTTCTCTAGAGATACTGCATGTCCCACTGAGTTACTGCAGCATTTTGTGTTTATCTTTGGTATACACCAGCATCCTTTTGATTACATTCCATCCAAACCTTTTCTTTCCTTTCTTACAAGGGGTCTCAGTAATAGAACTCTGTTGTAACATGGGGACTTGCACGATAACTTTGATAGGACTTACAATGAAGACCACATTTGATGCTGTAGCCATTGACCCTAAGACACATGAGCAGAAATAGGTAATTTGGTCCATCAAGTCTATTCCGCCATTGAATCATGGCAGATCTATTTTTCTCTCTTACCCCATTTCATAATTTTATAAGGCATCGAGTATGGCAGAGCAGCCTGCAGCTGTCAGTCCTTTCACCCTTTACATTTTTTTTTTAGTATGTTAAAAGTTCGTTTGGAGGTCTAATCTTTTTATGTGGGGGTGGGGGGGAAGGGGGGAACGATTTTTCTCAGTCCCTACCTGGTCAGAGATGCGGCTTTTCTCCGGGCCGTATCTTCACCCCTTCCTTGTGGCCTACCAACAGGATTTGAGCGGCGTTTCCTGCCGGAACCGGCCAGAACTTCGGCTTCAGCGGCGGCGCAGCGCTGGGACGCCATCGCGGTCGCGGGCGATGCTTTGCCCGGGTCGCCATACGGTGGGCGATGTTGGGAGTGCTGAGACCGCCGACTCTCAACATCGCCAGCTGTCACTGCGGAGATTCCAGCCGCGGCGGTGCTGACTCTGAACACCGCGGAGTCTGGGATCTCTCGCCGAGATCACCAGTGTCGGAGCTCCGACAGGCGCGGCCTGTGGACTTCGGGAGCCGCGGTCTCTGGCAGCAAGCGGCCGTTCCAGACACTCCAAGCCACTGAAGAATGTTCTCCCAACACCGAAGCCCCATCATCCAGCGAGAGGGCCTGAACATCGGGCCGCCGTTGCGGTGACTGTGGAGGCCTCTATAGGCCCGACCATGGGTGAACAGGGGAAGAGGACTGGACTTTGTGCCTTCCCTCACAGTGGGAACCATTGTGGGGGAATGTTTTTATGTTTTATGTTCAATTCTTTTTAATGTGGTGTCTTACTTTTATTTGTGTGCTGCAAATGGCAACTCAAATTTCACTACACCAGAAATGGTATATCTGACAATAAATGTCCTTTGTCCTTAAGTTGGTCTGAGCTTCTTCAAGAGTGTAGGTCGGTCCAACTGATATCACCACCTGGAAGGACCAGGCAGAAGCTGGCTGGTTCGACACCATTGTGAATCACCCATGGTCCCCATTGCTCTGTTACTGTTTAAAAGTGGGCATTGTATCAGAGTAGTTACATGGCTGAATTGGATATATGTTGACCTGGAACAATGATTTGTGAATGGGAGATCAAATCTAGCAAAGCAACTGGCCTATTGTTAATTAAATTCCAGGAATACAAAAGTAACATCAGCAGTGGTATCCGTGAAACCTAGTTAGAGATGCAGTGTGGAAATGGGCCTTTCAACCCACTGAGTCCATACTGACCAGCGAACAGCCGTATACTAGTTCCAACCACACTGAGGACAATTTTCAAAAACTACTTAACTTAAAAACCTGTGTAGAAAGGAATTGCAGATGCTGGTTTATACTGAAGATAGATGTGAGGTGCTGGAGTAACTCAATGGTTATATAGCATTTCTGCTGACAAAGGATGGGTGACATTTCAGTTCTGGACCCTTCATACCCCGTTTGAAGAATGGCCCCAATTTGAAACGTCACCCAACCTTTTACTCAAGAGATGTTGCCTGACACATTGAGTTACTCCAACAATTTATGTCTATCTTCAACTTACAAACTTGCACGTCTTTGGGATTACAGTGGATGCTATTTGCATAGAGTTTGTATGTTTGCCCTTTGACCGCATAGGTTTTCTCAGTTTGCTCTGGTTTCCTGCCACATTCCAAATACATGCAGGCTTGTAGGTTAATTGGTTTCTGTAAATCGGTGTGTAGGATAGAATTATTGTGCAAGATAGAATGGGTGATCACTGGTCAGTGCAGACTCGGAGGGCCGAAGGGCCTGTTTCCATGAGGTATCTTTAAGTATAAATACAGAGTGCAGAATATAGTTCTCAGCATAGTAACACATCAGTTCCATATACAAAGTCCAATGTCTACCATGGGGTAGAGGTGAATTTGACAGTACCCTTGTTTATGTAAGTGCCATTAATGTTAAAATGAGGCTGAGCATTGCATGACTAGGAGTAGGAGAGTAGGAGTAAACGGGTCCTTTTCAGAATGGCAGGCAGTGACTAGTGGGGTACCGCAAGGCTCGGTGCTGAGACCCCAGCTATTTGCAATATATATTAATGATTTGGACGAGGGAATTGAATGCAACATCTCCAAGTTTGCGGATGACACGAAGCTGGGTGCAGTGTTAGCTGTGAGGAGGATGCTAGGAGGCTGCAAGGTGACTTGGATAGGTTGGGTGAGTAGGCAAATGCATGGCAGATGCAGTATAATGTTGATAAATGTGAGGTTATCCACTTTGGTGGCAAAAACAGGAAAGTCGACTATTATTTGAATGGTGACCGATTAGGAAAAGGGGAGATGCAACGAGACCTGGGTGTCATGGTACACCCGTCATTGAAAGTAGGCATGCAGGTGCAGCAGGCTGTGAAGAAATGGTATGTTAGCATTCATAGCAAAAGGATTTGAGTATAGGTGCAGGGAGGTTCTACTGTAGTTGTACAGGGTTTTGGTGAGACCTGGAATATTGCGTACAGTTTTGGTCTCCTAATCTGAGGAAAGACATTGTTGCCATAGAGGGAGTACAGAGAAGGTTCACCAGACCGATTCCTGGGATGTCAGGACTTTCATATAAAGAAAGACTGGATAGACTCGGCATGTACTCGCTAGAATTTAGAAGCTTGAGGGGGGATCTTATAGAGACTTACAAAATTCTTTAGGGGTTGGACAGGCTAGATACAGGAAGATTGTTCTCGATGTTGGGGAAGTCCAGAACAAGGGGTCACAGTTTAAGGATAAGGGGGAAGTCTTTTAGGACCAAGATGAGAAAAATATTTTTCACACAGAGAGTGGTGAATCTGTGGAATTCGCTGCCTCAGAAGGTAGTTGAGGCCAGTTCATTGCCTATATTTAAGAGGGAGTTAGATGTGGCCCATGTGGCTAAGGGGATCAGGGGGTATGGAGAGAAGGCAGGTACGGGATACTGAGTTGGATGATCAGCCATGATCATATAGAATGGCGGTGCAGGCTCGAAGGGCCGAATGCACCAATTTTCTATATTTCTATCCTTCTATGACTAACCCCTGCTTCTATTTCTTATGTTCTGAGTCATCAAGTCATGCTTCCAACTCAGTTCAAGTCACGCACCATACTGATTTGAAAATATATCGCTGGGTGTGTCTGAGTCTGGAACACACTTCCCTACTGTGGTGGAACCTTTGCCAGGACAGCAATGGTTTAAGGAGGCAGCTAACAGCCACTTCAACAAGGGCAGTAGGGAAGGGGCAACACGCACATGCCTTCTCAGCAACACTACAACGCCCAAATTCAGATGGTGAGGAAATTCAGGTTTTCCCACTTCTGCAATAGTTTTAGAAAGCAGTGTGCAGAAGTGGTGACAGTTAAAAAAAAATCTCATGAGTGTGGTGATGTTTTCGACAAAATAGTTTTTACCACATTTCCGTTTTTTTTTAATCACGAGCATTCAGAGCCTGCTTTATTGATAAGCAAGTAATTTACCAAACATGGTTGGCTTTAATTAAACCAAGACTAAATAAGGTGCAAATAAAATGTTGCGTTCATGCATAATTGTGAAGTTAATTGCCTCAAAGCACCAGGAGATCCGGATTTGATCCTGACCTGGGGTGCTGATTGTGTGGAGCATGCAGGTTGACCGCCTAGGTTTCCTCTAGGTGCTCTGACCTCCTCCCACATCCCAAAGACGTACAGGTTTGTAGACTAATTGGCCTCAGTAGAGAGTTGATGGGAAAGTGGAATAACATCTACGTGTGAACGGTGATCAATGGTTGGTGTGGACTTGATGGGCCGAAGGGCCTGTTTCCATGCTTTATCTCTCAACTAAACTAAACTAGTTCCTGACACTGAGCTTTAGCAACCTGCAGTGCACATTGGCAACTTGAGATGTGTACACAAAATGGTTTCTGATCTTTGGCTCAAAGAATGAGGAATTGGTTATTGACTTCCAAAAATAACCAACCCTGCTGTTAATGCTATGTGACAATCATAAATAGTTCCCTATTTCATGTAATTCTGTGTGAATCTTCTCACATCTCTGCTGGAATATTGGAGAATTCTCAGGGGAATTGCCATTGTTGTGTCGCAAGCAATCAGGAGAAACACTAAAGGTTTAACGGTCGAAATTACACAGGGTCTCACAATGGCACAGTGGTACAGTTTGTTCCTCACAGCGCCAGAGACCCATGTTTGATCCTGACTATGGGTGCTGTCTGTACACAATTTGTGACCCGTGACCTGTGTGAGTTTTCTCCGGGATCTCTGGTTTCCTCCCACACTCCAAAGACGTACAGGTTTGTAGGTTAATTGTCTTGGTATAATTGTAAATTGTCCCTAGTGTGCGTAGGATACTGCTAGTTTGTGGGGATCGCTGGTTAGTGCGGACTAGGTGGCCGAAGGGCCTGCTTCCATGCTGTATCTTGAAACTAGACTAAACTACACTAAACTGAACTAAACTGAACTACACTAAACTAAACTGTACACATAATGAAAACACAATGGCTGAAAAAATGGCTATTCAATTGACAACAAAGAAAGCTGATAAATCAGTGCTTTGACAAACTATCGTCTGTTGTTACCTCTTCTGTAAACGCTAGTCATTGCTATCACTGTTATGAACAAACATGAACATTCTCAGTTCTGAAAATACACCCAGTGTGAAGCTTTACACTTCAGCACATATGTAATGGAGGAAGACGTAGCTGGGATGGCACGGCTGTGACATAGTTCCTCCCACATTCATTGCAGCCAAAGTGGAGCACTAGATGAGGAAATTCAACTGTTTCGAGACTATTTAGGCAACGGAGGCCAGCTGGAACAAACTTTGAGGTTCTCGTTGAACAAGCTGTCAGTGGGTAGATATAATTGAAGTAAAATCACTCGGTGACCAGTTTGAACAGCTTTTCTTCAGAGGCTGATCCCCCCCCCCCCCCCCACTTTCTGCTTAGCAGCCTGCAGTCATGGGTTTAACAGAGATTATTCAAGTTCAAGTTCACATTTATTATCACATGCACCAATTAAGGTACAGCGATATTTGAGTTACCATACAGCCTTACAAGTTAAAATAACACCATACACAATAGAATTTAATATAAACATCCATTAGTGCAGATTCTTGATTAGTACAGGTGTCAGAGGTTATTGGGAGAAGGCAGGAGAATGGGGTAAGGAGGGAGAGATAGATCAGTCATGATTGAATGGCAAGGTCGACTTGATGGGCTCAATGACATAATTCTGCTCCTATCACTTATGATCTTGTGACCTTATACCTCGGTACATGTGACAATAAACTAAACTGAACTGAGAAAAAAAGTTTTCCCTTCTATTGGGGAGCAGTGACCTTGAAAGGGAACTAATGCTTTGAAAGCACAGCGTTTACACCAGATCAGTCGGCCAGTCGATGGCGTGCGTGTGATCAACAGGAACATATTGAGAATAGTCCTTGTTCTTCAGTTCACTGCATGGTTTTCAGTGTTGAAAGAACTGATGAGTTATGGGTCAGTGGTGCAGAGTAACAGACCACTCTCGCCCTGGAAGGCAAAGAACGAAAGACAATTTGCATTTTGCAGAACAGAATTGAGTCTTTGTGTCCTGCAAATTTGTACATGGCAATCATCATTATACACACATGCTGAACAAAAGGAATAAAATCAGAGAACTCCAAAATCCCCGACAGGTTGGGCAACCGGCAGCTCACCTGTGACTTCTTGTACATTGTCCCTAGTGTGTCGGATAGAACTTGTGCAAAAGAGAAGCAAACTACTGATTTATCAGTATGTTTAGGTTCAATTTAGACATACGGCAATGAAATAGGTCCTTCGGCCCACCCAGTCCACGCCGACCAGCGATCCCCGCGCACTCACACTATCCTTCACACACTAAGGACAATTTAGAATTTTACCAAGCCAAGTACTGCACTTCTTTGGAGTGTGGGAGGAAACTGGAGCTGCCGGTGAAAACCAACGCAGGTCACGGGGTGAACTCCGTGCAGACTGCACCCATATATGGGTTATCATTGTTTCCTGGTGGTTACACTGGTCATTGTTTGTCTCCAGAGTTGGGGGAGAATGTGGAGAATAGAGGATTATTTTTTATACGGTTTCAGAATCAAGGGGAATATTAATAGAATATGTAAAAGTGTACAATAAGTGGTAGAGAATCAACATGTGGGATTGCTCATAAAGGATCATAGAGGACCCATAAAGGATCAAACCCGGGTCTCTGGCGCTGTGAGGCAGCAGCTCTACTAATACGTCACTGTGCCACCCTATAAGGAATATGTAACTACAAGGAACTGCAGATGCAGGCTTATCCCAAAGAAAGTTCATGTTCATGTCATAGGAACAGAATTAGGCCATTTGATCCATTGAGTCTACTCTGCCATTGTCATGAATAACCTATCTCTCCCTCTCAACCCCATTCTCCTCATTTGTCGAATTTTTGGAAGCATATGATGCAACAAAATCGAAGAAGCTAACTGTTTCAGGATTGGGTGAGGGATGGTCAAGAATATAGATAACGATCTCCTTAATCTCTTACTTTCTACTCTTTTTCTTTCTTTTTTTCAATTTTCTTCTTTCACACTTTTTTCCTTTTCACACACTATATATCACACGTTTCTCTATCTTTTATTATCTATACTCTCTTTTTCTTTTTCATTATTAAAAAAAAATAAGAAGCTGTACATAAAATGCAATATGGCAATATATATTAGGCACCTTGGTGCCATATTCCTGTACTTCTAATAAAATAAAATAAAAATAAATAAATAAATAAAATAAAAATCATTCTCTTGCCTTCTCCGCGTGGCCTTTGACCCTTGTACTAATCAAGAACCTGTCAATCTCTGCTGGATATTCCTTGCTTTCGCCTGACATAATGGACTGAATAGGTGGAAAGGACACTTAATTTTTATTATTTCTTAGAAATAGTCATAAAAGGTGTCGGGGATTATGGGCAGAGAGTTGGAGAATGGGATTAAGAGGGAAAGATTGGGGATGTGAGGGGGGGGGGGAGGGGGGTAATCGGAGCACCCGGAGAAAACCCACGTAATCACAGGGAGAATGTGCAAACTCCACACAGAGAGCACCTGAGCTCAGGATCAATCCCAGGTTTCTGGCATGTGAGGCAACAGCTTTACCCTTGCAGAGATTGCTATTACACTCCGGATGTCAGGGGTTATGGGGAAAAGGCAGGAGAATGTGGTTAGGAGGGGGAGATTGATCAGCAACGATCGAATGGTGGAGTAGACTTGATGGGCCGAATGACCTAATTCTGCTCCTATCACTAATGAACTTATTAACTTAATACCAGTAAGATGTTCCCTCATCTGTATTAAGGCAGGTCCTGACCTGAAACATGCCCTGTCCATCCCTTCCACAAATGCTGCCTGACCTGCTGAGTTACTCCAATGCGTTGTCAATGTTGAATTTAAAGATGCAGAAAGGGGTGAATAAAATAAATCTTACCTGTTTTCTTTGCCTACATTCTCGCGGTCACAATACCCCAGACAAGCAGAATGGCAAGGAATATCCAACGCATAATGTTCCATATGAAATTGTAGTTAGTATTATGTTTCCTAAGAGGAAAGAGGCAAAACAGTTTAATCAAAGGCGTTTATTAAGAGTGCAGGTGGATGTGCGTCCGATTATTTGTACTTAGTGTAGAAATAGAGATATCATGCGGAAACAGGCCCTTCGGCCCACTGATTCTGTGCCGACCAATGATCCCTGCATATTAACTATCCTACGCACACTAAGGACAATTTACATTTGCACCAAGCCAATTTACCTACATACCTGTACCTCTTTGGAGTGTGGGAGGAAACCGAAGATCTCGGAGGAAACCCATGCAGTCATGGGAGAACGTACAAACTCCATACAGACAGCACCCATAGTTAGGATTGAACCCAGGTTGTGTAAGGCAGCAACTCTACAGCTGCGCCACAGTGCCACCCGTGTTTGCTTGGGCAAGACTGTTGGGGACACAAAGTGCAGGAGTAACTCTGCAGTTCAGGGACCATCTCTGGAGTTTAGCGATAGGTAATATTTTGGGTCAGGACCCTTCTTCAGACTTCTGTAAATTGTCCACAGGGTATAGGATGGAACAAGAATGCAGGTGATCATATGTCGGCATGGACTTAGTGGGCCAAGGGACCTATCTTCACGTTGTATCACTAAACAAAACTAAAGTGCAATCCAACAAGTTGATTCTCTGCCACATATTGTAGACTTTAACTTGTTCTATAATATTCCCCTGCTTTTACTTGTTCTATAATATTCTGAAACGGTATAAAAATAATCCTTCATTCTCTACATTCTCCCCCAACTCTATAGACAAACATTGACCAGTGCAACCAGCAAGAAACAATGATAACCCCTTGTACAGAAGTAATGTTTTATTCATCACTATAGCTATGTAGATATAGGGTAAGTGCTCAGTAGATATAACTTTATAAAGATTTAGCCTTTACCAGATATCCTTTGCCGTTGACGTATCTGTGATTGGAAAAAGTAAATGATGACTTGTTAAAATTGAGATCAATTATTGTTGGCTAGTAGTGCAGGTAAATGTCTATAACATGTTTAATCTAACTCATCAATTTGTTCACAAACAAAAAGTTAAAATTTAATGTGTAGGTAGGAACTGCAGATGTTGGTTTAATATGAAGATCAACACAAAGAGCTGGAGTAACCCAGCAGGTCAGGCAGCATCTCCGGAGAAAAGGAATAGATTACGTTTCGGGTCGACACCTTTTTCGAGACTGAGAGTCAGGGGAAAGGGAAATGAGAGATGTAGGCGATGACATAGAGAGGTATGGAACAAATGAATGAAAGATATGTGAAACAGTAACGATGATCAAGGAAACAGGCTATTGATAGCTGTGAGCTAGGTGTAAATGAGTTATACAGACAGAAACTCTCCAGGAAGGCAGTGAAACTAGTACAATGACGAGGTTAAAATTTAAATTGGAGTCATAGAGCCATGGAAGAGTCATACAGTGTAGAAATAGGCCCTTAGGCCCAACTTGCCCACAACATGTCCCAGCTACCCTAGTTCCAGCTGCCTGCGGTGGCCCATATCCCTCCAAACCTATTCTATCCATGTTCCTGTTGAACGGAAATTAAATTAAATGAAAGCTTAAATTAAAGGTTAAATTAAATTAAAATTAATGGTTAAATTAAAATTAAGATGAAAATAGGTAAAAATTAATGTTCCAACAGAAAATATCTTAATTTCTTTCTAGAATAATAATTCTGTTAAAAGCTCTGGAAACTGCAAACTATATAATAATCCACAATAATAAAACAGCAGACTATATAAGAGCATTAACATTTACAAAAGTATATTCAAGCCTTACTTTCAATGATATTAAGTTTCACACGACTTCGCTGGTCAATTAAAACGCTCCTAATCGCACACCAATACCACCCTTCATCATTCAGTGTGAGATGTTCCATGGTGACTGAGAACTCCCTGACTTTGGTATTATCCGTAATGGATATTCTGCCATCAGACGTTGTCATGTTGTGGCCCATGGTTTGTACCAGAATAGTACAGCTCATCCAGTCACGGCCTTTGCACCAGTACTTTGGGAATTTGCTGAAATATCGAGCATATGTACAGGTGATATGGACTGATTGCCCCTCTGTTCCATTTACTGCACGTGGTCCACTTAGAGCAGCATTTGTAACTGTTCAGTGTGAAAATATAAAACACATATTAAAACATAATATTTGTGACAGATTAATAACTGGAGAACTAAAGGACTTACAAACATATGCTCCATGTTTAGGTCCATTATTGTCAAGTGTACCACAGTACAGTGGAAAGCTTTGTTTTGCCTGCAATCCAAGCACTAAACGTTATTCCCTTTATCCTGTATGTGTACACTGTGGATGACTTGATTGTAATCATGTAAAGTCTTTCGGCTGACTGGATAGCACGCAACAAAAAGCTTTTCACTATATCTCGGTACATGTGACAATAATAAACTAAACTAAACTAAACTAACCATCAATGCAATCATCCTACTGAAGTACAATAGATAGAGCAAAGGGGAAGCTACAGAGTGCAGAATAGTTCTAATCATTGTGGTGCATCAGTTTCATAGACAAAGTACAATGTCTGCTATGGGATAGAGGTGATTAGGACAGTACCCAAGCTTACGGAAGTAGTGTTCTGCAGCTTGATTACAGAGGGAAAGATGTTCCTGAGTCTGGTGGAGCATTGTTTCAAGCTTATGTACGTTCTGCTGGATGGGAACAGGAAGAAGGAATGACTCGGATGAGACAAGTGTTTAATTCCGTTGGCTGCTTTTCCAATGTCCTCTATAAAGATTACTATCTAAATGGCATCAAGTTAGATTACTATCTAACTAGCGTCAAGTTGGGAAAAGGGGAAGTACAACAGGATCTGGGAGTCATTGTTCATCAGTCTATGAAAGTAAGCATGCAGGTACAACTTGCAGTGAAGAAAGCGAATGGCATGTTGGCCTTTATAACAAGAGGAATCAATCAGCACGGGAGCACCTCAAGGCTGCATGCTCAGCCCCCTGCTGTACTCACTATATACTCATGACTGCATAGCCGGTCATAGTGCGAACTCCATCATCAGGTTCGCATACGACACCACTGTTGTGGGACGTATCACTGATGGGGATGAGTCAGAGTATAGAAGAGAGATCGAGCGACTGTCCATATGGTGCCAGCACAATAACCTGGCTCTCAACACCAGCAAAACCAAGGAACTGATTGTGGACTTTGGAAGGAGTAGGATGGGGGGACACAGTCCTGTTTATATCAACGGGTCGATGGTTGAAAGGGTCAAGAGCTTCAAATTCCTGGGCGTGCACATCTGTGAAGATCTTTCCTGGTCCGAGAACACAGATGCAATTATTAAGAAAGCTCATCAGCGCCTCTACTTCCTGAGAAGATTACAGAGATTCGGTCTGTCAAGGAGGACTCCCTCTAACGTCTACAGGGGCACAGTAGAGAGCTTGTTGACCGGTTGCATCGTTGCTTGGTTCGGCAACTTGAGCGCCCTGGAGAGGAAAAGACTACAAAAAGTAGTAAACACTGCCCAGTCCATCATCGGCTCTGACCTTCCTTCCATCGAGGCGATCTATCACAGTCGCTGCCTCAAAAAGGCTGGCAGCATCAACAAGGACCCACACCATCCTGGCCACAGACTCATCTCCCTGCTACCTTCGGGTAGAAGGTACAGGAGCCTGAGGACTGCAATGACAAGGTTCAGGAATAGCTACTTCCCCACAGCCATCAGGCTATTAAACTTAGCTCGGACAAACCTCTGAACATTAATATCCCTCCATCTGTTATTTGCACATTATCAATTTATTCATTCAAATGTGTATTTACGTATATAATGGTATATAGACACACTGATCTGTTTTGTAGTCAATGCCTGCTATGTTCTGTTGTGCTATGCAAAGAAAAAAATTCATTGTCCTGTCAGGGACACATGACAATAAACTCTTTTGACTTTTGACTTTGACTTTGAATCGAATATAGGAGCAAAGAGGTCCTTCTGCAGTTGTACAGAGTCCCATTAAGACCACACATGGAGTATTGTGTGCAGTTGTGGTCCCCTAATTTGAGGAAGGACATTCTTGCTATTGAGGGAGTGCAGTGTAGGTTTACAAGGTTAATTCCCGGGATGGTGGGACTGTCATATGCTGAGAGAATGGAGCAGCTGGGCTTGTACACCCTGGAGTTTAGAAGGATGAGAGGATATCTCATTGAAACATATAAGATTGTTAAGGGTTTGGACACGTTAGAGGCAGGAAACATGTTCCCGATATTGGGGGAGTCCAGAATCAGGGGCCACAGTTTAAGAATAAGAAGTAAGCCATTTAGAAGGGAGACGAGGAAACACTTTTTCTCACAGTGGGTTGTGAGTCTGTGGAATTCTCTGCCTAAGAGGGCGATGTAGGTTCTGTGGATGCTTTCAAGAGAGAGCTAGATAGGGTTCTTAAAAATAGCGGAGTCAGGGGATATGGGGAGAAGGCAGGAACGGGGTACTGATTGGGGATGATCAGCCATGATCACATTGAATGGTGGTGCTGGCTCGAAGGGCCGAATAGCCTACTCATGCACCTATTGTATATAGTCTATTGTCTATTGTCTATTGTCTATTGTCTCTCTCATCAAATTCTAATTCACCCTACATAGAGTCATAAAGTGATATAGCATGAAAATAAGCCCTTCGGCCCAACTTGCCCACACCAGCCAACATGTCCCAGTTACACTAATCCCAACTGCCCATGTTTGGCCCATATCCCTCCAAACATGTCCTATCTATGTACGTGTTTAACTGTTTCTGGAATGTTGGGATAGTTCCAGCCTCAACTATCTCCTCTGGCAACTTGTTCCATACGCCTACCACCCTACATGTGAAAAAGTTACCCCTCAAATTTCTATTAAACCTTTTCCCCTTCACCTTAATCTTATGTCCTCTGGTCCACAATTCACCTAATCTCAGCAAGAGACATCTGCTTCATTTGAATGTTTAAATGTGAAACTGGCAGATCATAATTTCTTGCTGCATAAAATATTATGTCCTTACTTCATTCCGAGATATATGTACATTGTTTTAAGTACTTTTTTTTCACTTCCTGAACTCCTCACATAATTGAAACGGTTTCACAAACGGGACAGCGAGATTCCAAGGAATGCCAAAGTTTAACCAAGCTGGAAGCTCTTAAAAAATATTCTGCTTTTCCTTGCTTCATGTCAAGTTAGATAATTTCACAATTCTTCATATCATATTGCACTTGTTTTTTCCCCAATCACCTAACCATCCTTATACTGACACGATATGGCTCAGAACAGGACATGAAGTGCTGGAGTAACTCAGCGGGTTAGGCAGCATCTGTGGAGAAGGAGAAACAACATTTTTGGGTTGGCTTCCAGCCCAGTTAGTGAAGCCGAAATCGATTAAAAAGTATAGATAACAGATAAGTGTGCTCGGAATTAAAATGCTTAAAATGGCTTTAATTATTTGGAAAGAAAATTCAAGTCAATCTATCAAGAACAGATGCTGCACAAAGCAGAAGGAAACAAGGATGACTTGAAACATTTCCAAACAATTTGCATACAATCATGAGGTTTTTAATGCAATCACTGTCGTAATGTAGGAGGTAAGAGGACTGATTTGTGTGCATCAACCTCCCACAAGTACAAAGAGGGGTCGGACACTCAGATTCGATCATCCAGTTCCCATTGTTGGGTATGTTTGATCTTCTGCGAACAATATACATTGCAGAATATAGAGGTTGGATAATGGAGACTGAATGATTTCCCATCCATACAAGCGAACTCAGTTTAGTTTAGTTTGGAGATACAGCGCGGAAACTGGCTTGTCGGCCCACCAAGTCCAAGCCGACCTGCGATTCGAGCACATGAGCACTAACATACATACACTAGGGCCAATTTACAATTATACCGAGCCAATTAACATATATGTGTACATCTTTGGAGTCATGAGGAGAACGTACAAACTCCATACAGACAGCACCCATAGTCAGGATTGAACCCGGATCTCTGGCGCTGTAAGGCAGCCACTCTACCGCTGCGCCACCGTGCCGCACAATCTTATCATTAGGCAAGTCAACCTCTCCCAATTGTCCTTAGTTCCACTAAAACCTAATCTATCTATTATCATGTACCAAAATGCAGCCAAGAGCAATTGCAGGCACTTACCTGAGAAGGAGATCATGAAATAAAGAAATACAAAGTCCATAGTTTTCCGTTTTTAAAGTAAATATGATCCCAGTGGAACTTGTGATATTGTTCCTATTTTGTATCTTTGCACAGCTCTGATTGAGTTTCGAAATTACCATTCGTTATAGAAAGTATATTTATAGCAATGGCATGGGGCTGGTGACAGAATGAGTTATAGAAGCCTATGGGGTGGGAGATTGCAACCTTCACGTGGTCCGCCCAGTTTTAACTAATGCAATCAACCCGACATGCAAATTCAAATAAGATCAAATTGAGCAAGCTGTCCGACAACTTTAGGCTGTGCACGCCATACGCAAGAAGAAGAAATAGAAGATATAGAATATAGAAGTCTTACTATTTTATTCTCAGCTCATTCTAGCATTGATGCAAGTTTCAGGATTGGATATTAAGCTGCGGCTGAGCAAAGATAAATCTTAAGGCCTGATGTTTGGGATCTGGTGATTAAATTATTTCTGAATGCTAAGAACTATATTCTGCACTCTGTATCTTTACCTTCACTCTACCGATTATACTTGACTTTTGTCTTGATTGCATATGATCTAAGCAGAAGTCCAGAACAGATAAGAATTCAAAATCCGCAAAGCAGTGACATGCATTGAATCCCTCTACACGTCACACTGCCTCATCAAGGCCACCAGCATTATCAAGGGCGTGCCTCTCCCTCTTCTCCCCTCTCCCATCAGGTAAGAGGTGCAGACGTTTGAAAACGCACACAACCAGATTCACAGACAGTTTCTTCCCAGCTGTTATCTCCCAACTGAACCATCCTCTCAGTAACTAGGGATCTGTTCTGACCTTCCATCCACCTCATTGGAGACCTTTGGACTATCTTTAATTGGACTTTACTGGACTTTATCTTGTACTAAACGTTATTCCCTTGATGATACTGTGGACGGCTCAATTGTAATCATGTGTTGTCTTTCCACTGACTGGATAACATGCAAGAGAAATGCTTTTCACTGCACCTTGGTACACATGACAATAAACCAAACTAAACTAAACAATGTGACCCAAGATTGTGTTGTGGACATAAGTGAGAAGTTGAACGTTACACTTGGTCGGCTTGATTGTAATCATGTATAGTCTTATTGTCACATGCACCTTGGCACACGTAACAATAATAAAGTAAAGCACAGAGTCTCTTGCCAAGAGTAGGAGAATAGAGAACCAGAGGACATAGGTTTAACATGAAGGGAAAAGATTTAATAGGAATCTGAAGGGTCACCTTTTCATGCAAAGGGTGGTGGGTGCATGGAACGAGCTGCCTGAGGAGGTAGTTGAGGCTGGGACTTTCGCAACGTTTAAGAAACAATAAGACAGGTAGATGGATAGGACGGGTTTAGAGGGTTCTGGGGTAAATGCAGGCAGGTGGGACTAGTGTATATGAGGCATGTTACTGTGGGCAAATTGGGCCGAAGGACCTGTTTTCACGCTGTATCACTCTATGATGCTATGAAAATAAAGTATGAGTAAAGTAAAGTAAACTAATTCCTTGCTTGCACTATGATCAGGTTTTTTCCCACAATATTGATGAGATCTGTAGGCATCTATTTCCACTTCAGTCACGTTGGTTATTTTACAAAAGGCTCCATGAGGAAGTGCCTGTTTCTGTTTTGCATTCACTATTCAACCCAGTTTCGGTCACAAACTTCCAAATGAACTTTAATAATCCATTGGTTGCAAAATCTCCCCTAACCTCAGGCTGATGATGTGAGTGGGGCAGAAGTAATCTTGTTCATCAATCTTTTGAACAGTGGACCTCTTAATCCCTCCTGTCTAAATACCTCCCGATGTGGTGTGGGAACAAGATTTTATTTAAGAATTCTCTTGTGCAGAGCTTTGAAATGTTCCACTGTGTTAAAGTTGCTTTATTATAAACTTTTATTTCAGACTCAAGGTTCAGACAAGAGACGACATTACATATAATACATACCATATAAAAACATCATAAAATACATATAAAAGCATAGTAAATTACTTATAAGAGCATCATAAATTATATACAAAAACACAATACATGATTTAAAATCCAGAATAAAAAGAAAGATCAATGTCCTACAACGAGACAATGATACCAGTGGCTCCACTGTTGGGATTGGTAGCCTGTAGTGCTAAACCTTATGTTTGACAGGAACATGATAATAGTGAGATTAAATGAGAACTTACCAATTCGAAGTTTGATCTGTATTTTATGAGGAGTTACGATGAGGGATTACGTGAAGACCCCGTCCAGCACGCATGCGCGACATTCTTCAAAGCGTGATGAATATTTTTTATTAGTTGTAAATACATATTAATAGAAAATACTTCTTACATACATTCATAATATTATTAATATTAACATTTAAGACTTTATATTTCTATACATTTTTTTTTAATAAGTAAGAAAGGATAGAGAAAAATAATATAGAGGTAAAAAATCGAAAATAAGGAAGTGAATGGAGTATTAAAAAGTTATCCATCGTTGGAGATATATCCATGATTTATTATACGTAATTCTTCATCTATTCTATTATTCAGGCCTCAGTCAGGCTCTCACACCGAGCCACTTTGACCCTGTAGATATTCAATATATGGAGACCATATCCCTCTGAAAAGATCCAACCTGTCCATTAGGACGAGCCTCAATCTTTCCAGAAAGCAGCGGTGTGGATTCACAGAAAAAACACAACAATTGAAATAAATATAGTAAAGAAAAAATAAGAACTTAATTACCAGTTGATCTGTATAATAGAGGGTGGGAGCGGAGGGCACGTAATCCCTCATCGTAACTCCTCATAAAATACAGATCAAACTTCGAACTGGTAAGTTCTTATTTAATCTCACTATTTTATTTCGGAGTCACGTGAGTGACTACGTGAAGACTTCAAAGCTCTGTGATTCCGAACCGTGTACCAGCTCCTGCTTCACTCACTGTCTGAAGACCTTAGAGGGAGGAAGTATGTTATCACAATCAACAATAACCTGTTTGTGAACAAAAAAGGTTTATTAATGACAACAAAAAACAGAGAGCTCCCCCGGGCTTAAATTAAATATTATCTGCACTCTAAAATTCTCTCTGCAAATGTAGCAGGTTCCGCCAGCGGCTTATTATAAAACCTTTGGAAAGTTCTTTCCGAGGACCATCCTGCTCTGGCCAGAATATGGTCCATAGGCACGTCCATTCGCCTACCCGCCGACGTAGATGCAGCCCTGGTGGAGTGAGATTTGTAAACATTAGTATTGACTCCCGCGGACCTAAGCACCTGCTTGAGCCACCTTGAAATGGTTTGGCTCATCACCTGACCATGAGGCTTCTTGTGGCTTATCCATAAGGCTTTTTCTCTCCCTCTTAAGTTGTATGTTGTGTCTATGTAATTTGCGAGATGGGTCTTGGCACACAGCCGTGGGTCAGATGAATATGCCCGGAACTCCATGACTGGAGGCGTGGTACCTGGTCTAGTTTGTTTGACCTGTCCCTGAATATGGAATGTGAAACAGTCCAATGACTCTGTCATGCTGTCCAGCCTCAGAAGGTGGACGGACTGTACCCTTTGAGCTGACACTAGTGCCATGAGCATGACTGATTTCAGAGTAAGTTGTTCCAGCGTGAGTGACCTGGGTGGTGGCCATCCCCTATGGTACGTCAGCACAATGCTGACATCCCAGATCTGAGTGTACCTTGGTCTGGGGGAATTAGTGTTAAAAATGCCCCTCATGATTTTGACCACTAGTGGATGGGACCCCAAAGCCTGTTGTCCTGCTGCTGGAACCAAATAAGCTGACAACGCACTCCTGGCTGTATTGATGGGGCTGTAGCTGAGTCCTTCCCGATGTAATCCAACCAGGAAACTCCACAATACTGGTGGCTGTAGCTGTTGATTAGGTAGTTCCTGTTTTGGAGCAATACCGTTCCCATTTTCTTATGTTGGTCAGGTATTGTCTCCTGGTGGACTCCCGGTGGGATGTGGTCATCATGTTGATGGCATCCTCAGACAGTCCCAGGCCCAGTAGAGGTCTTTTTAGAATCTGCAAGCCAGGAGATTGACTCTGTCATTGCACGGGTGACTAATGCCTGACACTGGGTGGATTAATAATTCTGGACTGCTGGGGAATTCCAACGGTGTTTCGACAGCCATGTCGAGGGCCACTGGGAACCAAAGCTGTGTAGGCCAGTCGGGTATTATCAAGATTCCTGAAGCGGAATCCAATTGAATCTTGCGTAATACCCGACTGATGAGGCAGAAGGGAGGAAAAGCATAAAAGAACATTTTCCCCCAATGCAGTGTGAATGCATCAACTGCTGCTGCCTCAGGGTCTGGTTCCCAAGCGACATACGTTGGTACCTGGTGATTCAGCCTGGATGCAAATAGATCGATATCTGGTGTGCCATATTGCTTTGTAATTTCAGCAAATACTTTGGGATTTAACATCCATTCGATGTTATCATTAAATCTGCGTGACCTGGTATCTGCCACTGTATTTTGCTTACCTGGTAGGTAAGTTGCTGATAACCAAATATGTCTTTCGACACACCATTGCCAGATTAGGTTGACCAAATTGTCACACGATATCGACTTTACACCACCCATGTGGTTGATATAAGCCACCACCGTGGTATTATCTAATTGCAACCGGACATGTGCATGATGTGTATTAGATGAATATGCTTTTAAACCATAAAACGCACCCAACATTTCTAAGTAGCTGATACCCCGTGTCTGTAGGCAAGATGATTCAGAATTAGTCCATCTGCCCCCTGTGCTGGATTGCATGTTAGTTGCTCCCCAGCCCAAAGCACTGGCATCCGTTTGAATGGTTAATACTGGGTTGGTGATTATTATGGGACTGGAACTGAGCCTAACGTTCCTTGTCCACCATTGTAACTCTAGAATGGATTCAGCAGTTAAATTCATAACTCGGTCAAAGTGACCTGAGTTTTGCTTTAGTGCGTGCACTTTTGCTCTTTGCAAATTTCGATAGTGCAAAGGCCCAAATTGTACAGCTGGAAAAGCTGCTACCATTTTACCAATAGCTCTAGCCACCTGCCGTACGGTTGACTGATGTTTATCCATTAGTTCACTGCATGATAGTGCCAATTCTGATGCTTTCCCCTTCGGCAGAGTTGCAATCATGCGAACAGTATCAATCGTAAATCCAAGATAGTCCATGGTAGTGGACAGTGTAAAATTGGATTTATCTGGATGTATGACAAACCCCAAAGTTTCAAACAAACGTTTGGTGGCTGCTACTGCCTAAATAGCTGTCTCCAAGGTTTTCCCTACTATTAAAATGTCGTCTAAGTACGCCATGACTATATGCTTTTGTTTCCTCAATAATGCCAAAGCAGGTTTTAAGATTTTAGTGAACAACCTTGGAGCGGAGGTTAGTCCATTTGGTAAGGCTTTAAATTGCCATAGCTGTTTCATCCAGATGAACTTTAAGTATTTACGATGCTCCTTGTGTATGGGTACTGAGTAGTAGGCATCTTTTAAATCAATGCTTGCTAGAAAGTAACCTCTAGAAATCAATAATCTGGCTGTTTCAAAGGTTTCCATCTTACCATATAACCATATAACAATTACAGCACGGAAACAGGCCCTCTTGGCCCTTCCAGTCCATGCCAATCATTTGTTTTCCCCTAGTCCCATCTACCTGCACTCAGACCATACCCCTCCATTCCCATCCTGAAATGTATATACTTAACAGACTCGTTTAAAGTAGTTAAGTCAATGATGATGCGACATCCACCATCTTTTTTAGTTTTAGTGAAAATATTAGACACAAATTCCAAAGGTTCATGTTTTGTTCTTTCAATGACACCTTTTGCTAGTAGCCTCATCAGTTCAGCTTGACCCTCTTGTTTCTCTTTGACTGAGAGGGTGGATACCCTTTGGAGTATATGCTGAACTGGCAGAATGTTTTCATGAACAAAGTCAATTTTATAGCCATGAATGCTGCTGAGTATATACTTGTCATTAGTGATGGATTCCCATGCATCCAAAAACAAGTGCAATCTTCCCCCTGTTAGTATAGAGCCCCTACTGCTCATGTGCTGAGAGGAACCAGACCCACCTACCTCCATGGTTACTGGTGCTTCTTCTGCCTCTTCTATGGATGATGAGGTCTCTGTTGGGCTGTAGAGGGCTGCTGTTGATGTTGATGTTGATGTTGATGTTGTTGGGGGTGGCGCATTTTCCATGGGGTCCGCTCTGGGCCCTGGCCTAAAAAAGGCTTACGGGGAATAGTTGCGGACCCCGAACTTTCACCAGTCGCATATGGTGGTCGACGACTGGTGGACGCCGAGGGGTACTGCCGCCTGGGTTTGTTCGGTCTGCTCGGTCCCAAACCTGCCCTCACAAGACCAAAGGTCTTGGATTCTTCCTCTAGGTCTTTCACCTTTTTCGGAAGGTCCTTTCCAAAGAGCAGAATTGGAGGTTCTGAACCCGGTGTTTTGCAAAGTCCCGCAAATTTAGGGTTGAGGGCAGGCTTGATGATTTCCTTCCGTAAATTGTTTATCTCATATCGAGTGGTGCACAGCAGAGCTAATGTGTCTTGCTGATTTGTGGAGATGTCCACACCATCAATGGACCGAGCATATGATGTTATTCCTGCAGTCAGGAGTTTAAGGATTTTCTGGAGCTTCAACTCCAGGTTCCTGATGTTCTGCCCCAAATGTCCCCAAATTTGGCTGTTTACAGCTGGTACATTCAATGATGTACAATTTTCTGGGGCTGTATATTGTTCAAGAGCCTCATTGACCACCTGTTCTTGTAGGGGTTTTGCGGACAGGTGGTCAATGCTGGCTGCAAGTTTCGGCTCTAAAGGCCGACCCGCTCGTGGAATGACCACGTAGCGGTTGACCACACCCAACAATTCTTCCTGATCCTGTACACCCTGCGTACTCTGGACTTCTTCAGCCAGCAACCCCTCTTCTTGACCAGCCCAGACCTGGTTGCCAATGCTGCCTTCAAAAGAAGGTGAAGCAATGGTCAGTGCCGTATTAGGCACTGCGGGAGTGCCTGAGCTCCCTTGGCGAGTCTGCTGCTGCTCTCTCAGCAGATCTCGCTGGAGCAATTGCTCCATAAGCCGTTCCATTCAGCTTAGGCGGCTGCCTGTGTCGCTCTCGAGCGGTGAGGCATCTTCATCCGAATTGTCGGATACTACCGCCAGGTTCTGGCTGCAGGTACCTCCAGCCCGCTGCTCTGGCTGCACTAGCAGTGCTGGGCTCGGCTCGGTAGTTATTCCTGCCGCCTCTTGCCCCCCCCTCCAAAGAACGTTCCCCAACGGAAGACGAACGGGGGCGAGCTGCACTCTGGTCTTGCTCATTCTCCTGGAACATAAAGCAGACCACAGAGAAAATACACACGGGCACGGTAAAACTTACCTGTCGGCCCGACTTTTCAATTTGTAGCGGGAGCGCCTTGAACTCCCGTTCTTCGCGGGTGCACTGCATGAACGCTAATGTCGCGCATGCGTGCTGGACGGGGTCTTCACGTAGTCACTTACGTGATTCTGAAATAAAATTGCATTTTCAGTCATTTATCCTGCAAATGAATTTATACATATTTCGAAACATAGAAACATAGAAATTAGGTGCAGGAGTAGGCCATTCAGCCCTTCGAGCCTGCACCGCCATTCAATATGATCATGGCTGATCATCCAACTCAGTATCCCGTACCTGCCTTCTCTCCATACCCTCTGATCCCCTTAGCCACAAGGGCCACATCCAACTCACTCTTAAATATAGCCAATGAACTGGCCTCAACTACCCTCTGTGGCAGAGAGTTCCAGAGACTCACCACTCTCTGTGTGAAGAAAGTCTTTCTCATCTCGGTCTTAAAGGATTTCCCCCTTATCCTTAAGCTGTGACCCTTGTCCTGGACTTCCCCAACATCGGGAACAATCTTCCTGCATCTAGCCTGTCCAACCCTTAAGAATTTTGTAAGTTTCTATAAGATCCCCTCTTAATCTCCTAAATTCCAGAGAGTATAAACGAGTCTATCCAGTCTTTCTTCATAAGACAGTCCTGACATCCCAGGAATCAGTCTGGTGAACCTTCTCTGCACTCCCTCTATGGCAATAATGTCCTTCCTCAGATTTGGAGACCAAAACTGCACGCAATACTCCAGGTGTGGTCTCACCAAGACCCTGTACAACTGAAGTAGAACCTCCCTGCTCCTGTACTCAAATCCTTTTGCTATGAAAGCTAACATACCATTCGCTTTTTTCACTGCCTGCTGCACCTGCATGCCTACTTTCAATGACTGGTGTACCATGACACCCAGGTCTCGCTGCATCTCCCCTTTTCCTAATCGGCCACCATTTAAATAATAGTCTGCTTTCCTGTTTTTGCCACCAAAGTGGATAACCTCACATTTATCCACATTATACTGCATCTGCCAAACATTTGCCCACTCACCCAGCCTATCCAAGTCACCTTGCAGTCTCCTAGCATCCTCCTCACAGCGAACACTGCCCCCCAGCTTAGTGTCATCCGCAAACTTGGAGATATTGCCTTCAATTCCCTCATCCAGATCATTAATATATATTGTAAATAGCTGGGGTCCCAGCACTGAGCCCTGCGGTACCCCACTAGTTACTGCCTGCCATTGTGAAAAGGACCCGTTTACTCCTACTCTTTGCTTCCTGTTTGCCAGCCAGTTCTCTATCCACATCAATACTGAACCCCTAATACCGTATGCTTTAAGTTTGTATACTAATCTCTTATGTGGGACCTTGTCGAAAGCCTTCTGGAAGTCCAGATATACCACATCCACATCAATTCATACATATTTCTTAGGATAGACTCCTGCAGCCACAAACATTTCACTGGCACTACACCATCTAGGTTTCCTTAGCAGTGTTCTCATGGCATCATTATAAGCCACCTTTAGTTTCTGTAAACTTGTCTTTCCGTAGTATGACCACAGGTGTGCAGTATAGAGTGGTGTCCAATATGTTCTAATCAGAGGCATCTTTACCACTTCTGTACACGCACCAAACATAAGTAAGATAATATTTGCCTGTACATACAGCATACGTCGTTGCCTATAAATATCCTCATCATAGTCATTTATAAGTAAAATATCATCTTAACACCTCAACCATGACTCAAATGGTATTTTTTAATGGTGTTAAGGTTGGTAACAATTGATCATTGTTAAGGTTAACACCATTGATGAGCAGAGGGTTCTTTCGGTCCATATCCATGACTCTCTGGAAGTGGTAACACAAGTAGATAGAGTGGTAAAAAAAGGATTAAAGGAAATAATAGGAAAGGTTTTGTAAATGTTATCCAGGATATCGCATTTTGTTCAAATAATTCAATGTTATCTGACCTAGAAACTATCACCTGGGAATAGAACTACTTAGGGACATAGTCATGGCCTCACGGCACAGAAACAAGCCCTTCAGTTATAGTTTAGAGACACAGCATGGAAACAGGCCCTTCAGTTATAGTTTAGAGACACAGCATGGAAACAGGCCCTTCGGCCCACCGAGTCCGTGCCCACTAGCGGTAATCCCGTACACTAGCACTGTCGTAAATACTAGGGACAATTTACAATATTTATCTAAGCCAATTAACCTACAAACCTGTACATCTTTGTAGTGCGGGTGGAACTCTGAGCACCCGGAGAAACCCACATAGGTCACAGGGAGAACATACAAACTCTGTACTGACAGCACCCTTAGTCAGGATCGAACCTGGGTCTCTGATGCTGTAAAGCAGCCACTGTACCGCTGTGCCATCGTGTCGCCCTGGCTGTTCCCTGATGCCGGGGCTGTCCTTCACACCATAGTCTTTAGGCTCCACTATCTATTATTTTCCCTCTGAAAGCAGCCACAAATTCACTGGCTTGAAAAGAAAGGAAACTGTCCGACAATTAGAATTTGTGAAATGTTATAATCTCAGTGCAAATGCTGCTGATTACTGCAAATCTAGTATCTTCCTCCCTCTCCTGGTGTAGTGAAGAGATGTCAGCTGGAACAGCTCCATAATCTCATTGTTCATGGGGACTGCCGACATGGGAATCCCAGTACATGTCCAACTAAGTGCTGTTGGTGGAGTGATGACGGAATATATACCAGTCATTTATTGACTCATTCACAACTTGTGGCAGAGCCAAATGTCTGTTTTGAATTGCACTTGACATTAATAGTTTGTTCAGCTTTTTCACATCAATAATGTCATTGATTTGTTTGTGCCTATGATTTAGTTTTTACTGAAGGATGTTAGTGAAAGATAGATTTACATGACAACTTTGTGGCTTAATTGTTACTATGAGTGATATGGGCATTTTAAAAACAATATTCATGTTTTTCATTTGAAAATAGACTTGATTTTGCAATAATTCCAGCTTTTAGAAATATTGATCTTGGATAGATCTTGGATTTTGGGCGACACGGTGGCACAGCGGTAGAGTTGCTGCCTCACAGCGCCAGAGACTCGGGTTCGATACTGACTACGGATGCTGCCTGTAAAGAGTTTGTACGTTCTCCCCGTGACCTATGTGGGTTTTTCCGGGTGCTCAGGGTTCCTACCACACTCCAAAGACGTACAGGTTTATCGGTTTGTAGATTTTCTCCGAGATCTTCGGCTTCCTCTTACACTTCAAGACGTACAGGTTTATAGGTTAATTGGCTTGGTATATATGTAAATTGTCCCTAGTGTGTGTAGGATAGTGTTAATGTGCGGGGGTCACTGGTCGGCGTAGACTCTGTGGGCCGAAGGGCCTGTTTCTGCTATATCTCTAAACTAAACTAAACTAGTCAGCATTAATAGTACTGGGCAGGAAATCGATTCATTAAGGGAAATCACAGCACTTAGTTTAGAGGAAATCATATTAAAAAATTTGATAGTTTCTGGTAAAATTACAGATAAAGTTGTTGAAGGTAATGAAGTTAATGTATAAATGAGCTTCCAGATGGTTTTAATAACAGGATAAATGACAGATATCAGGAATAAAAGTAAAGTTGAACATTATGAAGAACATAAAAGGTGCATTTATGGATAGGAACACCACGTGGTGGCACCAGCATTGGCTGCCTCGCCAACAGTCTGTCTGTCCAATTTTTGTTTTTATTTCTAGTATGTGTTAAAAGTATGTTTTAGTGTTCCTTGGTTTGTTTTATGTGGGGGAAACATTTTTCCAATCTCTTACCTCGACGGAGATGTGGTTTGTTTCCGTATCGTATATCCGTCCCAACTGCGGCCTAATATCGTGGAGTTGGTGGCCTTTCCTGGAGACGAACGGGCGTTCCAAGTCGCGGGAGACTGTGGGACTTTAACATTGCGGAGCTTGCGATCCCTTTGCCGGGGATCGTAGTTCCAACCGCGGGGCCTGTGGACTTTAACATCGTGAAGCCCGCGGTCTCTGGTAAGAGTCCCATGGACTCGGGAGATCCATGCAGCGGAGAGAGTTTCAACCGCCCCTAGGCAGGAGTTTCGATCACCCCGACTGGGACTTCGATCGCCGGATGCGGAGGCTTTGATTGCCCCAATTGCGGATGGTTTTACTGCCCTGACCATGGGAGAACAAAGAGGAAGAAGCTTGAACTTTATTGCCTTCCATCACAGTGAGGAATATGGAATCCACTGCGATGGATGTTGATGTTAACTTTTATATGGTTGTGAGTCTTGTAACTCATATTTCACTGTACCTTAATTGGTACATGTGACAGTAAACTGACCTTGAAACTTTGAAGATGGTTAAGCGTCTTACGACAGAGGAAAGACACTGAAAACTGGGGTAACAGTGGGTCAGACAGCATCTCTGGAGAAAAGGAATAGGTGATGTTTTAGGTCGAGACCCTTCATCCGACAGTCAGGGTAAAGGGGACCCAGACTCACTAGAACAGAGGAATATGGGTGATTGGCCGTTTATTGAGCGGGAGGAAGGTAAATAGTGAGATTGGTGTTGGCTTTTTAAAAATCGATATGTGACCTAGACTTGGACTTGCAAGCCACAAGTTTGAAATGAGCTGATGATGCAAAACGAAATAGCATTGTGAACTGCAATCCAGGATGTTATTGAGTTTTGGGAGTACATAGACTTGCTGGTGGAATGGACAGACATATGGCAGAAGGTAGACATAAAAAGCTGGAGTAACTCAGCGGGTCAGACAGCATCTCTGGAGAAAAGGAATAGATTATGTTTTGAGTTGAGACCCTTCTTCAAACTGAAAGTCAGGGGAAAGGGAAACGAGAGATATGGACGGTGATATAGAGAGATATAGAACAAACGAATGAAAGAAATGCAAGAAAGTAAAGATGATGATGGAGACTGGCTATTGTGAGCTGTGGTCTAGTTAAACAAACCAGTGTTAGCTGTGGTCTACATGGGAAAAAAATGTTAGCTGTAGTCGAGATGAGAAAAAACATTGTTAGCTGTGGTCTATGTGAAAAAAACCATTGTCAGCTGTGGTTTTGGTGAAAACCATGTTAGTGTGGGCTGGATGAAAACATTTGTTAGCTGTGGTCTAGGTGAAACCAACATCTGCAGTTCCTTCCTCAACATGGCAGATTCATTTATTGTAGAGAAATTCGGTGATACATTTTGAATACTTATGGGCAATATAGAATATTGTTACTTCAGCATTTTGTGTCTATCTTCGGTTTAAACCAGCATCTGCAGTTCCTTCCCACACAGATACTATTTGAAGAACGGTTGTGAGCATCGGGTGGCACCGCGCGCTGGCAGCCTCGCTAGCAGCTGTCCTTCCTTTCGAGTTTTTTTGTTTTTAGTATGTCTAAAAGTGGGTTTTAGTGTCCTTAAGTGTGGTGGGGGGGAGGGGGTAGGGGTAGTGGGGGCAGGGAATAGGGGAAAACTTTTTAGTCACTTATATCGATGGAATGTGACTTTTCTCCTAGTCGTATTTTCGCCCTCCCTCGTGGGCTAACAGCTTGGATTGGAGCGGCATCTCCCGGAGTTGGGTCCAGAGTTCACGGAAGGCCCCCTAAGTCCTCGTGAATACCGCGTGTTCCCAAGCCAATTAATCAATTTACCAAGCCAATTAACCTACAAACCTCTACGTCTTTGGAGTGTTGTAGAAAATCGAAGATCTTGGAGAAAATCCACGTGGTCACGGGTAGAGTGTACAAATTTCGTACCGACAGCACCCATAGTCAGGATCGAACCCGGGTCTCTGATCCCTCGGGGCATACGCTGTGCCACCGTGTCGCCCCGAGGGATCAGAGGGGCATTTACTGAGGATGTGTTGTCACAAGGGACAGATAATTCTGAGCACCGTTGATGTAATTTAGGAGATTTTTATCCCCTGGGTAAAAGATGTCCCACACATTAGCTTCAGTGCTGTCCTGACCTCTCATCTACCTCATTGGAAATCTTTGAGATGTCTTTAATTGGACTTCAGTGATATAGAGCCATAAAGAATGATGTTATGTTATCCCGTTTTCTCATCCACTCCCCTGAAAAGCTCGGGGCAATATGCAGAAGCCAATTAACCTACAAGCCCACATGTCTTTGGGATGTGGGTGGAAACCAGAACACCTGGAGGAAACTCACGTGATTGCAGGGAGAATGTACAAACTGCACGCAGACAGCACCCGAGGTCAGGATTGAACCTGGGTCTCTGGCGCTGTGAGGCAGCAGCTCTACAAGCTATCCCACCCCTAGTGCCACCATTGTTGATGTTGATGGGGCTTGATGAAGAGGGATGGATAGAGATTGATATTTAGTATTAACATTGGAGTGGACTAGTGGGGCTGAATGGCCTGTGTTATGCTACATAATATTAGTTTATATATTCTCAAACATTCAGACAATTCACACTTCACATCCTTACCTGGGTTTCATTGTTATCTTCTCTGTGAGATCCCTTGTCTTTCGATTCTAGAAAATACATCATTATTGAAAAATCCACATCAGGAACATATTTAAACTCAAGTTCATAAGTTCAGAAGTGATAGGAGCAGAATTAGTCTACTTGGCCCATCTAGTCTACTCCACCATTCAATCATGGCTGACCTATCTTTCCCTCTCAACCCTTTTCTCCTCCCTTCTTCCCATAACCCCTGGCACCTGTACTAATCAAGAATCTATCAATTTCCGCCTGAATATATTAATTAGCCTCCACAGCCTTCTGTGGCAATGAATTTCATAGATTCACCTCCTGTGACTACAGAAATTCCTCCTCATCTCCTTTCTAAATGTATGTCCTTTTATTCTGAGGCTGTGGCCTCTGGTCCTAAATCTCCTCGTGGAAACATCCTCTTCACATCCATTCTGTCCAGGCCATGTGTGGTACACAGAACCGTATATATTTATTAGAATCTATGCTAAACTAGAAACTAGCTTTAGTGTCTGTTTTAGTTTTACTTTGACTTTTACGTTTAGAGATACAGCGCGGAAACAGGCCCTTTGGCCCATCGAGTCAGCGCCGACCAACAACCACCCCTACACTAGGTCTATCTTACACACTAGAGCCAATTTACTAGAAGCCAACTAACCAAGTATGTTAGTTTAGTTTATTGTCACATGTACCATAGTTAACCATATAACAAAAGAGTTAACCATATAACCAATTAACAAAGGTAGACAAAAATGCTGGAGAAACTCAGCGGGTGATGCAGCATCTAAGGAGCGAAGGAAATAGGCAACGTTTCGGGCCAAAACCCTTCTTCAGACTGAAGAAGTATTTGGAATATGGGAGAAAACCCATGTGATCAGAGGGATAACGTACAAACTCAGTGCAGACAGCACCCATTGCCAGGATCAAACCTGGGTCTCTGTAGCTATAAGGCAGCAACTCTACCGCTATGCCACTGTGCCCACCACTTCGAATTTGTATTTTTCCTTGATTTTAAACATCTCCATCAGATCACTTTGCAACCTTCTCTGTTCTCAGGAGATCAATTGTTCGCTGTTCGCTGATCAATTATCTACCGGACTAAAGTCCTTCATTCCTAAGTTACTTTTTCTAAATCCCTTCTGTACCTCTCTAACAATTTCACAACCTTCCTTAAGTGGTGACTACAATTGTGACCAAACTCATATTTTATAAATGGAGGTACAGAAGACTGCAGATGCTGGAATCTGAAGCAAGAAGGTATCCTGGTGCAGTCTGGACCCAAGATGTTGACAAGGTATTTCTGCTTGAAGACTCTGTTTAACCCATTGAGTGCCTTGAGCAGTTTTTTGGCTCTTATATACATAGAAACATAGAAACATCGAAATTAGGTGCAGGAGCAGGCCATTCGGCCCTTCGAGCCTGCACCACCATTCAATATGATCATGGCTGATCATCCAACTCAGTATCCTGTACCTGCCTTCTCTCCATACCCCCTGATCCCTTCAGCCACAAGGGCCACATCCAACTCCCTCTTAAATATGGCCAACGAACTGGCCTCAACTACCTTCCGTGGCAGAGAATTCCACAGATTCACCACTCTCTGTGTGAAAAATGATTTTCTCATCTCGGTCCTAAAAGACTTCCCCCTTATCCTTAAACTGTGACCCCTTGCCCTGGACTTCCCCAACATTGTTTCATGTTTCATGTCCCCATGTTTCATAAAAACTCATATTCTATGTATCAGAGATAATTCATTTTTTTCAACCAATTTCCCAATCTGCTCTGGAACTTTCAAGGAACTTGGCTATTAAACATTCTGCAGAAGCCTTGTTTTTGTACCTTCCATTTTGTATTGTCACTTGCAATACTGACCATTAAATAAGTCTGAAGAAGGGTCTCGACCCGAAACGTCGCCTATTCCTTCGCTCCATAGATGCTGCCGCACCCGCTGAGTTTCTCCAGCATTTTTGTCTATCTTCGATTTTGCCAGCATCTGCAGTTCTTTCTTAAACATAATGTAATGCGTTACATTTTTTATTCTTACATTTTATTGGCCAAACAAAAAACTTATGAAGCAATTTAGAAAAAATAGGAAGGAACAATTGTTTGTTAATGTTATATAGTGTGGATAAGACTTGATTATCTTGATAAGATTAAGATCAAATTTAGTATTTCACTGCCTTTAAACCTAGCTCTTCGAAACAATCAGGAAGTGGTTTGTATTCTTTGCAAAACTGTGTTCTTCTTGGAAGTCAATTGTTGAGCAATAAGTAATTAATGGTCTATCTGTGGTGAGGCAAACATAACTACTTGCTCTTTTTGTAAACAAGCTTTTGCAGTTAATTTTCTCTATTTGTTCTCCAGGCATGCTGTCGAACCCACTGAGTTACTCCAGCACTTTGTGTAAACCTGTATCATCGGTTTCTTGTCTGAAGAACGGGCCCCGACCCGAAACATCACCTATCTATGTTATAGATTCTATAGATGCACCGTATCCCACCATTGAGCCATCTATACCTCACAATGCCTCAAGAAAGCAGACAACATAATTAAGGACCTTCTTCACCCCAGCCGTCCCCTCTTCTCTCCTCTCCCATCAAGGCAGAAGATATAATAGCTTGAAATTATTCTCCACCTGTTTCACGAACAGCTTCTTCAAACCTATTGGAAATGAACACGAGGGTGTGAAGTAAGAGACTTTTAGATAAGTACAGGGATATGCAGGGCTGGAGGGATATGGATTATGTGCAGGCAGATAAGGGTTTGTTCAGGGCAAGCACTATCAGAGGGGGGGGCAACGAGTGCCATTTGTCATGGGCCTCATGCCTGTAGCTTCAAAGGGATCTTGATTTTGGGGCCTCTAAAATTGAGGGGCTTCTGCTTGAAATTCTGAAATTGAAATTGGCCTCGTCTATGAGATGGCCTGGTTCTTGGCATTATGTTCGGCACGGACGTTGTGGGCCCGAGGGCTTGTTCCTGTCATGTTTAGTTTAGAGATACAGCATGGAAACATGCCCTTTGCCCCACTACGTTCGCTCTGACCAGCAATCACCCATACACTAGTTGTATCGTGAACGCTGGGTACAATTTACAGAAGCCAATTAACCTACAAACCTGCACGTCTTTGGAATGTGGGAGGAGACCAGAGCACACAGAGATAACCCACGCGGTCACAGGGAGAACGTACAATCTCATAGTCAGGATTGGTCCCAGGTGTCTGGCAGCAACTCCACCGCTGTGTCACTGTGCCACAGTGTCACTGTGCATCAGAAAGATGGTCGTGCCATTGTGTTTGGCTGCCCGTCATAGCCCGCCTGAACAAATACCCTTTCTAGGTAATCTCTACCATTCGTATGGCCTGCAGTCAAAGCTGGCGTACGAACGGCAGGCATTACTAAATATACAAGCCTCGGTCATTGAGGTCTTCACCCGAGGCCCCGGGCGAGGCCCTGCATCGAGCCCCGGGCGAGGCCCTGCATCGAGCTCCACATCGAGCCCCGGGCGAGGCCCTGCATCGAGCTCCACATCGAGCCCCGGGCGAGGCCCTGCATCGAGCTCCACATCGAGCCCCGGACAAGGCCCCGCATCGAGCTCAACATCGAGCTCTGGATGAGGCCACGCATCGAGCTCCACATCGAGCTCTGGATGAGGCCCTGCATCGAGCTCCACATCGAGCCCCGGACAAGGCCCGCATCGAGCTCCACATCGAGCCCCGGACAAGGCCCCGCATCGAGCTCCACATCGAGCTCTGGATGAGGCCCCGCATCGAGCTCCACATCGAGCCCCGGACAAGGCCCCGCATCGAGCTCCACATCGAGCCCCGGACAAGGCCCCGCATCGAGCTCCACATCGAGCTCTGGATGAGGCCCTGCATCGAGCTCCACATCGAGCCCCGGCCAAGGCCCCGCATCGAGCTCCACATCGAGCCCCGGACAAGGCCCCGCATCGAGCTCCACATCGAGCTCTGGATGAGGCCACGCATCGAGCTCCACATCGAGCCCCGGACAAGGCCCCGCATCGAGCTCCACATCGAGCCCCGGGTGAGGCCCCGCATCGAGCCCCGGGCGAGGCCCCGCATCGAGCCGAGCCTCTGTCATCAAGATCTTCATCCGTGGCCCCGGACAAGAACACGGACCGTGCCTCCGACTGAACCCCCGACAGTCACCTGGAAAAGGCTTCACTTACCGTTCGCTCCTCGTTCGAGTCCCGAGAGAAGTATGGGCTCCACCTTGTGGCGGCCTCCCCACACCTGGAGGTGGAGTAAACACGCGGGTGTCCTGGTAAGGCTGAAGAACCTCGCCCGCGCCCGTTTAACATCTGCTTACCTCGCCCAGTGCTGTGAGGATGGATCTGGTCAGCCCTACCGCTCCATCCATCGGCGGTCCCTTGAGCCCAGGTATGTTTCTCTCCGGTCAATCCTCCCAGTCCCAGGTCTGTCGGCACGCGGGCTCCCAGCCAGGCCCTGTGTGAAGCGCAGCGGCGTGGTCTCCCTGAACCTCCGCCCGCTAGCGTGGGAGCCGCTACCGGACCACAACTCGCCTGCAGTCCCCGCAAAAGTGGCCCTGATCAATGCGAGATAAAGCCTTTGTCCTCAATGACTTCTTCACTGTACGTGGATTGGACCTCCTACTGATCACAGAAACCTGGCTTAATCCTGGTGAGCTTGCTCCACTCGTGGAACTCTGCCCTGATACCTGCAACCTTTTCAGCTCACCTAGGCTCTCAGGTCACGGTGGGGGCCTAGTCACTGTGTTTAAGAAGAATTTCAACTGCCGCCTTCTAAACGCTGATCACGTCTCCAGTTTTGAATATCAACTTATCATAGTCGGTCTATTCTGTCCGCTTTTAATTGTTCTGGTGTATCGCCCCCCAAAAACAAATAAGGACTTTATCTCACAATTTGGTGGTCTTATCGCTAGCTTGTTGCCCAAATTTGACCAGGTCCTGATTCTTGGTGACTTTAACATTCATATCTGTTGTCCCACAAAGCCTCTAGTGAGTGAATTTTTAAACCTGGTTGAGTCCTTCAATCTGTCTCTACTCACCACTGGACCCATGCACAAGCTTGGACATACACTAGACCTAGTGCTTTCGTCTGGTCTCCCAACTTGTAACACAGTCAGTTATTATTCATGCCTGTCTATCTGATCACAGTGCTATTATATTCGATATATCTCTGCCTTTCTCGTTCTCAAAGTCCCATCTCCCTGCTCGCTACTCCCACTACGTTAACTCCGCGTCGGCCAGTAAGTTCTCTGAGGCTCTCATAGCTGCCCCCGACATCTGCACTATTGAGGCGTCTACCCCCCAACCTCAACACCGACAACCTAACTTCTCTATTTGCTCTTCCATCCTGGATTCTGTTGCTCAGCCAAAGCCTAAAGGCGAGCCATGGTTCAATGACACCAGCAGAGCCCGAAGAAGAGAATGCAGAGAATCAGAACAGAAGTACAAATCCGATAAGCTTCAAATTTCCTTGAACTCCTGAAAAACAAACTTCACAAATACCAGGAAATGGTAAAATCCGCAAGAACAAAATACTTTTCCACCGTTATCTCCAAAAACGCTCATAATTCCAAGGTCCTTTTTAGCACCATCACCTCCATCATTTGTCCTGTCCCCAGCACCAGCTTGACCGGGTCCCCGACTAAGTGCGAGGAATTTACTACATTTTTCACCACAAAGGTAAAGAACATAAGAACGAATATTTCCCCTCCCACCCGTGACCTGGCTGTCTCATTGGTCTGTTCTGCAAAATTTCAATTGGTTTCCAACCTGTACTCTACCCTCTTGTAAAAACTACGACCTGCCCCCTCGACACTGTCCCCTCTGCCCTTCTGAAGGACGTCAATAGCCGGTCCCAGTATCCTCGCCATCTTCAACAGTTCTCTGGCCACTGGCACTGCACCTACCTGCTTCAAGCATGCGGTGGTCCAGCCACTCCTGAAAAAACCTAACCTCGACCCCACCTTGCCAAGCAACTACAGACCCATTTCTAAACTGCCTTTCCTCTCAAAAGCCCTTGAAAAGGTAATCTTAAGTCAACTTATGCCTTACGTTCACCAAAATACTATCTTGGAAACTTTCCAATCGGGTTTCAAGGCTCACCACAGCACAGAGTCTGCCTTGTTGAAGGTACATAATGAGTTACTGCTCACCATTGACTCCGGCGACTGTGCAATCCTGCTCCTTCTTGACCTCAGCGCAGCATTTGATACTGTCGACCACACCATCCTAATTGTCCTGCACTGTCCTGAGCTGGTTCATCTCCTACCTCATAGGTAGGAGTTTCTCTACTAACATAGGCAACTCTTTCTCCTCCCCAGCTAGCCTCTGCTGTGGGATTCCACAAGCTTGCATCATTGGCCCCATTCTGTTCTCCCTGTATATGCTCCCCTTAGGCCAAGTCATTGAAAGGCACGGCATTTCCTTCCATTGCTACGAAGATGATACACAACTGTATCTCCCCCTGAAGCCCAAAAATCAATCAAATCTGCTTAACCTTACCCGCTGCCTCGAGGATATAAAGTGCTGGATGGCCCAGAACTTCCTCCAACTAAATGAGAGTAAGTCTGAGGTCATCCTTCTCGGCCCCTCGGACTCAATCAAAATGATAGCAGGCAGCCTTGGAAGCCTCACCCCACTACTCAAACCTCACGTGTAAAACCTTGGCGTGATATTTGATTGAGCACTTAAGTTTGACAAACAAGTCAATGCCGTGGTAAAAGCTAGCTTCTTTCAGCTTTGGATGATAGCTAAAATAAAACAATTCCTCCAGTTTGATGACCTCGAAAAGATCATCCATACATTTATCTCCTCCCGCCTAGATTACTGCAACTCCCTTTACACTGGCATCAGCCAATCTTCCCTGTCCCGCCTGCAACTGGTCCAAAACGCCGCAGCGAGACTTCTGACGGGCATCCGAAAAAGGGACCACATCACCCCGATCCTGGCCTCTCTCCACTGGCTCCCTGTGCGGTTCCTAATCAATTTCAAGACCCTCCTATTTGTCTACAAAGCCCTCAATGGGCTTGCACCCACCTACATTAAAAGTCTTCTCACCCACTACACCACCTCCAGGTCCCTCTGATCGGCGGACTTGGAGTTGTCTAGGCAAAAGCTCAGGGCCGACCGCGCCTTTGCGGTCGCAGCTCCTAGACTGTGGAACAGCATCCCCCTCCCCATTAGAACTGCCCCCTCCATCGACTCCTTTAAGTCTAGTCTAAAAACGTATCTGTTCTTCGAAGCCTTTCCTGACGTCCTCTGAGCGAGGGCTGTTTGTATATTTGTATGTAGCCTGCTTGTGTATACTACTCTTATAACAAATGTAAAGCACTTTGGGCAACGAGAGATGTTTTTTAAATGTGCTATATAAATAAATGTGACTTGACTTGACTTGACTTGACCCTGCGTCAAGAAAGCAGCCAACATAATAAAGGAGCTTTTTCACCGCAGTCATCCCCTCCAATCCCTCTTTTGTCCATGGTAACATTCAAGCTTACATTTGCACTTTGCACAAGGACTAGACTATATCAAAAATATTTTTAGCACTAATTGTTAGTTTACATTTTGAAGGTTTTTGTTAGTTAGTTAGATAGTTAAGTTTATTGTCACTCATAAGTCGCTCAGCTCTTCCTCTTCATTGCAAAATAACGTTTAAGTAAAAACGTTATGAGGAACATAAATGAGGAAGTAGTCGGCAAGACATTGTGTATGAAACCACAATGATCTTGCAGGTTAACTGTCGAGTTTCAATTTTCTCAGCACATTTCAAAAATAAATTAATGTTCATAGAGTAATGAAAATGGTGAAAAGAGTCAAAAACCTGGCACGAGTGAGGAATATTTGGTAATACGCTCATCAGGTCATAAGTGATACGGCCCATCAAGTCTACCCTGCCATTCAATCATGGCTCATCTATCTCTCCCTCCTAACCCTATTCTCCTGCCTTCTCCACATAACCCCTTTGATTGCAGCCGGATCTGGATCGATTGGCCTGGTGGGCGGAGCATTGGTTGATGGAATTTAATACAGAGAAGTGTGAGGTGTTGCATTTTGGGACGTCGAACAAGGGCAGGACCTACACAGTAAATGGCAGGCCTCTGGGTAGTGTTGTAGAGCAGAGGGATCTAGGAGTACAGGTGTATGATTCCTTGAAGGTTGAGTCACAGGTAGATAAAATGGTCAAAAAGACTTTTGGCACTTTGGCCTTCATCAGTCAGAGTATTGAGTATAGATGTTCGGAGGTCATGTTGCAGTTGTCTAAGATGATGGTGAGACCGCATTTAGAATATTGTGTTCAGTTCTGGGCACCATGATATAGGAAATATACTGTCAAGCTTGAAAGGGTTCCGGAAAGATTTAAAAGGATGTTGCCAGGACTAGAGTGTGTGAGCTAAAGGGTGAGGTTGATTAGGCAGGGTCTCTATTCCATCGAGCCCAGGAGGATAAGGGGTGATCTGAAAGAGGTGTATAAGATCATGAGAGGAATAGGTCGGGTAGATGTACAAAGTCTTTTGCCCAGAGTAGGGGAATCGAGCACTAGAGGACATAGGTTCAAGGTGAAGGGGAAAAGATTTAATAGGAATCTGAGGGGTAACTTTTTCACACAAAGGGTGGTGGGTATATGGAACAAGATGCCAGAGGAGGTAGTTGAGGCTATGACTATCCCATCGTTTAAGAAACAGTTAGACAGATACATGGATAGGACACTTTTGGATGGATATGGCTGAAGGGCCTGTTTCCACACTGTATCACTCTATGACACTGACCACGCTCTCGTTTCACTCCTGCCATTGGGAAGAAGATACAGGAGCCTGAAAACTGTGACCTCCAGGTTCAAGAACAGCTTCTCAGCAGCAACAATTAGGCTTTTGAACACTGCACACTTACCTCAATTATCAAGTATGGACTGTCTTTAGTTGCACTAAAGACATCAGTTATTTTTTGTCCTTATTGGATTTATTAACTATTTCATTTTTGTACATTATACGTTAACTGTGTGCATTGTCTTTACAAGCACAATGAGGGGAATAGATAGGGTATGTGTTGGAAGGAACTGTAGATGCTCGTTCAAGCCGAAGATAGACACAAAAACCTAGAGTTACTCATCCGGTCAGGCAGCATCTCTGGAGTAAAGGAATAGGTGATGTTATGAGTCGAGACCTTTCTTCAGACAGATTTAGGGGAAAGGGAAACAAGGGTAACAAGGGAAACAAGTCTCTTATCTAGAGTAGGGGAATCAAGACTCAGGGGACAAGGCTTCAGGTGAAAGCGAAAAGATTTAATAGGATCCTGAGGGGCATCATTTTTTTACACAGTGAGTTGTGGGTGTTTGGAATGAGCTAACTGATGAGATAGTTGAGGCAGGTGATACAAATATATATTTAAAGGCATTTGGACAGTTACATGAGTAGGACTGGTTTAGGAGGAGATGGACCAAACGCTGGCAGGAGGAACTAGAGGAGATGGGGCATCTTGGTCGACATGGACAAGTTGGGCTGAAGGGTCTGTTTCCGTGCTGTATAACTCCATAAATCTCCAGATTCGTTGTGCTACTGAAACAAAGCGTTATATTGCCACCGTCGGTACATATGACAATCATGCACTTTTGAAGCTTGCATTTAACAAAACAAAATCGACCAAATGTCCTCGACATGGATTCAGTTCCAGTGCGTAAAATAAATGTTATTAGAAGAATATACCTTGCACTATATTTGTTTTGAGTACTGTTGATATCAATCTTGTAATTGGAGATAGTGTGGTTGTCATTGGTTCTGTTATAAAAATATATGTTATCGTTAATGTTAATTGTTAATTCCTAATGTCACTATATGTCATAGAAACATAGAAACATAGAAATTAGGTGCAGGAGTAGGCCATTCAGCCCTTCGAGCCTGCACCGCCATTCAATATGATCATGGCTGATCATCCAACTCAGTATCCCGTACCTGCCTTCTCTCCATACCCTCTGATCCCCTTAGCCACAAGGGCCACATCCAACTCACTCTTAAATATAGCCAATGAACTGGCCTCAACTACCCTCTGTGGCAGAGAGTTCCAGAGACTCACCACTCTCTGTGTGAAAAAAGTCTTTCTCATCTCGGTCTTAAAGGATTTCCCCTTATCCTTAACCTGTGACCCCTTGTCCTGGACTTCCCCAACATCGGAACAATCTTCCTGCATCTAGCCTGTCCAACCCCTTAAGAATTTTGTAAGTTTCTATAAGATCCCCTCTCAATCTCCTAAATTCCAGAGAGTATAAACCAAGTCTATCCAGTCTTTCTTCATAAGACAGTCCTGACATCCCAGGAATCAGTCTGGTGAACCTTCTCTGCACTCCCTCTATGGCAATAATGTCCTTCCTCAGATTTGGAGACCAAAACTGTACGCAATACTCCAGGTGTGGTCTCACCAAGACCCTGTACAACTGAAGTAGAACCTCCCTGCTCCTGTACTCAAATGTCACATTGCACTTGCGGGCGGAGCACCAAGGCAAATTCCTTGTATGTGAATACTTGGTCAATAAACCTATTCATTCATAAACCTATTCATTCATTCATCATTCCTTCATATGTTTATTCAAGTTCTGTTGAGGCAAGGAAATAAAATTAAATCTCAGCTGTTTTCACATGCAGTGAATAAAGAGATTGTCAGATGGAACCCATTGCTCTGAGTAAAGTGTCAATTAGCTTGAGAGATATGGTGACTATTGTTCAGTGGAATTGGACGTCTTAGTTGAGTTTAGTTTAGTTTAGAGATACAGCATGGAAACAGGACCTTTGGCCCACCTAGTTCACGCCAACCAGCGATCTCCTCCGCACACCAGTACTATCCTGCACACACTAGGGTCAATTTACAATTTTACCGAAGCCAATTAACCTACAAACCTGCACGTCTTTGGTGTGTGGGAAGAAACCAAAGATCTCAGAGAAAACCCACTTGGTCATGGGGAGAACATAAAAACTCTGTACAGACAGCATCCGTAGTCAGGATCAAACCCGCGTCTCTGGCGCTGAAATGAAGGCAGCAACTCCACTGCTGTACACACGTACACCCTATGTATCATTTATATTTTTGTGTGTCCACGTGGATGCGCCTGTGATGTTGCCACAAGCATGATTTTCATTGTACCTGCACCTCACCATACGTGCATATAAGAATAAGCCAGACTTGACTTGAAAACTGCTCAGCAAAGTATATTACAATGATGTTCTCATGAGAAAAAGTATTTCCAGAACAATTGATCTGATGGGATGTCATAGCTTATAGTTTCCCTCTTCTAAATATTCTTCACAGTTAAAACCATGAGGCATTTCCAGGACTGAATACAATTTATTTCTCATGACTGCAATGTCATGCTACACAGCACAAAATAATAAGTCATTGCTATAAAGGCTAGCAACATTGTTTTGATGGCTCCTTTACTGAATGAATAGTGAGTAAACTAAGTTAATTGTTTTAGCAGAAGAAACATTAATTCTGTGCAGTCTATTATCAAAGCAAAATAAAAAACACTTTGTCAACGCCCTTTATGGGCGACTATTTGCATACCTTCGGTTAGTAAGCTAAGAATTTCACTGTGACTTGTCACATGTGACAATAAAGTATTCATTCATTCATTCATTCATTCAAAATAATAATGATCATTTGGTCTCGTTGTAGAGTTGTTTCTCAGTCACTATCACCAGTGAATCTTCATTCTGCCTTCTACGGCAAGCTGTGAGGTTTCGGTTCATTGGGTCCCTGAAAAAAAAAATATCGAAGTCATCAGATTCATTAACTCGGGGAATTGTGCTTTATTTCACAAGGCCACTCACAACAGAATTCTGCTTCCAATTGGCACAGTGATGCAGCTGATAGAGCTGCTGCCTCACAGCGTCCAAGAATTTGCTTAGATTTTGACATTGGTGCTATCTGTGTGGAGTTTGCATGTTCTCGCTGTGGCCATGTGACGTTCCACCGCGAGCTTCGCTTTCCTCCCACCTCTCAAAGACTTGGGGTTTACAGGTTAATTGGCCAGCATGAATTTCTCCGAGTGTGTTGGGATTTGGGATGAGAGAATGAGATAACATAGAACTAATGCATACGGGTGATCAATGGCCTGATAGACACAAAGTGCTGGAGTAACCCAGCGAATCAGGCAAGATCTTTGGGGAAAAAGGATGGATGATATTTCAGTCAGGACCCTTCTTCAAACTGAAAGTAGAGGGGAGTGAACTGGGGTTCAGATAAGATGGCCTGCATGGTCGCAGTAGGCCAAAGGACCTGTTTCCATGCTGTATTTCTCTCTGCTTCAATGACTGTACAACATCTACGTCAAGCACTTCAGTTCATTCTGCACACAAACATCTTGTCAAGACCTATTGATATCTTCTTCGTAGAGCATAGGTGTGGCCTGTATTTGTGAAATACTTTATCTAAACACTTTCCGTTTGTTTTATTTTATCAGCATGTTTGAAAGTATTAATGGACATCATTTGGAAGCATTCAGCAATTCTGATGGTCTCCGCAAAACATACCTTCCTTATACTTGTGAACAATGAGACTGAGATACTGCAGATCCCGAGCAGAGTGAAGTACAGCCAGCGTCCCACCTTCCATGTTATGTAACAGCAAAGGGGGAAAGATACAGAATCAGTGGGAGGAAAAAGACTGGTTCGTGTTGGAAACATTAATATCCTGATTGCTGTGAAATCTCTGCATGGAGCAGGGTACAGCAACAGAGCCCAGGGAGTTCAGCTGGGAAATTCCACCGTCCAGGATCTCGACCCAAAACCTCACCTATCCATGTTCTTCAGAGATGCTGCCTGATTCGCTGAGTTACTCCAGCATTTTGCGTCTAGCGTTGATAAAGTTAGATAAGAAAAGATGGGAGATGTGACGAGTGGTATGTAAACACCAGCATGGACCAGTTTAGTTGATCTTTTCTGTGCCTTAAATCCTATGTGACCAGATGTAATTCTGCATAATCCTGGAACCTCATCACATTTAGGGTATTGAGTGCATTTCTGGTCACCATGTTACTGGAAAGATTTTGTCAAGCTGGAAAGGGTGCAGGGAAGATTTAGAAACATAGAAACATAGAAATTATGTGCAGGAGTAGGCCATTCAGCCCTTCGAGCCTGCACCGCCATTCAATATGATCATGGCTGATCATCCAACTCAGTATCCCGTACCTGCCTTCTCTCCATACCCTCTGATCCCCTTAGCCACAAGGGCCACATCCAACTCACTCTTAAATATAGCAATCCTCATTTATGAGGATGTTGCTGGGACTCGAGGGCCTGAGCTATAGGGTAAGTTTGAGCAAGCTAGATCATTATTCCTTGGAGAGCAAAAGGACGAGGTGATCTAATGGAGGTGTTCAAAATCAAGGGATGAATCAACAATTACTTTCTCATCTTTTTTTGGTTGCCTTGGCACATTTGATAGAGCTGCTCTCTTGAGGCGCCAGAGACCTGGGTTCGATCCTGACCTCAGGGTGTTATCTGCATTGTACATTTGTGGATTTGTACATTCTCCCTATGACCGCGTGGGTCTCCTGCAGGTGCTCTGGTTTGCTCTCACATCCTAAAGGCATGAGGGTTTGGAGGTTAATTGGCATCTGTAAAATTGCCTTTAATGTGTAGGGAGTGAACAATAAAGTGGTACAACATAGAACTAGTGTTAACAGGGGGATCGAAGATAGACACAAAAAGCTGGAGTAGCTCAGCGGGTCACACAGCACCTCTGGAGAGAAGGAATAGATGACGATTTTCGTGTTGAGTCACTTCTTCAGACTGATCTATGGCTGTCATGGACTCGTAGGGTGGAAGGGCCTGTTTCCATGCTGTTTCTCTAAAACTAAAAACCAAAAAATATAGCTAGAGTCCATTTGGCCGATTGAGTGTATGCTGGATCTTAGATCGTTCCTTTCAATTCTACTGCATACTCCGCTCAACATTTGAATCAATTGAAGTCAATACTCTGAGGCACTTAACACTAGCAAATGAAAGAGGAAATTCCAATTAATTCGCATAAGGAAGTAGAGCCAATCACAACAGCAGTAATAACATTCAGTGCAAGTGGATCGGGTGGTGTCATTTTGACTATCATTGGATCTTTTTACTGTACTTGCAAACGGTATAGTCGTCATTCGTTCAGTCACTTTACGGTCTGTTGAGTCAAGGAAATACAATTCAGCATCACCTTCTTTTAACTTGCAAACTTAAGTTCATAAGTCATCAGAGCAGAATTAGGCCATTTGGCACATCGACTTCGTCAGTTCATGTTCATAAGTGATAGGAGCAGAATTAGGCCATTCGGCCCATCAAGTCTACTCCATCATTCAATCATGGCTGATCTATCTCTCCCTCCTAACCCTATTCTCCTGCTTTCTCCCTATAACCCCTGATACCCGTACTATCTCTGCCTTAAAATATCCATTGACTTGGCCTCCACAACCTTCTGTGGCAATAAATTCCACAGATTCATTACCCTCTTGTATTAAGAAATTCCTCCTCATTTTCTTCCGAAAGCAATGCTCTTTAATTCTGAGGCTATGACCTCTGGCTCTAGATTATCCCACTAGTGGAAACATCTTCTCCACATATATGTTAACCCACTCATTCCTGAGATAATTCTCGTAAACCTCCGCTGGACCCTCTCAAGAACCAGTACATCCTTCCTCAGATATGATGCCCACCATATGGTCTGCTCCATTCAATCACAGCTGATCTATCCCTCCATCTCTACCCCATTCTCTTACCTTCTACTGCCTTCAAGTAAGTCACTGTGATTGTCAGAAGGAAGCCCTTGCCTTCAGTTAAAGGCTGATTGATTTTGTAGATGTGCTGTTTCTTTGGTGTAATTGGCCTTATTTTACAGCAAATAAGAGGCATGGTCCAACAGCGTGGAAACAGGCCATTCAGCCCAACTTGCCCTCACTGACCAACATGTCCCAACTAAAGAGTGTTTTATTGTCATTTTCCCCAGAAAGAACAATGACATTCTTAGTTGCAGCAGAACAACATCATATGTAAACATAGTACTTTGTAAATAATATATAGCAATATCATAAATGGAAGAAAAGAAAAGTTCAGTACAATCCCCCCCCCCCCCGCCTGTGTTTAGCCCATATCCCTCTAAACCTATCCTATCAATGTACCTGTCTAAATGTTCCTTGCAATGGTACCTGCCACAACTACCTCCTCTGGCAGCTTGTTCCATATACCCACCACCCTTTGTGTAAAAAAATCCTGCTGCTGCCAACACTTAACTGTTGATCACATTTATTGATAATTTCTCATTCCGTCCCATATTTGAGCTCTGGAGATGTTGAGATGCTGCTGGGACACTTAAAGTGCTTGAGTTGGTGGGACTGCAAAGCCAGTTTAACCCTGACAAACGCAAGAGGAAGTTCTGACCAGACAGCTGGCCTTGCCAGCACTGGGAGATCTAGTCCAGTTGCTCAGATACCTATTGGATGGATGGGGCAATGTTATTACATGGTGGATCTCATGAATGCAGTAGTTAGAACGGATCTCGCTATGACGGAACATGCTGGAGAATAGTTATGATTTGGAGCTGAGGAGCAACAGGGAAGGAGATAATATCAGCAGAAAGATGCAAAATGGTTGAGTTATGCTGGGTCAGGGGGCATCCCTGGAAAAAATGGACAGGTGACATTTTGGGTCAGAACCCGAGGGTTTCAACCCAAAATGTCGCCTATCCATATTCTCCAGGGATACTGCCTGACCTGCTGAGTTATTCCACCATTTTGTCTTTCTTTGGTAGAAACCAGCATCGAAAGTTCCTTAGTGGAGCGTCACAATGGCTAGGAAGGCAGATGAAGGCTGCAGCAGAAAAGTTTAAGATTGAAATGCAGATGCTAAAAAAAATCGAAGGGAGACAAAAATGCTGGAGAAATTCTGCGGGTGAGACAGCATCTATGGAGCGATGGAATAGGTGAAGTTTTGGGTCAAGACCCTTCTTCAGACTGATGTGGGGGCTGGGGGGGGGGGGAAGAAGAAAGGAAGAGGCAGAGACAGTGAGATGTGGGAGAGCTGGGAAGGGGAGGTGAAGGAGGGAAAAAGCAAGGACTACCTGAAATTGGAGATGACAATGTTCATACCTCTGGGGTGTAAACTACCCAAGCGAAATATGAGGTGCTGCTCCTCCAATTTGCGGTGGGACTCACTCTGGCCATGGAGGAGGCCCAGGACAGAAAGGTCGGATTCGGAATGAGAGGGGGAGTTTAAGTGCTGAGCACCTGGAGATCAGGTTGGTTAATGCGAACTGTGCGGAGGTGCTGGCAAGATTTGTTCGTTATCTAAAAATTGAGAATTCAACGTTCATGCCATTGGATTGTAAGCTGCCTGCGCTGAATGGCAATGGAGGAGGCCCGGGACAGGAAGGTCATTTTAATTCATTTGATACACTTGTTTCTCACTGATCTGTTCCTGTCGGATTATTAGTTTGAATCGGAATGCAAACCTCCGACAGGGTGAAGTTTCATACAGTTCAGAGGCAGGGAAATGTGCTGAGCATCCCAATTGAAGTGGGTGGCCGATCAGTGGGACAGAGCCCGCACTGGGTGGAGCAAAATGAGTGGGGTTCCCCGCAGGTCTCTGCACCGCTGCGGAGCCTCTGGATATCGGTGCTGCCCTGACCCTTCCCAGAGAAAACATGGATCAGGCATTTCAGTGGAGACGTCAAGTCAATTGCTGAGAAACATACCGTCAGATATTTGGAGATGTACGTGTAGCATTGGATCATGGTCAGGTGTAGTAATTCCACAGCTGTACCATCCAGTATCTCCAGAGTGAAGATCCTCCACAGTCACAGTAAATATTCCTCGTGCCGGGTTATCTGTGATTGACATCCTTCCACTCCGCCCGTGTCGCCCATTTGTTTTCACTAAACTGTACACAGGCGAGTCCACCCATGGCACCAGTATTTTGTGTATGAGCGGTACTGTGGTTCATAGTGTCAACCGATTGTGATATTTTTCCCCACAAATGTACTTACATATATCGTTGCCCACAGTGCGCCTGAAACAGAGAGGAAAAATCTTCAGAAAATGTACAGGACAAATCTACTTAACACAGCGTTTGCTGGCCCACCCACTCTTCCCCTAACCAACGATGGGCCGAATGGTCCAATCCGTATGTGGACACTCACTTACCCTTGAGCCAAACACAAAGTGTTGGTGCAACTCAGCAGATCTGCAGCACCTGTGGAGGGAATGGACGCGCAAAGTGTCGGGTTGGGACCCTTCTTCAGACTGATTAAAGTAGGGTGGGGAAAGCTGGAAGAGAGGTGGAGATGGGATAAAGCCTGGCAAGTGATAGGTGGAAGGTAGACACAAATTGCTGGAGTTAACTCAGCGGAACAGACAGCATAACACGTGGATACAGATGAGGGGGGAATTTTGACTGGTTCATGGGTGGACAAAGACTGGAGGTGAAAAGCGGTCAAAAGGTTGTAAGATAAGAGAGAAGAGAAGCGAAATGTAAAGCCAGAGGGAGGGGTATATTTGGCAGTGGACAGGGGGGAAAGGGAGGAAGAGGCATGGGTGAAATGGCTGTACACCTGCGTGGGGCCAAATGGCCGAACCCGTGTCTGGACATTCACTTACCCTTGAGCCAAACACAAAGTCCCGGTGTAACTCAGTGACTTTGCAGGCCTTCCGTGAACGCTGGTCGCCACAGGAGGTCGAATAAATACCGATGATGACAACGTTATTTTTAAATTGATGGCTGTTGTTCTGTAAAATGCTGCAAAGGTAGTTATGATTGTGTTACTTCTTTTTGTATGTTTATTTTGTTTCTGAGTAAAATTATTTGTATTTAAAAAAAGTGTAACAGGCAGCATCTGTGGGGGAATGGGGGACGTTTTGTGTCAGACCTTTATCCAGGGTAGGGGGGGGGGGGGGGTGGGTAATGGGAGGGGGGAGGTGGTAATGAGAGGGGGGAGGGGAAGCCACCTTGATCATTCACCAATTTGTGCTCCCTCTCCATGCATGGCCCTTTTCAGCCCTTGTTCCTCAATGATTTTAGTCTGAAGTGCAGTCATTGCCATTGTTGGACCAGCCATGTCTGTACTACCCCCAGCCAGGTCAGTACATTCTAGGGTTACTTTCCACTCCAGAGATCTAGGATCATCCTCCACTGCCTTGAAGAACTGACTTTACACTTTACTTTCAAGATACAGTGTGGAAACAGGACCTTCTGCTCACCAAATCCACACTATCTAGTGATCTCCGTACGCTAACACTATTCCACTACACATACTCAGGACAATGTACATTTTTAATGGAGTCAATTATCCTCAAAACATGCACGTCTTTGGAGCGTGGGAGGAAATCGGAGCACGTGGAGAAAACCCACATGGTCACAGGGAGAACGTACGAACTCCGTTCTGACAGCATCTGTAGTCAAGATCGAACCCGGGTGTCTGGAGCTGTGAGGCAGCTACTCTACACCGTGCTGCCTACAGAGAGAGTGCGGTAGTGTTGGAGGTATTGTTGCTCAGTAAGTCTACTCACCACCCAGGTATCTCCATCTAATTCACTTGAACCTTGTTTATCTCTTGTCTTTCACCCCAACCACACACTGGCCTCTTGTCTCAAATCTCCCACCTCCTCATCTTCCTCCCATCATCCCTCACCCTCTCCAGATGCACCTGCCACCTACCTGCCCCTGTCTCAGCCCCCCCCCCCCCCTCCCTCTCCCCTCTTTATACTTCATCTTGCACACTCACCAAAATGTGTGACCACTAATTGTCTGCCTGCAATGGCCCAGAAAGACATTGAGTTCAAGACTATAAATCATGGCTTTGACAATCAATGACATTGGCAGAAGTTCCATTTGACAAAGGGGACAGAAGGGTTACCGTGGACTACAGCAAGATTAGGCTAGAACGGTAAAAGAGTCAAGAGTCAAGAGAGTTTTATTGTCACATGTCCCTGATAGGACAATGAAATTCTTGCTTGCTGTAGCACAACAGAATATGTAAACATATTACAGAACAGGAGATAAACGTTAAGTTTGTTTATATACCATAGACCATATATATGATATATGAAAAATGATTACTAATGTTGAGAATGCTGTCGAAGCTGTAAAGTTACTCATTTAATTTCTCCATCCATGATCTGGAGCCATTTTATGTTTCATAATATATTAAATAATCGGTGGAGTATAATTTGGAGAGAACCTATGTGGAGACAAAGTTATTCCACAACAGCTTTTAATAAGAAGTATGAAACTTTTTTTTTTTTTTTTAAATTTATTTATTAGAAGTACATTACATTTTAATGGTACCTTTTTACAGATTCCTAGAGTTATTAAAACATTCTTTGTACAACTTCCTTTTTTTTTAGAAAGAAATGAGAAAGAAAGTAGTGAAGAGTAAAGAATAGTCTAGTGAGTGTGGTGTAAAGAAAGAAATGTGAGAAAGTGAAGCAGAAAGGAAATTCTCCCACGCCACAAGTCGATTTTTTTTTTATATTCTTAATCATTTTTCAGTCAAACCCAGAATTTTTAATTTTATGATGATATTACACCGCATGAGTCCACAAGGTCAATAAATGGAGCCCAATTCGTTAAGAATTGGTCTTTTTTTTTTCTATTAGGAGGAGTCTCATTTCTTCCAAATGGGCCGTTTCCAACATATTACCAATCCACATTTTGAGTGTTGGTATAGTAGCCTTTTTCCAGAATTTGAGTATGAGTTTTTTCGCTATTATTAAACCATAATTAAAAAATGAGATTTGGGATATATTTAATTTATTTCCATCTCCTAATACTCCAAAGATAATAATTTCCATGGTAGGTTCCATTTTTATCTTAAATAAACTAGTGAATATATCAAATATATCACACCAAAATCTTTGAAGTTTTGTGCAAGAAACGAAAGAATGTGTAAAATTGGCATTTTGAGAAAAGCATTTATCACAAATGGGTGAGATATTTGAATAATACTTATTCAACCTAATTTTTGAATAATATAATCTGTGTAATATTTTAAATTGAATTAAATTATGTTAATCAAACATTTATGTATATATATCAAATACCTCTCCCATGTTTCTTTAGAAATGTTTATCATTAAATCTTTTCCCAATCTTCTCTAATTGCCTCTGTTGATTGCAATTCTCTATTAAGACTACTGTTATATAAATATAATATTAATTTTTGTGAGTCCGTCATTGCTTCTTCCAGTGGGTCTATCGTTATATTCTGTAATCTTGGTATATATTTTTTTATAAAGTCACATATCTGTAAATATTTAAAGTATTGGTTATTATTCAGATTAAATTTTGATTTTAATTGTGATAAATGATAATAAATTTCCCATTTCATACATGTCACCCAACTTTTTAATTCCCAGTCTTTCCCATTGTCTATATGTTTTATCCATAATAGATGGTTTAAATACCGGATTATTCACTATTGGTGTTAATGAAGATAAGTTTCTTAATTTTAAATTTAATTTTATTTGTTTCCAAATTCAAATTATATTGTGTATGATTGGATTCTTCTTATATAATATATTATTCAATTCGAAGCTGTCAAGTTACTCATTTAATTTCTTCATCCATGATCTGGAGCCATTTTATGTTTCATAATATATTAAATAATTGGTGGAGTATAATTTGGAGAGAACCTATGTGGAGACAAAGTTATTCCACAACATCTTTTAATAAGAAGTATGAAACTGTTAAAGTGTTTACAAAATGGAATGGGTGCAACTACACTTTGAAGCTATTACTTAGATGAACTTCTTTAAAATAAACTCCCATTTTGCTTATTTCACAATCAATCATAGTCTCGGATAGACACAAAATGCTGGAGTAACTTAGCGGGTCAAGCAGCATCCCTGGAGAAATTTGAATAGGAGACATTTTGGGTCAAGACCCTTCATCAGATTGTGAGTCAGGAAGGGGGAAACTAGAGGTATGGGAAAGTACAGAACAACGCAGAGACTGCATCTATAACTCAAGAAAGGTGGAGTCCACAATGGTCCATTGTTGGCTGGGGATGAGGTGATAACGAAGGAATAAAAAACGATGAAATTAGCAAGAAGACTAGGGGGAGGGACGGAGAGAGAGGGAATGCAACGGTTCCTTGCAGTTAGAGAAATCAATTATCATGCCGCTGGTAGACACTAATGCTGGAGTAACTCAGCGGGATAGGCAGCATCTCTGGAGAGAAGGAATGGGTAGATTTTCAGGTCGAGACCCTTCTTCAGACTGATGCCAGGGGAGTGGGCAGGACAGAGATAGAATGTAGTCGGAGATGTAAGACTGGTGGGATAACTGGGAAGGGGGAGGAGATGGAGACAGATGGAAAGCAAGGGCTATTTGAAGTGCACATTGGATTCATTGGTGATGATTTGTGTGGTACAATATTACAGAGAGAGTGTATTTACATGACTATATTCAAATAACGATCATATTACTTAGTGCTGAACATTTTGCAGCTTTACGTGTCTACACATATTTAACCATCTGAATGAATGAATGAATAAGTCAATTGGCCAAGTATTCACATACAAGGAATTTGCATTGATGCTCCGCCCGCAAGTGACAACATGACATACAGTGATAGATAGGAATGATACACAAAACATTGAACATTAATAACACTGCATCTCTGCAGTGGAAACAGTGTATAACGCGCAAACTAATACTAATTATCAGAATGTCCAATTCTGAATATTACTCACTGGGCAAGAAACAAATGAGAAGAATTGGCACCAACATCGTTTTAGATGCCGACCTCATGCTGGGATGTTTATCGTTCAGCTCTTAGTCCAGAGAACTAGTCCAGAGAACTAGTCCAGAGAAATAAATGCCCATCGAAAAGAAATGTTACAATATAAATGATGAAAAAAGCACCAGGAAACCTGATTGTGAAACAAGAGTGAGCCAATTGCTGACAAACAGCTAGAAGTCTCCCCTGGCTATAGATAATTGCATGAATCATTGTGAATTTTCATTAAATTACAGAATGTAGTTACGCTATGACTCCATGCTACTCCCATGACTTATCAACTTACGAGGTCCAGATAACTGGACAAAGTCAGAAGGGATTGTGCCAACACCTGTGAAATCATCTCATTCTGTAGTTGAGAGAGGACCACCGTGTCTATGTTGCATGTTGGCTACAGAGGTCTTCAGGACAAATAGCATCATCCCATACCCACCTCTCAGATCACCCTTGGACAAGGAATGGCTTATTGTGGTGGGCAAGACATGCCAATGTGAGCGGGATTTGTTCTGAACTGTGGTGGGTGTGATCCTGGCTGGGACTTTGATCTCAGGTCGAGTCTTGTTTCATGTCTGGAGCTTGTTAATGGTGGGTGATTTAGTTTTGTTTAGTGATACAGCATGGAAACAGTCCTTTCGGGCCAACCAATTCCACACCATTGTAGTTCAATGTTATCCCATTTTCACATCCTACACACCGGGGGCAATTTATAGATGCAAATGAACCTACAAACCTGTACATATTTGGATGTAGGAGGAAACCAGAGCAGCTGGGGAGAACCCGACTGTCGCAATGCGAACTTGCAAACTCCACACAAGGATGCCAGGATCGAATCCAGGTCTCTGGAGCTGTGAGATGGCAGCTGTACCACTGTCCCTGAGGGTTTTTGCTTCATTCCAAGTTTGATTCTCGCCACCAGCTAAGTAACTCAGTACAAACCTGACCCACAATTGCCAAAAGTTAGATTTCCCCAGCAAGCCTTACTGGTTGGGAGGGGGATTGGATTTCCGACTAAACCTCTACAACATTGTAAGTTTTTAAAAATCTCTTCTTGCTCATTTCACAAAACCTTTGGCCAGGATGTCATTCGCAGTCCAGCTGGCAAGTTTAGTTTAGTTTAGTATATCGTCACATGTACCGAGGTACAGTGAGACGCTTTTTGTTGCATGCTCTCCAGTCAACAGAAAGACTATGCATGATTACTGTTTAAGAAAAAACTCCAGATGCTGGAAAAATCGAAGGTAGACAAAAATGCCGGAGAAACTCAACGGGTGAGGCAGCATCTATGGAGTGAAGGAATAGGCGACGTTTCGGGTCGAGACCCTGGTTCGTGACCCGAAACGTCACCTATTCCTTCGCTCCAGAAATGCCGCCTCACCTGCTGAGTTTCTCTAGCGTTTTTGCCTACCTATGCATGATTACAAACAGCCATCCACAGTGTACAGATGCAGGATAAAGTGAATAACATCTAATGCAAGATAAAGTCCAGTAGAGACCGGGTAAAGATAGTCTGACTGTCTCCAATGAGGTAGATGGGAGGCTAGGATCTCTATCTAGTCGGTGAGAGGATGGTTCAGTTTCCTGGTAATAGCTGAGAAGAAACTGACCCTGAATCTGGAGATAAGTATTTTCACATTTCTGTACCTCTTGGCTGATGGGAAAGGGGAGAAGAGGGAGTGTCCAGGGTGCGACTCATCCCTGATTATGCTGGTGGCCTTGCCAAGGCAGCGTGAAGTGTAGATGGAGTGAATGGAAGGGAGGTTGGTATACAATCGGACACTGTGTTAATAAAGGACAAAGAAGATAATGAAATCATTATATCTCACTTTAATCTATTTCAAGGCAGACCGCTGCCCTTAAAGTCAGCCTGTGTGGCGATAAGAATTACTAACCACTTCAAAGCATCGCTTGGAGTTGTGTCTTGACCCTGGTACAGTAGGTGTACGATTGGACACACAATCAGTAAAGATCTAATAGCGGAAATCAAATGATTGTGCTGAGTTCAATACTCATTAGGTTCGGCAAATTCAACTATTAAGGATCTCTGGGAGGAGACGTGTTTTGAACACCTTCAATATATTTTATCACAAAGAAAAACAGGGAAGTGAGACAATCTGCATGGGAAAATCCAAAATAGATTATTTCAGCATCTCACTTTTCAAATAAAAATGAATGTGATCTTAGCAAGCAATTGGGACAGGGTCATGGTGCATTTATGGGAGGGAAATCATGTCTGACAAAGTAGCTGAGAGATTTATGGATCCCGGGTCTCTGGCGATGTGAGGCAGCAGCTCTACCAGCTGCGCCACCGTGCCGCAGGATGATGGAGAAAAAGCTGTCAACTTGTAGGCTCTGGGGGCTTCTTCTCTGTATTGCTGTTAACAAAACAGAGCATCTAATCTAACTTCCTTTATTGTTCGAAACAACATTCAACTAAGATAACAGCACTGTGCCAAAAATCATATCATGCAGTGATCATAGTTTGAACGCAACAGAAAGTAAGAGTATAGACTGAAGAAGGGTCTGGACCAAAAATGTCACCTATCCTTTATCTCCAGAGATGCTGCCTGACCAACTAAGTGTCCATCTTCAGTAGATCATTTGGCCCTTTGTATTTACTCCGCCACTCAATGCATCATGGCTGTCACAGCACCACTTTTGTGAACTGATTCCATATCCCTTGCATGCTATAATTTGTAATAAAAATATTGATTTTTATTGTGATTGAGCCTCGATGGCCTCCTGGTGAGAGAACTTCGAGGATTCACCATGTTCTTTGTGAAGAGGCTTCTTCCAGTCTCATTATCGAATGACTGACCTCACATTTTGAGTCAGATGCACCTTATAAATAGGGGAAGCTTGATCCCTGCAGCTACCCTGTCAAACCCTATTAATATATTGCGCCCATTAAGCTCATCAATCCCTCACCAGCTTTGGCATCTATCCCATTCATCTGTCCCCATCCTACATCCCTTCTCCTATTCTCATGCATGTTACAGTTGCCAGTTATCCTACCACCCAGCATGCTCTGGGATGTGGGAGGACACTGGAGGACGATAACAATGCTGTCACAGGGAGAACACGCAAATTTGACACAGGAAGCAATGAAGTTTGGAATTGGACCCAGGCGGCTAGAGCTATGAGGCAGATGCACAAGCAGTAGAATCTCCTCAAAATTAGCCACAACCAGCTGGAGTAGCTCAGCTTGTCAGGCAGCATCTCCGGAGAAAAGGAATGGGTGATGTTTCGGGTCAAGACCCTTCTTCATCGGACTATAGACTGCTGAATTTTTAGTTTAGTTTAAATACAGTATTGAACCCAGCTCTTTGACCCACTATGCTGTCCATCTATCACCTTTGTATTAGTTCTATGTGATCCCACTTTCACATCTTACACACTGGGGAGAATTTATAGAAGCCAATCAACCTACAGAACTTTGGAATGTGGGAGGAAACCAGAGCACCCAGAGAAAACCCACTCAGTAACAGGGAGGATGTGCAAACTCTTCATAGACAGAACCTATGGTCAGGATTGAACCTGGGCCTCTGGTGCTGTGAGGCAGCAGCTCTGTTGAATCTTGACTGTACTATTTGCAAGCATGTCCATCATTAAGTATAGAGACCAGACCTACAAAACATTCCAGACGCAGTCTCAACAGAACCCTATATAATTGAACCAAAGTGTCACTATGATTGCTCTCAAATTTATTGCAACAATTGCCCACATGCTGTTTGCCTTCCTAATATCTGCACTGTTGGTCAACTTACAATGATTCATGTACAGGGATATCTGGGCCCTTCTGCTCCACAGCACGGTGGCGCAGAGGTGGAGTTGCTGCCTTACAACACCTACAGCGCCAGAGACCCAGGTCTGAAGAAGGGTTTTGGCCCAAAACATCGCTCCATAGATACTGCTGCACCCACTGAGTTTCTCCAGCACTTTTGGCTACCTTTGATCCCGACTATGGGTGCTGTCTGTATGGAGTATATACATTCTCCCCTTGACCACGTGGGTTTGCTTCGAGATATCTGGTTTACTCCTTTCCGCAACGACATACAGGTGCCGGATAAATGGCTTGGTAAAATTGTAAATTGTGCCCAGTGTGTGTGGGGTAGTGTTCATTGCTGGTGGTGCAGACTCGGTGGGCCAAAGGGCCTGTTTCCACTGTATCTCTAAACTAAACATGAGTTTTGTTTATAAAACTTGCCGTTTATGAAACTGTTCAGCATTTCTGCTTTCTTCACCTGCTGTCTTATATGTTGCAATTCCCACATCCTTGTACTTCCAACTGCATCCCACAATGACTCTCCATATCCTCATCATAGCTCACCCTGTCATGTAGCTCATAACCCAGGGCTTTTGGAGTGGTTTGAATATGGATCTCAATAGGCACTATTTTTTTAATTTGTTGAACATATTGTTTTGTTTATTTGTTATTTTATCCATTGAGCACTTGCTGGCTTAACCTAGCACTAAATTCTATTCCCTTATCATGTATCTATAACACTGTAATGTCTCAATTGTAAGCATGTATTGTCTTTCTGCTGACTGGTTAGCACACAACAAAAGCTTTTCACTGTACCTCAGTACACGTGACAATAAACTAAACTGAAACTGACTCTGAAACTGTGTTTACAAACCTGTTGCGCTGCTGCAAATAAGAATGTCATTGTTCTATTTCGGGACATATGACAATAAAACGCCCTTGACTCGAGAGTCAAACATTATCACAAGTGAAGAGAAAAAAAAGCTTTATCGTGTCTTATTAATCTCAGTAATCAACATGGCTTTTCCTGGAAGCAGAAACATTCTCTGCGCAAGTACACATTCATCATCTTCAATATAAAATATTTGCCATCTCCAACTTTTGTTTCCTTTTTTTCTGTGTCTCCTGCGATGCAGGAGGTGCCTCGTAGATCGATACACTCACTCGTTCTGCAGTCAAGTGTTCAGGTGGGTTACTTGCTCAGGTGCTGTGATGAGATTTGAACCCACAACCTTGAGTTGTAGAGAGAAGATGTTTGCACTGTAACATAACTCCTCCCAGTCTATGTTGGGGATGGGTGTGAGGAAGGAGACTGCATCGTTCAATGCATTGCGCAAAATGGCTGCTATTTGCATAGCTGACCCAGATTCAGCAATTTAATGGCAATTGCTGATCATTGGGAACAAGGAAGGGATTGGAAAAACGAGGAACTGCAGAAGCTGGTTTGCAAAAAAAAGAGGCAAAGTTCTGGAATAACTTAGCGGGTCAGGCAGCATCTCTGGAGAGAAGGAATGGGTGACGTTTCAGGTGGAGACCCTTCTTCAAAGTAAGTAGATTTGTCGATTACAGCAGAGAAAGCTCAGTGCAACCATGGCGCAAAGATGGGACAACAAACAACATTGGTCCAGGTAGGGGGCTGACGAGAACATAGTGGACCTGGCGTGGGGTGGGTGTGTGTTAACAAAGGGGGACATGGCATTGGGAGGGGGGAGCGTAAGAACAAAGGGGGACCTATAGGGACTGTAATGAATACTTTGTAACTGTTGGCGCCCTATACATGGTGACTCTTTGTATACCTTGTTTATGGTATGCAAAACAAAAGAATTATCACTCTGACATGTCACATGTGGTAATAAAGTACCAATCAATCAATCAATGACTCAATGGTTTATCTAGGAAGTCACAGTGGCATAAATACCCTGCACGGTGTTCTGTGGATTGTGAGGAGAATGAGCTTTCTGACGGGCAATTTGGCTGACGCTTTGGGATGTAACATCTGAATAGGTGACATTATCCTCCCCAGTACTGGAGTGAGTCCCTGTGGATTTGCTTTGAAATTCCACTCCTGCATACACAGTTTGATATTGATTAGAACAATGGGCAGCTTCCTTGTTGCCTTGAATGTCTGACAGTGTTGCATAAACGATGCTCCCTTTTCCTGTTGGCAATTCCTGAAATACAAAAGATAGGTTGAGGTTGAGCAGATTAGGATGTTATTCCATGGAACGTAGGAGGATGAGGTGTGATCTTATAGAGGTGTATAACATCATGAGAGGAAAAGATCGGGTAGATGCACAGAGTCTTTTGCCCAGAGGAGGGGAATCGAGAACCAGATGATATTGTTTTATGATGAGGGGGGAAAGATTTAATAGGAACCCGAGGGGTAACTTTTTTACACAAAGTGTGGTGGGTGTATGGAATGAGTTGCTGGAGGAGGTAGTTGAGGCAGGGACTGTCGCAATGTTTAAGAAACATTTGGATAGGTACATGGATAGGATGTTTGGAGGAATGTGGACCAATCTCAGGCAGGCGGGACCAGTGGAGATGGCTCGACCGCCGTGGAACCAGTGGAGGGAAGCTGACGTTTCTAGCCCATTTGCTCCCGAAGACCGGGACTCAGTGCGGAGATGGAGGGAACCCATGATGGCAGCAGACGCTGGTCAAAGGGCTGGCAAGAAGGACCCAGAGAGGTCTTACCTTCCACACTATCAAGGTTGGCTGTGGGAGGCATAACAGGCCGTTATGGCCAGCTGCAGTTGGGACTTTGAAATGCCGCCAAAATCTGACAATTTTACTTCGGAGTCACGTGCCCGTGCGAATGCGCGTCAGTACGTTAGCCGAATTGGTGCAAGCACTAGACTGGCAGGGCAGCGCTACTGCCGGCGGTAAGTTAAACCTAAAAGGTAAGTTTGTTTTTACTTATCAGGGCTTTTCAAGCAGGAGACTTCACAGAGGTTTTCCTGCCAGTTTCACAGCCCGACGAGTGAGCCGGTTATGGACTGTGGGGAAACCCCGGTCTGACCACAGAAGCGGATAACCGGCAAAAGATCGGTTTGTGAGATAAGCAGCCACTGACAAGGCAGTCAGTGGCTTTCCAGCCTGCGGGGATGCCGTGAAATGGCAAGAAAGTAACGCCAGAGTCGCTGACAGTGCAGTCAGCGGCTCACAGACGTCGGTCCCCTGGCAGGGAATAAAATTGGTGGAGAAAGGACTCGTTCAGCCCTTTAAGACTTGGGTGAGTTAGGCTGCAAGGGTATTCTCTAATAATAATGTTTACATGTATGTTATAGTGTTTTTCTTAAAGACAAAAGTTAAAGTCAAAGTTAAAAGTCAAAAAAGTTTGTTGTTATGTGTCCCTGACAATGAAATTCTTTCTTGTTTAGCACAAGTTGCTGCGAAAGGTTAAAATTGCTTTAACCCTTCACAGGTAAATCTCTACACTAAAAATTTGATTTAGTGAGCTGTTAGGTACTCCCCCCCCCTCTGGTGAATGCTATGTACTTAACTCTTCTGTTTCTCTCCTGAGTGCAGGCCCCATGGCTGGGAGTCAGGAATCAAGGGGCTAAGGGTTCCTGTACCCGATTGGCCAAGCTGCGTCAGGTGACGGGTGACTAATACGAAGCTTAAATACCAGAATCTCCCAGAATTCTCTCTCTCTTCGTCGACCCTGGCTCGTGAGTAGGTTGCTGGTGTGAGCTGCAGGAGGCCTGGCCACATGGCATAGAACTTTGTGTATTATTACCTACATTTGTTAATTAATATTGAATTGGGACAGATAAGGGCTGACCTGAGGGTTTTTGTGTATTTTGTTTCTGGGTTATTTCCATTTAGGCAGGTTAGAGACTCTAGTTCGACGTCCCATTTCGAGGCTGGCTGGAGCACTGTTATCTTTGTTTATTAGTTTATTCTTGTCCTTGTCTGGGTTATTTGGATTAGGTTTGGGTTTTAACAAAATAAAAGACTATATTCTTGAACTTGAGCCTGGTTTTTGACTATGTTACGCGGCTCTGAAGTACCTGCATTCAGGAGTCGTAACAAAATGGGGGCTCGTCTTAAGCTTTGAGGACCCTAGACAGTCTTGGTTTTTTTTTGGTAGGCTTCTGGAGACTGAGGAAGTCTGTGTTGTGAGGTGACTGAGGAATTTTGTGTTGTGAGGAGATTTTTTTTCTCGTCCGTGTGGTGACATTGGTGACCAGGGTTTGGCTGGTTGTTTGGTCCTACATTTGATATGGAATTTAAAGTACAGGAATTTACTGAGGCTCCTAGTCAGGAGTTGTTTGATAAATGTACCAAGGAGCATTTGTTTATGCTGGCAGATACCTATAAGGTGCCTATTGATAAGCATTTGAAGAAAGAGGCTATAAAGTCAGAGTTATGGTCTGCGTTGGTGAGGAATGGGGTATTGCCTGCTGGTGCAGACAGTCCTCTATCTTCTACTCAGCCTGGTCAGAAAATGGGGGACCTCATTCGATTGAAGGAGTTAGAGCTTGAAATGAAAAAGATGGAGTTAGATCTTGAAAGGAAAAAGGAGGAGAGGGCTTTATGAGAGAAAGAGCTTGAAATTAGAGAGAAAGAGCTCATGCTCCAATTTGAGCTTGAAAGGAAAAAGGAGGAGAGGGCCTTAAGAGAGAAAGAGCTTGAAATTAGAGAGTAAGAGCTCAAGCTACAATCAGAGCTTGAAATAAAAAAGGAGGAGAGGGCCTTAAGAGCGAAAGAGATGATGATTGAAATGGAACGCCTTGAGCGGCAGGAGACGGAATTGAATGCCTCCCTAGTTTCTTCTAGGGAACGGGAGGTGTCTAACGCCTCGGTGTTAGCAGAGAAATATGTATTGACTCATAAAACTGAGTTTGTTGGGCGATCCCATAGTTTTGGTGCATTAAATCGTGTGGTGTCACCGGTGGCAGTGCCAAAGCTGTTTCTGTGCCTGCAAGTGTCAGCTCATTAATACAGGGGGAGGTCCGAGCTGATAAGGTTGACGGAGATTTCAGGACTAAGGAAGGGACTGTGTGCTACCATTGTAAAGGGAGTGGGCACATTTTAAAGTCGTGTCCCGTAGCTGCAAAGGAAAAATGTAAAGCCTGTGGCTTTGGTGGGTACACAAAGAGTACCTGTGGTTCCTGGGATGCCTGCGTCAGATGAGTGTAGGAATTATTCTGCGTTCATCACAAAAGGTTTTGTTTCTCTAGAGAATGGGGGTCATAGAGTTCCAGTATCCAGCTTGCGTGATGCTGGTGCTACTCAGTCCTTTATATTGGATAGTGTACTGCCGTTTTCTGGGGAGTCATCGGTTGGGTCCAGTGTCCCTGTGGTAGGATTTGGGTTGGAGGACATAGTAGTGCCTTTGCATGCCGTGAGTCTCGAGTCAGAGTTGGTTTCTGGCCGGGTAATTGATGGGTTACAGCCGTGTTTTCCCGTTGCGGGAGTTTCTGTGATTTTGGGGCATGACTTGGCAGGAGGTAGAGTTCTCATTACTCCTGAGGTGATAGCTGTTCCGAAGGTGCAGTCCTGATATATTGGCTATGCAGCATCCGACGGTCTTCACAGCTTGTGCTGTCACAAGGGCTATGGCTAAGATCCAGGGAAGGTTTGAGGATGTAGTGGACCTGAGTGAGAGCATTTTTGGGGATCAGGAGGATGGATCCTGTGTTGTGGAGGGTGTTTCTACATCTCAAGATGGGGTCTTGTCTGAAAATGTGCCGGTTTCGCTGTCACGTGACCGGCTGGTTGAGGAGCAAAAGAGTGATCCAGGTTTATCGGATCTGTTCGACTGCGCGGTGCTTGAGGGGGATATGGATTCCACAGCAAAGGGGTATTTTCTGAGGAATGGCTTGCTGATGCGAAAGTGGTCTCCCTTGGATATGTCAGGGCAGGATGATTGGAGCGTGGTTGATCAGATTGTGATACCTCGTCGGTATAGGGACGAGATACTCTGTTTGGCTCATGATAGACCTCTGGGTGGACATTTGGGGGTCAATAAGACGTATGACCGTATCTTATGGAATTTTTTTTGGCCAGAGTTGAAAAAGGACGTGATGCAGCACTGCAGGTGTTGTCACATTTGCCAGGTGGCAGGAAAGCCGAAGCAATCGATTGTTCCTGCGTCTTTATATCCAATCCCTGTGGTTGGGGAGCCGTTTGAATGGATTCTACTTGATTGTGTGGGTCCTCTACCTCGGACGAGGGTGGGCAACAGGTTTTTATTGACAATTATGTGTGCGTCTACCCGCTTTCAGGAGGTGGTCCCTTTGCGTAACATTACTGCCCCTGCCATTGTGAAGTCTCTCACTAAGTTTTTTTCATTCGGTTTGCCCAAGGTTGTGCAGAGCGACCAAGGTTCCAACTTCATGTCAAAGGTTTTTGGTCAGGTAATGAAGTTGTTGGATATTGAGCATTGTTATTCCAGTGCGTATCATCCAGAGAGCCAGGGAGCTCTCGAGCGGTTTCACCAGACTTTGAATTCCATGTTGAGGACTTACTGCCTGGAATTTGACAAGGACTGGGATGAGGGGGTTCATCTCGTTATGTTTGCGGTGCGTGAGGTCGTGCATGAGTCTTTAGGGTTCAGTCCTGTTGACCTGGTGTTCGCGCATACTGTTCGTGGTCTGTTGAGGGTCCTGAAGGAGAAATGGTTGCAGGAGAATTCAAAACGTAGTATTTTAGACCACGTCAGTACTTTTAGGTCTAGACTGTGGAGGGCATGCGAACTGGCAATGGGTAATCTTGCTTCTGCTCAGTCTAGGATGAAGGGCTGGTTCGACAGGAAGGCTTCTAGTAGGAATTTTTCTCCAGGTGACAAATTCCTGGTGTTGTTGCCTATTCCTGGTTCCAGTCTGCAGGCTCGGTATAGTGGTCCCTATCAGGTGCTTAAGCAGGTTGGTGCAAGGGATTACGTTATTGATACCCCTGATCGGAGGCGTAAGACTCAGCTCTGTCATATCAACATGCTGAAGCAGTACCATGAGCAGGAGCATGTACAGGTTGATGGGGAGGAGCTGTGTCCTTCGGTTTTGTCTAAGCCGGTTTTGGCTGTAGTAGTGCTGCCCCCTGATACGGGTGGTGATGTGGGACAGGCACGAATGTCTGTGGCAGTGACGCAGGGAAAGCTGTGCAACTCTGAAGATTTGAAGTTGATTCCCTTGCGGTTGTCTCATTTGTCTGAAAGGCAGCGGGATGATCTGCTTGCTTTGGTGGGGTCAAATGGGTCACTGTTCTCGGATGTGCCTTCTCAGACGCCTATGCTGCAGCATGCAATTGCTGAACCTAGTTGTAGTCCGTGGAGTTCTCCGTGTCTACTGGCTACGAAGGCTAATAGGGAGGACAGGTTTTGCATGGACTTTCGGAGGGTGAATGGTGTAACTAAGCCGGATTGCTATCCTCTTCCACGGATGGAGGATTGAGTGGATCATGTGGGAAGTGCATCTTTTGTGTCTAAGTTGGACTTGCTAAAAGAGTTTTGGCAAGTTCCTTTGTCACTGAATAGTTTATTCCGAAGCTTAGAAGCTTCTTCTTCCGAAGAAGGACCAAGGAGAAGGATATTGAACTCTGTGAGTTAAGGGGAAAAAGTAGAGTAGCTATGGAAACTATGAGATTCAAAGAGGAGGAAGTACTGACACTTTTGAACAATATAAAAGTGGATAAGTCTCCAGGTCCTGACAGGATATTCCCTAGGACATTGAGGGAAGTTAGTGTAGAAATAGCAGGAGCTATGTCAGAAATATTTCAAATGTCATTAGAAACGGGAATAGTGCCGGAGGATTGGCGTACTGCGCATGTTGTTCCATTGTTTAAAAAGGGTTCAAAGAATAAACCTAGCAAATATAGACCTATTAGTTTGACGTCAGTGGTGGGCAAATTAATGGAAAGGATACTTAGAGATAATATATATAAGCATCTGGATAAACAGGGTCTGATCAAGAACAGTCAACATGGATTTGTGCCTGGAAGGTCATGTTTGACAAACCTTCTTGAATTTTTTGAAGCGGTAACTAGGGAAATTGATGAGGGTAAAGCAGTGGATGTTGTCTATATGGATTTCAGTAAGGCCTTTGACAAGGTTTCCCCATGGAAGGTTGGTTAAGAAGGTTCAATCTTTGGGTGTTAATGGCGGAGTAGCAAGATGGATTCAACAGTGGCTGAATGGGAGATGTCAGAGAGTAATGGTGGATGGCTGTTTGTCAGGTTGGAAGCCGGTGACCAGTGGGGTGCCTCAGGGATCTGTGTTGGGTCCACTGTTGTTTGTCATGTACATCAATGATCTGGATGATGGGTGGAAAATTGGATAAGTAAGTATGCAGATGATACTAAAATAGGTGGTGTTGTGGATAATGAAGTAGATTTTCAAAGTCTACAGAGAGATTTGGGCCATTTGGAAAAGTGGGCTGAAAGATGGCAGATGGAGTTTAATGCTGTTTAAGTGTGAAGTGCTACATCTTGGCAGGACAAATCAAAATAGGACGTACATGGTAAGTGGTAGGGAATTGAGGAATGCTGTGGAACAGAGGGATCTAGGAATAACTGTGCATAGTTCCCTGAAGGTGGAATCGCATGTAGATAGGGTGGTAAAGAAAGCCTTTGGTGTGCTGGCCTTTATAAATCAGAACATTGAATATAGGAGTAGGGAAGTAATGTTAAAATTGTACAAGGCATTGGTAAGACCAATTCTGGAGAATGGTGTACAATTTTGGTCGCCTAGTTATAGGAAGGATGTCAACAAAATAGAGAGAGTACAGAGGAGATTTACTAGAATGTTGCCAGGGTTCCAGCAACTATGTTACAGAGAAAGGTTGAACAAGTTAGGTCTATATTATTTGGAGCGCAGAAGGTTAAGGGGGGACTTGATTGAGGTCTTTAAAATGATGAAAGGGATAGACGGAGTTAACGTGGATACGTTTTTCCCATTGAGGGTAGGGAAGATTCAAACAAGAGGGCATGACATGAGAAATAAGGGACAGAAGTTTCGGGGTAACGTGAAGGGGATCTTCTTTACTCAGAGGGTGGTGGCTGTGTGGAATGAGCTTCCAGCAGAAGTGGTGGAGGCAGGATCGATTTTAACATTTAAGAGTAAAGTGGATAGGTATATGGACGTGAAGGGAATGGAGGGGTATGGTCTGAGTGCAGGTAGATGGTTCTAGGGGAAAACAAATGGTCGGCACGGACTGGAAGGGCCGAGAGGGCCTGTTTCCGTGCTGTAATTGTTATATGTTATATGTTATATGTTATATCTTTGGGTGGGGGCGTTAGGTACTTCCCCCCCCCCCCCCACCCCCGCTGGTGAATGCTATGTACTTAACTCTTCTGTTTCTCTCCTGAGTGCAGGCCCCATGGCTGGGAGTCAGGAATCAAGGGGTTAAGGGCTCCTGTACCCGATTGGCCAAGCTGCGTCAGGTGACGGGTGACTAATATGAAGCTTAAATACCAGAATCTCTCAGAATTCTCTCTCTCTTCGTCGACCCTGGTTCGTGAGCAGGTTGCTGGTGTGTGCTGCAGGTGGCCTGGCCACATGGCATAGACCTTTGTGTATTATTACCTACATTTGTTAATTAATATTGAATTGGGACAGATAAGGGCTGACTTGAGGGTTTTTGTGTATTTTGTTTCAGGGTTATTTCCATTTAGGCAGGTTAGAGACTCTAGTTCAACGGCCCATTGCGAGGCTAGCTGGAGCACTGTTATCTTTGTTTATTAGTTTATTCTTGTCCTTGTCTAGGTTGTTTGGATCAGGTTTGGGTTTTAACAAAATAAAAGACTATATTCTTGAACTTGAGCCTGGTTTTTGACTATGTTACGCAGCTCTGAAGTACCTGCATTCGGGAGTCGTAACATGAGCCTACACTGTAATAGCGCGGGCCTATGCGACAAGCCGCGCCAGCAACGCCTCGGATAGGCCTGCTTTATGTGTAATAGCACGGGCCTATGGGACAGGCTTCACCAGCAGCGCCTGGCAGGGCTGCTTCATGTATGAAAGCGCCGGCCTATGGGAGAGCCGTGCCAACAGCGCCTGGGACAGGGCTGTTTCATTTGTGACATTGCCGGCCTACGGGAGAGCTGTGCCAGCAGCGCCTGGTACCCTGGTACTCTAGTTGGAGATAGTGGAGAGTTACCAATTCTTCAGTTGTTGGTATCAACTAAATATATACACTAGATGCACCCCATAGGTAAGGGGCTAGTGAGCGAATATACATATTCTACATGCTCAACTTCACGGTGGTGGCATATGTTAGCCACATGGCAATCAAGTAAAAGTATCCTGTAATAATTTACCTAATCTCCTTTTCCACTGGTGTATCATCCAGTTCAGATCGATGACAACACAGAATAGGTATTGGATCTCAAAGTATTATGAAAGTATGGTTCAATGCTACATCGAATATCGACATGCTGGTTCATGTTCATTCACTGATTGCAAAAATATGTGGCAGAACAGTGCGGAGAAATACATTCTCGCTACATAAGGAGGAATGTTCTTTTATGTCTTCCTCCATTTTGCCTCATTAGTCGGGTCTTAAAACCGTCAGCAAGACCTCGCTTTAGGCTTCATACTGTCGGACTGGCTAAACAGCCATGTTGCCTGCTTTCATCAGGCATAATAATACAACGGTATACGGTTATTCTAAGAAACGAAAACTTGCTGGTTCAAACTGTGTTTCAGGAAACCGACCTCTGCATAATAAAACAATTATTGACTTACACATTCTGAACGGATTGACTTGCGGCTCAGGTTGTCACATCAAGCCATGGATGTGCTCACAATAGAGTGCAGGGATAGCACCCAAAAAAGCAGTACATTTCTATGGAGGGGATCGGAAGCGGTTTTGTTTAAATGTTAATGCTACATTTAATACGATACAGATTACTGACGTCTTCGAGTTCATTCTTAAATAATATTTAACAAAAATTCAGTTATAGAGCCACTACAGCTGCAACAAACGGGAACCACTCTGTCGGGTTCAACTCTGGATATTGAGTTGTAAAAGAGATCTTGACACAAGTTCTCCCACTACAAGAATATGAGGTTTAGATATTGAAAATGTGTTAACATTACTTCACCAGGGGGTTCCAGCTACATCCTTAGTCATGACACTAATACCAGCACAATGAGGGCAAACATTGCAAACGCTGTGGCTAGATAGGATGGAATTGGCTGCAGGTGCCATTACATTTTACATTCTGATCTACACAAGCAGAGCAGACCAGGTGTGGCAGGATTTAAGATCATTTTTGGATACCCCACAGTCTCACGTCTATGTGGGAGGGCAGGCTTGCTATATTATATCAAGGCCACCAGATTCCTAAGAAGTGTGGAATCAGCATTGTTTATTAATCGACAAACAACCACACGAGGGAAGGTCGGTTCAGACTATTTCAAGGTGGCTGCAGCAGGTTCTGGTTTATGCAGGTATTAACACTGACGATTGAATATATCATTCCACCAGGGCAACATCAACGTCAGCAGCCAGGGCAATGGACCTTCCCATCGACCATATCCTTGCAACCGCAGGATGGTCAACTGAATTGATTTTTTTTAAAAATATTTACCATTGGCCGGTTACGGACCCGGGGTTTTTGCCCATTCTGTTTTGCGTCCACTTTAGCCTCCCCTGAGATACAGGGGTTGCTATTGATTTCTTTATTAATGTAAACCATTAATACATTTGAATCAATATCATGCTTAATGCATTTTTTGATTATTCACTCATCCTGAGTCAATCATTGCAGTGAGACGCCGAGATTTGGATCTGTGGCACAAAATCACAAAGATTCTAACCCTTCACGGAATCATTCACGTGACTCCGAAGTAAAATAGTAAGAGTTTGAAGTTTGATTTTATGAGGAGTTACGTTGGTGATTACTTGTCCTCCACGCCCAACCCTCTCTCATAAAGGTCATCTGGTAGTTCTCGAGTCACGCATCTTACTATGTCACTTGGGTAATTGTTATTTGTGATTTCATACCGCTGCTTTGAAGATTGACGCGCATGCGCACTGGCGGGGTTCTTCACGTAATCACCAACATAACTCCTCATAAAATTAAGATCAAACTTCAAACTGGTAAGTTCTCATTTAATCTTACTACTCTTGCATATAGACTCAGTGGGTTTCTATGTATGATATACACATTGTACTTATGTTTCCATGGGTAATAGACAATAGGTGCAGGAGTAGGCCATTCGGCCCTTCGAGTCAGCACCGCCATTCACTGTGATCATGGCTGATCATCCACAATTAGTACTCCGTTCCTTTGAAATAATCATCTGATCTGTATGCATAAAATAACCTTGATGGACCTTGACACATTTGATAATAAAGGAACCATAGAACCATTGAAGCGGATTAGTGAGGTTGAATTACAGAATTTTGTAAGTTCTCAAATACTCTGAGAATTCATACTGTGCTGTCTTTACCTGCATTTCATTGTTATATGCTCTGGGAGGTTTGTTCCCCTCTGATTCTGGAAAACACAATGTTAACATTGAAAGGAGCATGTCAGGGACATTTTTAATCAGCCATCTTGCTGCATATAGAGTAGGAAGGAACTTCAGATGCTGGCTTATACTGAAGATGGACACAAAATGCTGGTGTAACTCAGCAGGAACAGGCAGAACTCTGGAGAGAAGGAATTGATGACGTTTCAGGTTGAGACCCATCTTCAGACCGTTCTCTCCAGAGATGCCTGTCCCGCTGATTTACTCCAGCATCTTGAGTCTATCTTTGGTGTATAACCAGCATCTGCAGTTCCTTCCTACTCTTTGATTCATGAGAACCACAGGGGCACCACAGGCCCAATTCGCCGCAAGCAGCACAGTTCTGGTCAGGTTACTGCACTGAAAGTTCAAAAAGGATCTGATAGAACCCTTCTTGATTAGTAGGGGCTTCAAAGTTTATGGGGAGATGGCAGGAGAATGGAGTTGAGAGGGAAAAAGTGATCACCCACGATTGCTTAGCTCATTAATCAAGAACACATCAATCTGTGCTTTAAAAATACTCAATGACTTGATCTCCACAGCTGTCTGTGACAATAACATCTCCACAGCTGTCTGTGACGATACACCTTTTTATCTGAGGCTATGCCCTCTGGTCCTAGTCTCTCTCACAAGTGGAACAAACCTCTCCACATCCGTTCTATTTCATCCTTTCACTATTCCATAAGTTTCAATGAGGTTCACCTCATCCTTCTAAACTCCAGTGAGTACAGGCCCAGTGCTGTATATAACTAACTACGGCAGATTATTGAGAAATCCTAATCCACACTTTCAAACACAACAGCTAATTTACTGAGATGTGTAGAAAGGAACTGCAGATGCTGATATTTACCGAAGATAGGCACAAAGTGCTGGAGTAACTCAGAGGAAGGGTCCCAACCCGAAACATCACCATTCCTTCTTCTCCAGAGATGCCACCTGACCTGTGTTTTGCTCCAGCATTATGTGTTTATCTTAGCTAATTTGCCAATGTCCAGTTTTTGAGAATTGGGAGGGTGGGGTGCAAGTAAATCTTACGTCTACTCAACCTCTTAGTTATAGTGCCATGGACTAGAACTAAGACTCAAACAGCATACAAAGTGGCCCTTTTCCCCAACTTGCCCATGCCAACCAAATTGCTCAATTTACACTAACCCGACCTGCTCACCTTTGGCCCATATCCCACTAAACCATTCCTATTGAAGATAGACACAAAAAGCTGGAGTAACCCGGTGGGTCAGACAACATCTCTGGAGAAAAGGAATAGGTGATGTTTAGTCGAGAAGTCACCTATTCTTTTTCTCCAGAGATGCAGTCTGACTCGCTGAGTTACTCCAGCTGTTTGTGTTTATCTTCGGTTTCAACCAGCATCTGCAGTTCCTTCCCACACAAACTATTCCTATTCATTTACCTGTCCAAATGTATTTTAAATGTTGTTGTAGGACTTGCCTCAACTACCTCCTCTGGCAGCTCGTTCCAAAACGTTCCCCCTCATGTTCCAAAACCTTGCCTCTCAGGTTCCTATTAAATATTACCCTTGTCACCTGGCAGTTACATTGTTCTTCTGTGCTACATATAACTAAATAAAAACACCTCAACTCTGGGTCTTGGTTCACAAGAACCGACTACTACAATCACTTAACATAGGCTGGCACAGTACCACAGCCTGTAGAGCTGCTGCCTCACAGTGCCAGAGACTCAGGTTCAATCCTCACCTCAAGTGCTACCTGCATGGAGATTGCCTGTTCTTCCTGTGACTGCGTGGGTTACCTCTGGGTGCTCCGGTTTCCCCCTACACCCGAAAGACATGCACGCCTGTAGGTTAATTGCCCACTGTAAATTGCCCCTAGTGTGTAGGCGAGGGGTTGAATCTTGGGGGAATTGATAACAACATGGAGAGAACAAAGTTGGATAAGATTAGTGTGTGGAAAGGAACTGCAGATGAACGAATGAATGAATAAGTTTATTGGCCAAGGATTCACATACAAGGAATTTGCCTTGGTGCTTTGCCCGCAAGTGACACCGACAAACAGTGACAGTTAGGAATGACTGTTAAGAATGCTAGTTTACACCAAAGCTAGATACAAAGTAGTAACTCAGTGGATCAGGCAGCATCTCTGGACAAAAAGGGTGGGTGACATTTCAGGCTGGGTCCCTTCTTCAGACTGGATAGGATTATTGTAGGACTAGAATAAAGAGGTGATTGATAGTCAACGTGAACTCAGTGTGCCAAAGGGCCTGTTTCCGTGCTGTATCTCCCTCTCTCTCTCTGCAGGAAATTATCACATACATCATGAAAGGATGAAGGAAACATAGAAACTCACTCTTTTGTCCACACTTTAGGCAACAAAGTAGACCAGCAACGATTACCACGAGAAGAGCTCCAGCAATACTGAGCCAAATTATGGGTCTATGGGACAGAGAAAGCAAAAAGGTTACTCGTGTTTCATCATTGATTCTTATCCTTTGGTAAAGAACAAAAGTCTAACATCTGCAAGGTATCTTTCATGAGCTCAGGATAAATCAAGCCCAATGAATGGAGTGCAGACATTGCTGTAATGTGGTAAGCACCCAAGCCAAACTTCCAACAGCAAGTCCCACAAACAGCAGTGCGATGACGACCAATGATTGTGATGTTGGATAAAGAATAAACCCAACTCAACCCAACAGTTGCGCAGCATGGAGTTGCTGCCTTACAGCACCAGAGACCCAGGTTCAATCCGGACTACAGGTGCTATCTGTAAGGAGTTTGCATTTTCTCCCTGTGGGATGAAGTGGGTTTCCTCCGGGTGCCCCAGTTTCCTCCCACATCACAAAGACGTGTGGGTTTGTGGGTTAATTGACCTTGTTAAATTGCCCTTAATTTGTACCAAGTGGATGAAAAAGTCGGATAACATAGATCTAATATGAAAGGGTGATCGATGGACAGCGTGGACTTGGAGGAACAAAGGATTTGTTTCCTTGCTGTATCTCTAAACTAAAGTAAAACTAAACTAATTGTGTGTGAGATCTGGCCAGTGGCATTGTCAGTGGTAGATATATAACCATATAACCATATAACAATTACAGCAAGGAAACAGGCCCTCTTGGCCCTTCCAGTCCGTGCCGATCATTTGTTTTCCCCTAGTCCCATCTACCTGCACTCAGACCATACCCCTCAATTCCCTTCCCGTCCATATACCTATCCACTTTACTTTTAAATGTTAAAATCGATCCTGCCTCCACCACTTCTGCTGGAAGCTCATTCCACACAGCCACTACCCTCTGAGTAAAGAAGTTCCCCCTCACGTTACCCCTAAACTTCCGTCCCTTAATTCGCATGTCATGCCCTCTTGTTTGAATCTTCCCTACCCTTAATGGGAAAAGCTTATCCACGTCAACTCTGTCTATCCCTTTCATCATTTTAAAGACCTCAATCAAGTCCCCCCTTAACCTTCTGCGCTCCAAAGAATAAAGACCTAACTTGTTCAACCTTTCTCTGTAACATAGGTGCTGGATCCCAGGCAACATTCTAGTAAATCTCCTCTGTACTCTCTCTATTTTGTTGACAATATCTGCCAATTGGTTTACAAATACTCACAGCTCACAGATTTACGAAGGAAACACCCCCTTGTTCAAAACCAGTGGACAGTCAATAAGTGTAGGAAGGAACTACAGATGCTAGTTTAAACCAAAGATAGACACAAAATGCCGGAGTAACTCAGCGGGTGAGGCAGCATCTCTGGAGAGAAGGAGTAGATGACGTTTGGGATTGAGATCCTACTTCAAGGGAGAAGGAGATACAGAGATAAGGAAGTGTAAGGTGTGAAAATGAAACAAAGGGGGTGGAGATCAAGGAACATGTAGAATGTCAGACTGGTCGGAGTACTGGAAAAGGAGTGGGATGGCGAGTCAGAGAAAGCAAGAGTTACTTGTAGTAGGTATGTTACAAAACTTACCTTTAGCGGTGCTGCAGTTCTGTCACTGGCCGTGTGCGTGACTTTCGTGCCTTCAAGGGAGGGGGGGGGGGGGGGGGGGGGGGGGTGGGGTTAAAATGCGGTTTTTCCCTTGCCATCCGGAATTATATTTTATTGGAGTGCGAGTTATATCTGGAGATTCGTTCCGACTGCCGGTAAGTTAATTCTTTTTTTTTTTTTTTTAAATCGCCCGACTTTTTCGGCGCTACAGTAAAATAAAAATTAGCTCCTAATGCCGTGAACGCCGACAACGGGGATGGATTTTACGTAGGGGACAGGTAAGTGAAAGCTGTTTATTTTTTCATATAAACTTGGATGTTTGGATTACCTTAATCAATATTTCATGTTGCGAAACGGTGAATTATTCGCCATATGAACCGGCAGTGTTTTTCCTGCCGATATTGGGTTTAAATTCACCGTAACCGCAACGTTCCAATCCATCGCATTCCATAAAAACCCACTCACAAGCTGTTTAAAATGCCCATTAATTTATGTGCATTAAACACTAAATTCCTTCAATTTGGCCTATAAATTCATAACAATGAGATTTTAAAATCATGTTATATTGTGAATTCTTGTGTGAATGTTATTTGGACACCTAGGCTTTAAAAAAAATGTTAATATTTTCTTAAGAAATGGATAGATGTTTAGATCTAGTAATTGAATTTTGTAATTAGCTACAATTGGGTAACTAACTAATTATATGCTTTAATTTCAGGTCATCCAAGTAAGATTGTTTCATATTAGTTTCAGAATTCTTCAGTCTATAATAACTGAAAATGTCTTTCAGTTCTCTTAATTTTTAAGAAAGTTGTGGGCTTTTGACTGTCCTTGATCACAACTTTTGTGTTAAGTCAATGGAGGGGCTCATGTTGTCGACCTCCCCGTGGTGAGCCCTGTCAACTGACTTCAGTCAGGCGAACGACAACAAACGGAGACAGCAGCAGCGCCGTAGCTTGGCGCCAACCCGAAGCATGCGCCCTTTTTAGGGCGGGCACCTACGGATGTCGAACCGGATGGCATCACCCTGCTGCGGACTTCTGTTGCCTCAAATGCAAGAAGAAGAAGAAGAAGAAGTCAATGGAAATGCAATAGGGAACAAGATGCTAATTTCTAAGTATGAAAATGGCCATAACTTTTTTAATACTGAAGATATGAAATTAAATTAGGTGTCCAATTAAACTTCTTATTTGCTTTATCTGATGGGATAAACTGCAGACTTGATTTTAAAAATTTAAAAATTTTGTAACATTGCTACTTGTAGTTGGAGAAGTCAACATTCATACAGCTGGGGTGTAAGCTGCCCAATATGAGGTGATGTTGCCTCAAATATGCGCTGGGCCTCCTTATCAAAGGAGAAGGCCCAGGACAGAAATGTAAGCGTGGGAATGGGAGGGGGAGTTAAAGTGTTTACCACCGGGCGATCAGGTAGGTTTAGGCGGACTGAGCGAAGGAGTTCAGTAAAACGATCGCCAAACCTGTGCTTGTTCTTGCCGATATAGTCAAGTTAAGTCAAAAGAGTTTATTGTCATGTGTCCCTGACAGGACAATGAAATTCTTTCTTTGCATAGCACAACAGAACATAGTAGGCATTGACTACAGTTATATACTTAAATACACACATTAATTAATTAATTAATAAAGTGCAAATAACAGATGGAGGAGTATTAATGTTCAGAGTTTTGTCTGAGCCAGGTTTAATAGCCTGATGGCTGTGGGGAAGTAGCTATTCCTGAACTGGGTTGTTGCAGTTCTCAGGCTCCTGTACCTTCTACCCGAAGGTAGCAGGGAGATGACTGGCAGCATCATCAAGGACCCACACCACCCTGGCCACACACTCATCTCCCTGCTACCATTGGGTAGAAGGTACATGAGTGTGTGGCCAGGGTGGTGTGGGTCCTTGATGATGCTGCCAGCCTTTTTGAGGCAGCGACTGTGGTAGATCCCCTCGATGGAAGGAAGGTCAGAGCCGATGATGGACTCGGCAGTGTTTACTACTTTTTGAAGTCTTTTCCTCTCCAGGGCACTCAATTGCCGAACCAAGCCACGATGCAACCAGTCAGCAAGCTCTCTACTGTGCACCTGTAGAAGTTAGAGAGAGTCCTCCTTGACAGACCAACTCTCCGTAATCTTCTCAGGAAGTAGAGGCGCTGATGAGCTTTCTTAATAATTGCATCTGTGTTCTCGGACCAGGAAAGATCTTCACAGATGTGCACGCCCAGGAATTTGAAGCTCTTGACCCTTTCAACCATCGACCCGTTGATATAAAAAGGACTGTGGGTCCCCATTCTACTCCTTCCAAAGTCCACAATCAGTTCCTTGGTTTTTGCTGGTGTTGAGGGCCAGGTTATTGTGCTGGCACCATATGGACAGTCGCTCGATCTCTCTTCTGTACTCAGACATCCCCATCAGTGATAGGTCCCACTACAGTGGTGTCGTCAGCGAACTTGATGATGGAGTTCGCACTGTGACCGGCTACGCAGTCATGCGTATAGAGTGAGTACAGCAGGGGGCTGAGCACGCAGCCTTGAGGTGCTCCCGTGGATTGTTATTGAGTCTGACACATTTCCACCAATACAAACAGACTGTGGTCTGTGGATGAGGAAGTCGAGGATCCAATTGCAGAGGGATGCGCAGAGACCCAGTTCTGCGAGTTTGGTAACCAGCTTGGAGGGGATGAGTGTGCTAAATGCCGAGCTGTAGTCAATGAATAACAGCCTGACATATGAGTTTTTGTTGTCCAAGTAGTCCAGAGCGGAGTGGAGGGCCAGTGAGATCGCGTCCACCGTTGATCTGTTGTGGTGGTAAGCGAACTGCAGTGGGTCCAGGTTTTTGTCAAGGTAGGAGTTGATTTGCGCCATGATCAACCTCTCGAAGCACTTCATCACCACAGGCGTTAGTGCCACAGGTCGATAGTCATTGAGGCACGTCACCTTGCTCTTCTTGGGCACCGGTATTATTGATGCCCTTTTGAGGCAGGTGGGAACCTCAGACCTCAGAAGTGACAGGTTGAAAATGTCCATAAAAACTCCAGCCAGTTGGTCCGCACAGGTTTTTAAAACACGACCAGGTATGCCATCAGGTCCAGACACATTTTGAGGGTTCAGCCCTCTGAAGGATTTCCTGACGTCGGCCTCTGTGACTGAGACTGAAATACCATCACAGCGAATGGGGGCTCGGGAAGGCACATCGGTGTTCTCCCTATCAAAACGTGCGTAAAATGCATTGAGCTCATCAGGGAGTGATGTATCGCCGACATCCGAGCTGCCTCCTGGTTTCGCCTTGTAGGTGGTGATTGCATTCAGTCTCTGCCACAGCTGCCGAACATCTGTCTCATGCTCCAGTTTGGGGCAGAACTCCCTTTTGGCCTTTTTGATGGCCTTACCAAGGTCGTATCTGGACTTCATGTAAACCACTGTATCATCAGACATGAATGCCCGGTGTCTGGTCTTCAGAAGAGTGTGGATGTCAGAGTTCATCCAAGGTTTCTGATTGGGAAACACTCGGAAGGTTTTTGTGGGGATGCAGTCCTCCACACATTTCTTAATGAAGTCTGTAACGACTGTGGCATATTCATTCAAGTCCGTTGCCGAGTCCTTGAACATTGCCAGATGTTCGAGATGTGGAGAGCAGGAGTTGGACAGAACTGCCATGTCTGAGCACCACGCAGAGTTGACCATGAGGCAGACGCCCCCTCCTCTCCTTATATAGGAGTCCACACCTGCAACTGGAGATGAGGAGCTGCAAGTGAACATCTGCAAGTGAACATCTGCCTCACCTGAAAAAACTGTCAGGGTCCTTGGACAGATTCGTGGGGGGAGGTATAGCAACATGTGTTGCATCTCCTGCAGTTGCAGGTGAAAGCACCTGGGGAAGGATGGTTTTGGTGGGAAGGGATGAGTTAACCAGGGAGATGCAGAGGGAATGGCCTCTGCAGAAAGCAGAAAGGGGTGGAGATGGGAAGATGTGGCTAGTGGTGGGTGTCAATGTCCTGCCAAATTTAACACTGGTTTGACATTGACTATTGTTTCTATAATGTAGTTTAGTTTATTATTGTCACGTGTATCGAGGTACAGTGAAAAGCTTTTTGTTGTGTGTTATCCAGTCAGCGAAAAGACTATACACGATTACAATCAAGCTGTCACAGCATACAGATTCGGATAAAGGGTATAATGTTTAGTGCAAGATAGAGTCCAATAAAGCCTGATTAAAGATAGTTGGAAGGTCTCCAATGAGGTAGATGGGAGGTCAGGATCGCTCTCTAGCTGGTGAAGGGATGGTTCAGTTGTTGGGAAGAAAATGTCCCTGACTCTGCAGGTGTGCGTTTTCAAACCTCCATACATCTTGCCTGATGGGAGATGGCAGAAGAGGGAGTGACCGGGGTGAGTGGTCCTTGATTATGCCTCTCTGGCATTGTAAGGCAGCAACTCTACCGCTGCACCACCATGCCACCTCCAACAACCTAGAGTTACTCCAGTACCTTGTATTGTACTCAAGGTTCCCGGGATGGCAGGACTGTCATATGATGAAAGAATGGAGCGACTGGGCTTGTGTTCATAGGAATTTAGAAGGATGAGAAGGGATCTTATAGACACATATAAAATTATTAAGGGATTGGACACGCGAGATGCAGGAAACATGTTGCCGATGTTGGGGGAGTCCAGAACCAGGGGCCACAGTTTACGAATAAGGGGTTGGCTATTTAGAACTGAGATGAGGAAAACCTTTTCACTCAGAGAGTTGTGAATCTGTGGAATTCTTTGCCTCAGAAGGCAGTGCAGGCCGATTCACTGGATACATTCAAAAGAGAGTTAGATAGAGTTCTTAGGGCTAGTGGAATCAAGAGATATGGGGACAAGGGAGGAACGGGGTACTGATTGTGGATGATCAGCCATGACCACATTGAATGGCGGTGCTGGCTGGAAGGGCTGAATGGCCTACTCCTGCACTTATTGTCTATCTATTTATGTATCTATGTATGTATCAACAGTTCCTTGTGTCTCTACCTCTCATATTGAAAAGCAAGGCCAATCAAAACTTGAGCAAGTGAAAATTATACCTGTTAGAGAAATTGGGCGCAGTGGTTTCCTGATGATTGGGTGTTAGTTTTGTATTTGAAGTAAATGCTACTGTTGTAAGCGATCCTGGATTAGATTTACGTTCTGTTGAGAAAAGGAAATAAAAGACAATTAAAGATAGACAAAATATGCTGAAGTGACTCAGTGGGACCCGCAGCACCTCTGGAGAGAGGGATTGGGTGAAGTTTCAGGTCTGAGGATAGGTCTCGGGCCGAAACGTCACCCATTCCTTCCCTCCAGAGACGCTGCCTGTCCCGCTGAGTTACTCCAGCATTTCAAGTTCACGTTCAAGTTCACATTTATTGTCACGTGCACCAATTAAGGTATAGTGATATTTGGGTTATCAAACAGCCATACGTTAACAAAAATAACGCAATACACAATAGTTTTAACATAAACATCCACCACAGTAGAATCATCATTCCTCACTGTGATGGAAGGCAATAAAGTTCAGTCATCTTCCTCCTTTTTACCCCCTTGGTGGTCGGGGCCTTGAGCCCTCAGCACTGTTTGAACCCTCCACCTCCAGTTTAAATTCCAGTTGAAATATTTTGGAGGACCAAGTAACCAAGAACCACTGCCTCTGCTGACGGCCCAAAGTTCGAGCCCTTGAGTCGGGCTGATGGAGACTCCGGCGTTGGGGCGGAATGGAAACACACCATGGCATGGATCTCCCAAGTCGGCCTTTTCTTACCGGAGACCATGGCTTCACGGTGTTAGCCCCGCTGTCGGAGCACTTCCACAGCAATCCTCGACAAAGGATCGCAGCTCCGTGATGTTAAAGTCCACGCCACGCTTGCGACTTGAAGCTCCAGGCCGGTCTCCGGCCCAGTTGTTAGGCCGCGGGGAGGGGACGGAGACGTGACACGGGGAAAGATCACATCTCCGTCGTGGTAAGTGACTGAAAACGGTTTCCCCATATTCCCCCCCTCAACCGGAGATAAAAAAATACAGAGAAACATTAAAACATACATTTTAGACACACTAAAAATAACAAAATAGCCGAAATAACACACAAGCTGCTGGCGAGGCTCCCATCTCAGCGCCACCCAATGATGTATCTCTCTATTCTATAGATTTGGTATCTATCTCTGATTAAAACAGCATCTGCAGTTCTTTCCTACACAATAAAAGACAATTCCCTGTTTGCCGTTTCGTCATTATTCAAGATCCAGGGGCGTCATCTGCAAACTCCCAGGAGGGGTAAGAACATAATTCGACCAAAGCGCATAGAGATCCCGGCATTGATCCCTATGGTACATCATTTAGGGCGGCACGGTGGCGCAGCTGTAGAATTGCTGCCTTACAGCGCCAGGGACCCGGGTTCGATCCTGACCATGGGGGCTTGTCTGTCTGGAGTTTGTACGTACTCCCCGTGACCTGCGTGGGTTTTCTCCAAGAACTTTGGTTTCTTCCCACGCTCCAAAGACGTACAGGTTAATTGGCTTGGTGTAAATGTAAAATAGTTCCTAATGTGTATAGGGTAGTGTTAGGGGATCACTGGTCAGCAAGGACTCGGTGTACCTATCTGTACATTGTGGACAGCTTGATAGTAATCATGTATATAGTATTATCTGCTTTTTGGAGAGCACACGGAAAAAAAAGCTTTTCACTGTATCTCGGTACACATGACAATAATGAACTAAACTAAAACTAAACAAAATTTGGTGAGATTCCTGGAAAACTTCAGCACAATGTGACGGCAGGAAATTGTCAGAGATCTGTTGCATGTTCTGTGGGTTTAGGGAGAGAGAATAATTGTGTTTAGTTTCAGTGGGCTACGGTGGAAGGAGAGAGCGGGTGATGGTGTGAACCTGGGAAAACTGTTCCTGATGGACTGAACCCAGTCTGTTGAGCTCAAGGGGACTGATTCCCCCTTTTATTATTAATTATCGAGGTGTTTCAGAGCTTGAAGTGGGTGGCCGCTCAGTGGGACAGTGGTGAGAGACATAGGGTGAAAGCAACATGAGTGGCGTTTCCCGATCCCCGCCCGCTCCCTGCAGGTCTCTGCACTGGCGCGGAGCCTCGGGATATCGGTGCTGCCCTGACCCTTCCTGGAGAAAACATGGATCAGGCGTTTCAGTGGAGACATCAAGTCAATCGCTGAGAAACGTACCGTCAGATACTTGGAGATGAACAGTAAACAATGGATCAAAGCCAGGTGCAGTAATTCCACATCTGTACCATCCGGTATCTCCAGAGTGAAGATCCTCCACAGTCACTCTAAATATTCCTTGTGCCGGGTTATCTGTGATTGACGTTCTTCCACTCCGTCCGTGTTGCCCATTTGTTTCCACTACAACTGAACACATGAAACTCCTCCCGTGGCACCAGTATTTTGTGGCTGAGCCGCGCCATGATTCATAGTGACAATCGATTGTAATATTTTTTCCCACAACTCCTCCTACATATTTCTTTGCCCACAGTGCACCTGAAACTGAGAGGAAAAATCTTTAGAAAACGTACAGGACAAATCTACTTAACACAGCGTTTGCTGGCCCACCCACTCTTCCCCTACCAAACGATGGGCCGAATGGTCCAACCCATGTGTGGACATTCACTTACCCTTGAGCCAAACACAAAGTGCCGGTGTAACTCAGCAGATCAGGCAGCATCTGTGGATGGAATGGTCTAGTGACGTGTTGGGTTGTGACCCTTCTTCAGACTGATTAAAGTAGGGTGGGGAACGTGGGAAGAGTGGTGGAGATGGGATAAAACCTGGCAAGTGACAGGTGGAAGGTAGACACAAAATGCAGAGTAACTCAGCGGGACAGGCAGCATAACAAGTTTTTGCTGGATAGAGAGATGGGAATTTTGACTGGTTCATGGGTGGACAAAGACTGGAGGTGAAAAGCGGTCAAAAGGTTGTCAGATGAGGAGAGAAGAGAAGTGAAATGTAAAGGCAGAGGGAGGGCTATATTTGGTAGGGGACAGGGGGGGAAGGGAGGAAGAGGCATGGGTTAAATGGCTGCACAGAAAAGTGAGAGAGGGTAGGGGGGTATGCAATGTAAAATTGGAGAATTTAATGATCATAAGACATTTTTCTATTTATTGAATTGATTGGAAAATACAGCATGGAAACACGCCCTTTGGCCCACCGAGTCCAAGCTGCCCATGAAACACCTCTTCACACTAAAGATAGACACAAGATGCTGGAGTAACTCAGCGGGTCAGGCAGCATCTCAGGCGTGATGTTTCGGGATTGGGACCCTTCTTCAGACACCCTTCTCCTGGGCTGCTGCCTGACCTGCTGAGTTACTCCAGCACTTTGTTTCTACCTTTGGTACAAGCCAGCACCTGCAGTTCTTTGGTCCTAACTGTTTACACTAGTTGGGCAGTACAGTAGCACAGCATAAGAGTGGCTGCCTTACAGCACCAGTCCCGGGTTTGATCCTGACTATGGATGCTGTCTGCACAGAATTTGTATGTTCTCCCTGTGACAGCATGGGTTTTGCCTGGGTGCTCTGGTTACCTCCCACACTCCAAAGATAAGGTTGTAAGTTAATAGTAAGATTAAACGAGAACTTACCAGTTCGAAGTTTGATCGTTATTTTATGAGGAGTAACGATGAGGGATTACGTGAAGAAGGCCTGCCTGGCGCTAGAACGGCATACTTCAAAGCAGCGGCATGAAAAACACAGAACACAATAGCCGGAGTAAGATAGTAAGGCTCACCATAGATTTAGAACTACCAGATGATCATTTATTTTATGAGGGTGTGGAGTGGAGGGCACGTAATCCCTCATCGTTACTCCTCATAAAATAACGATCAAACTTCGAACTGGTAAGTTCTCGTTTAATCTTACTATTTTACTTCGGAGTCACGTGAGTGACTACGTGAAGATTTTGAAGCTTCTGTGTTTTCCATGTCGTAGAATTCTTCCATACGACAGTCCAGCTAGGTCAACACATACATGAGTAAAAAACCTTTTAGACTAGTTTTAGTTCTTTCCATAAATCCTTTAATGATAAAAGAACATATAATAACCCCCTTTTACATCTGGGGAAACCATTACAAAGTGATAAAAGATATAAGTGATAACATAATTCATAATATCAATCGATAGTGAAACAAAGCAGGTGATTACAGTGAACCCAACACCGCGTGTCCAAAGCCTGTCATTGTGTGAACAGGTTTATTGTAGAACTTAAAAAAAATTTCTTCTTTACACCACCCTGCGGTTTCTAAAATGTGTTCGAGTGGTACGTCCTGTAACTTCGCCGCGGACGTAGCTGCTGCCCTGGTGGAGTGAGATTTGAACACATCAGTGTCTACTCCTGATAAAAGTAACACCTGTTTTAACCACCTTGAAATTGTTTGCACTGAAGCTTTTGTGTGTGGTTTCTTATGCGTAATCATTAACGTTTTTTCATCACCTCAAAGAGTTTTGGTAACTTTTACATATTGATTCAAATGTTTAACTACACACAACGTTGGATCAATAGGGTAAGCTTGAAACATTACCTTTGCTCCAGTTCTCCCTGGTCTGCTTTGTTTGATCAGATCGTAAACATAGAACACAATGTTATCTGCAGCCACATGCATACAGTCTAAACGTAGCATTTGTAATGTTTGCACCCTTTGAGCTGAAACCAATGCCATTAACATGACTAATTTAAATGTTAACTTTTCCAATGACAAAACTTCGATTGGAGTCCATTGCCTAAGTAAAGTAAGTACAATGCTGACATCTCAAATTTCTGTATATCTTGGTTTGGGTGGATTTTTGTTAAAGATTCCTTTCATAAATCTGGATATTAATGGATGTGATCCAAATGATTTCTGGTCAGATATTTGTCCTAAATAAGATGATAAGGCACTACGTGCACTATTAATGGCACTATAACTTAAGTGCTGTTCAAAATGCAACTCGGCAACGAACTCCAATATGTTTGCAATGTTCACAGTATGATAGGATATATTTGATTGTCTACAAAAATTTTCCCATTTCTTTATATGTGTCATATATTGTCTCTGAGTGCTATCTCGCCATGATGCGACTATAATATCCATAGTTCTATCCGACAATCCAAGCTCTTGGAGTGGTCTGGTCAAAACGAGGATGTAACTAGTAGCGTGGATAAGGGAGAACCAGTGGATGTGGTATATCTGGACTTCCAGAAGGCTTTCGACAAGGTCCCACATAAGAGATTAGTATACAAACTTAAAGCATACGGTATTAGGGGTTCAGTATTGATGTGGATAGAGAACTGGCTGGCAAACAGGAAGCAAAGAGTAGGAGTAAACGGGTCCTTTTCACAATGGCAGGCAGTGACTAGTGGGGTACCGCAGGGCTCAGTGCTGGGATCCCAGCTTTTTACAATATATATTAATGATCTGGATGAGGGAATTGAAGGCAATATCTCCAAGTTTGCGGATGACACTAAGCTGGGGGGCAGTGTTAGCTGTGAGGAGGATGCTAGGAGACTGCAAGGTGACTTGGATAGGCTGGGTGAGTGGGCAAATGTTTGGCAGATGCAGTATAATGTGGATAAATGTGAGGTTATCCACTTTGGTGGCAAAAACAGGAAAGCAGACTATTATTTAAATGGTGGCCGATTAGGAAAAGGGGAGATGCAGCGAGACCTGGGTGTCATGGTACACCAGTCATTGAAAGTAGGCATGCAGGTGCAGCAGGCAGCGAAAAAGGCGAATGGTATGTTAGCTTTCATAGCAAAAGGATTTGAGTACAGGAGCAGGGAGGTTCTACTTCAGTTGTACAGGGTCTTGGTGAGACCACACCTGGAGTATTGCGTACAGTTTTGGTCTCCAAATCTGAGGAAGGACATTATTGCCATAGAGGGAGTGCAGAGAAGGTTCACCAGACTGATTCCTGGGATGTCAGGACTGTCTTATGAAGAAAGACTGGATAGACTCGGTTTATACTCTCTGGAATTTAGGAGATTGAGAGGGGATCTTATAGAAACTTACAACATTCTTAAGGGGTTGGACAGGCTAGATGCAGGAAGATTGTTCCCGATGTTGGGGAAGTCCAGGACAAGGGGTCACAGCTTAAGGATAAGGGGGAAATCCTTTAAGACCGAGATGAGAAAGACTTTTTTCACACACAGAGTGGTGAGTCTCTGGAACTCTCTGCCACAGAGGGTAGTTGAGGCCAGTTCATTGGCTATATTTAAGAGTGAGTTGGATGTGGCCCTTGTGGCTAAGGGGATCAGAGGGTATGGAGAGAAGGCAGGTACGGGATACTGAGTTGGATGATCAGCCATGATCATATTGAATGGCGGTGCAGGCTCGAAGGGCTGAATGGCCTACTCCTGCACCTAATTTCTATGTTTCTATGTTTCTAAAACCTGCAGATTAACAAATTCATATAAGCATGTAATGGATGAATATCTTTAGTTACTGGTTTTATCAATAAATCACTGCTGCTAGGAATTGACATATATGGTTCTTTAATCATGTTTAACATCAATGGGAACCATGGTTGTGTCGGCCAATTTGGAATCACTAATAATCCTGTGGCAGAATCTTGCTCTATTTTCTTCAGACATTGCTGAACCAGAGCAAATGGCGGAAAGGCATAAAAGAACATATTCCCCCAATGTAGTGAAAAAGCATCTACTGCTACTGCATCTGGATCTGGTTCCCAAGACACATATTTAGGCAATTGATGATTTAATCTTGATGCAAACAGATCAATGTCTGGTAACCCATATTGAATCACAATTTTACTGAAAATTACTGGGTTCAGCATCCATTCTGTGTTGTCTTTAAACACCTTTGATCTATTGTCTGCCACCACATTATCTTTACCTAGAATGTAATTTGCCGAAATCCAAATTTGGTGCTTAATACACCACTGCCATATCTGATTGACCAGACAATCACATGATACTGATCTTACTCCACCCATGTGATTAATATATGCAACAGCTGTTTTATTGTCTAATTGTATCAGTACATGCAGATTCTTTTTTGTAGAACAATAGGCTTTTAACCCATAAAACGCTCCCAATAATTTTAAATAGTTAATACCATATGTTTGGAGAAACATTTCCTCTTGGACAGTCCATCTGCCCCCACAGCTGGTAAATGAATCTGTTGCCCCCCATCCGAGATCACTAGCATCTATTTGTAAAATTACTTCAGGCTGTTGTATCAAAATGTTTTTTGCAGCTTGTGGGACATTTTCAATCCACCATTGTAATTCCAATAAAGCTTCTTTTGTTAATTGCATAGGCCTATCAAAATGGCCTGCTCTCTTTTTTAGAGCTCTTATTTTGTCCCTTTGAAGGTTTTGGTAATGTAATGGACCAAATTCTACTGTAGGAAATGCTGCTACTAATTTACCAATAACCTTTGCTACTTCTCGGATGGAGGGATAAGGTTTGTGAATGAGACCCCTACAGGTCATTAGAATATCATCAATCTTATCTGTTGGCAAAGTTACTAACATAGTAACTGAGTTAATCACAAACCCCAAATAGTTAATTGACTGTGCTGGCTGCAGCTGGGACTTAATTGGATGAATCAAGAAACCTAATTTCTCAAATAAAGTTTTAGTTGCTGAAACTGATTTTTCAGCTGATTCCAGATTACTATTGATGATTAAAATATCATCCAGATAAGCCATAATAATGTGCTTTTGTGCTCTTAATTGTGCTAAAGCTGGTTTCAACAGCTTTGTAAAGAGCCTGGGAGCTGAACTTAACCCATTTGGTAAAGCATTGAATTGCCACAGCTGTCCCAGCCAATTAAATTTTAAATACCTTCGAAAGAACCGATGTATTGGTACTGAATAGTACGCATCCTTTAAGTCAATTGTAGCCATATAACAACCTGCTGATATCAAATGTCTTGTAGTGTTGAATGTTTCCATCTTAAAATGTTTATAATCTACACATTTTTTATTAAAGTTTGTAAGGTCCAGAATAATTCTGCAACCACCATCTTTTTTACTTCTTGGAAATATGTTTGACACAAATTGATGTTTATGTTCAACAGTTTTTTCAATAACACCTTTTTTACACAATTTGTCAATTTCCACATTAATTTCTGCCTCTTCAGTTGCAGAAAACATGAAACCATAAGCAGGTTTATTTTGTACCAGAGAATTAACACCTTCTTTAAATGTAATAGTAGCTCCTGAAACTGTTTGTAAAATAAATCGATCAGATGTGATGGCCAGCCATTCATTATAAAACATTTGTAATCTCCCTCCAACTGGAGATTTGTCCACAGTTTCTTTAAGAATTGAATAAATTTTTTGTACCTCTCCATATGAACGTGGTGGTCTCCTTCTCCCCGTATACGGGTGAACATTAGGCTGAGTCGGATGGTAATATTTTCTTATCATATTCCAGCCTCTGCTTCCAAAATCAAAACCCCTTCTTGACGAAAAATACCTTTTTTGTCCAAAACAAAAGGTCTCATGTGGCTAATAGATTTAGCCTCTTCATCCATTTCTCTCCAAATAGATAACCAGGAGCTTGAACACCACTTGGTCGACACAGACCTGCAAACCTTGGATGGAATATGTGCCGAATCGCAATTTTTCTCATACAATTAATTTCATAGAAGGAATTGCACAATAAGCCCAAAGTATCTTTTTGGATTTTAACCATTTCCGACCCCTCCATTTGCCTTCCAAAAGCAGTAATGGCAGCTGAAATCAATTTGAGGATTCTTTGAAATCTTATTTCTTGTCCTCTCATGCCTGGAGTCAAAGGCGTCCATATGGACGGATTAACCGTAGGTACCTTCAGTGAGGTGCAATTTTCCGGTGTTTTATATAATTCTGCTGTTTCAATCATCACAGAATCTTGAAGTTGGTGAGATACCATATAATTAATACTGGCAGCTAGGCTTTCTTCCATAGCCTCACCACTTCCTTCAGGTATAGCAAAATCTTTTGCCATATCAGGCACATCTGGCCTATTCTTTTTTATTCGTGGTGTGCACTCATAATCCACATCACCACTTGCAGGGTCTGTCTTCTGCAGCCCTGATACACTTGGAATTATATCCAATGAGACTTCCTCCGCCCTTAATCCTGGGTCTGGAGTTTCAAATTCCCAATTTGGCACATAGCCATATTCATTATATTCAAACCCCTCAGGGTCATTTTGGGAAACTTCTGGGTACTGTGACCATTGTCTCATTATATTTTGGAGCACTTTCTCCATATGTTCCATTTTAAGCCATATAGCTTTATTATCCGGAGGACTTTCGTTATCAGAGTCATTATCCGAAACCACGGGCCTCACGGATTTCTTTTTACTTTTTCTTGGAACATTTTCCTCCATGGTTTGCATTTCTGGAGAAATTATAGTCTCACTAACGGGTGAATCAGCGGCCACCGGTATCGGAACCGGATCCGCACTAATCTCTTGTCCCGACTCTTTAGCTTCTCCCCGGGATGATCTTTTTACCCGCAAAACTTTCCTTTGAGACTTCTCCATTTTTCTTTTTTATTATCTGGCTCAATCAGTACGCCAGCGTGACTCTGATTTTAACTTTTACTTTCTCTTTTGCTGGTTCTACCAGCATAACGTCTTTTTTAGAACGTCCCCACTTTCTTTGCTACTTACCTGCGGGTCCGTTCCAGCCACTGCGAGGAGCTGTGCTCTGCAGCTCTTGCTTCTGCCGTCAGCATCGACGTAAAGCCGTTCTAGCACCAGGCGGGCCTTCTTCACGTAGTCACTCACGTGACTCCGAAGTAAAATAGGCTTCCGTAAACTACCCCAAGGGTGTAGGATAGAACTGGTGCACGGGTAATCGTTGGTCGGCTTGGACATAGTGGGCCGAAGGGCCTGTTCCTGGCTGTATATCTAAAACTAACTAATTGTCATGTTGCATTTAATGAGCTGTGAGAATATTCTCCAAGGTCCTTCTGTTCCCCCACACTCCCTCAACATCCATGTATTAATGTCTTTATTTAGATCTCTTTGTTAAATGTAATTCCTCTCACTTCTCTGGATTAAACGGTCTTTGACACTTTTCTGCCTTACTGATTTGTCCATCCATATCTGCCCTGTGGTCAAAAGCCTTCTTCTCCCTGACAACCATACAGCTGATCTTTGTCTCATCTGCAGAGGACTTCGCCATGCCCCCTACATTTATCTACATCAATGATTCTTGCTATTGAGGGAGAGCAGCGTAGCTTTACAAGGTTAATTCCCAGGATGGCGGGACTGTCATATGCTGAGAGAATGGAGTGGCTGTGCTTGTATACTCTGGAATTTAGAAGTATGAGAGGGAATCTTATTGAAACATGTAAGATTATGAAGGGTTTGGACATGCTAGTGGCAGGAAACATGTTCCCGATGTTGGGGGAGTCCAGAACCAGGGGCCACAGTTTAAGAATAAGGGGTAAGCCATTTAGAACGGAGACGAGGAAACACAGAGAGTTGTCGGTATGTGGAATTCTCTGCCTCAGAGTGCGTGGAGACCCATTCTCTGGAAACTTTCAAGAGAAAGCTAGATAGGGCTCTTAAAGAGTCAGGGGATATGGGGAGAAGGCAGGAACGGGATACTGATTGGGGATGATCAAGCATTATCACATTCAATGGTGGTGAGGGCTCAAAGGGCCGAATGGCCTACTCCTGCACCTATTGTCTGTTGTCTATTGATGAGTACTGAGGCTTGTGGATCCCTACAACAACCTCATCCCCAAAATGCACAAATATTATTGGCCTGTTTTATGGAGGGTAAACCTCATGAAAACATCGGACTGGCTGCGGACGCTACAAATAGGCCCCGACCTCGGGTGGACTATGAGGAGGAGGAGGAGGAGGAGGAGAACTAGACTTTTTTGGCGCCTTCCCTCACAGTGGATTCTGCTGTGGGGGCCGATTCATGTTGATTCCTATAGCGTATTGTGTCTTTTTTCTTTTTTCTTTTATATGGTGTATGGAAATCTAATTTCTTCTCTGTAAAGCACTTTGGCTTCAACGTGATTTGATTTAAAAGTGCTATATAAATAAAAATTACTTACTTACTTATTTATGGGTAATATTTGCCATCTCCCCCATCTATAAACTAGGAAATAGTCACCTACATTTCACGCTGCTTTGCAAGGCCACCAGCATAATCATGGAGCAGTTTCATCCCAGTCACTCCTTCTTTACCTGTCTACCGTTAGGCACAAGGTACAGAAGTTTGAACCCAATGCTCCAGATTCAGAGACAGTTTTCTTCCCAACTGTTATCAGGCAACTGACCCATCCTCTCACTAGCTAGAGCGAGTCCTGACCTTGTATTTACCCCCTTGAACAATCAATAATTGGACTCAAACTAAATTAAACTAGTAAAGCAATGATCCTAGATTGATCTGGTGAATGAAGACAGTCAATGTTGGCCTTCACCCATGCATCTAAGCATCAGTGATAATATTTAAAAAATAATAACTTGGTAACAAGAAATTATTGATATTGCATGCTGATGACTTTGACAAATATGCATAGTTATAGTCCAAGAACAAGAAGGAAATGGCTACTTATTGCAAGAGCAACCCTAGGCCCAAGAGGAACTGAGATGTCAACTAATTTAATATCTGAACTTTAAATAAGAGGAAGTGTTGTAAAATGGAGACATTGTAAATTGTTTTGGCATTATTGCTTGGCTGCTGTTAGTGAGTGCAAGCAAGCAATGAAACAATATTTTATGAATAGAAAGGGTTTCTTTGCACTTTGACACTGTTACTTTAGTTTAGTTTAGTTTAAGACATTTTAAGATAGAGCATGGAAACTGGCCTTTCGGCCCAACGTGACCGTGCTGACCTGGTATCTTGCACACTAGGGACAATTTACATAGTCCTTATTCCCTATTTAAAGAGGCCAATTAACTTACAAACTTGTGCGTCTTTGGGATGTGAGTGGAAACCAGAGGACTGGGAAAAAACCCACAGGGAGAAAGTACAAACTCCGTACAGACAGACCCCTTAGTCAGGATCGAACCCAGGTCCCTGGTACTGTAAGGCACCGCTGTGCCACTGTCCCTCCCACTTGTAATTGTTTCTGTTCTTTCATTCACAGTCGGTTTGTGCTTTCAGATACATTGGCGGCCATGATTTATGTGTGGCACAGTGATAGAGACAGGAGATTGGAAAACCACACTCTAAAAATGAGACAAAAGAGATTGCAGATGCTGGAATCTGGAACAACAAACAGCACACTGGAAGGAATCAACGGGTTATGGAGGTTTGAAGGCAAAAAAGTGTAAGTCATTCTTTCAGATCGAGACCCTGCATCGGGACTGAGAGGGGACAGAGATGTTTGGCAACATATAGATGTACTAAAGCGTGGGAGGGTCGGGACTGGTTGAGGAGGATGGAACTGGATAAAGAGAATGTGTTTGATAGAGAATACACAAGCAGAACACGAGAGGTTGATTGATAGTTCAAAACTCAATGGTATAAACATACATTTTCCAATTTTGGGTAATTCACACCCTCTGGTGGTTCTCCTCCCACACAAGCCCACCTGCCGATCCTGCCTCAACCTTTCCTGCCTCCCTTCTCAGTCCCGATACAGGGTCCTCTTCGCATTCACAGATGCTGGCTGACCCGCTGAGTTCTTCTTTCTTGTTCCACGCCCCAATATTGTTCAGTTATCTTTACATCTGCAAGCATTTAACTATGTCCATCCACTGCAGAAATGGTGCACGAGACTCAGATAAATTCTGATCACCAAAATGAAAATCAAAATAAAACTATGGGGAGGTTAAAAAATCTAACACAAAAACAAAAAAATAATCAGGTGGTCAGGCCGCATCTGTGGCAAGAGAGTTAGGTTTTAGGTCGAAGGATCTCTGATCTGAAAAGATGACTCTTTTTCTCGGCACACCTGCTAAGTATTTCCAGCATAAAGGAAGGAACTGCAGATACTGGTTTACACCGAAGATAGACACAAAATGCTGGAATAACTCAGAGGGACAGGCAGCATCTCTGGATAGAAGGTATGGGTGACATTTTGGTTTGAGACTTTTCTTCAGCCTGGCCCGCTGAGTTACTCCAGCACTTTGTGACTATCTCGTACTTCCCATAGTGTCTGGTCAGATGAACGTCCAAATCAAGCTGTTACTTACCGGGCAGGGAATAAATGAGTAGAATTGGAATCCACATAGTTTTATCCAAGTAGACCATGGTAGCACTGATTTGCTGTTCAGCTCTTGGTCCTCAGACTGAACCGTCTGACAAATATGACATGTATTAAGAATGAGGAAGCAGGGAACAGGAAGCCTGATTGTGAAAGCAGAATGAGACTGATGATAAAATCAGAAACTTTAGAATTTGAAGTTGTCTCAGTTAAAGTTAGTTCTGTTTAGTTTAGTAACCAGGCCCTTTGGCCCACCGACTCCATGCTGATCAGCAATCCGCGCACATTAACACTATCCTACACACACTAGGGAAAAGGTTTTACTTTTACCAAGCCAATTTACCTACATACCTGTATGTTTTTGGAGTGTAAAATAAAAGTAATTCAATTATCAGTTGACTGATGAAAATAGTCCAGCCTTTTATTTTTATAGTTTTTACTTTTAGAGATACAGTGTGGAAATGGGCCCTGCGGCCCACCGAGTCCGCACCGACCAGCGATCACCCCGTACACTAGCACTATCCTACACTTTAGAAACAGTTTACAATTTTTCTTACCAAAGTCAATCAACCTACAACCCTGTACGTCTTTGGGATGTAGGTGGAAACCGGAGCACCCGGAGGAAACCCATGCAGTCACAGGGAGAACGTACAAGCTCTCCAGACAGCACCCGTAGTCAGCATCGAATCAAGGTCTCTGGTGCTGTGAGGCAGCAGCTCTACCGCTGCTCCACTGTCCCACCCCTAACAGTGAAGTCAAGCCAAATTTATTGTGATGCGCACAAGAGCAGCGAGGCACAGGTACAATGAAAATCTTACTTTCAGCAGCATCACAGGCACATATCAAAAACATGTTTTAAGTAAAGCTAAATTCAACATAAATTCACTCTTGCTGTTGTTAGTGTTGCAGCAATTAATTGCATGCTTACTGCAGGTACAGCTCTGTGGAATATCAGTAAACCAGACTACATCAAGCTTGGATAGACACAAAATGCGGGAGTAACTCAGCAGGACAGGCGGCAACTCTGGAGACAAGGAATCTCCTGAGATGCTGCCTGTCCTGCTGAGTTACTCCAGCATGTTGTGTCTATCTTTGATTAAAATCATCATCTGCAGTTCCTTCTTATACATAAAGCTTGGATTATATTTACCTCTTGGCTGAAGGCCTGTGCTAACGATCCTTCTCATATTTTAGACACCCCCATGTATACATCACACTGTCTCATCCCATCTGTTACTGAAATTCATATCCAGTGTGTTGGCTGTTCCTGTGGTCTCTTGTGTAAGTTATCATCTTCCTACCACCAAAAATTTAAGATCATCCAAATATCAGAATGCACACTTAACAGCACTCGGTAAACTCAATTTATAGAAGCGATACAGCATGGAAAAGGCCCTACGGAACACAGAGTCCCACACCGACCACTTTCGCATCCACTCCCTACACACGAGGGTGAATTTGCAGAGGGCCAATTAACCTACAAACCCACACGTCTTTGGGATGTGGGAGGAAATCCACGCACCCGGAGGAAACGAACATTGTCACAGGGAAAAAGTGCTAACTCCACACAGACAGCACCCAAGGTCAGGATCGAACCCGGGACTCGGATGCTATGAGGCAGCGGCTCTACCTGCTGTGCCAACATGTGATTGTCTGACATATCCTTCAACTTACCTTGCAAGCAAGAACAAGGATTGAACCCTGGTTAGCAGCATGGGAGCTGCATGCTTGCAAACTGGCAAGCAAACTGCAGAGTTAAGTCTATGGTCCTTCCTCCCCGATGGTTTTGTAAGCCGACTGTGAACATCCTTCCTTGGGTGGCGGTGGGAAGGGCTCCCCAGTCAGATCCTTGTTGCATTGCGTTGTGTTGTACAACCACAGAGCTACACAAGGCAACTGTGCTCTGGATGAAACTGTTATCCATCTACTTCTGGAGTGTGCAATTGGCAAGAAAACGTTATTGATACAGCGTGGAAACAGGCTCTTCTACCCACTGAGACTGCGCTAACCAGTATACAATTTACTCTGCAAATTAACCTACAAACCCTGTATGTCTATGGCGTGTGGGAGGAATCCGGAGCACCCAGTGAAAACCCATGCGGACACAGGGAGAACGTACAAACTCCATACAGACAGCACCTGAAGTCAGCATCAAACCTGGGTCTCTGGCGATGTAAGACAGCAAGTCTACCACTGTGCCACTGTGTTCTACCTGAAACCCACTGACCTGCCAGGGCAAGGCGCTCTCCCTTACTGAATACTTGAGAACCAGGGGACATAGTTTGAGAACCAGAGGACACAGGTTTAAGGTAAGGGGGAAAGATTTAATAGGAACCTGAGGGAATCTGGACAAGATAGTTTTACAGAGATATGACCAAATTTCTTTAGTCAGAGGGTGGTGAATTTGTGGAATTTATTTCAACAGACAGCTGTGGATATTTTTTAGGCAGAGATTGGCAGATTCCTGATTAGTGGGGGTGTCAGGGGTTATGGGGAGAAGGCAGGAGAAGATAGATCAGCCATGATTGAATGGCGGGCTTGATGGGCCGAGAGGTCTAATTCTGCACTTAGAACTTATGAACTTATGAACATTGTATGTTTGTAGGTTTCTGCTGCAGTCATATTCTGAAAAAAGTAACTCCAGTCTGAAATTGGGTCCTGACCTGAAATGTCATCTGTCCATTTCCTTTCAGAGATGTTGTTTGACCCACTGAAGTGTATTTTTTGTGTTTAGCTCAACTGCTCACATTAACAGGAAGCACGTTGACCACAGCAAGATGCAGCTCACACTCAATGTTTCATTCCATAACACGTGTTTGTACTTTGACTGGAAATGTGTTCAAAACAAATAAATGTGTATTATTGGGTGAACAAATTAATGAACAAATATGTCAGGCCCCATTTGGTCCTTCATAACTACATCATGCATTAAAATCATAGCTTATCCTTCATCATGTCAATATCCAGTACTAGTTATATTTCCATAGATCCTTTAATATCTAAGAAACAATTGTTCCCAGGCTAGATTGTATTGGAGTCATAGAGTCATACAACGCAGAAACAGGCCCTTCGGCCCAAATTACCCCTCCTCACTGCGTCTGGACAATTGAGCCAAGGAAAACCTCATCCCTTCACCTGCGCTCTCCTGCTCTGTAAGAACTTTACATATTTCGAACAGTACCTCTAGAGTTGAGAAGGCGTCCTGTAGCAATGCTGCTAAGACCAGCATTTCCAATCGAACTTTCTTCTGCTACAGCAATTGTCTTTTTTGTGGGATGGTTTCTGTGGTCATGACAGTTGAATCTTCTTGGTTTAGGATCTCACCCAGAAATGTGCAGTTCAGGCAGTGATGTATTCTACCAGTTGGCACTGAGATGCTCGTAGGTCGTGTGCTCATGTACTGAGGAGGGACGTTGTAGATGGGAACATATCACGTGGACTCTGGGCTTGTTTTCAGAAAAAAATATTTTAATTTCAAATTGGCCAACTTTGGTTACACATGTCCTGGGGCAGATGCCCTCAGATACAAAGCATTCATTGCCTTTTACACAACCACATCTACATTACCATCCTCCCCTACCTCTACCTTGCATTCTCAGTGAGTATAAAAGAAAACAGAATTCATGTATATTGCTCTGTTGTGCTGCTGCAAGTACATACTGTATGACAATAAAACACACTTGACTCACTTCTTGCACTGTAATAGGCTATAAAAGCTATGAATAGTTCTGCAGTTCCACGCTTCATTACTCCCCTCCATCTGCCCATTTCCCCTTGGCTGCGCAGTATTTAGGGATGGGCTCACGTAAGAACATTTTATTTATAACTGGTCAATGAGGAGGGTAAAATCCAGTCTTGACCAAGTTTCAGTGAGGCCCTTTACCCAGGCTTGAGGATCATTTTACCTTGTGCTTATCTGCCTTAGCCCACCATCCACTTGAACCCATTTTGTTGCTTGATCCATTGCCTCTTTACGGACTTGATCCCACAATGTTTTGGTCCAGAGACAATGGGTTGTGGTGTGCATAGGCTGACCCTTGCAAGGAATGATGATGGGAGGGTTGGGGAACTTGTGGGTGGAGGGAATGAGAGTGGGTATTACAGGAATGGGAAGCAGTGCCATTTTATCATTTGTATGCATGATCTAGGCTCATTCATTATACTGGCGGATGAAAGAGATTGGTGAAGGGAGTGGAATTCATAAGGTTATTAGTGATAGGAGCAGGCAATTTGGCCCATCAAGGCTACTCCACCATTCAATCATCGCTGATCTACCTCTCCCTCCTAACACCACTCTCCTGCCTCCTCTCCATCACCCCTGACACCTGATGAATTGAATAAAACCGCTCAGAAAGAGCTTCACAAAGTATAGCTATAAAAAGATGCTGGTTTATACCAAAGACAAACCCAAAATGCTGGAGTAACTCAGATGGTCAAGAAACATCTCTGGCAAAAATGGATTGGTACCATTTAAGGTCAGGACCTTTCTACAGACCATCCGAAGAAGGGTCCCAACCTCAAAGGCCACCTGTCCATTTTCTCCAGAGATGCAGCCAGACTTGCTGAGTTACTCCAGCACTTTGTGTCCATCTTTGACAAAGTATAAAGCAGATTAACGCAGTGTAATCAGAATGGAGTGGTAAAGCAAGTATTGCCAAAAACTCACACCGAATTAAAAATCTCTCCTAAGAAACAACAGAGGCATAAATTGTCTCAGAGTTCTCTGGAGTCCCAGTAGAGTGGGGTTTCCGAATGCCCTTTGGGCAGTTGCGATGAAAATTGACATCTGCATAGACAACAGCATTGTCAGTCACATGGTGCCTTGATCTCGACTTCCTTTGACAATTCACCACTGCGTACGTGATTCCACCTTCATTGTTATCCAAATGGTCAGGTGCCCTGTTGTTTCCAAGTTGCTGCAGATTTGAATAAACGTGGTTCCCTTCCAACACTGCCATTTCCTAAAATGTAACAAAATTCAATTTTACAACCTAATATATCTGATGGGTGCTCAACAGATGTCTATTGCAAAATAGGTCTCAAAGTGTTCAGTGTACAGAACAAGCCATTGCTGCTGTTTACAGCACAAAGATAGTGCAGCAATGTGGAGCAATGATAGAGTTGCTGCCTAACAGCGCCTACAACAGGTTAGTAGGTTAATTGGTTTGGCATAATAGCAAATTGCCCCTAGTGTGTGCAGGATAGTTTAGTGTGCGGGGGTCACTGGTCGGGGTGGACTCTGTGGGCCCAAGATCCTGTTTCTGCGCTGGAGTGGACTGGTGTTGCTAAATGGCCTGTGTATACACACATAATTCAATATTATATATTCTTCATCACTCAGATAATTTATATTTCACGTTTTTACCTGGATGTCATTGTTCTCTTCACCGTGTGATGTATTGCAATTGGATTCTGGAAAATATGTTGTCAATAGGGCCATATCAGGAACGGGTTTAAACATCATTCATTCATATATTTCATTCATTTGTTCTATGTACCTTCTATATCTCTCATTTCCCTTTCCCCTGACTCTCAGTCTGAAGAAGGGTCTCGATTCGAAAAGTCACCCATTCCTTTTCTGCAGAGATGCACCCTGAACCGCTGAATTGCTTGAGCATTTTGTGTTTATCTTCAGTATAAACCACCATCTGCAGTTCCTTCCAATACACTGAAACATCTACGTGTTGTTTCCACGACATTATATTTAGGAGAACCCGAAAAGTACTGCTGTATATTTGCATGAACGGAGCAAAAATCTGTCCTGTTGTTCTGGTTACTGTACATATTGTTCAGAATGGATCATATTCCCTCTGCTCTACCCATCCCTCCCGAAAGCTGCCTAAACCTACTTGATCTCCTGGTTGCTCAACCCTTTAACTACCATTCTCATTCCCACACTAACATTATTGTCCTGGGCCTCCTCCGTTATCAGAGTGAGGCCCAGCGCAATTTGGAGGAACAGCACCTCATATTTCGCTTGGGCAATTACACCCCAGTGGTATGAATATTGACTTCTCTAGCTTCAAGTAGCCATTGCTTTCCCTCTCTCTCCATCCCCTCCCCATTCCCAGCTCTTTGTCCAGTCTTACTGTCTCCGACTACATTGTATCTGTGTACTACCCACTCCCCTGACATCTGTATGAAAAGGGTCTTGACCCGAAACGTCACACATTCCTTCTCTCCAGAGATACTGCTTGTTCCGTTGAGTTACTCCAGCATTTTGTGTCTATCGTCCTAAACTTATCTGCTCCAGCAGGTTTTCATAAGTTCAGTAAGTGATAGGAGCAAAATTATGCTATTCGGCCCATCCATCTAATCCACAATTTATTCATGGCTGATCTATCTCTCCCTCCTTACCTCTTTCTCCTGCCTTCTCTCTACAATCCAGGACACCTGTACTAATCAAGAATCTATCTAGCCATCTATGCCTTAAAAATATCTATTGACGAACTCCATGGCATTCTGTGGCAAAACATTCCACAGATTCATCACCCTGTGACAAAATAAATTCTTCCTCATCGCCATCCTAAAGGAATGTCCTTTAAATCGGAGTTATGACCTCTGGCCCCAGACTGTCCCAGTAGTGGAAACATCCATTCTACATCCACTCTATCCAGGACTTTCACTATTTGATGTTTCAATGGGTTCCCCCCCTCTTTTCCCTCTTACCCTGTTGTAATAGATCTTGGATCTGAAATATTTACTGTTTTACTTTCCACTAATGCTCTCTGACTGAGAAAAGCTCAGTGAACTTTCACATTTTCATCGGCGGTGGAGATAGTTGGTAGCTTCAAGTTCATGGGTGTTGACATCTAGGATTACCTGTCCAGGCTAGACCTACCCTGCCTCAACTACCTCCTCTGGCAGCTCCTGCCATATACCCATCGCCCTCTGTGTGAGGCAGGTATGTTGTACATTGTCTATGTCCCTGTGAGGCTGCAGGCGTGATCTTCATTGTAACTGTACTTCATCATGCTTGTGCATGTGACAATAAACACGACTTAACCTGATTTGAAATACAACAGCTAATCACAGAAAGCATATTCTAACAACTGAGAGGATGGGAGTATATATGTAAATCTTACTTCCACCTGGCCTCTTAGTTCTCACACATCTCTGCCATTTCACACTCAGACAGTTTCTGTACGGTGATGTTAAAAGAACAGTTTATGTCACCGAGTCATCATGATAGCATCAAACATGATAGCATTATTGATCATTCATGCCTCCCTCCTACATTTTAATTCATTAATGCTGGGCATTTGTTGATTACAACAGAATAAAAATATCTTGACATTCTGCAAGGAACTGAGACATGTATTGCGAAATTATTTAAGGGAAATCTGAAACTCACCCTTGGATTTACGCTTTCGGTACCAAAGGAAGGCAATGATGAGAATCAGGACAAACACAGTGACACCAGACACAAATATGTAAGTGATCCTGTTGGACATAGAATAGGGAAGGGTGAGATATGGCTCATCATTGATTCTTGGCCTTTAGTAAAGAACAAAAGTCAAGCATTCATATGGCACCTTTCATACATTTTTTGCAGTGTGCAACAAAGGAAATGAAGTGTAGAGTCGGTGGGTAATGCAGCAGCTAATCTGCTCACATTAAGATGACATTGACCAATGATCGTGAAACTGGTTGAAGATCAATTGCGTCCAAACATTAAGGAACAATGGATGGGAACCGTAACACTTTTATTGCAATGATTACTTTAGTTTAGTTCAGCTGAGTTTGGTTTAGTTTAGTTTATATTAGTTTAGTTTTTATTTGAGTATAACTTTCAAAATGTAAACCCTAACCCTAACCCTAACCCTAACCCTAATTCTATAAAAGATTTCAGGAGTTAATGGTCCCACGATTACTTAAATTATATAGTTATGCTTTTACTGAAAATAAATTACCAGAAACTTTAGCAGAATCTACAATTACGATTATACCAAAAAAAGATAAAGATCTAGAAGATCTGGGCTCGTATAGAGCTATATCACTTTTAAATACAGATCAAAATTTTTTAGCAAAGATTTTAGCAAGAAGATTGAGTAAATATATTAATAAATTGATAAACCAGGACCAAACGGGGTTTATACCTAAAAGACAATAATTTAACAATTTGAGACGACTTTTTAATATAATGTATTCACATAAAGGGGAAAAGGAAGACTTATCAGTTATATCTTTGGATGCAGAGAAAGCATTTGATCAGGTAGTGTGGCAGTATTTATACATAGTACTCCAAAAATTTAATATGGGAGATAATTTTATTAGATCGGTAAAATTATTATATGATAAATCAATGGCAAGAATATTAACTAATAATATGTTGTCTCCAAAATTCCAATTATCACAGGGCAATAGGCAGGGATGTGTTTTATCACCCCTGCTATTTGCCCTTATGATAGAGCCTCTGGATGAAAGGATAAGAACACATCCGAATATTCAGGGATATAATACTAAGGACTCTAATAACAAAATTTCATTATATGCGGATGATATACTTTTATATATTAGAAATTCAGAAACGAGTATCCCGAATTTACTAAACGTAATAGAGGAATTTGGCTCTTTTTCTGGATATAGAATAAATTGGAATAAAAGTGAAATTATGTAATTACAGCCCCAGAAAGCGAATCATCTATAAAAATTTACATTTAAAATTGCAACGGAAAAATTTAAGTATTTAGGTACTAGAAGATATAAATCATTATTTAATGCTAATTTTAGTCCTTTGTTAAATAAATTGAACGCTCTGATTAAATTTTGGAAAACGCTCCCACTATCATTAATTGGCAGAATAAATGCTATAAAAATGATAGTTCTACCACAAATAATATATTTAATTCAATCCATCCCAATATATATACCAAAATATATATTTTTTTAAACTAGACTCTAATATTACTAATTTTATATGGGACTACAAAGCACATAGAATTAAAATAAATTATTTGTGTAAACCTAAAGATGTAGGGGGACTTGCACTGCCTAATTTTTTTATATTATTATTGGGCAATGCATATTAAGAATATCATTTATTGGTTGGACTGTCCTTCTCAACAGATGGAATGGATAAGAATGGAGAAAGAGGATTGTTTTCCTTATGATTTAGGAGCGATCCTCTTCTCCCCGATAAAATTGAATAATATATTATATAAGACTCCAATTATACACAATATAATTCGAATTTGGAAACAAATAAAATTAACTTTAAAATTAATAAATTTATCATCATTAACACCAATAGTGAATAATCCGGTATTTAAACCATCTTTTTTGGATAAAGCATATAGACAATGGGAAAGATTGGGAATTAAAAAGTTGGGTGACATGTATGAAATGGGAAATTTATTATCATTTCAACAATTAAAATCAAAATTTAATCTGAATAATAACCAATACTTTAAACATTTACAGATATGTGACTTTATAAAAAAATATATACCAAGACTACAGAGCATAATGATAGACCCACTGGAAGAAGCAATGAATATTAAGGTGGACTCACAAAAATTAACATCATATTTATATAATAGTATTCTTAATAGAGAATTGCCATCAACAGAGGCAATTAGAGAAGACTGGGAAAAAGAATTAATGACAAAAATTTCTAAAGAAACATGGGAGAGGTATTTGATATATATACATAAATGTTCGATTAACGCTAGACATAATTTAATTCAATTTAAAATATTACACAGATTATATTATTCAAAAGTTAGGTTGAATACATTTTATTCAAATATTTCTCCCATCTGTGATTAATGTCTTTCTCAAAATGCCAATATTACACATTCTTTCATTTCTTGCACAAAACTTCAAGGATTTTGGTGTGATATATTTGATATATTCACTAGTTTATTTAAGATAAAAATGGAACCTAGCATGGGAAATGATTATCTTTGGAGTAATAGGAGATGGAAACAAATTAAATATATCCCAAATTTCATTTTTTGATTATGGTTTAATAACAACAAAAAAACATACTTAAATTTTGGAAAAAGGCTACTATACCAACACTCAAAATGTGGATTGGTAATATGTTGGAAACTGCCCATTCGGAAGAAATTAGACTCCTCCCAATAGAAAAAAAAGAACAATTCTTAACGAGTTGGTCTCCATTTATTGACCTTGTGGATTCATGTGGTTCAATAGCATCGTAAAATTAAAAATTCTGGGTTTGGGTGAAAAATGATTAAGAATATAAAAAAGCATCGACTTGTGGCGAGGGAGAATCTCCTTTCTGCTTTACTTTCTCACTTATTTCTTTTCATTACAACACACTCACTAGACTTTCCTTTACTCTTCACTACTTCTTTCTTTCTCATTTCTTTCTAAAAAAAAAGGAAGTTGTACAAAGAATGTTTTAATAATTCTGAGAACCTGTAAAAAGGTACCATCAAAATGTAACGTACTTACTTCTAATTAAAAAAATTTAAAAAAATTAAAAAAGATGAGTTTAGTTTTGATTAGTTTAGTTTAGAGATACAGCATGGAAACAGGCCTTTCGGCCTACCAAGTCTGCATCGGCCAGCAATCCCCATACCCTAGATCTACCCAAAACATTAGAGACAATTTACCTACAAACCTGCACATCTTTGGAATGTGGCAGAAAACTGGAACACCTGAAGAAAACTCACGTGGTTACTGAGAGAACGAATAGACTCTAAAGACAGCAACCGTAGTCAGGATCGAACACAAGTAGTGAGGGAGCAAGTCTACCGCCATCCCATCATATCACTGAGTTTTCATATCTGACAGCCATCATGTAGCCCCCCCCCCCCCCCCTTCACCCCCCCCCCCCCCCCCCCCCCCTCAGTACAGCCGTGGTGTGGTATCCGGGGGATTTACCAAAATATTTGCAGCTATCTTTGAAACAGCCACGTTGTGAACATGGTTCTACAACCCTGTTCCAACCTCGGCGGAAAGAACACCATGGCGTCTAGGGTCACGTTCTAGGTGGAGAAACGTTCCTGCTGTTGGAGTGACTGACATTGAGACACTGACCAACTCTGCAAGGTGTTGCCATATGTGATATCAAAGGTGGTGTTTTAGACCAACATTCACTATGCATTTTCCTATCAGTACCACACCAGAACAGGTCATAGCAAGGCAAAGCAGCAATACTTGTGTTTGGCAACTTTACTCATCTCACACCATGGGATGAGGTTAGCAATGGAGAATACCATTGGTGAATACCTCAGGGAATGCCCTCTGAAGGGCAACAAATGGAGGAATCTGTTCTTATCACCCAAGCATATACACAACACATTGAGATATAATCCAGTGCAATTTCCCTTCTGGTGAGTTAACTAATATCTGGTTTGCAAGTTATATATGTATTATTATAGAATAAGGTCATAAGGAATACGAGTAGAATTAGGGAATTTGGCCCATCAAGTCTACTCCGCCATTCAATCATGGCTGATCTATCTCTCCCGCCTAACCCCATTGTCCTGCCTTCTCCCCATAACCTCTAACACCCGTACTAATGAAGAATCTAGCTACTTATGCCTTAAAAATATCCACTGACTTGGCCTCCACAGAATTCTGTGGCAAAGAATTCCATAGATTCACCACCCACAGACTAAAGGAATTTATCCTCATCTCCTTCATAAAAGAACATCTCATTCTGAGGCTAGAACCTCTAGTCCTAGAATCTCCCACCGGTGGAAACATCTTCTCCACATCCACTCTACCCAATTCTTTCACTATTCTGTATGTTTCAATGAGGTCCCCCATCATTCTTCTAAACTCTTGTTTAGAAGAATGTTTGAGAGATAAATTTATCTTTTAATGTCAGTCTTGAAATATGTACAAAGGCATTGGTTATGTTTCCTGATATTTGGGTTCATCGGATCCATAGAGAAACACAGTATGGAAACAGGCCATTTGGTCCTTTATGTCTGCGCTGACCATTAGCCACATTCACACAAATGCTGTGGGAAGAAGAGTGGTCTAGATAGTTGTGGGAGTCAGTAGGTTTATAATAGACATCAGTCGATAGTCTTTCTCCTCTGGTGAAGACAATGAGATCGAGAAAGGGGAGGGAGATGTTGGAGATGGTCCAAGTGCATTTGAGTGGCGGATGGAGAGCAGGAGACCATTCTCTCTGCAACCCTGCTGAATGGCTCAATTCTACTCCTATTCCTTATAACATTATGACCTATACTTCCCTGGTTATCTCATTCTTTCCCATCCAAACCACCTCCTCCCCAATATCTTCCCCTTCAACCATAGGAAATGCAACATCTGTCCCTATACCTCCTCCCTTGACTCTGTCCAAGGACCTCAATTATCCTTTCGGGTTAGAGTTAATTTGAACCTCCTCCAACCTCATCTACTGTATGAGGTGTGGACTCTTATACATCAGCAGGACCAAACGTTGACTGGGCGATCATTTCACTGAACATTTAGCTCAGTCCTCCTCTCACTATATGATCTCCCAGTTGCTAAACACTTTAACTCCCTCTCCCATTCCCGCACTGACCATTCTGATCTGGGCTTCCTCCATTGTCAGAGTGAGGCCAAATGCAAATTGGAGGACCAGCACCTCATACTTCGCTTGGGCAGCTAACTGCACAGCAGTATAAATGTTGATATCTCTAACTTTAAATAACCCTTGCATCCCCTCTCTCTCTGTCTCTCCCCCACCCTAGTCGTTGTATGCATTTCACTGTTGTCTTGTAGTGTCATATTGTCTGTGCAAACCGTTTTCACCTAGTCCACAGTTAACAATGGATCTTTTCCTTGATCATTGTTACTTTTTTGCATATGTTTCATTCATTGTTTTATACCTTTCTATATCACCGTCGATATCGCTCTCGTTTCCCTTTCCCCTGACTCTCACTCTGAAGAAGGGTCTCAACCTGAAACGTCACTTATTCCATTTCTCCAGAGACGCTGACTGACCCGACGAGTTACTCCAGTTGTTTGTGTCTATATTCAGTTTAAACCAGCATCTGCTGTTCCTTCCTACACAATGAAAGGCAAAATATGCAGAACACACATAGACGGCACCTAAGTTCAGGGTCTTGGCATTGTGAGACTGTGGTTCCACTGGTTGTGCCACTGTACATACAAATCAATACTCCAACTGGCCTTTAATGCCAGTGAATGGAAGATACAACTTTCTCTCAATTGAAGCAATCCCAATCAAAACACCAGTAATTAGTACATCATTCATTGGAAACAGAGTAGTTTACCTTGAAGATAGACAAAAGTGCTGGAGAAACTCAGCGGGTGCTGCAGCATCTATGGAGCGAAGGAAATAGGCAACATTTTGAGCCGAAACCCTTCTTCAGACCCACCATCAGTCTGAAGAGGGGTGTCAGCCCGAAACGTTGCCTATTTCCTTCGCTCCATCGATGCTGCCGCACCCGCTGAGTTTCTCCAGCATTTTTGTCTACCTTCGATTTTCCAGCATCTGCAGTTCATTCTTAAACAGTTTACCTTGACGTATACTTGGATCTTTTCGAAGTTTCACAAGAATATTCAAGTCCTGTTGGAACAAGGAAATAAAAATCATTTCACTGCTTTTCACTTGCAGTTGAACAAGAGAGCATGCTTGTCCGATGTAAGGAGTTTATAGGCAATGTTTCTTCAGTGTAATTTACAGCAAATGGGAGATGTTGTCATGATAAGCCGGAGCACTAGTTACAACTCAGGTCGGCAACAGTATGGCGGCGCAGTGGCACAGTGGTAGAGTTGCTGCCTTACAACGAATGCAGCCCGGGTTCGATCCTGACCACGTATGGAGTTTTTACCTTCTCCCCATGACCTGCGTGGGGTTTCTCCGAGATCTTCGGTTTCCCCCCACACCCCAAAGACGTACAGGTTTGTAGGTTAAATGGCTTGGTAAATGTAAAAATTATCCCTAGTGAGTGTAGGATGGTTAATAATGTGCGGGGATCACTGGTCATCACCGACCCAGATGGCCGAAGGGCTTGTTTCCGCGCTGAATCTCTAAACTAAAGACGTGCAGGTTTGAAGGTTAATTGGCTTCTGTAAATTGTCCCTTAATTTAGAATTGCCCCTAATTGTAGAATTGGTATACCGGTTAAAGGCAGCTGTTTCAACGCTGGATCTCTAAACTAAACTGGATAGATGGGGTTTTATTCCACACAGGAGAGGAACGAGGAAGCTATTACAGGTATGCAATGCTATGAGGGACATAGATAGGGTACTTTGTGGAAAATCAGCATAGCAGATGTGCGTAGAAGTGGAGAACATTGGGTTGGGTTAGGGAGTAGAATATTCGGAGGGTATCTGAGCAAGAAATATTTTTAAACCTAGATGGTGGGGGCACTTGAATTGTCAAGTCTGAGAAGACTGTGGATGAGGGGCTGGTAAAAATGGGATAAGTATCAATGGTACTTAATGGTAACACAGTGTACCAAAGCTGATAGTGTCTAGGAGTTAACTGTGGCCACATCTATGGATAATTTCTGTTCCCTTCCCACATTTGAGCGTCGGTCATGTGGAGATGATGGAAAGTGAAAGTGCTTGGACTGATGTCACTGCAAATCTATTTTAAAGCTGTGCAAACATAAGAGGAAGTTCTAGCCGGGAAGCTGGCCTACACCAGCACTGGGAAATCTATTTCTGGAGCTCAGCAACCAAGTATTGTCAAATGGGCCATAATTCCATCATTTTAATCTCGATAAGTTATTAAATAAGTGCATGGATTTTAGGATGTCGGGGATTATGCGGAGAAGGCAGGAGAATGGGGTGAAGAGGGGATGATAGATCAGCCATGATTGAGTGTTCTATTTATGCTTCTATCACGTGATCTTATGAACCACCCCATCCCCAGTTCCCCTTCTTGTCCTCATTCCCTCCACTACTTACCAGTGCTGTTGATTTTCACCAGAAAGCTACAGGGAACGTCACTGCTGGAAATGGACACGTTGACCATTTCACTGGATTTTGATCCACGTTTATTTGAGGCTGTGCAATAATATTGATGGTGCTGGTGTTTGAAGGATTGACAATGTAGGTCTAGGGCATTGTTGTCTGAGATATCTGAATCCACAGATGGGGTCTTTTCATGCCAGGTGTAGCTAATGGGAAGGGAACCCCGGACCGACTCACAGGACACTGTCACTGAGCCCCCAAGACAGGAGACATTGGCTGGTGACAGAAATACAAGCGCAGGAACAGACATGGGTTCTGTTGGAAAGGAGCAAACAGTCAGACACTGAGTGAACATCTGAAAATCAAACACTCGCCAATATCCACCATCTCTGTATCTTAGCCAAAGCCGGCAGGTTGGAATCTGACCCATCCATCTACATAGAAGTCATACAGTGTAGAAACAGGCCCTTCGGTCTAACTTGCCCGCACTGACCAACACGCCCAATCTGCACTAGTTCCCCACCTGACCTTTCTTGGCCCTTAACCCTCTAAACTTATCCTATTCATGTACCTGTCCAAATTTTTCTTAAATGTTGCAAGAGTACCTGCAATAACTACTTCCGTCGGCAGTTCGCTTCATCTACCTACCAACCTTAGTGTAAAAACGTTACTCCCCAGCCACTTGATAAATTACTCCACCCTCATCTTAAATCTATGTCCTCTGGTTCTTGATTCCCCTGTGTATGCACAAATGCATTTATGAAGTAAATCGACAGGGACTCACTCCAGTACAGATAAGGACAATGTCCCAGCTCAGATATTGCATTTCAAAGCGACAGCCAAATTGCCTGTCAGAAAGCTCCTTCTCCTCACAATCCATTTACAGATATGTACATCTCTGTGTCTCTCCATCCTCCCAGCAGCCAGAACAACCATGTCTGCCACTGTACCAGTGCACAGCAGTACCATCTCTATTTGTTTTGTATTTCCAGCATCTGCAGTATTTTTAATCTGAAACTCTGCCACAAATCTACAATACCAACATTCAAACACTTCATTAATGCAACATTATCACTATCAACAACTTTTTAATTTCCTTGTATAAAATTGTTGATAGTGATACTGTTGCACTAATGAGACGTGTGAATGGCGGTATTGTAGAATTGTGTGTAGGGAGCGAATGGGAAAGTGGAATAACATAGAACTAGTGTGACCGGTGATCGCTAGTCGGTGTGAACTCATTGGGCCAAAGGATCCGTTTCCATGTTGCATTTGTAAACTACAACTAACTATCCGGGTGAACCTTTTCTGTAACCTCTCCAAACCTCTCACATCTTTTGTTTTATAAAGCGGGGACCAGAACTGTGCACCAGACTCCCACCTAACAAATGTTTTGTGTGGATGCCAAAGTGGAGACATCAAGTCACTCGCTGAGAAACCTACCTTCAGATACTTGGAGATGTACTTTAAATGTTGGTTCGCCAGATGTAGTAATTCCACATCTGTACCATCCTGTATCTCCAGAGCAAAGATCCTCCACTGTCACAGTAAATATTCCTCGTGCCGGGTTATCTGTGATTGACACTCTTCCGCTCTGTCCATGTTTCCCATTTGTTTCCACTACATGTGTACACTGGCGACTTGTCCCAGGGCACCAGTATTTTGTGTCTGAGTGGTACACTGCTGCATAGTGACAATCGATTGTGATTGCTCTTCCCACAACCCCTCTTACTTCGCTCTCAGCCCACAGTGCACCTGAAACTGAAGGAAAAATCTTTCATAAATTGAAGAGCAAAATTTGCCTTTCACAAACATATACATTATAGTATACATCAATGTGTACATGGCAGTCTGCCCTATCATTTTCTTAACTGTGTTGAATTCTACCTAGATTGCGATGAGAGACGGATACTGTACACCGTCCCTCACCAACTGCACAGGCCATTCCAAAGTGCTTCCAAGCCAATGTGGGTGTGAATGGTGAAGAATAATGCATTGAACACGGAGCCTGGTGCAATTGGAAGGCGCTGTCTAGGGAGTCTTGGTGAGTTGCTGCAGTGCATTGTGCAGATGGTGCAAACTGCTGCTGCTCTGCATCAGTGGGGGAGGTTGAAGATGGGGTGTCTGTCAAGCGCGATTCTGGGTCATGACAGACCAAGCACAAGTGTTCAGCGAAACTGTGGTCTAGGCCAGTGCTTCTTAAACTGATGAATGGTTCAAAGGGTGAATGAAATTATTTTGGGGTGAATTTGTTAATTGATGTTTTTTGCTCATGTGACAAAATAAATTATATATACAATTATACACAAGGGAGAATAAGATGAAAATTACCAAAAAAAACATAAGAAAATTTAGTCGAAGGGTGAATGAAATTTTGTGCTAAATACACAAGGGTGAATGACACTGAAATATTTTAAAAAGAAGTGGCCTTGGCTGCGCTTGGTCTCGCCGATGTAAACCATTTACGCTCTCTTATGGACTTCCAATCAGAGCATCTCCACACCTACTGCGGGTTTCATTTAAAATTCTCTTTGACAAAAGTAAGGGTCATACTTGATGGAGTGACGGCCAAGCAGATTCACTTTAATTATGTGAGATTACTGGAGTTCCAGTGATTCACGCAAATTAACAGTTAAAATCATGAACATTATCATGAAATTGTACATAATAATAATAATAAAAATATATTTTATTGTCATTACACATAAGTGCAACGAGATTTGTTTTGCAACTCCATCCGATGTCATAACTTAAACGACTAATAAAATTTAGGTTTAGATACCCCGAGAACAAGATTTGTGAAAAGAACATTAGAACAGTAAAACAGTCAAAACCAAAACAGACTAAAGTGCAGATGTGTCTGTGCGACGTGACCATCCAAGGGAGACAGTCCATGGGGGGGGGGGGGGGGGGTACTCAGCAGGACAGGTTCAGAGCCGCTATAGCTCTGGGAATGAAGCTGTTCCTGAGTCTGGAGGTGCGGGCATAGAAGGCCTTGTAGCGTCTGCCAGAAGGGAGTAGTTCGAACAGTCCATTACAAGGGTGAGAGGAATCTTTATGGATGCTGACGGAGTTCCTCAGGCACCGTGTGTGGTAGATGCCCTCCAAGGCTGGTAGCGGTGTCCCAACAATCTTTTGCGCTCTGTGGACGACGCGCTGAAGAGCTCTCCTCTCTGCCTCCGTGCAGCTGAGATACCACACAGAGATGCCATACGTTAGTATGCTCTCTGTCGTGCAGCGGTAGAAGGTCGTCAGCAGCTGTTGGGGCAGACCAGTCCGTTTCAATGTTCTTAGGAAGAACAGTTGTTGCTGTGCCTTTTTGACCAGCGCAGCAGTGTTGGTCGACCATGTGAGGTCCTCTGAGATTCGTGGTTATAAATGATCATGGATCCAAATAGAATACATTTGGTTGCTTTCTCTTTCTCAAAGTGACTGTGAGATCTTAAGTGGCAGCTAGAGAATCATTTTTAAAGCAGAAGGCAGTAACTTGATGGAATGCACTCAATGCGTTGTGATAAGTGCAGATCTTTCTCTCCTTTCGAAGCTCAACACCTCCCAGGTGAAAGCAACAGGCAATTATTTGCCAGTTCCCCAAACACTCTCGCATTTTACACCATGAGCTCACGGTAGCTGTAATGATGCCGTCTGCAAATACCAAGAAACCCATGAACATCACCACAAGGAGATTAGCAGCAGGTTCAGGGACTCTAGAGGAATTGTGAAACAGTATTCCCATGGGAAAATAACACTCACCTGCATTGTTCATTTCTGTCACATAACTGCACGTTCCTGCTCCTTTGAAGACTTTCACGTTGACAATGTCACTAGATTTTGTCTCACCATAATTAGAGGCTGTGCAGTAATATTGACGGTGTTGACCTCTGAGGATTTCACAACTCAGATCCAGTTGATTGCCAGACGAGATCCTTGAACACCCATACTCTTTCTTCTCACACCATGTGTAATGGATGGGAAGGGATCCACGGACAGACTCACAGGACACTGACACTGAGCCTCCGAGACGTGAGGCATTTGCTGGTGACAGATATCTGAGCACAGGAGCAGACACGGGTTCTGTGGGAATGGAGCAAACATTCAGTCACTTGTATGAACAGTTCAAAACCAATCACATGCTAAATCTCAGCAGCCCTTTATCTCAGCCCGAACCGTCCGGTTGATATCTCAACGGCTCATCTACATCTCTGTGAGTGTGCGAAGCCCAGAAACTGAAGAAGGTTAGAGTTGTAGAGAAACGAAAGAGGCCCATGACCAAACATGCCACTGCGGTAAATGACACCTTACTAATCCCCCCTCTTTAAATAGTTTCCATTACCTCTGTCCTCCACTTTCTCATCCCGCACATCATGGGAAAATGAACATGCTTCTCGTGATTGATACATTTCTCTAAGTTCCTTGCTCAATCATTTCCACAGCAAGGAATAAAGTCTTAGTTTGTCCAATCGCTCTCTGCATCAATCGCATCCTGTCCAGGCAGCGTCGCCCTAAATCCTTTCTGGACGCTGTCCACCTCAAAGGCATTTTTCTTGGAGCTGAAGATCTAAAGCTGAACACAATTCCCAAAGTGCGGATTCAACATCTGCACGTCTGAAGCTTATTATCTCAAATTATGTTCTGAATGTTCTCACTGATGAAGACCAGCGTGCAAAAAACCCTATTCAATGCCTTGGAATTTAAAGGCGAAAACTAATTACGATCGCTTTAAGATAGACACAAAATGCTGGAGTAACTCAGCGGAGCAGGCGGCATCTCTCAAGAGAAGGAATGGGTGACGTTTCGGGTCGAGACACTTCTTCAGCCTGAGAGTCGTGGGACAGGGAGAGAGAGAAATGGAAGGGTAAGATGTGAAAACAAGTCATCAAAGGTGACAAAGTTAAAGGAAATTGTAGAATGAATCATTGTCGACTGAAGGGAAGGTGACAACGAGGCATACAATCAGTAAAATAGAATCAGGGTGACAGTGAAACTAAATGGAGAACTAGGATGGAGGCAGGATGGAAAGGAGTAAAGCAAGGGTTACTTGAAGTTCATTGTTTTAACCGTAGTGACAAGGCCAGCTGCTTTAAATACCTGGGAGTCCACATCACAGAGGATCTGACATGGACAACACACACTGCCACACTGGTGAGTAAGGCATGGCAGTGCCTTTACCACCTCAGACAGCTGAGGAAATTCAGAGTCTCTCTGAGAATCCTTCAGTGCTTCTACTCTGGGGCTATAGAAAGCATCTTGTCCGGCAACATCACAATCTGGTTTGGGAACAGCTCTGCCCAGGACAGGAAAGCTCTGCAGAGAGTAGTGCGTTCGGCCAAACGTACTATGGGAACTACACTCGCCCCCCTGCAGGACCTTTTCACCAGGAGGTGCAGATCCAGAGCCAGCAACATTATGGGGGACCCCTACCACCCCAACAACGGACTGTTCCAGCTGCTAAGGTCAGGCAAACGCCTCCGCTGTCATGCTGTGAAAGCAGAGATGATGAGACGGAGTTTCTTCCCACAGGCCATCAGGACTGTAAACTTATCTCACCAGGGACTCATTCACTGTCCTAATTTACTATTGTGTTGTGGCTTAAAAAAATAATCTCTTCTAACATGTAAATACTGAATCTGTTTCATTCCATTCTATTCTGTACTTTGTGTGCAATCCGCAGGCATTGCCACTTTCATTTCACTGCATATCTTGTATGTGTATATGACAAATGAAGTTACTTGTCTTGTCCCCTGTCGCTCAAAACACTAGGTTGTAAGCTGCCCAAGTGAAATATGAGGTGCTGTTCCTCTAATTTGCCTTTGACCTCACTCTGACAGTGGAGGAGGTCCAGGACAGAAAGGTCAGTTTGGGAATGGGAGGGGGAATTAAAGTGTTTAGCAATCGGGACTTAGCGTAGGCCGAGGCAGACTGAGCGGAGTTGTTCAGCGAAACGATCACCGAGTCTGTGCTTGGTCTCGCCGATATATAGGAGTTCACACCTGGAACAGCCAATATAGTTGACGAGGTTGGAGGAGATGCAAGTGAACCTCTGCCTCACCCGAAAAGACTGTTGGAGTCCTTGGACAGAGTAGACGGAGGAGGTATAGAGACAGGTGTTGCATCTCCTGCAGTTGTAGGGGAAGGTACCTGGGGAGGGGGTGGTTTGGGTGGGAAAGGACGAGTTGACCAGGGACTTGTGGAGGGAACGGTGTCATCGGAAAGCAGAAAGCGGTTGTGATGGAAAGATGTGGCTAGTGGTGGGATCCCGTTGGAGGTGGTGAAAAAGTCGGAGGATTATGTGCTGTGTGCGACGGCTGATGGGGCGAAAGATTTGTTTATTGTGCTCCCCACCAGGGAAATATCCGGGCAGAGAGGCTGGCTGGCTAGCTGCCGGGCGGTGGGTGGACAGTGGCTGCTGGGGGTGTGGGCACATTGAAACATAAAACGTAGAAAATAGGTGCAGGAGCAGGCCATTAGGCCCTCCGAGCCAGCACCACCATTCATTGTGATCATGCTGATCATCCGCTATCAATAACCCAGGCCTGCCTTCTCCCCAAATCCCTTGACTCCACTAGCCCCTAGAGCTCTATCTAACTCCCTCTTAAATCCATCCAGTGATTTGGCCTCCACTGCCCTCTGGGGCAGAGAAGTCCATAAATTTACAACTCTTTAGGTGAAAAAGTTTTTTCTCACCTCAGTCTTGAATGACCTCCCCTTTATTCTAAGTGTGGCCAGTGGTTCTGGACTCGCCCAACTTTAACCATATAACCATATAACAATTAATACCATATAACCATATAACATTAACCATATAACCATATAACAATATAAAATATAACCATATAACCACATAGCAATTATAATAACTTTGCGAACATTTTTCCTGCATCTAGCTTGTGCAGTCCTTTTATAGTTGTATACCTTTCTATAAGACCCCCCTCAACCTTCTAAACTCTAGTGAATACAAGCCTAGTCTTTTCGAATTTTACTCATATGACAGTCGCGCCACCCCAGGGATCAATCTCGTGAACCTACGCTGCACTGCCTCAATCACAAGGATGACCTTCTTCAAATTAGGAGACCAAAACTGTGCACAATACTCCAGATGTGGTCTCACCAGAGCCCTATACAACTGCAGAAGAACCTCTTTATTCCTATACTGAAATCCTCTTGTTATGAAGGCCAACATTCCACTAGCTTTGAGGGAGAGAGAGAGGGCGCGCAGAGTGGGGAGCGAGCGACTGATCCCAGAAGTGTGGGCGGGGGCGGGCTGGCCGTCCCCGGGAGGACTGAACGCAGTCTGTTGAGCTCTGGAGACCATGTTTATGATTCTCCGGGTACTCAGACCGCGAGCAACATTTGTTTCTCACGGATCTGTCGGATAATTAGCTTGAGTCGGAATGCAAACCTCTGACAGGGTGATATTTCATACAGTTAAGTGGCAAGGTAATGTGCTGAGCTTCCCAGTTGAAGTGGGTGGCCGCTCAGTGGGACAGAGCTCGCCCTGGGTGAGAGCAACATGAGTGGGGTTTCCCGACCCCCGCCCGCTCCCCGCAGGTCTCTGCACTGCTGCGGAGCCTCGGGATATCGGTGTTGCCCTGACCCTTCCCGGAGAAAACATGGATCAGGCATTTCAGTGGAGATGTCAAGTCAATCGCTGCGAAATGTACCGTCAGATACTTGGAGATGAACGTTAAATGTTGGATGGTCGGCAGATGTTGTAATTCCACAACGGTACCATCCTGTATCTGTAGCGTGAAGATCCTCCACAGTCACAGTAAATATTCCTCGTGCCGGGATATCTGTGATTGACATTCTTCCACTCCGTCCGTGTCGCCCACTTGTTGCCACTGCACACCGTTTCCTCCTCCAATCACACCAGTATTTTGCGTATGAGCGGTACTCTGCTGCATAGTGACAATCGATTGTGATCGCTCTTCCCACAACTCCTCTTACATCCCTCTCTCCCCACACTTCACCTGAAACTGAGAGGAGAAACTTTCAGATGGAGACCAAATGAACTGTTTAATGGAAATAGATATATTTTGAAGATTACAGGAAATAAAACTTAAATCGTTGCATGATGTGTCATATTGCTTCACGACCAATGTCTCCGGTCTGAAGTGCAGGCAGTGCTGTTATTGTACCTGTTGTGTCAGTGTTCTGACCCCGGGTCAGTACAATTAGGGTTCACTTCCCACTCCAGATCCCTGAGCAGAAACTGGACTGGGACCGCATTGCGGTACTGAGGGAGCGCGGCAGTGTTGCAGCAGCTGCCTTTCAACAATCCCAGGCGGTGCCCGGCCTCTCACCCTACAGATAGACCCCACTTTGCTATTTCATTGGAGGTGCCGCCGACTCCGCTGCCAACATTCATCTCTCAACCGATGGTGGGCCGGACCCGTGTTTAGACATTCACTGCCTTTACAACGCCCTGACTGAGGACAGAGGACGGACGGCTTACAATAAAGCGGGTCCGTTACCGGAAAGCGATAGGAGCGTGAAAACTCACAGCGCCAGATTTGGGGACAATTTTGTTCCCAGCTGTTATCAGGAACCCGAATCGTCCTACCATAACAGAGAGCTGTGCTGAACTTCTTTGTACCTCTTTGATGACACTCGGACTACCCTTGATCGGACTTTGCTGGCTTTACCTTACACTAAACGTTATTTCCTTTTCGTGTATCTATGCACTCGATTGTAATCATATATTGTCTTTCTGCTGGCTGGTTAGCAGGCAACAAAAAAGCGTTTCACTGCACCTCGGTCCACGTGACAATAAACTAAACTGAATTGGGAGCCAAATGTCCCGCTGCTCATCGGGGACAGGTTCTGATTCTCAATTTAAACTATCATCAGGATGCAATTAGGCCATGTGACAACAGTGGTTAAACTACGAACATAGTCTAGTTATTCAAATGTGATTTCAGATCCATTACCACAATGCACTGGTTTTATTTCCTCCATTACATGTCCACACACACTTAACCATCTCTGCTGTAGAAAGGGTGCACGGGACCCCAACTAACATCGATTATTGGAATATCAACATCTGGCTTTCACTCACCGGGCAGCGAGGAGATGAGAAGAATGGGAATCCACATTGTTTTATCCATAGTGACAAGGCCAGCACTTAGTCTGCCAGTCGCTCAGCTCTGAGCTCTCAGATACAACCGCATCTCTCAATTTAACAATGAGGAAGAAGCGAACGGGACGTCAGATCCTGGGCCACAGCGAGTCAGCAGCTGTTCGCACGTTGTAGTGTGAAAGGCTCAGGGTAATATTTCGCAAATGGTTGGGTCAGATGATCACAGAGTCATACAGCACGGAAACGCCCCTTCTCCCCAACTCGTTAGACCATTATGCTCCTCTAAGTTAGTCAAATTTAACCACATCCCCCCAAACCCATATCTCCCCCAAACCTTCCCTATCCATGGGCCTGTCCAAGTGCCCGTTACGTGTCGTTATTGCAGCTGCTTCAACTACTTCGTCAAGTGTGATGTGTCCTTAAGGATGGAGCAGCGGTTATCTCTTGACTCAAAGCCTGTTAACACTGTGCAGTGGTGGATATATTGATAGACTAAAAATGTAGGAGCCTCTCTGCCGGCCAGGCAGCACCTCTGGAGAAAATGGATCAGTGACGTTTTGGGTCGGGACCCCTCATGTAAACAATGAGACGTTGGATAAAATATGACATTTAAAAGAGTAGAAACGTCTAAGATGTGTACACTTCCGGATCATTCCCTCTTGATGATTTTGTAAGTGGACCGGCAGATCAAAGATATAATCATTGGAACTTTTGTTTAGGCATATTACTGTTGACAAGGGGCAAATCCGGAAGCTGGCGTTAGGAAGTAGGGGCTTTTCTCCTGAAATCAGCTGAGTTTAATTGGAGTTTGACAATCTCCTCTCTGCCTCAACTCTTTCATTCAAACTTTGAAACACTATTGTCATGATATTCACGTTTTGAAAATGACATTTAATGGTGGATTGGACTGTGAAGACGTTTCTCTAGAATTACCATAGGATGGAGATCAGCTGGGAAAGCGAGATGTGGAATGTAACTCAAACAAGGGTGAAGTAATACACTTGGTGAAGTTAAAGCAATGCAGAATATGCACAATGAATTGAATTGTTAACTTGTCTTTTTTGCAATCCAGAGCTAATAAATTATCAGGGTTGTGTTCATGTACATTCCATTGGCTGATTTTGTACATCTGTTTGCAACGATTTCATTCTGTCGGCAGCTAGTTGCTTTATATAATAACACGTCAAGTCAAGTCAAGTTTGTTCGTCACATACACATACGAGATGTGCAGTGAAATGAAAAGTGGCAATGCTCGCGGATGTGCAAAAGACAAACAAACAAACTACAAACAGAATCACGTATTCTTTTACATATTTATATTGAGGGAGGAAGGGAAAAGGAAAGAAAAACAGCAATTGAAAAAAAAAACAGTAGAATGGTACAGTAAAGTTAGTCCCTGGTGAGATAGGAGTTTATAGTCCTAATCGCCTCTGGGAAGAAATTCCTTCTCAACCTCTCTAGCTCTCACAGCATGGAACAGTCCGTTGCAGGGGTGGAAGCGGTCTCCCATGATCTTATTGGCTCTGGAGTTACATCTTCTGATGTATAGTTCCTGCAGGTGGGCGAGTGTAGTTCCCATAGTGCGTTCGGCTGAACGCACTACTCTCTGCAGAGCCTTCTTGTCCTGGGCAGAGCAGTTCCCAAACCAAATCGTGATATTTCCGGACAAGATGCTTTCCACAGCCGCTGATTAGAAGCATTGGAGGATCCTCAGAGACACTCTGAATTTACTCAATTGCCTGAGGTGGTACATAGAAACATAGAAACATAGAAATTAGGTGCAGGAGTAGGCCATTCAGCCCTTCGAGCCTGCACCGCCATTCAATATGATCATGGCTGATCATCCAACTCAGTATCCCGTACCTGCCTTCTCTCCATACCCTCTGATCCCCTTAGCCACAAGGGCCACATCCAACTCACTCTTAAATATAGCCAATGAACTGGCCTCAACTACCCTCTGTGGCAGAGAGTTCCAGAGACTCACCACTCTCTGTGTGAAGAAAGTCTTTCTCATCTCGGTCTTAAAGGATTTCCCCCTTATCCTTAAGCTGTGACCCCTTGTCCTGGACTTCCCCAACATCGGGAACAATCTTCCTGCATCTAGCCTGTCCAACCCCTTAAGAATTTTGTAAGTTTCTATAAGATCCCCTCTTAATCTCCTAAAATTCCAGAGAGTATAAACCGAGCCCATCCAGTCTTTCTTCATAAGACAGTCCTGACATCCCAGGAATCAGTCTGGTGAACCTTCTCTGCACTCCCTCTATGGCAATAATGTCCTTCCTCAGATTTGGAGACCAAAACTGCACGCAATACTCCAGGTGTGGTCTCACCAAGACCCTGTACAACTGAAGTAGAACCTCCCTGCTCCTGTACTCAAATCCTTTTGCTATGAAAGCTAACATACCATTCGCTTTTTTCACTGCCTGCTGCACCTGCATGCCTACTTTCAATGACTGGTGTACCATGACACCCAGGTCTCGCTGCATCTCCCCTTTTCCCAATCGGCCACCATTTAAATAATAGTCCGCTTTCCTGTTTTTGCCACCAAAGTGGATAACCTCACATTTATCCACATTATACTGCATCTGCCAAACATTTGCCCACTCATCCAGCCTATCCAAGTCACCCTGCAGTCTCCTAGCATCCTCCTCACAGCGAACACTGCCCCCCAGCTTAGTGTCATCCGCAAACTTGGAGATATTGCCTTCAATTCCCTCATCCAGATCATTAATATATATTGTAAATAGCTGGGGTCCCAGCACTGAGCCCTGCGGTACCCCACTAGTTACTGCCTGCCATTGTGAAAAGGACCCGTTTACTCCTACTCTTTGCTTCCTGTTTGCCAGCCAGTTCTCTATCCACATCAATACTGAACCCCTAATACCGTATGCTTTAAGTTTGTATACTAATCTCTTATGTGGGACCTTGTCGAAAGCCTTCTGGAAGTCCAGATATACCACATCCACTGGTTCTCCCTTATCCACGCTACTAGTTACATCCTCGAAAAATTCCACAAGATTCGTCAGACATGATTTACCTTTTGTAAATCCATGCTGACTTTGTCCAATGATTTTCACCACTTTCCAAATGTGCTGCTATCCCATCTTTAATAACTGACTCTAGCAGTTTCCCCACGACCGATGTTAGACTAACTGGTCTGTAATTCCCCCATTTTCTCCCTCCCTCCCTTCTTAAAAAGAGGGGTTACATTTGCTACCCGCCAATCCTCAGGAACTACTCCAGAATCTAAAGAGTTTTGAAAGATTATCACTAATGCATCCACTATTTCCTGAGCTACTTCCTTAAGTACTCTGGGATGCAGCCTATCTGGCCCTGGGGATTTATCGGCCTTTTAATCTATTCAATTTACCCAGCAGCACTTCCCGACTGACCTGGATTTCACTCAATTCCTCCTTTGACCCACAGTCCCCTGCTATTTCAGGCAGATTATTTATGTCTTCCTTAGTGAAGACGGAACCAAAGTAGTTATTCAATTGGTCCGCCATATCCTTGTTCCCCATGATCAACTCACCTGTTTCTGACTGCAAGGGACCTACATTTTGTTTTAACTAACCTCTTTCTCTTCACATATCTATAAAAACTTTTGCAGTCAGCTTTTATGTTCCCTGCCAGTTTTCTTTCATAATCTATTTTTCCTTTCCTAATTAAGCCCTTTGTCCTCCTCTGCTGGTCTCTGAATTTCTCCCAGTCCTCTGGTATGCTGCTTTTTCTGGCTACTTTGTACGCATCATCCTTTGCTTTGATACTATCCCTGATTTCCCTTGTTATCCACGGATGCACTACCTTCCCTAATTTATTCTTTTGCCAAACTGGGATGAACAATTTTTGTAGTTCATCCATGCAGTCTTTAAATGTCTTCCATTGTATATCCACCGTCAACCCTTTTAGAATTAATTGCCAGTCAATCTTGGCCAATTCACGTCTCATACCCTCAAAGTTACCTTTCTTTAAGTTCAGAACCATTGTTTCTGAATTAACAATGTCACTCTCCATCCTAATGTAGAACTCAACCATATTATGGTCACTCTTGCCGAAGGGGGCACGTACAACAAGACGGCTAATTACCCCTTCCTCATTACTCAAAACCCAGTCTAAAATAGCCTGCTCTCTCGTTGGTTCCTCTACATGTTAATTTAGATAACTATCCCGCATACATTCCAAAAAATCCTCTTCCTCAGCACCCCTGCCAATTTGATTAACCCAATCTATATGTAGATTGAAGTCACCCATTATAACTGTTTTGCCTTTGTCACACGCATTTCTAATTTCCTGTTTGATACCATCCCCAACTTCTCTGCTACTGTTAGGTGGCCTGTACACAACACCCACCAGCGTTTTTCTGCCCCTTAGTGTTTTGTAGCTCTACCCATACCGATTCCACATCCTCCAAGCTAATGTCCTTCCTTTCCATTGCTTTAATCTCCTCTCTAACCAGCAACGCTACCTCACCTCCTTTTCCTTTCTCTCTATCCCTCCTGAATATTGAATATCCCTGGATGTTCAGCTCCCAGCCTACGTCACCCTGGAGCCATGTCTCCGTGATCCCAACTATATCATAATCATTAATATCTATCTGCACGTTCAACTCGTCCACCTTATTACGAATACTCCTTGCATTGAGACACAAAGCCTTCAGGCTTGTCTTTACAACGCATTTACCCCTTATACAATTTTGCTGAAAAGTGGCCCTTTTTGATTTTTGCCCTGGTTTTGTCTGCCTGCCACTTTTACCTTTCACCTTGCTACCTAATGCTTCTGCCGTCATTTTACACCCTCCTGCCTCTCTGCTCTTGTACCCATCCCCCTGCCACATTAGTTTAAATCCTCCCCGACAGCACTAGCAAACACTCCCCCAAGAACATTGGTTCCATTCCATTCCAGGTGCAAACCGTCCTGTTTGTACCGGTCCCACCTCCCCCAGAACTGGTCCCAGTGCCCTAAAAATTTGAATCCCTCCCCCTTGCACCACTTTTCAAGCCACGTATTCATTTGCATTATCCTCCTATTTCTACTCTGACTGGCCCGTGGTACTGGTAGTAATCCGGAGATTACTACCTTTGAGGTCCTACTTTTAAGTTTATCTCCTAGCTCCCTAAATACACCTTGTAGGACCTCATCCCTTTTTTTACCTATATCGTTGGTGCCAACATGCACCACGACAACTGGCTGTTCACCCTCCCCCTCCAGAATGTTCTGCAGCCGTTCAGTGACATCCCTGACCTTTGCACCAGGGAGGCAACATACCATCCTGGAGTCTCGTTTGCGGCCGCAGAAACGCCTATCTATTCCCCTGACAATTGAATCCCCTATTACTATTGCCCTTCCCCTCTTTTTTCCCCCCTCATGTGCTGCAGAGCCACCCATGGTGCCATGAACCTGGCTGCTGCTGCATTCCCCTGATGAGCCATCTCCCTCAACAGTATCCAAAATGGTATACCTGTTTAGGAGGGAGATGACCGCAGGGGACTCCTGCACTACCTGCCTACTGCTTTGCTGGCTATTGGCCACCCGTTCCCTTCTTGTCCTACCTTTTGCCTGCGGTGTGACCAACTCACTGTACGTGCTATCCACGACTTTCTCCGCATCGTGGATGCTCCAGTATGAATCCAGCCGCAGTTCCAATCGTTCAATGCGGTCTGCCAGGAGCTGCAGCTGGACACACTTCCTGCAAACGTAGTCACCAGGGACACCGACCATCTCCCTGATCTCCCACATGTTGCAGGCTGAACAAACCATGGGGCCAATCTCTACTGCCATACCTTACTCCCAAATTACTAAAAAAAACACAAAAAACATATCCTTTAAAACTTTACTACTAAATACTGAATCCCTAACTCCCAGAATCCCTCACTCCCAGAAGGCAGAAATGTAAAATAGTAAACCCGGGGTTGCACCCAATCAGCTGCTTCCTCGGGTCCTCTTCCACCAATCAGCGGCTTCCTCAAAAAAAAACCCACTTCTCCAAATGGAACGTTATGGATTTGGGTAAGCCTCTGAAAAAGCAAGCCCCGCGCTCGATTTTTAACCTTACCGGTCGGGTGTCGCTCCTCCCCCTCCTTCACTTCCAACGGCTCCTGTGGGCCTCTGAAAAACAAGCCCCGCACTCGATTTTTAACCTTACCGGTCGGGTGTCGCTCCTCCCCCTCCTTCACTTCCTCCAACGGCTCCTGTGGGCCTCAGCTATTTCCTGTTCACCAAAAACACTGCAGAGAGGAACCGAAGATGCAGCAAAACAATTTAATTCTGTCTTAATTCGCCATTGACCCATGTCTTCTGCTAACACTGCTCAGCAAACAGTGTTACAGCGAACTGCTCGCAAGATGCGGTTCAGATGTACGAATCCACACACCCTTGTATCAGCAGCGTGAGCAAAGTGTCAGCACTGCAGAACAATTCAGTGTAAAGAAAGAAATGACTGTTTGAACATATTAGATGAAAGTACATTCCAAGTCAGCACCCACCATTAAAACAACATTGGCATCGACCAGAAATGTCACCCATTCTTTCTATCCATTGAAATCTATCTATCTGTGGCATCTCAGACCGTCTATCTCTCACTATCTGTGAGGCACTTTGGGATGCCTTGCAGTGGGGAAAAGCTCCAATTTAAGATCATTCCTCCCATTGGACCATTAACAAACTCAATTTGAACGGGCCGGGCAGCATCAGTGTGGCCACAGAATTTGCAAGTATCTCTGGCTATTCAGCACCCCTCAGATGTTCATGATCTGGGGGTTTGTGAGTTCAAAGCAGCCTCTGGTCTCATTTCCTCGTCTCCCCGCTTACTGTGTGGAGAATACCCAAAGTAATCCTTGAGTCTTTCCGAACTTTATGGTGGTTACTCCGTTATTGCAGGTCACCATTTTTTATTATCAAACAACATCCTTAACAGTTCTTTCATGAGCGGGGTGATAGTGACAATTCAGACTGAGGAAAGCAACACAATGTATTTGCAGTTTCACACCCCGTTCTTTGCAAGCAGCAACTCAACCATTGTGTCCTGCACAAGATTAGACCTTCCACTAGTTTAGTTTAGAGATACATCGCGGAAACAGGCCCTTCGGCCCACCAAGTCCACACTGACCAGCGATCGCCGCATATTAACACTACCCTAGCAAGCAAGCATATTTATTTATATAGCACATTTCAGCAACAAGGCAATTCAAAGTGCTTTACACAAAGCATTAAAAAGTAACCTAAACAATTAACATGTAATTAAAGAGCATAGAAAATAAAAACAAGCTAAAATAAAATAAGGCGTATAAAATACAAGAATAAAAATTACAGCGCAGTATTAAAAATAAATAATTATTTTATTGAATTAAAAGTAATTAAATGCAACGTCAAATAGAAAAGTCTTCAGCCCTGATTAAAAAAACTGAGAGTTAGAGCAGACCAGCATTTTTCAGGAAGTTTGTTCCATATACGTGGTGCATAAACTTAAGGGGTTGGACAGGCTAGATGCATGAAGATTGTTCCCGATGTTGGGGAAGTCCAGGACAAGGGGTCACAGCTTAAGGATAAGGGGGAAATCCTTTAAGACCGAGATGAGAAAGACTTTCTTCACACAGAGAGTGGTGAGTCTCTGGAACTCTCTGCCACAGAGGGTAGTTGAGGCCAGTTCATTGGCTATATTTAAGAGTGAGTTGGATGTGGCCCTTGTGGCTAAGGGGATCAGAGGGTATGGAGAGAAGGCAGGTACGGGATACTGAGTTGGATGATCAGCCATGATCATATTGAATGGCGGTGCAGGCTCGAAGGGCTGAATGGCCTACTCCTGCACCTAATTTCTATGTTTCTATGTTTCTATAAACACTAAACGCTGCTTCTCCATGTTTAGCTCTGACTCTGGGGACAGAAAGCAGACCTGTCCCTGACGACCTCAGTGGTCTGGATGGTTCATAATGTAGCAGAAGATCAGACATGTCTTTTGGCCCTAGACCATTCAGTGCTTTATAAACCATGTAATATTTTGAAATTAATTCTTTGACAGAATGGAAGCCAATGTAAAGACCTCAAAACTGGAGTGATGTGATCCAGTTTCTTGGTCTTAGAGAGGACACGAGCAGCAGCGTTCTGAAACAGCTGCAGCTGTCCAGGCGATTCTTTAGGGAGACCTGTGAGGACAGCATTACAGTAGTCAAGTCTACTGAAGATAAATGCATGGGTACGTTTTTCCAAATTCTGCTGAACCATAAGTCCTTTAACCTTTGATATATTCTTAAGGTGATAGTAGGCCGACATATTAATTGCCTTAAAGTGGCTGTTGAAATCCATCGTTTCCTCTTTGGCTCCAAAAACAACTACCTCAGTTTTGTCTTTGTTTAATTGAAAAAAGGTTTTGGCACATCCAGTCGTTGATTTGTTCGATGCACCTACTCGGTATTCGGATTGCTCCATGGTGATATGGTTCTGTACTCCGCATGTCATATTTGTCCGCTCTGAGGTGTAATTACCTATAGACACAAAGTAGTCCCTGATCTTTAAGTAGGATTCAAACCTGTTTAGTACTGTGCCAGGAAGTCCAACCCAGTTTTCCAATCGGTCCAGTAATATGGTGTGGTCGACCGTGGCAAATGCAGCACTGATATCCAGTAATACTAATACTGAAATGTTGCCACCCTACACACACTGGGGACAACTTATATTTATAGCAAGCCAATTAACCTACGTACCTGTACGTCTTTGGAGTGTGGGAGGAAACCGAAGATCTCGAAGAAAATCCACGCGGTCATGGGGAGAACATACAAACTCCGTACAGACAACTCCAGTAGTCTAGATCGAACCCGGGTCTCCGGCGCTTCAAGCGCTGTAAGGCAGCAACTCTACCGTTGCTCCACCATTGCCATTATTTATAGTCATCTAACACCTTTGGACGGTGGACAAAATGAATAGCTTGTTGCAGCATTAAAATGTTTATCAATATTACGGTACTCAAAAGACGCGAAAGTGGGATGCTATAGAACCAGTGTGAAAGGGTTAATTGCTGATTGAAGTGGACTCGGTGGGCTAAATGGTCTGTATCCATCCTGTATCTTTCAATCACTTAATCAAAAAAAATAGTTTTACAAAATGCTGGAGTAACTCAGCGGGACAGGCATCATCCCTGGATGAAAGAAATAGGTGACGTTTCTGGTCAAGACCGTTCTTCAGACTGAAATCAGGGGAGAGGGGATACTTGGAATCGGATCCGTGGTTTGTAAATGGGACAAAGGGATGGCGATGAAGGAAAAAATGCAGAATAGATCATTGTTAGTTGGGAGAAGGTAACAACGAAGCAATTAAAGATAAAATGTAGTCGGAGACTGTGAGACTGCTCGGGGAACTGGGAAGGAAGGGGGGGGGGGGGGTGGAATGAGATGGAATGCAAGGATTACTTGGAGTGAGAAGTCCATTTTCACACCGCGGGGGTGTGAGAGCTGTCCAAGCAAAATATGAGGTGCTCTTCCTCCAATTTGCGCGGGAACTCAATCTGACAATGGAGGATGCCCAGGGCAGAAATGTCAGTGGGACTGGGAGGGGCAGTTAAAGTGTTTAGCGACTGAGATATCAGTTGGGGGTGGGCTGAGTGGAGGTGTTTAGCGAAACGATCGCCGAGAAGCGAGGACAAGCGCAGGCTCGGCGATCGTTTCGCTGAACGCCGCTGCTCAGTCTGCATACCCCTACCTGATCTATCCGCAGATGCCGCCTGTCACCTGTTACCCCAGCAATGTATGTCTATCTTCAGTTTAAACCAGCATCTGCAGTTCCTTCCTACCTAAATATTAGTTGCATATCGGAAATGGAATCTGCTTTTGATGGATGTGCAAAGCGCGTCAGCCAGCATCTGTTGACAGAAAAATAAGGCTAATAGTCAGAACAATGTTGATGCATAATTTTGTTCTGATGGGATAGCATGGCCTGAAAGATTAATTGATTGCCTTTCCTAAACGCAACTAACGTTTGGCAACAGGAGGATTATCCAGCAGTCTGATTGCAGTCTGTTGTGCATCACTAAAGTTGCAGTCTATACAAAACAAATTAGACAAACCATTTATTGACAACAATCATTTATTAAGAAGCATTATGTTGCATTATTATTCATTAACCAGTGAAAAATTTTTTTTCCAGAAAGTTGAAAGCATCTAATATAGTTTAACAGAGTATTAGAGTCTGGAGCAGCAAAAACCACGCAGAGGTTAAAACAATAGTTCGAAGCTGACGAAAGAATCCTTGGAAGAGGTGACAAAAATTAAGGTGGTGCAAGCTGGGTGTCTTCATTGTAAGTCGTGGGTCGAGTGGCGAAGTTCTGATTCATCGCGTCTCTGCAAAAGATAATGTGAAGTCATCAGTCTCATTTGACCCGACCGCTCCCAACACAATGCTATCTGGAAGATGGACCCCAACAAATCCACACAGGGCACTGAAATCCACTCTGCACACGTGCAACCTGGCAAAACCTCGTGATATCATCTGCATTGAGATTTGGTTTAACTTCAGGATATGAAACCATGCATGGTTTTTGTTTCTATTAATGGACAGGGTATTTGAAAGCATTAATGGAAACCGTTTGGATACATTCGGCGATGAAATGTGATTGCTTTGGTCAGGGGTGTTGAATCTATGGATTTCATTCCCACAGGAGGCTGTGGAGGCCAAGTGAATTCACACTGGAGATGCTGCCTGTCTCACTGAGTTACTCCAGCATTTTTGTATGTATCCAAATCAATTGATATTTTTAAGGGGGAGATTTTGATATTCTTGATAAATAAGGATGTCAATGGTTATGGGGAGAAGGCAGGAGAATGGGATCGAGAGGGAAGGATAGATCAGCCATGATTGGGGGCGGATTAGATATGATGGGCTGAATGGCCTAATTCTGCTCCTATCATTTATGACCACGATGACAATAAAACCTACCTTAGAGCCTCTTGTGAACACCGCAGTTGAGATACTCCAGATCACAAGCAGGAGAAAGAGCAGCCAGCGCCCCACTCTCCATGAGATGTAACTGGGCAGAGGGCAAGAGATACAGAATCAATGGGAGGAAATTAGACGGTTTATCTTTGAAGCATTTACCTGTTATTTGCTTCATAATCTTGGTGAAGTGGAGCGGGGCGAAGCAGCAGAGTAAATGGAGATCATCTTGGAGAAAGAATGGGTGTTAGACGTGAGGGGGGGTCGGGGGTTGGGGTGGGGGGGGGGGGGGACAACTTATGATCACCAATTATTGACCTCATTTCTGGGGCATGGCTACAAGACTGGGTATGAGCGACTACGCAGTTAAATGGATTCGGAGAAGACCGAGAAATAACTCTTGAGATGGAGCAGTGAATCAAGTGAATACAGAGTAGATAGACACAAAATGTTGGAGAAACAGCGGGAGAGGCAGTATCTCTGGAGAGAATGGAGGAAGATTGCAACCTTCACGTGGTCCGCCCTGTTTCGACTAGTGCAATCAACTCGACGTGCACAAATGGAAGATCAATTAGAACAAGTTGTCCAACAACTTTAGGCTGTGCACGCCACACGAAAGAAGAAGAAGAAGAAGACTGGGAATCACGGGAGAGGGAAAATGGGGATGTGGAAGGATACAAAGAACAGTGTAATACCCTAGAAGAATGAAAATCCAGCTGCAAGGAAGAATATGGATAGACAGGAATAATAAAAATGGATCAATTCTAATGATAGAAGGGAGGTGGGGAATAAATATGGAAACGGATGAGGCCAATAAATGAAATAAATTAAAAATGATAATGCATAATCTCACACTGGATACTTCTTGGATTAATGCGGTAGGTGTGTGCATGGAGGAAATGTGTTCGAAAAATCGGTTAAAGGCTCGCTCATAACGTGGTTTTGATGAACATTCTTATTTCCTAACGCAAGCGTAACGCAAGAGTGTGATAGGAAGTCAGATCTATTTCAATTGTAATAAGATAAATAACAAAGTGTTCACACTTTCATGACTATATTATGATTGAATATTTAATGGTTTCAAGTTTCAACGAGTAAAATAGCGTCAGTTAACTCATTTTGCTGTATTCGGTCTGATTCAAGACTAGTTTGTCACATTCTGCGCCAGTGATTTTAGGGTGTTTAACCCCATCAGTTGCAAGGTGTTGCCACACGTGATATCAAGGGGGGTGTCTTCGCCCATAATTCACAATGCATTTTCCTATCAGCACCACACCAGAGCAAGTCACAGCAAAGCTAAACTGCAACACTTGGGTTTGGCAACTATGTTCATCTCACAGCATGGGATGAGATTAGTGATGGAGGTCATGGTGAATACCGCAGGGAGCACTCTCTAAAAAGCAGCAAATGGGGGAACATGTTCTTATCATCCAAGCATGTGCACACCACAATGACATGTAAACCCAGTGCGATTCCCCTTCTGATGAGTTAACTAATAACTGGTTTGCACGTAATATTTATTTTATTAAAGAATATTTAAAAGATAAATTTATATTTGGTGTCAGGCTTGAAACATGTACAACAATTGGTATGCTTCCTACTATTTGGGTTAATTGGATCAAAGACCTGTAGAGAAACACAGTAGAGAAATAGGGCACACAAAAGGCTGGAGAAACTCAGCGGGTGCAGCAGCATCTAAGGAGCGAAGGAGATAGGCGACGTTTCGGGTCGAGACCCTTCTTCAGACTGGTCAGGGATCAGGGAAACGAGAGATATAGACGGTGATGGGGAGAAATTCAATGTTCAAGCCCAGAGGATGCAGACTCCCCAAGCGGAATATGAGGTGCTGTTCTTCCAACTTGCGGTGTTGCTCACTCTGGCCGTGGAGGAGGCCCAGGACGGAGAGGGCGGATATGGAATGGGAGGGGGAGTTGAAGTGCTGAGCCACCGGGAGGTCGGCTTGGTTATTGCGGACCGAGCGGAGGTGTTCGGCGAAACGATTGCCAAGCCTCCGCTTGGTCTGACCGATATAGATCATCTGGCATCTGGAGCAGCGGATGCAGTAGATGAGGTTGGAGGAGGTGCAGGTGAACCTCTGTCGGACCTGGAAGGACTGCTTGGGTCCCTGAAAGGAGTGGAGGGGGGAGGTGAAGGGACAAGTGTAGCATTTCTTGCGGTTGCCCGGGGAAGGGGTAGAGCGGGAGGGAAGGGAAGAATTGACAAGGGAGTTGCAGAGGGAGCGGTCTTTGCGGAAGGCAGACGGCGGGGGGAGATGGCAAGATGTGGCGAGTGGAGGGGTCACGTTGGAGGTGGCGAAACTGGCGGAGGACTATGTGTTGTATTTGCCGGCTGGTGGGGTGAAAGGTGAGGACCAGGGGGACTTTGCCCTGTTTGCGAGTGGGGGAATGGGGAGAGTGGGCAGTGTTGCGGGGTATGGAGGAGACCCTGGTACGAGCCTCATCAATAGTGGGGGAGAGGAATCCCCGTTCTCTGAAGAATGAGGCCATTTGTGATGACCTGGTGTGGAACACCTCATCCTGGGAGCAGATGCGGCGTAGGCGGAGGAATTGGGAATAGGGGATGGAGTCCTTACAGGAAGCAGGGTGGGAGGAAGAGTAGTCCAGGTAGCTGTGGGAGTCAGTTGGTTTGTAGTGGATGTAGATCAGGAGTGTATCACCTGCAATAGAGATGGTGAGGTCAAGGAATGGTAGGGAAATGTCGGAAATGGTCCAAGTGTATTTGAGTGCCGGATGGAAGTTGGTGGTGAAATGGATGAAGTCGGTCAGTTGTGCGTGGGTGCAGGAGGTGACACCAAAGCAGTCGTCGCTGTAACAGAGGTAGAGGTCGGGGATGGGTCCCTGGTACGCCGAGAACAAGTATAGTTCGACGTACCCAATAAAAAGGCAAGCGTAGCTGGGGCCCATGCGTGTGCCCATAGCTACGCCTTGTGTTTGGAAATAGGGCATTTGGCCGTTTCAGACAAATGCATTCACATGATTCCTGTGTCAATCCTATCTTTATTTTCCCTACTTTCACATCAACTACCACTACCGTCCAACACCCTCCCTCCCCGCCCCACCCCACCCATTCTTCACAGATTCAGCCGCTCTCCTGTACACACGGGCAGCTTACAACTGGCATGTGTTTGGGAGCTGGAAGGAAACTGGAGAATTTAAATGAAACCAACACAATTAAAGGCTAATCATACAGACCACACATAGACAGCAGTACATGTCGTGGCGTTGTGAGGCTGAGGCTGTGCCACTGTGCCTCAGGTCAATACTCTCATGCATTTAATGCTAGTGAAAGGAAGGCACAACTTTCTCCCAATTAAAGCATTCCCAATCAAAACTCCAGCAATTAGTACATTGTAACTTTAATTGGAAACAGAGTGGTTTACCTTGCAGAGTAATTGGATGTTATCGAATTTTCACAAGAATATTCATGACCTGTTGGAACAAGGAAATTAAAGTCAAGTTTCACTGCTTTTCACTTGCAGTTGAACAAGTAGGTATGATTTTCCGATGTAAGGAGTTGATAGGCTTAACAGACAGGGTAATGGTTCTTCCGTGTGATTTGCAGCAAATGGGAGATGTTATCAAAACAAGCAGGCGTGCTGGTAAAAAACTCTGGCGCCAGGTGTAGACGGCACGGTGGCGCAGCGGTAGAGTTGCTGCCTTACAGCGCCAGAGGCAAGGGTTCGATCCTGACTACGGATGCTGTCTGTACGGAATTTGTACCTCCTCCTTGTGACCGCGTGGGTTTTCTCCAAGCTCTCCAGTTTCCCCGCATTCTGAAGTCGTGCAAGTTGGTTGGTTAATTGGCTTCTGTAAATTGTCCCCACTGAACTAGTGTACTGGTGATTACTGGACGTTGTGTACTCAGTGGGCCGAAGAGCCTGCTTCCACGATGCATCCATAAACTAATCAAAAGGGTGAAATTTCACTTGAGAGGGGTATTGCTTGGGATGGAACATTACACTGATGGGGGGGGGGGGGGGGGGGCTGGATAGGGGTTTTATAAAATTCCATGCAGGACAAGTGAGGAAGGGGGAACCTATTACAGGTGTGCAAAATTGTGAGCAGCATAGATAGGGTATTTTTAGAACATATTGCATGACATATAGTATTGATAGTACTGAATGGTCAATATTAACACAGTGGACCAAATCTAATACCATCGTCAAGGAGATAACTGTTGCCACATTTACAATAATATCTGATCCCTTCCCATATTTGAGTGATGGTCTTGTGGAGATGATGGGAAGTGAAAGTGCTTGGACTGATGTCACTGCAAACCTAGTTTAAAGCTGTGTAAACATAAGAGGAAGTTCTAGCCGGGAAGCTGGCCTACACCAGCACTGGGAAATCTATTTCTGGAGCCCAGCAACCACATATTGACCAATGGGCAATAATTCCATCATTTTAATCTTGATAAGTTAATTAAATAACGTGCATGGATTTCAGGGTGTTGGGGTTATGGGGAGAAGGCAGCAGAATGGGGTGAAGAGGGGAAGATAGATCAGCCATGATTGAATGGTTTATTTCTACTTCTATCACTTGTGATCCTATGAACCACCCCACCCCCACTTCCCCTTCTTCTCCACATTGCCTCCACTACTTACCAGTGCCGTTGATTTTCACTAGGAAACTGCAGGACACGTCACTGCTGGAGCTGGACACATTGACCATTTCACTGGATTTTGATCCACGTTGATTGGCGGCTGTGCAATAATATTGATGGTGCTGGTGTTTGAAGGATTGACAATGTAGGTCTAGGGCATTGTTGTCTGAGATATCTGAATCCACAGATGGGGTCTTTTCATACCAGGTGTAGCTAATGGGAAGGGATCCCCGGACCGACTCACAGGACACTGTCACTGAGCCCCCAAGACAGGAGACATTGGCTGGTGACAGAAATACAAGCACAGGAACAGACACGGGTTCTGTGGGAAAGGAGCAAACAGTCAGACACTGAGTGAACATCTGAAAATCAAAACACTCGCCAATATTCACCATCTCTGTATCTTAGCCAAAGCCGGCAGGTTGGAATCTGACCCATCCATCTACATAGAAGTCATACAGTGTAGAAACAGGCCCTTCGGTCTAACTTGCCCGCACTGACCAACACGCCCAATCTGCACTAGGTCCCCACCTGACCTTTCTTGGCCCTTAACCCTCTAAACTTATCCTATTCATGTACCTGTCCAAATTTTTCTTAAATGTTGCAAGAGTACCTGCAATAACTACTTCCGTCTGCAGTTCGCTTCATCTACCTACCAACCTTAGTGTAAAAACGTTACTCCCCAGACACTTGATAAATTACTCCACCCTCATCTTAAATCTATGTCCTCTGGTTCTCGATTCCCCTGTGTATGCACAAACGCATTTATGAAGTAAATCGACAGGGACTCACTCCAGTACAGATAAGGACAATGTCCCAGCTCAGATATTGCATTTCAAAGCGACAGCCAAATTGCCCGTCAGAAAGCTCCTTCTCCTCACAATCCATTTACCAGATATGTACATCTCTGTGTCTCTCCATCCTCCCAGCTGCCAGAACAACCATGTCTGCCACTGTACCAGTACACAGCAGTACCATCTCTATTTGTTTTGTATTTCCAGCATCTGCAGTATTTTTAATCTGAAACTCTGCCACAAATCTACAATACCAACATTCAAACACTTCATTAATGCAACATTATCACTATCAACAACTTTTTAATTTCCTTGTATAAAATTGTTGATAGTGATACTGTTGCACTAATGAGACGTGTGAATGGCGGTATTGTAGAATTGTGTTTAGGGAGCAAATGGGAAAGTGGAATAACATAGAACTAGTGTGACCGGTGATCGCTAGTCGGTGTAAACTCATTGGGCCAAAGGATCCGTTTCCATGTTGCATTTGTAAACTACAACTAAATATCCGGGTGAACCTTTTCTGTAACCTCTCCAAACCTCTCACTTCTTTTGTTTTATAAAGCGGGGACCAGAACTGTGCACCAGACTCCCACCTAACAAATGTTTTGTGTGGATGCCAAAGTGGAGACATCAAGTCACTCGCTGAGAAACCTACCTTCAGATACTTGGAGATGTACTTTAAATGTTGGTTCGCCAGATGTAGTAATTCCACATCTGTACCATCCTGTATCTCCAGAGCAAAGATCCTCCACTGTCACAGTAAATATTCCTCAACGGCTCATCTACATCTCTGTGAGTGTGCGAAGCCCAGAAACTGAAGAAGGTTAGAGTTGTAGAGAAACGAAAGAGGCCCATGACCAAACATGCCACTGCGGTAAATGACACCTTACTAATCCCCCCTCTTTAAATAGTTTCCATTACCTCTGTCCTCACTTTTCATCCGCACATCGTGGGAAAATGAACATGCTTCTCGTGATTGATACATTTCTCTAAGTTCCTCGCTCAATCATTTCCACAGCAAGGAATAAAGTCTTAGTTTGTCCAATCGCTCTCTGCATCAATCGCATCCTGTCCAGGCAGCGTCGCCCTAAATCCTTTCTGGACGCTGTCCACCTCAAAGGCATTTTTCTTGGAGCTGAAGATCTAAAGCTCAACACAATTCCCAAAGAGCGGATTCAACATCTGCACGTCTGAAGCTTATTATCTCAAATTATGTTCTGAATGTTCTCACTGATGAAGACCAGCGTGCAAAAAACCTTATTCAATGCCTTGGAATTTAAAGGCGAAAACTAATTACGATCGCTTTAAGATAGACACAAAATGCTGGAGTAACTCAGCGGAGCAGGCGGCATCTCTCAAGAGAAGGAATGGGTGACGTTTTGGGTCGAGACACTTCTTCAGCCTGAGAGTCGTGGGACAGGGAGAGAGAGAAATGGAAGGGTAAGATGTGAAAACAAGTCATCAAAGGTGACAAAGTTAAAGGAAATTGTAGAATGAATCATTGTCGACTGAAGGGAAGGTGACAACGAGGCATACAATCAGTAAAATAGAATCAGGGTGACAGTGAAACTAAATGGAGAACTAGGATGGAGGCAGGATGGAAAGGAGTAAAGCAAGGGTTACTTGAAGTTCATTGTTTTAACCGTAGTGACAAGGCCAGCTGCTTTAAATACCTGGGAGTCCACATCACAGAGGATCTGACATGGACAACACACACTGCCACACTGGTGAGTAAGGCATGGCAGTGCCTTTACCACCTCAGACAGCTGAGGAAATTCAGAGTCTCTCTGAGAATCCTTCAGTGCTTCTACTCTGGGGCTATAGAAAGCATCTTGTCCGGCAACATCACAATCTGGTTTGGGAACAGCTCTGCCCAGGACAGGAAAGCTCTGCAGAGAGTAGTGCGTTCGGCCAAACGTACTATGGGAACTACACTCGCCCCCCTGCAGGACCTTTTCACCAGGAGGTGCAGATCCAGAGCCAGAACATTATGGGGGACCCCTACCACCCAACAACGGACTGTTCCAGCTGCTAAGGTCAGGCAAACGCCTCCGCTGTCATGCTGTGAAAGCAGAGATGATGAGACGGAGTTTCTTCCACAGGCCATCAGGACTGTAAACTTATCTCACCAGGGACTCATTCACTGTCCTAATTTACCATTGTGTTGTGGCTTAAAAAAATAATCTCTTCTAACATGTAAATACTGAATCTGTTTCATTCCATTCTATTCTGTACTTTGTGTGCAATCCGCAGGCATTGCCACTTTCATTTCACTGCATATCTTGTATGTGTATATGACAAATGAAGTTACTTGTCTTGTCCCTGTCGCTCAAAACACTAGGTTGTAAGCTGCCCAAGTGAAATATGAGGTGCTGTTCCTCTAATTTGCCTTTGACCTCACTCTGACAGTGGAGGAGGTCCAGGACAGAAAGGTCAGTTTGGGAATGGCAGGGGGAATTAAAGTGTTTAGCAATCGGGACTTAGCGTAGGCCGAGGCAGACTGAGCGGAGTTGTTCAGCGAAACGATCACCGAGTCTGTGCTTGGTCTCGCCGATATATAGGAGTTCACACCTGGAACAGCCAATATAGTTGACGAGGTTGGAGGAGATGCAAGTGAACCTCTGCCTCACCCGAAAAGACTGTTGGAGTCCTTGGACAGAGTAGACGGAGGAGGTATAGAGACAGGTGTTGCATCTCCTGCAGTTGTAGGGGAAGGTACCTGGGGAGGGGGTGGTTTGGGTGGGAAAGGACGAGTTGACCAGGGACTTGTGGAGGGAACGGTGTCATCGGAAAGCAGAAAGCGGTTGTGATGGAAAGATGTGGCTAGTGGTGGGATCCCGTTGGAGGTGGTGAAAAAGTCGGAGGATTATGTGCTGTGTGCGACGGCTGATGGGGCGAAAGATTTGTTTATTGTGCTTACCACCAGGGAAATATCCGGGCGGAGAGGCTGGCTGGCTGGCTGCCGGGCGGTGGGTGGACAGTGGCTGCTGGGGGTGTGGGCACATTGAAACATAAAACGTAGAAAATAGGTGCAGGAGCAGGCCATTAGGCCCTCCGAGCCAGCACCACCATTCATTGTGATCATGGCTGATCATCCGCTATCAATAACCCAGGCCTGCCTTCTCCCCAAATCCCTTGACTCCGATAGCCCCTAGAGCTCTATCTAACTCCCTCTTAAATCCATCCAGTAATTTGGCCTCCACTGCCCTCTGGGGCAGAGAAGTCCATAAATTCACAACTCTTTAGGTGAAAAAGTTTTTTCTCACCTCAGTCTTGAATGACCTCCCCTTTATTCTAAGTGTGGCCAGTGGTTCTGGACTCGCCCAACTTTAACCATATAACCATATAACAATTAATACCATATAACATTAACCATATAACCATATAACAATATAAAATATAACCATATAACCATATAACAATTATAATAACTTTGCGAACATTTTTCCTGCATCTAGCTTGTGCAGTCCTTTTATAGTTGTATACCTTTCTATAAGATCCCCCTCAACCTTCTAAACTCTAGTGAATACAAGCCTAGTCTTTTCGAATTTTATTCATATGACAGTCGCGCCACCCCAGGGATCAATCTCGTGAACCTACGCTGCACTGCCTCAATCACAAGGATGACCTTCCTCAAATTAGGAGACCAAAACTGTGCACAATATTCCAGATGTGGTCTCACCAGAGCCCTATACAACTGCAGAAGAACCTCTTTACTCCTATACTGAAATCCTCTTGTTATGAACATTCCATTAGCTTTTGAGGGAGAGAGAGAGGGCGCGCAGAGTGGGGAGCGAGTGACTGATCCCAGAAGTGGGGGCGGGGAGCGGGCTGGCCGTCCCCGGGAGGACTGAACGCTGTCTGTTGAGCTCTGGAGACGGATTCCATGTTTATGATTCTCCGGGTACTCAGACCGCGAGCAACATTTGTTTCTCACTGATCTGTCGGATAATTAGCTTGGAAGTCGGAATGCAAACCTCTGAAAGGGTGATATTTCATACAGTTAAGTGGCAGGGTAATGTGCTGAGCTTCCCAGTTGAAGTGGGTGGCCGCTCAGTGGGACAGAGCTCGCACTTGGTGAGAGCAACATGAGTGGGGTTTCCCGACCCCCGCAGGTCTCTGCACTGCTGCGGAGCCTCGGGATATCGGTGTTGCCCTGACCCTTCCCGGAGAAAACATCGATCAGGCATTTCAGTGGAGACGTCAAGTCAATCGCTGCGAAACGTACCGTCAGATATTTGGAGATGTACGTTAAATAGTGGATGGTCGGCAGATGTTGTAATTCCACAACGGTACCATCCTGTATCTGCAGCGTGAAGATCCTCCACAGTCACAGTAAATATTCCTCGTGCCGGGCTATCTGTGATTGACATTCTTCCACTCCGTCCGTGTCGCCCACTTGTTGCCACTGCACACCGTTTCCTCCACCAATCACACCAGTATTTTGTGTGTGAGCGGTACTCTGCTGCATAGTGACAATCGATTGTGATCGCTCTTCCCACAACTCCTCTTATATACCTATCTCCCCACACTGCACCTGAAATTGAGGGGAGAAACTTTCAGATGGAGAGCAAATGAACTGTTTAATGGAAATAGATATATTTTGAAGATTACATGAAATAAAACTTAAATCGTTCCATGATGTGTCATATTGCTTCACGACCAATGTCTCCGGTCTGAAGTGCAGGCAGTGCTGTTATTGTACCAGTTGTGTCAGTGTTCTGACCCCGGGTCAGTACAATTAGGGTTCACTTCCCACTCCAGATCCCTGAGCAGAAACTGGACTGGGATCGCAGTGCGGCACTGAGGGAGCGCGGCAGTGTTGCAGGAGCTGCCTTTCAACAATCCCAGGCGGTGCCCGGCCTATCACCCGACAGATAGACCCCACTTTGCTATTTCATTGGAGGTGCCGCCGGCTGCGCTGCCAACATTCATCTCTCAACCGATGGTGGGCCGGACCCGTGTTTAGACATTCACTGCCTTTACAACGCCCTGACTGAGGACAGAGGACGGACGGGTTACAATAAAGCGGGTCCGTTACCGGAAAGCGATAGGAGCGTGAAAACTCACAACGCCAGATTTGGGGACAATTTTATTCCCAGCTGTTATCCGGAACCCGAATCGTCCTACCACGACAGAGAGCTGTGCTGAACTTCTTTGTACCTCTTTGATGACCCTCGGACTACCCTTGACCGGACTTTGCTGGCTTTACCTTACACTAAACGTTATTTCCTTTTCGTGTATCTATGCACTCGATTGTAATCATATATTGTCTTTCTGCTGGCTGGTTAGCAGGCAACAAAAAGCGTTTCACTGCACCTCGGTCCACGTGACAATAAACTAAACTGAATTGGGAGCCAAATGTCCCGCTGCTCATCGGGGACAGGTTCTGTTCTCAATTTAAACTATCATCAGGATGCAATTAGGCCATGTGACAACAGTGGTTAAACTACGAACATAGTCCATAGATTCAAATGTGATTTCAGATCCATTACCACAATGCACTGGTTTTATTTCCTCCATTACATGTCCACACACACTTAACCATCTCTGCTGTAGAAAGGGTGCACGGGACCCCAACTAACATCGATTATTGGAATATCAACATCTGGCTTTCACTCACCGAGCAGCGAGGAGATGAGAAGAATGGGAATCCACATTGTTTTATCCATAGTGACAAGGCCAGCACTTGTCTGCCAGTCGCTCAGCTCTGAGCTCTCAGATACAACCGCATCTCTCAATTTAACAATGAGGAAGAAGCGAACGGGACGTCAGATCCTGGGCCACAGCGAGTCAGCAGCTGTTCGCACGTTGTAGTGTGAAAGGCTCAGGGTAATATTTCGCAAATGGTTGGGTCAGATGATCACAGAGTCATACAGCACGGAAACGCCCCTTCTCCCCAACTCGTTAGACCATTATGCTCCTCTAAGTTAGTCAAATTTAACCACATCCCCCCAAACCCATATCTCCCCCAAACCTTCCCTATCCATGGGCCTGTCCAAGTGCCCGTTACGTGTCGTTATTGCAGCTGCTTCAACTACTTCGTCAAGTGTGATGTGTCCGTAAGGATGGAGCAGCGGTTATCTCTTGACGCAAAGCCTGTTAACACTGTGCAGTGGTGGATATATTGATAGACTAAAAATGTAGGAGCCTCTCTGCCGGCCAGCCAGCACCTCTGGAGAAAATGGATCAGTGACGTTTTGGGTCGGGACCCCTCATGTAAACAATGAGACGTTGGATAAAATATGACATTTAAAAGAGTAGAAACGTCTAAGATGTGTACACTTCCGGATCATTCCCTCTTGATGATTTTGTAAGTGGACCGGCAGGTCAAAGATATAATCATTGGAACTTTTGTTTAGGCATATTACTGTTGACAAGGGGCAAAACCGGAAGCTGGCGTTAGGAAGTAGGGGATTTTCACCTGAAATCAGCTAAGTTTAATTGGAGTTTGACAATCTCCTCTCTGCCTCAACTCTTTCATTCAAACTTTGAAACACTATTGTCATGATATTCACGTTTTGAAAATGACATTTAATGGTGGATTGGACTGTGAAGACGTTTCTCTAGAATTACCATAGGATGGAGATCAGCTGGGAAAGCGAGATGTGGAATGTAACTCAAACAAGCGTGAAGTAATACACTTGGTGAAGTTAAAGCAATGCAGAATATGCACAATGAATTGAATTGTTAACTTGTCTTTTTTGCAATCCAGAGCTAATAAATTATCAGGGTTGTCTTCATGTACATTCCATTGGCTGATTTTGTACATCTGTTTGCAACGATTTCATTCTGTCGGCAGCTAGTTGCTTTATATTATAACAAGTCAAGTCAAGTCAAGTTTGTTCGTCACATACACATACGAGATGTGCAGTGAAATGAAAAGTGGCAATGCTCGCCGAAGTGCAAAAGACAAACAAACAAACAAACAAACTACAAACAGAATCACATATTCTTTTACATATTAAATATTGTGGGAGGAAGGGAAAAGGGAAAAAAACAGCAATTGAAAAAAAAACAGTAGAATGGTACAGTAAAGTTAGTCCCTGGTGAGATAGGAGTTTATAGTCCTAATCGCCTCTGGGAAGAAACTCCTTCTCAACCTCTCTAGCTCTCACAGCATGGAACAGTCCGTTGCAGGGGTGGAAGCGGTCTCCCATGATCTTATTGGCTCTGGAGTTACACCTTCTGATGTGTAGTTCCTGCAGGGGGGCGAGTGTAGTTCCCATAGTGCGTTCCGCTGAACGCACTACTCTCTGCAGAGCCTTCTTGTCCTGGGCAGAGCTCATCCCAAACCAAATCGTGATATTTCCGGACAAGATGCTTTCCACAGCCGCTGATTAGAAGCATTGGAGGATCCTCAGAGACACTCAGAATTTACTTAATTGCCTGAGGTGGTAAAGGAACTGTCTTGCCTTACTCACGAGTGCTGCAGCGTGTGATGTCCATGTCATATCCTCAGAGATGTGGACTCCCAGGTATTTAAAACAGCTCACCCTATCCACAGTATCCCCATTTATCCTCAATGGTGTGTACGTCCTCGGATGACCCTCCTAAAGTCCACGATCAGCTCCTTAGTTTTTTTGGTGTTCAAGAGGAGGCTGTTGTCCTGACACCAGAGTGCCAGATCAGCCACCTCCTCCCGGTAGGCCTTCTCATCGTTGTCTGAGATCAGGCCCACCACCACAGTGTCATCAGCAAACTTGATTATCGGGATGGAGCTGGACCTAGCCACACAGACATGCGGGTACAGGGAGTACAGTAGGGGGCTGAGGACGTAACCCTGGGGCGGGGGGGGGGGGGGGGGGGGGGGATCCTGTGCTCAGGGTGAGGGACTTCGGTGTATTTCCCCCCATCTTGCCTACATGGGGCCTGGTGGAGAGAAAGTCCAGGACCCAGGCAGACAGGGGGGTGTTCAGCCCCAAATCCAGTAGCTTCTCGGCCAGTCTGGTGGGGACTATCGTGTTGCAATATTGTGGCAATCAGTGGCAATATTGTGCATCAGTGGCAATATTGTGCATCATGTGGTATGGGTGTAACACACTGACGTGTCCGCCTGATGTTAGCTGAGCGTTGGCGACCCCCAGTAAATTATGTTTTGTTCAGAGCTATTTCCTGTTCACCAAAAACACTGCAGAGAGGAACCGAAGATGCAGCAAAACAATTTAATTCTGTCTTCATTCGCCTTTGACCCATGTCTTCTGCTAACACTGCTCAGCAAATAGTGTTACAGCGAACTGCTCGCAAGATGCGGTTCAGATGTACAAATCCACACACCCTTGTATCAGCAGCGCGAGCAAAGTGTCAGCACTGCAGAACAATTCAGTGTAAAGAAAGAAATGACTGTTTGAACATATTAGATTAAAGTACATTCCAAGTCAGCACCCACCATTAAAACAACATTGGCATCGACCAGAAATGTCACCCATTCTTTCCATCCATTGAAATCTATCTATCTGTGGCATCTTAGACCGTCTATCTCTCACTATCTGTGAGGCACTTTGGGATGCCTTGCAGTGGGGAAAAGCTCCAATTTAAGATCATTCCTCCCATTGGACCATTAACAAACTCAATTTGAACGGGCCGGGCAGCATCAGTGTGGCCACAGAATTTGCAAGTATCTCTGGCTATTCAGCACCCCTCAGATGTTCATGACCTGGGGGTATGTGAGTTCAAAGCAGCCTCTGGTCGCCGCATCTGCTCCCAGGATGAGGTGTTCCACACCAGGTCATCACAAATGGCCTCATTCTTCAGAGAACGGGGATTCCCCTCCCCCACTATTGATGAGGCTCGCACCAGGGTCTCCTCCATACCCCGCAACACTGCCCTCTCTCCCCATTCCCCCACTCGCAAACAGGGCAGAGTCCCCCTGGTCCTCACCTTTCACTCCACCAGCCGGCAAATACAACATATAGTCCTCCGCCAGTTTCGCCAAAAAAAACCAGTCTGAAGAAGGGTCTCGGCCCGAAACGTCGCCTATCTCCTTCGCTCCTTAGATGCTGCTGCACCCGCTGAGTTTCTCCAGCTTTTTGTGTACCCTCGATTCTCCAGCATCTGCAGTTCCTTCTTTAAAAATCTGGTCTCATTTCCTCGTCTCCCCGCTTACTGTGTGGAGAATACCCAAAGTAATCCTTGAGTCTTTCCGAACTTTATGGTGGTTACTCCGTTATTGCAGGTCACCATTTTTTATTATCAAACAACATCCTTAACAGTTCTTTCATGAGCGGGGTGATAGTGACAATTCAGACTGAGGAAAGCAACACAATGTATTTTCAGTTTCACACCCCGTTCTTTGCAAGCTGCAACTCAACCATTGTGTCCTGCACAAGATTAGACTTTCCACTAGTTTAGTTTAGAGATACAGCGCGGAAACAGGCCCTTCGGCCCACCAAGTCCACACTGACCAGCGTTCGCCGCACATTAACACTACCCTAGCAAGCAAGCATATTTATTTATATAGCACATTTCAGCAACAAGGCAATTCAAAGTGCTTTACACAAAGCATTAAAAAGTAACCTAAACAATTAAAATGTAATTAAAGAGCATAGAAAATAAAAACAAGCTAAAATAAAATAAGGCGTATAAAATACAAGAATAAAAATTACAGCGCAGTATTAAAAATAAATTATTATTTTATTGAATTAAAAGTAATTAAATGCAACGTCAAATAGAAAAGTCTTCAGCCCTGATTAAAAAAGCTGAGAGTTGGAGCAGACCAGCATTTTTCAGGAAGTTTGTTCCACTAAACGCTGCTTCACACTTCTGGCACAGTTTGTTCACACTAAACGCTGCTTCTCCATGTTTAGCTCTGACTCTGGGGACAGAAAGCAGACCTGTCCCTGACGACCTCAGAGGTCTGGATGGTTCATAATGTAGCAGAAGATCAGACATGTCTTTTGGCCCTAGACCATTCAGTGCTTTATAAACCAAGTAATATTTTGAAATTAATTCTATGACAGAATGGAAGCCAGTGTAAAGACCTCAAAACTGGAGTGATGTAATCCACTTTCTTGGTCTTAGAGAGGACACGAGCAGCAGCGTTCTGAATCAGCTGCAGCTGTCCAGGCGATTCTTTAGGGAGACCTGTGAGGACAGCATTACAGTAGTCAAGTCTACTGAAGATAAATGCATGGGTACGTTTTTCCAAATTCTGCTGAACCATAAGTCCTTTAACCTTTGATATATTCTTAAGGTGATAGTAGGCCGACATATTAATTGCCTTAAAGTGGCTGTTGAAATTCAAATCTGAGTCCATGATTACACCAAGAGTTCTGGCTTTCTCCGTGGTTTTTAACATTGCCGATTGAAGTTGAGCACTGACTTTCAATCGTTCCTCTTTGGCTCCAAAAACAACTACCTCAGTTTTGTCTTTGTTTAATTGAAAAAAGGTTTTGGCACATCCAGTCGTTGATTTGTTCGATGCACCTACTCGGTATTCGGATTGCTCCATGGTCCCCTGGTGACATGGTTCTGTACTCCGCATGTCATATTTGTCCGCTCTGAGTGTAATTACCTATAGACACAAAGTAGTCCCTGATCTTTAAGTAGGATTCAAACCTGTTTAGTACTGTGCCAGAAAGTCCAACCCAGTTTTCCAATCGGTCCAGTAATATGGTGTGGTCGACCGTGGCAAATGCAGCACTGATATCCAGTAATACTAATACTGAAACGTTGCCACCCTACACACACTGGGGACAACTTATATTTATAGCAAGCCAATTAACCTACGTACCTGTACGTCTTTGGAGTGTGGGAGGAAACCGAAGATCTCGAAGAAAATCCACGCGGTCATGGGGAGAACATACAAACTCCGTACAGACAACTCCAGTAGTCTAGATCGAACCCGGGTCTCCGGGGCTTCAAGCGCTGTAAGGCAGCAACTCTACCGTTGCTCCACCATGGCCATTATTTATAGTCATTTAACGCCTTTGGACGGTGGACAAAATGAATAACTTGTTGCAGCATTAAAATGTTTATCAATATTACGGTACTCAAAAGACGCGAAAGTGGGATGCTATAGAACCAGTGTGAAAGGGTTAATTGCTGATTGAAATGGACTCGGTGGGCCAAATGGTCTGTATCCATGCTGTATCTTTCAATCACTTAATCAAAAAAAATAGTTTTACAAAATGCTGGAGTAACTCAGCGGGACAGGCATCATCCCTGGATGAAAGAAATAGGTGACGTTTCTGGTCAAGACCGTTCTTCAGACTGAAATCAGGGGAGAGGGGATACTTGGAATCGGATCCGTGGTTTGTAAATGGGACAAAGGGGATGGCGATGAAGGAAAATGCAGAATAGATCATTGTTAGTTGGGAGAAGGTAACAACGAAGCAATTAAAGATAAAATGTAGTCGGAGACTGTGAGACTGCTCGGGGAACTGGGAAGGAAGGGGGGGGGGGGGGTGTGGAATGAGATGGAATGCAAGGATTACTTGGAGTGAGAAGTCCATTTTCACACCGCGGGGGTGTGAGAGCTGCCCAAGCAAAATATGACGTGCTCTTCCTCCAATCTGCGCGGGAACTCAATCTGACAATGGAGGATGCCCAGGGCAGAAATGTCAGTGGGACTGGGAGGGGCAGTTAAAGTGTTTAGCGACTGAGATATCAGTTGGGGGTGGACTGAGTGGAGGTGTTCAGCGAAACGATCGCCGAGAAGCGAGAACAAGCGCAGGCTCGGCGATCGTTTCGCTGAACGCCGCTGCTCAGTCTGCATACCCCTACCTGATCTATCCACAGATGCCGCCTGTCACCTGTTACCCCAGCAATGTATGTCTATCTTCAGTTTAAACCAGCATCTGCAGTTCCTTCCTACCTAAATATTAGTTGCATATCGGAAATGGAATCTGCAGATGATGGATGTGCAAAGCGCGTCAGCCAGCATCTGTTGACAGAAAAATAGGGCTAATAGTCAGAACAATGTTGATGCATAATTTTGTTCTGATGGGATAGCATGGCCTGAAAGATTAATTGATTGCCTTTACTAAACGCCACTAACGTTCGGCAACAGGAGGATTATCCAGCAGTCTGATTGCAGTCTGTTGTGCATCACTAAAGTTGCAGTCTATACAAAACAAATTAGACAAACCATTTATTGACAACAATCATTTATTAAGAAGCATTATGTTGCATTATTATTCATAACCAGTGAAAAACCTTTTTTTTCCAGAAAGATTGAAAGCATGTTAATATAGTTTACCAGAGTATTAGACTCTGGAGCAGCAAAACCCACGCAGAGGTTAAAACAATAGTTCGAAGCTGACAAAAGAATCCTTGGAAGAGGTGACAAAAATTAAGGTGGTGCAAGCTGGGTGTCTTCATTGTAATCCGTGGGTCGAGTGGCAAAGTTCTGATTCATCGCGTCTCTGCAAAAGATAATGTGAAGTCATCAGTCTCATTTGACCCGACCGCTCCCAACACAATGCTACCTGGAAGATGGACCCCAACGAATCCACACCGGGCACTGAAATCCACTCTGCACACGTGCAAACTGACAAAACCTCGTGATATCATCTGCATTGAGATTTGGTTTAACTTCAGGATATGAAAACATGCATGGTTTTTGTTTCTATCAATGGACAGGGTATTTGAAAGCATTAATGGAAACCGTTTGGATACATTCGGCGATGAAAAGTGATTGCTTTGGTCAGGGGGTGTTGAATCCATGGATTTCATTCCCACAGGAGGCTGTGGGGGCCAAGCGAATTCACACTGGAGATGCTGCCTGTCTCACTGAGCTACTCCAGCATTTTTGTATGTATCCAAATCAATTGATATTTTTAAGGGGGAGATTTTGATATTCTTGATAAATAAGGATGTCAATGGTTATGGGGAGAAGGCAGGAGAATGGGATCGAGAGGGAAGAATAGATCAGCCATGATTGGGGGCGGATTAGATATGATGGGCTGAATGGCCTAATTCTGCTCCTATCATTTATGACCACGATGACAATAAAACCTACCTTAGAGCCTCTTGTGAACACCGCGGTTGAGATACTCCAGATCACAAGCAGGAGAAAGAGCAGCCAGCGCCCCACTCTCCATGAGATGTAACTGGGCAGAGGGCAAGAGATACAGAATCAATGGGAGGAAATTAGACGGTTTATCTTTGAAGCATTTACCTGTATAGTTGCTTCATAATCTTGGTGGTGGAGCGGGGAGAAGCAGCAGAGTAAATGGAGATCATCTTGGAGAAAGAAACGGGTGTTGGACGTGAGGGGGTTCGGGGGGGAGGGGTGGGGGGGGACACAACTTATGATCACCAATTATTGACCTCATTGCTGGGGCATGGCTACAAGACTGAGTATGAGCGACTACGCAGTTAAATGGATTCGGAGAAGACCGAGAAATAACATGAGATGGAGCAGTGAATCAAGTGAATACAGAGTAGATAGACACAAAATGTTGGAGAAACAGCGGGAGAGGCAGTATCTCTGGAGAGAATGGAGGAAGATTGCAACCTTCACGTGGTCCGCCTTTTTTCAACTAGTGGAATCAACTCGACGTGCACAAATGGAAGATCAATTAGAACAAGTTGTCCAACAACTTTAGGCTGTGCACGCCACACAAAAGAAGAAGAAGACTGGGAATCACGGGAGAGGGAAAATGGGGATGTGGAAGGATATAAAGAACAGTGTAATACCCTAGAAGAATGAAAATCCAGCTGCAAGGAAGAATATAATAAAATCCATATGGATAGACAGGAATAATAAAAATGGATCAATTCTAATGATAGAAGGGAGGTGGGGAATAAATATGGAAACGGATGAGGCCAATTAATAAAATAAATTAAAAATGATAATGCATAATCTCACACTGGATACTTCTTGGATTAATGCGGTAGGTGTGTGCATGGAGGAAATGTGTTCGAAAAATCGGTTAAAGGTTCGCTCATAACGGCGTGGCTTTTATGAACATTCTTATTTCCTAACGCAAGCGTAACGCAAGAGTGTGATAGGAAGTCAGATCTATTTCAATTGTAATAAGATAAATAACAAAGTGTTCTCACTTTCATGACTATATTATGATTGAATATTTAATGGTTTCAAGTTTCAACGAGTAAAATAGCTTCAGTTAACTCATTTTGCTGTATTCGGCCTGATTCAAGACTAGTTTGTCACATTCTGCGCCAGCGATTTTATGATGTTTGACCCCATCAGTTGCAAGGTGTTGCCACACGTGATATCAAGGGGGGGTGTCTTCGCCCATAATTCACAATGCATTTTCCTATCAGCACCACACCAGAGCAAGTCACAGCAAAGCTAAACTGCAAGACTTGGGTTTGGCAACTATGTTCATCTCACAGCATGGGATGAGATTAGTGATGGAGGTCATGGTGAATACCATAGGGAGCACTCTCTAAAAAGCAGCAAATGGGGGAACATGTTCTTATCATCCAAGCATGTGCACACCACAATGAGATGTAAACCCAGTGTGATTCCCCTTCTGATGAGTTAACTAATAACTGGTTTGCACGTAATATTTATTTTATTAAAGAATATTTAAAAGATAAATTTATATTTGGTGTCAGGTTTGAAACATGTACAACAATTGATATGCTTCCTGCTATTTGGGTTAATTGGATCAAGGACCCGTAGAGAAATACAGTAGAGAAATAGGGCACACAAAAGGCTGGAGAAACTCAGCGGGTGCAGCAGCATCTAAGGAGCGAAGGAGATAGGCGACGTTTCGGGTCGAGACCCTTCTTCAGACTGGTCAGGGATCAGGGAAACGAGAGATATAGACGGTGATGGGGAGAGATAAAGAACAATGAATGAAAGATATGCAAAAAAGTATCGATGATAAAGGGAACAAGCCATTGTAAGCTGTTTGTGGTGTGAAAATGAGAAGCTAGTGCGACTAGGGTGGGGGAGGGAGATAGAGAGAGAGGGAATGCCAGGGCCCGAGGGCTGAGGGAGAGGTGGGAAGGGGAGGAGACAGCAAGGGTTAACAGAATTGAGAAAATTCAATGTTCAAGCCCAGAGGATGCAGACTCCCCAAGCGGAATATGAGGTGCTGTTCTTCCAACTTGCGGAGTTGCTCACTCTGGCCGTGGAGGAGGCCCAGGACCGAGAGGTCGGATATGGAATGGGAGGGGGAGTTGAAGTGCTGAGCCACCGGGAGATCGGCTTGGTTATTGCGGACCGAGCGGAGGTGTTCGGCGAAACTATCGCCAAGCCTCCGCTTGGTCTGACCAAAATAGATCATCTGGCATCTGGAGCAGCGGATGCAGTAGATGAGGTTGGAGGAGGTGCAGGTGAACCTCTGTCGGACTTGGAAGGACTGCTTGGGTCCCTGAAAGGAGTGGAGGGGGGAGGTGAAGGGACAAGTGTAGCATTTCTTGCGGTTGCAAGGGAAAGTGCCCGGGGAAGGGGTAGAGCGGGAGGGAATGGAAGAATTGACAAGGGAGTTGCGGAGGGAGCGGTCTTTGCGGAAGGCAGACAGGGGGGGAGATGGGAAGATGTGGCGAGTGGAGGGGTCACGTTGGAGGTGGCGAAACTGGCGGAGGACTATGTGTTGTATTTGCCGGCTGGTGGGGTGAAAGGTGAGGGACCAGGGGGACTTTTCCCTGTTTGCGAGTGGGGGAATGGGGAGAGAGGGCAGTGTTGCGGGGTATGGAGGAGACCCTAGTACGAGCCTCATCAATAGTGGGGGTGGGGAATCCCCGTTCTCTGAAGAATGAGGCCATTTGTGATGACCTGGTGTGGAACACCTCATCCTGGGAGTAGATGCGGCGTAGACGGAGGAATTGGGAATAGGGGATGGAGTCCTTACAGGAAGCAGGGTGGGAGGAAGAGTAGTCCAGGTAGCTGTGGGAGTCAGTTGGTTTGTAGTGGAGTAGGTCAGGAGTGTATCACCTGCAATAGAGATGGTGAGGTCAAGGAATGATAGGGAAATGTTGGAAATGGTCCAAGTGTATTTGAGTGCTGGATGGAAGTTGGTGGTGAAATGGATGAAGTCAGTCAGTTGTGTGTGGGTGCAGGAGGTGACACCAAAGCAGTCGTCGATGTAACGGAGGTAGAGGTCGGGGATGGGGCCCTGGTATGCCGAGAACAAGGATTGTTCGACGTACCCAACAAAGAGGCAAGCGTAGCTGGGGCCCATGCGTGTGCCCATAGCTACGCCTTGTGTTTGGAAATAGGGCATTTGGCCATTTCAGACAACTGCATTCACATGATGGTACACAAAAAGCTGGAGAAACTCAGCGGGTGCAGCAGCATCTAAGGAGCGAAGGAGATAGGCGACGTTTCGGGTCGAGACCCTTCTTCAGACTGGGAAGTCTGCATTCACATGATTCCTGTGTCAATCCTATCTTTATTTTCCCTACTTTCTCATCAACTACCACTACCGTCCAACACCCACCCTCCCCCGCCCCACCCATTCTTCACAGATTCAGCCGCTCTCCTGTACACACGGGCAGCTTACAACTGGCATGTGTTTGGGAGCTGGAAGGAAACTGGAGAATTTAAATGAAACCAACACAATTAAAGGCTAATCATACAGACCACACATAGACAGCAGTACATGTCGTGGCGTTGTGAGGCTGTGGCTCGACAGGCTGTGCCACTGTGCCTCAGATCAATACTCTCACGCATTTAATGCTAGTGAAAGGAAGGCACAACTTTCTCCCAATTAAAGCATTCCCAATCAAAACTCCAGCAATGAGTACATTATAACTTTAATTGGAAACAGAGTGGTTTACCTTGCAGAGTAATTGGATGTTATCGAATTTTCACAAGAATATTCATGACCTGTTGGAACAAGGAAATGGAAGTCAAGTTTCACTGCTTTTCACTTGCAGTTGAACAAGTAGGTATGATTTTCCGATGTAAGGAGTTGATAGGCTTAACAGACAGGGTAATGCTTCTTCCGTGTGATTTGCAGCAAATGGGAGATGTTATCAAAACAAGCAGGCGTGCTGGTAAAAACTCTGGCGCCAGGTGTAGACGGCACGGTGGCGCAGCGGTAGAGTTGCTGCCTCACAGCGCCAGAGGCAAGGGTTCGATCCTGACTACGGATGCTGTCTGTACGGAATTTATACCTCCTGCTTGTGACCGCGTGGGTTTTCTCCAAGCACTCCAGTTTCCCCGCATTCTGAAGTCGTGCAAGTTGGTTGGTTAATTGGCTTCTGTAAATTGTCCCCATTGAACTAGTGTACTGGTGATTACTGGATGTTGTGTACTCAGTGGGCCGAAGAGCCTGCTTCCACGATGCATCCATAAACTAATCAAAAGGGTGAAATTTCACTTGAGAGGAGTATTGCTTGGGACGGAACATTACACTGATGGGGAGGGGCTGGATAGGGGTTTTATAAAATTCCATGCAGGACAAGTGAGGAAGGGGGAACCTATTACAGGTGTGCAAAACTGTGAGCAGCATAGATAGGGTATTTTTAGAACATATTTCATGACATGTTGTATTGATAGTACTGAATGGTCAATATTAACACAGTGGACCAAATCTAATACCATCGTCAAGGAGATAACTGTGGCCACATTTACAATAATATCTGATCCCTTCCCATATTTGAGTGATGGTCTTGTGGAGATGATGGGAAGTGAAAGTGCTTGGACTGATGTCACTGCAAACCTAGTTTAAAGCTGTGTAAACATAAGAGGAAGTTCTAGCTGGGAAGTTGGCCTACACCAGCACTGGGAAATCTATTTCTGGAGCCCAGCAACCACATATTGACCAATGGGCAATAATTCCATCATTTTAATCTTGATGTTAATTAAATAACGTGCATGGGTTTCAGGGTGTTGGGGTTATGGGGAGAAGGCAGCAGAATGGGGTGAAGAGGGGAAGATAGATCAGCCATGATTGAATGGTTTATTTCTACTTCTATCACTTGTGATCCTATGAACCACCCCACCCCCACTTCCCCTTCTTCTCCACATTGCCTCCACTACTTACCAGTGCCGTTGATTTTCACTAGGAAACTGCAGGACACGTCACTGCTGGAGATGGACACATTGACCATTTCACTGGATTTTGATCCACGTTGATTTGCGGCTGTGCAATAATATTGATGGTGCTGGTGTTTGAATGATTGACAACGCAGCTCCAGGGCATTGATGTCTGAGATCTTTGAATCTACAGATGGGGTATTTTCATACCAGGTGTAGCTAATGGGCAGTGATCCACTGACCGACTCACAGGACACTGTCACTGAGCCCCCGAGACAGGAGACATTGACTGGTGACACAAATTCAAGCACAGGAACAGACACAAGTTCTGTGGGAAAGGAGCAAACACTGGATGAACATCTGAAAAATTAAACTCGCCAATATCCACCATCTCTGTATCTTAGCCAGAGCCGCCAGGTTGGAATCTGAACCATCCATCTAATAGTTATACAGATTAGAAACAGGCCCTTCAGTCGAACCTGCCTGTGCTGACCAACACGACCAAACTACACTAGTTCCACCTGCCCTTTCTTGGCACTTAAACCACTAAACATATCTTATTCATGTACCTGTCCAAATATTTCTTAAATGTTGCGATAGCACCTGCCATAACAGGCCCGTATGGAGCTTTTCAAAAAGGGGGCTGGCATGTGAGGATTCCAAAAAATGTATGTGAAATAATGTGCACGCAGTGCACATCACAAGCGGGAAGCCTCGCGTCCGGGTTCCAGGGCCCGCTTAAGGGCCCTGAAAGCTCTGGGGTTTTAGATGCTCTCTGGTGCATTCTGAGCCTTATTTTGGAGCTTTGTTGCACCAAATGTATGACCAATATTTCGGAAATAATTTTGGTTGAGTCAAGAGTAATGAGTGGGTGGAATGGGATGATTGTGGTCATTGTTGTACACATTTTTTTTAAATTAAGAATTGTTGTCATTGTTTTAATAATCAAGTTGTACTGTTGTAAAATGTTATGTAAAATGTTATAAAGAGCATGCAAAAACAGCAAAAAGAAAACTAAGTTTTTGCAGTAAAGAAAAACTTAAAAAAAAAAAAGTTTTGTGAGTTGATTTGATTGCCTGTTACTGTTAGACTGTGTTAGTGTGTGCAGTGCACCTTTAATGGTCCTCCTGACCTAACAACTTCACATCACATCAACCTCAACATGAAATTGTTCGTTTTCCGACAATGTAACTGTGCAAATCTACTCACCACTTTGTCCAAGTCATGTGCAAAGTCATAGTGAATGTGGATTAAGGCAATTGCAGACAGCCTGTTATTGCTCATGGAAGTCCTCGTCTTTCCTTCTTTGCGGATGTGAAACCCGTTGGCTGGATCAAAGTAAGATGCCAAGTGAGATCGCGCCCACTGCAGCCACATGAGCAGCACTCCAGGGAGAAACAGCAGCCTCGCCAGCAACACACCAGGGTGCACAAGGAACTACACCAGCAGCACCCCAGGAAGCACCAGTCGCCACAACAGCGCATCCCAGGGTGCACAAGTAACCACGCCAGCAGCATCCCAGGGTGCACAAGTAACCACGCCAGCAGCGCGCAGAGAGGCAGCAGCAGGTCGCCCCAAGGAGCCGCACAAGCGGCAGGTTGGTGAAGGCGGATTATGGCGCACTCTGACCTCAGCTGCCGGTTCTCCCGAGCCTGCTCGGGCTTGGACAGTTTCTTCAAAGACTGCGGACTCGAGCCTGAGGTGATCGAGAACATGGCCAGGGAGAAGTTTGCCGCCGACGCCGCCTTAGAAAGCCTTGCCCTCATGTTTCGCAGCGTGAAAGGCCTGTCTCACTTGGGTGACATTTTCAGCGACAGCCTGGAAAAAGGTTGTCGAGTCATGGTCGGGTTGTGACGCGGCCTGATGTGTGGTGACACATATAGTGATGCGCGGTGACTCCCTTTCACCTCTGGATTTTGGAACGCTCAAAATCCAGGGGCGACATCTGGGTGTCTCCTCACGTCGTGTGCCCTGTCATACGCTGACGTATGCTGCCCTGACAAACGGTTAGGGTTGGGGTTACGGACCACAGATGGGCTGTAAAATATTCTTCCTTCAATGCATGGATTTTAAACGTTAATATATTAAAATTAATACAATAAAATCAATTGTGCAATTGAAAAGATGTCTGTCCAGTTTTATTTACAGATGTATTGGTCAGCTTCCAGATCCAATCACCCTCTCTAACTTTTCACAGGGATTGATTCAGCTAAGTCTCAGCTGCCCTTTATCTCAGGCCGAACCGTCCGGTTGATATCTCACGGGCTCATCTATATCTCTATGAGTGTGCGAAGCCCAGAAACCAAAGAAGGTTAGAGTTATAGAGATCCGAAAAAGGCCCATCACAACAGCTCATTCATGCCGACCAACATGTCTTTCTAGGCCATTTACATATGTCCACGTTTCTCTTTTATCACTCGCAATGATCCCAATCTACGCAACTGTCCAAAATGTATTTTAAATGCTGTTATTCTAACTGCCTCAACAACTTCCTCTGGCAGCAGGTTCCATATACATATCACCCAATGTGTGGAAAATGTCCCTCAGAACAGAAGTTGGGATGTTATGTTTCAGTTGTATATATGTTATTGAGGTCGAACTTGGGCGAATTGTGTTCAGCTTTGGGCGCTCATCTGTACAAAACATGCCATTGCAGTAAATGACACCTTACTATTCCTCCCTCTTTAAATAGTTCCCATTGCGTCTGTCCTCCACTTTCTCATCCCACACATCGTGGGAAAGTGAGCATGCTTCTTGTGATTGATACATTTCTATGTTACTCGCTCAATCATTTCCACACCAAGGAATGAAGTCTGAGTTTGTCCAATCGCTCCCTGCGTCAATCACATCCTGTCTTGGAGCTGAGGGACTAAAGCTGAACACAATTCCTAGAATGTGGACTCAACATCCGCACGTCTGCAGCATATTATGTCAAATTATGTTCTGAATGTTCTCACTGATGAAGACCAGCGTGCTAAAACCGCAATTCAATGCCTTGGAATTTAAAGGCGAAAATTAATTAGGATCCTTTTAAGATAGACACAAAATTCTCTCAGCGGAGCAGGCAGCATCTCTCGAGAGAAGGAATGGGTGACATTTCGAGTCGTGACACTTCTTCAGCCTGAGAGTCATGAGAAAGGGAGACAGAAGAGAAATGGAAGGGTAAGGTGTGAAAACTATTGATCAAAAGTGAAAATGTAAAAATAAAATGTAGAATGGATCATTGTCAGCTTAAGGGAATGTGACAACGAACCCGCACTGGGTGAGAGCAACATAAGTAGGGTTTCCTGACCCCCGCCCGCTCCCCGCAGGTCACTGCACTGCTGCGGAGCCTCGGGATATCGGTGCTGCCCTGACCCTTCCCGGATCAGGCATTTCAGTGGAAAAATCAAGTCAATCGCTGCGAAACATACCGTCAGATACATGGAGATATACGGAAAACATTGGATCCAAGCTATCTGTATTAATTCCACAGCTGTACCATCCCGTGTCTCCAGAGTGAAGATCCTCCACAGTCACTGTAAATATTCCTCGTGCCGGGTTATCTGTGATTGACACTCTTCCACTCCGTCCGTGTCGCCCATTTGTTTCCACTAAAACTCTACACTGTTCAGTCCACCCGTGACACCAGTATTTTGGGCGTGTGCGGTACTCTGCTTCATAGTGACAATCGACTGTGACCGCTCTTCCCACAACTCCTCCTACATATTTCTTTCCCCACAACGCACCTGAAACGGAGAGGAAACATCTTCTGAAAATGAACAGGAAGAATCGGGTGAACATTCGGAATGATCAGGGGTGCGCTGGACAACATTCATCCCCACACCAACACTGGACCAGATCATCCATCACTGCATGGACTTGCCCTCGTTTCAATTGGAGGCGTCTCTGCCATCTCCAACCCAGTGGTATGGAACAACATCTCATATTTCCCGTCAGCAGATTACACTCCAATGGTATGAATATTGATATCTCTAACTTCAAGTAAACCTAGCACCACCTCTCTCTCCATCCCTTCCCCACCCAAGTTGAACCAGCTTCTTGTTGAATCTCATTGTCTGTAACTAGTTCTCACTTACTTCACAGCTAGCAATGGCTTGTTTATTTTATCGTTTTTACTTTTTGCATATCTTTCATTCATTTGTTCTATATCTCTCTACACAACCGTCTATAACTCTCATTTCCCTTTCCCCTGACTCTCAGTCTGTAAACATAGAAACATAGACACATAGAAATTAGGTGCAGGAGTAGGCCATTCAGCCCTTCGAGCCTGCACCGCCATTCAATATGATCATGGCTGATCATCCAACTCAGTATCCCGTACCTGCCTTCTCTCCATACCCTCTGATCCCCTTAGCCACAAGGGCCACATCCAACTCACTCTTAAATATAGCAAGGGTATGTAGAAGGGTCTAGATCTCGAAACGGCACCTATTCCTTAGCTCCAGAGATGCTGGCTGATCAGCTGAGTTATTCCAGTATTTTGTGTCTATCTTCCAAACCGACATTGTCTCTTCTGTCCCCTCAGCATTGCCGGCGTTTCTGTCGCTCGTCACGCTGCTGGGAGCGTCAATTCCCGGTCTTAGTGTCGGCTGGTGGCTTCCCAGAAGATCTAGCAATTGTGAATGGAAGGAGGCCGCAGAGTACAATATTCGTACAAATTACCTCACTTCAGCTACCAACTAAATGGGTCGCTTTAATGACCGAGTGAAAAAATACGTCCAGGAAAATATATGGGAATCTGGATCTCACTCACAGTCAGTATCACAACTGCTTCAGGATTAAGGTTGGGCCTTGCTGAATTAGACAAAAGCACAACAGAGGCAAAACAAAATGAGAAGTAAATGGTTACTTATTGCGAGAACGCTGTTGACCAGCACTCTACCCACGAGGATTAGAGAACTAAAAATACACGGCAAAATTAAAAAAAAACAAACGAACGTGGTGTCAATTTGAGAATATCTAAGCGTAATTTACGTTCTGCTTTCAGTGAGAACTGAAGTGCAGTAACTAGATCTATGTCCAATTATAGGGGTGCGTTTGCGCTTTGATGTAACTTCTGCTTACGCGGGAGTGTGGCGACTTTTCGGGAGATGGTCCAAGGAGAGACGACTAATTTAGGCAACTAAAGAACGGCGCTCCCTCTACCCACTCCCCCCCCCCCCCCTCAAACCTCCCCCCCCCCCCCCCCCCCCCCTCCATCTTCACAGTGCCCCCCCCCCCCCCCCCCGCAACCCGCACTCCAAACTGGATAGTTAGAAACATAGGCGCAGGAGTAGGCCATTCGGCCCTTCGAGCCAGCACCGCCATTCAATATGATCATAGCTGATCATCTAAAATCTGCCCTTCGAGTTAAATCTAACTCTCTTGAAAACAACCACTGCCTTGTGTGACAGAAAATTCCACAGATTCACAACTCTCGGGGTCAAAACGTTTTTCCTGATCTCAGTCCTAAATGTCCTAACGATGCATATCGGTTCCTCCCAGTAAGTTGAAGATACATTAGCAATACTTTCTTAGTTTAATTTAGTTTAGAGATACAGCGCCGAAACAGGAACTTCGGCCGACGGAGTACGCGCACGACCAGCGATTCCCGCACATTAACACTGTCCTACACACCCTCCGGACAATTAGAATCGAACCCGGGTCTTTGGTGTTTGTAAGGCAGCAACTCTACCGCTGCACCACAGTGCCCTGCCGTACAACGGTGTTGATACGAGAATACATGTTCAGTTACATTTCCTGGGTCTGTTCCACATTTACACTCCATATATGTCAGCCATCTCTGCTGTGAAAACTAACACTGGTTATCAGAATGTTCAGCTCTATCTCTGTCACTCACCGGGTAGGGAACAAACGATAAGAATTGGAATCCACATTGTTTTCTTCACGGAGACCAGTCCAACGCTTGTCCGTCGCTCAGTGCGTGTAATATGAATGGGGGAGAAGGAAGCAGGAATCTGGGTTGTGAAACCGCTGGACACCAAGTGTAAATATCACACGTATGTACTTGACGTCTTCTCAGCTCACTTTTACAAATTCATCTCTTTGTATTTCCATTTCATGTCGGAAATAGTTCAGTTTAGTTTAGTTTAGATATGCAGCGCGGAAACATGGACTTCGGCCCACCGAGTCCACGCAGACCAAGAGAAGGCATTTGTGTTTCGAGGTTTCCACGTTGATACAGTCAGCTGCCAGTAACGTGCAAACCAATACAACTCTTCTCCCATTGAAATGTTTCCACAGAGTGTGTTGGGTGCTTTGAATGTACTGCCAGAAGTGGTGGTGGAGACAGACACAAGAATGGCTTCTAAGAGCCACATGGACCTGCAGGGAATTAAAGGATACAGATCATGTGCAGACAGAGGAGATTAATTTAACCCGGCAATTTTCTCCGGGAGCTCCGGTTTACACTCCAAAGGCGTACAGGTTTGTAGGTTAGGCTTCGGTAAAAATGGTAAATTTTCCCTCGTGTGTAGGATAGTGCTAGTATACGGGGTGCTTGCTAGTCGGCGTGGTGTCGTTGGGACGAAGGGCCTGTTTCCGCGCTGTTTCTCTAAAGTCTAAAAGCGTAAAGCCAGCTGGTGGCCGCTCTTCCCGCCCCTGTGGACTTTCCCGTCATACTGTAGCTATTTATGGGCTTCCCCCACGCACTTCCTGTTCATTTCCGACTTAGAAACAGTTTGGGTTAGTGCCATGGAGTCATACAGCACAGTAACATGGCCTTTGACCCAACTTGTCCACGCTGACCAAGATGCCAAGGTGCCAAGATGCCCCATCTAACCTAGTCCCATTTGCCCACATTTGGCTCATATCCCTCTAAATCTTGTTCAGATTGCTAGCCCTAGTTTATCCTGGTCTTTTCTTGGTTGCAGGTCCCCTCACCCTCCACGATCAGCCTGGGGAAGGATCATTTGGACATGTACATGACTAAGGTAGGTTTCGCGGGATATGGGCCAAACACAGGCAGGTTGGATTAGCCTAGATGAGACATGTTGGTTGTCGTGGGCAAGTTGGGCCGAACGGCCTGTTTACATGATGTATGATTCTGGGACTCTGTACCAACATGAAATGGCACATATCCATTTTCTTTAGAGATACTGCATGTCCCACTGAGTTACTCCAGCATTTTGTGTTTATCTTTGTTATACACCAGCATCCTTTTTATTACATTCCCTCTAAACCTTTTCTTTGCTTTCTTACAATGGGTCTCAGTAATAGAACTCTGTTGTAACTTGGGGACTTGCACGATAACTTTGATAGGACAAGACCACATTTGATGCTGTAGCCATTGACCCTAGGATATATGAGCAGAAATAGGTCATTTGGCCCATCAAGTCTACTTCGCCATTGATTCATGGCTGATCTATTTTACTCTCTCAACCCCATTCACAATTTCACAAGTTGGTCTGATCTTCTTCGAGAGTGTAGCTCGGTCCAACTGATACCACCACCTGGAAGGACCAGGTAGAATCTGGCTGGTTCGACACTATTGTGAATCACCCATGGTCCCCATTGCTCAGTTACTGTTTAAAAGTGCCTACGGTATCAGAGTAGTTACATTGCTGAATTGGTAACACGTTGACCTGGAACAATGATTTGTGCATGGAAGATCAAATTTAGCAAAGCAACTGGACCATTGTTAATTAAATTCCAGGAATACAAAAGTAACATCAGCAGTGGCAGCTGTGAAACCTAGTTAGAGATGCAGTGTGGCAATGGGCCTTCTGACCCACTGAGTCATACTGACCAGCAATCAGCCATATACTAGTTCCATCCACGTTAAGGGCAATTTTCGGAAGCTACTTAACATAAAAACCTGTGTAGAAAGGAATAGTAAGATTAAATGCAAACTTACCTGTTCGACATTTGATCTTTACTTTATGAGGAGTTATGATGAGGGATTACGTGAAGAAGCCCCGCCAGGCGCATGCACGTCACACTTCAAAGCAGCGGTGTGAAAAACACAGAAACCGATAGCCGAAGTAAGATAGTAAGGCTCACAAAGACTAGAACTACCAGATGATCCTTTAGATTATGAGGGTCGGGAGCAGAGGGCATGTAATCCCTCATCGTAACTCCTCATAAATAAAGATCAAACTTCGAACAGGCAAATTCTCGTTTAATCTTACTATTTTACTTCGGAGTCACGTGAGTGACTATGTGAAGATTTTAAAGCTATGTGATTTTCATGCCATAGATTCACTCCATAAGACACATTGCTTCGGTTGACCCAGTAATGAATAAATAATATATTGAACATTGCTTGAAATTATGCAATAAGTATTTTAATAATATTAATAATAATAAGAAAGGAAAGTAATAACCCCTCTATCCCTGGGGGAAATTACAACAAAGGATATGAAACCAATGATATAAAACAAAGCAAACAATTTAAACTGAACCCAACACAGCGTGTCCAAATCCTGGCACTGTGACAACAGATTTATCGTAAAACTTTGAAAAAGTTTCTTCTTTAGATCATCCTGCGGCCTCTAAAATTTGATCGAGCGGCACATCCTGCGCCTTCGCCGTGGATGTTGATGCCGCCCTGGTGGAGTGAGATTTAAACACATGAGTGTCCACTCCAGCTAAATCCAGAACCTGGTTTAACCATCTAAAATTAGTTTCTACTGTCACTTTTTTATATGGTTTCTTGTGGGTAATGAGCATTGCTGTCTCACAACCTCGGTGACTCATAGTTACTTCAATATATCGAGTCAGATGCTTAACCACACACAATGTTTGGTCGACAGTGTGTGCTTTAAAGATTACTTTGGTTCCAGCCTTTCCTGGCCTGCTTTGTTTGATTAGATCATAAACATAAAAAGTAATTTTATCTACGGACAAATCCATACAATCTAACCATAACATCTGCAATGTTTGTACTCGTTGTGATGATTCTAATGCCATGAGCATTACCACTTTAAATGTTAACTTCTGAAAAGACAGTGACGTAATTTGAGCCCACTGCCGAAGCAATGTGAGAACTATACTGACATCCCAGATCGCTGTATATCTGGGTTTGGGAGGATTTTTATTAAACATTCCTCTCATAAATCGGGATATTAATGGATGAGACCCGATAGAATGACGTTCTGAAAATTGTCCTAAATAGGACAAGGCACTCCGAGCACTATTTATGGCACTATAACTCAGGTGCTGATCAAAATACAGCATAGCAAGGAACTCCAATACATCCAATCTGTTTGCAGTTTGATAAGATATATCTGACTGTATACAAAAGATTTCCCATTTCTTTATATGAGACATATATTGTTTCTTAGTGCTATCTCTCCAAGCTGCAGTTATGACATCCATGGTCCTATCCAACAGTCCAAGCCCTTGTAATGGTCTGGTCAAAAACCCACAGATTAACAAATTAATATGATCATGCAATGGATGACTGTTACTGGTTGTACCAACAAATTACTGCAGCTGGGGATCGTCATGAATGGTTGAGTTATCATTCTGAGCACCAATGGGAACCATGGCTGTGTAGGCCAGTTTGGAACCACCAAAGCGCCTGTGGCGGAGTCTTGCTCTATTTTGGTGAGACATTGCCTAATCAGGCAGAATGGGGGAAAAGCATAGAAGAACATATTTCCCCAATGCTGCGAGAATTCATCCACCGCTACTGCTCCTGGGTCAGGCTCCCATGAGACGTATTTAGGCAACTGGTTATTTAATCAGGACGCAAACAGATCAATATCTGGTAACCCATGCCGACTGACAATTTTTTTGAAAACTTCTGGACTTAACATCCATTCTGTATTGTCATTGAACTTTCCTGATCAGTTGTCTGCCACAATATTGTCTCTCCCTGGTAGATAGATAGCTGAAAGCCAGATATTCCTAGAGATACACCAGTGCCACATCAGGTTGACCAGATTATCACATGATACTGATCTTACTCCCCCCATATGATTGATATATGCCACAGCTGTGGTATTGTCTACTTGTAATTGAACATGCAAGTCATTCATTGTAGAACAATAAACCTTCAATCCATCAAATGCCCCAAATAACTCCAAATAATTGATTCCATATGTTTGGAGAATTAAATCCTCTTGGACAGACCATCTACCACCACAGCTGGTATCGCTGTCTGTAGCTCCCCATCCGAGAGCGCTCACATCAGTTTGTAATACCACTGAAGGTTGCTGAACCAAAATATTTTTAGTAGCTTGTGCAACATTGAGAATCCACCATTGCAATTCAACTAAAGCTTCAGTTGTTAACTGCATGGACCTATCAAAATGATCTGCACGCTTTTTAGTGCTTGTTCTCTGTCTCTTTGAAGACTTTGATAGTGCAGAGGTCCAAACTCGACAGCAGGGATTGCTGCTACTATTTTACCAATAACCCTAGCTACTTCTCGGATGGAGGGATAAGGTTTGTCAGCGAGGCAAGTACAGACATTTGTAATGTCCTCAACTTTATCTGTTGGCAAAGTTACTGACATATCAACTGGATTAATGACAAACCCCAAATAATCAATTGTTTGGGATGGCTGTAGCTTAGATTTTGTTAGATGGATCAGAAACCTTAGCCTTTCAGCAACAGGCTTATAGTTGTTGAAACTGATTCTTCAGCTGTCTCCTGAGTGGCATTTACAATTAAGATATCATCGAGATAAGCCATTACAATGTGATTTTGAGCCCTTAATAATGCCAGTGCTGGTTTCAATAATTTTGTGAACAGCCTGGGAGCTGAAACTAACCCATTAGGTAATGCTTTAAATTGCCACAGCTGACCCATCCAATTAAACTTCAAGTACCTGCGATAACGATAATGAATTGGCACTGAATAATAAGCATCTTGTAAGTCTATAGTAGCCATGTAACAGCCTTGTGACAACAACTGCTTTGCAGTGTTGAAGGTGTCCATTTTAAAATGCCTATACTGGACATACAAATTCAATTTTGTGAGGTCCAGAATGACTCTACAACCCCCATCTTTCTTTGGTCTGGGGAATATATTGGACACAAATTGTTGCGGATGATTGACAGTTCTTTCAATTACCCCTTTTTTGAATAAATGTTTAACTTCTTCTTTTATCTGACAGGTTTCTGGTACAGGAAACACCAAAACCCAATTAGGTTTATTCTGTACAGGTGGATCAACTCCTGCCATAAATTCTATTGTAGAACCTGACACAGTATCTAGTATAAACCGATCAGATGTTATACTGCACCATTCATCATAAAACAATTGTAATCTACCCCCAATTACCCCCGGTTGTTTCCCAGAAGGTTTTTATGTGATGGAATGAAGTTTTTGTACCTCAGTAAATGACCGTGACGGTATCCTTCTTCCAATAAATGGGTTGACATTGGGCTGTGCTGGGTAATAGTACCTTCTACCCATTCCCCTGCCTCTGCTTGTTCCTGCTCCGGAATCAAACCCCCTTCTCATCCAGCCTGCTTGTTTTCTTTGACTATGGATGAAAGGTTTCATGAGGCTAATTGTTTTTGCCTCCTCATGAATATCTTTGATTTGTTTCGGCAGGTTCTCCCCAAATAAATAATCCGGAGCTTGAGTATTACTCGATCCGCACAATCCTGCAAATCTAGGGTGCAATATGGGCCCTTTTCCTGAGGCGATTTTCCTCATGCAATTTATTTCAAAGTAGGAATTGCAGAATAACGCCAGCATGTCTTTTTGAACTTTAGACATAGCACACGCTTTTATCTGCTTCCCAAAAGCAGTGATGCCAGCTGTTATGAGCTTGAGGACACGCTGGAAATGCATTTCCTGCCCTCGCATCGTTGAACTCATGGGTGCCCAAATTGCAGAATTCACTGTTGGCACCCAGAGTGAAGCACAATTCACAGGTGTTTTGTAGAATTCAGCTGTCTCAACCATGACAGTATCTTGGAGCTGGAGCTAAAAACCAAGTAGTTGATGTTGGCAGCCAAGTTTGCTTCCATGGCCTCACCGCTCCCTTCCAGTATAGCAAAACTTTGCGCTACATCAGGTACACCCGGAGCTTGGCTCTTGTGCTCTGGTGTGTACACATGAGCAGGGACACCAGCTTCAGGGTCAGTCTCCTGCTGCCCTGGTACTCCCAAGACTTGCTCGAATGAGACCTCTTCCAGACCTAAACAAGGCTCTGGAGAGTCAGATTCCCATTGTGTGTAGGCACCATATTCATGATATGGAACTCCTTCGGAGGCTGCCTGGGAATATTCTGGGTCTTTGGACCCTTGGTTGATGAGCGTTTGGAGCATGGTCTCCATTTGCTCCATTCTTTGCCACATGGCTTTCCTGTCTGGAGGAGAATCCTCTTCATCAGACAAAACGGGCCTGACAGACTTCCTCTTACTTTTCCTGCCTACAGTAGTGGCCTCAGTGCCCTGCGGCACTGGAGCAGCTGGAGGCTCATTAACAACAGGATTCACGGCTACCGGTATCGGAACCGGCACCGCACTTATCTGCAGTCCTGATCGCTGTTGTGGACCATCTTCAATGCGTGACCCGCGCTTAATACGCACCGACTTTCTCGCACTGCTCTCCATTTTCAAACTTCTCCTGGCTAGCCAGCCAGCATTATGGAGCCTAAATAAAGGCTAGGAAGTAGTTTAAACCACTTACCTGCAAAGTCTTTTACGCACCGCTGGTGAAGTTGCGCTCTGTAACTCGTTCCTAGCGACATGCGTCGACGTAATGACGCACATGCGCCTGGCGGGGCTTCTTTACATAGTCACTCACGTGATTCCGAAGTAAAATTGGAGATGCTGGTTTATACTGAAGATAGATGCAAGGTGCTGGAGTAACTCAATGGTTATACATTTCTGGTGACAAAGGATGGGTGACGTTTCAGTTCTGGACCCTTTACACCCCGTCTGAAGAATGGCCCCAATTTGAAATGTCACCCAAACCTATTACTCCGGAGATGTCGCCCCACACATTGAGTTACTCCAGCACTTTATGTCTATCTTCAACTTACAAACTTGCACATCTTTGGGATTACAATGGGTGCTGTTTGCATAGAGTTTGTATGTTTGCCCTATGATCACATGGGTTTTCTTAGATTGCTCTGGTTTCCTCCCACATTCCAAATACATGCAGGCTTGTAGGTTAATTGGTTTCTGTAAATCGGTGTGTAGGATAAAATTATTGTGAAAGATAGAATGGGTGATCACTGGTCAGTGCAGACTCGGAGGGCCGATGGACCTGTTTCCATGAGGTATCCTTCAGCTTAAATAGATTGCAGAATATAGTTCTCAGGATAGTAACACATCAGTTCCATATACAAAGTTCAATGTCTACAATGGGGTAGAGATGAATTTGACAGTACCCTAGTTTATGTAAGTGCCATTAATGTTAAAGCGAGGCTGAGCATTGAATGACTAACACCTGCTTCTATTTAATATGTTCTGAATCATCAAGTCATGCTTCCAACTCATCAGTTCAAGTCACGCACCATACTGATTTGAAAATATATCGCTGGCTGTGTCTGAGTCTGGAATACACTGCCCTATTGTGGTGGAACCTTTGCCAGGACAGCAATGGTTCAAGGAGGCAGCTAACAGCCACTTCAACAAGGGCAGTAAGGAATGGGCAACACGCACATGCCTTGTCGGCAACACTACAACCCCCAAATGATTAAAAAAATTCAGATGATGAGGAAGTTCAGGTTTTCTCAAGTCTGCAATAGTTTTAGAAAGTAGTGTGCAGAAGTGGTGACAGTTAAAAAAAATCTCATGAGGGTGGTGATTTTTTCAACAAAACTGTTTTTCCACGTTTCCATTTAATCACGAGCATTCAGAGACTGCTTTATTGATAAACAAGTAATTTTGCAAACATGGCTGGATGTCATTAAACCAAGACCAAATAAGGTGAAATAAATGTTGCGTTCATGCATAATTGTGAAGTTATTTGCCTCAAAGCACCAGTAGACCCGGATTTGATCCTGACCTGGGGTGCTGATTGTGTGGAGTTTGGAGGTTCACCCCCTAGGCTTCCTCCGTGTGCTCCAACCCCCTCCCACTTCGCATAGACGTACAGGTTTGTAGATTAATTGGCCTCAGTAGAGAGTAGATGGGAAAGTGCAAATAACATCTAACTTGTGTGGACTTGATGGGCCGAAGAGCCTGTTTCCATGCTTTATCTCTCAATTAAACTAAACTAGTTCCTGACACTGAGCTTTAGCAACCTGCAGTGCACATTGGAAACTTGAGATCTGTACACAAAATGGTTTCTGATCATTGGTTCAAAGAATGAGGAATTGGTAATTGACTTCCAAAAATAACCAACCCAGCTGTTAATGCTATGTGACAATCATAAATAGTTCCCTATTTCATGTAATTCTGTGCGAATCTCCTCACATCTCTGCTGGAATATTGGAGAATTCTCAGGGGAATTGCCATTGCTGTGTCGCAAGAAATCAGGAGAAACACTAAAGGTTTAACGGTCGAAATTACACAGGGTCTCACAATGGCACAGTGGTAGAGTTTGTTCCTCACAGTGCCAGAGACCCATGTCTGATCCTGACTATGGGTGCTGTCTATACACAATTTGTGACCCGTGACCTGTGTGAGTTTTCTCCGGGATCTCCGGTTTCCTCCCACACTCCAAAGACGTACAGGTTTGTAGGTTAATTGTCTTGGTATAATTGTAAATTGTCCCTAGTGTGTGTAGGATAGTGCTAGTTTGTGGGGATCACTGGTTAGTGCGGACTAGGTGGCCGAAGGGCCTGCTTCCATTCTGTATCTTGAAACTAAACTGAACTAAACTAACCAAAACTAAACTAAACTAGATTGAACTAAATTAAATTACACTAAACTAAACTGAACTGAACTAAACTAAAAAAAACTCAATGGCTGGATAACATGGCAATTTTACTTCGGAGTCACGTGAGTGACTACGTGAAGACCCCGCCAGGACGCATGCGCGACATATCGTCGAACGCATTGCGGAAGTGACAGTCGGGAGGAGCGCCGCTCCTCCAGCGCGAATTTTGAAAAATTACTGAAGGTAAGTCTTACCTTTTCTGGTGAGCGTGGCGACTCGGTGTAATTTCTTTTTCAGGAGGAAGCACCATGGAGTCGCGCAGGGGAGAGCAGCAGCTGATACCGCTGCTGTGGAAGCAGCCAGCAGCGTGCCGTCTCTCCAGAGCTGCAGGTGCTGCCAGCAGCTCCCGGCTTCTCGCCGCTACAGACCGCAGGTGCGCCGCGGTCGGCGGCAAAACCACCCGGAAGTCGGACAGGTCCGTTGACTCGGCTGGGTCCGGACCTGAAGGCACCCCGTTCCCAGATAGCGACGGCGGGCGTCTTTCCCGCAGGAGTGGGTGGGGAGCAGTGCTCCAGCGTGACCTGCTTATGCAGGGGCAGAGTCACAGTGGGTCTCTTCGCAGACCCACGGCAGGATCCTTTCAAGGACTGCCAAATGTCTCACCCTCTTCACAGGGGAGCATTAGGGGTCAGAGCTGGGCTGACCCTGAAGAAGGGGCAATGGCTGAACAGTCAACTGTGAGGGGTGCCAGAAGAGAGAGCAGCAGAAGATTGTGGGACACATGCTGTATCAACTCAAGAAGGACTGCCTATACAAAGCTGCAAGCCAGTAAAAAATACATGGCTACAAACCAGCTACAGGAGCAAGCCATTAACTTTATGGCTGGGAAGCACATTGCTCCAGAGAACTCCATTTCTCTTAAAGTACCAGCAGTCTATGACCCCATCTGGGCAACAGGAGCCCATCTATAAGGAGCCAGGATGTGAAGCTCCAGAGGAAACTGCTGGCTGCTAAAATCACAGCAGTACCAGGACAACTGATGGGGTTGATTTGCCTGAAGAGTTACGTGATGCTCTAGCATACTGTGTAATACTCAGTGGAGATTTACAGTTACAGGAAGAGCATCATCAAGAAGTGCGGAATTATGCAAGACAAGTAGCACACAGGCGCCAAAATTGCTGTTGGGGGACCTCCCGAAGCAGGTGAAAGACCTGCATGAGGAAGCCAAGGCTATAGGCCTGATCAAGGTGCCAAGCACCTCTAAAACCCACTATCAACAGCGGCAGCACCCCTACACACCCACCAGACATCGGTGCTATGGAAGACCATCTGGTGGTGAAAGCTCGAAGGCCGGCCCACCTGCACAGTGATCTTTCAGACCATGGCCCAGCCCGGCCTTCATGGAAAACGCGCCAACCCCACAACGCAGCAACACAATACCAGAAGAAACAACTGCGGAGACAACCCACACAACACCGGTAACCATGGAGGTAGGTGGGTCTGGTTGTCTTAAAAAACATTGCATGTCCGATTCATTAAAGTTGGGGGACGGTTGCACTTGTTTCATCATGTGTGCTGCACTTTTACCTCTGAACTTTTACATACTCGGAAGTATTCAGAATTACAAAATTGAATTTGTATACGAACTACCGTCCCAGTTCAGCATACGCCTAGCAGGAAGTTCATACTTCACAAAAAGAGAGAACAGCAGGCCATGCTGAACTGTTAAGACTAAACACAAAAGGGATTGAGAAAACAATCAGAGAATTTCAAGAGTTCGTATCAAATATATTTATAAAAAACTAAAAAGATGGTGGTTGCCGTATCATTACAGATTTGACCGAACTAAATACTTCCGTTCAGTATGCCCATTTCAAAATAGACACGTTTGTCACACACAGGGTCATCGTAAATACCTGAAATTTATCTGGATGGGACAGCAATGGCAGTATGCCTTATCCAATGGGTTGTCATCAGCACCCAGGCTATTACAAATTTATTAAAACCAGCTTTAGCATACTTAAAGAAACATAACCATATCGTCATTTCTTACATTGATGATATTCTCATTGTAGGTGAAAATTGGAGCTGGCTACATTGGTGGTATCAGCCACAACAGAGAGGTTTAACGTTCATCCAGATAAATCAAAATTGGAACCCTCCACTACCATGGATTATTTGGGGTTCACTATTGACTCTGTTCATATGTCTATCACCTTGCCACCAAACAAAGTGACAGACTTGATGGGAGTATGCAAAAGCCTCACTGGCATCAGGGAACCATCCATTCGGCAAGGAGCAAGAGTGATTGGGAATTGGTGGCTGCGTTCCCAGCAGCACAATTGGACCACTCCATTATTAAAACCTGGAAGAGGGAAATTTTAGCTCTCAAAAATCATACAGGCCATTTCAATAGGCCTATGCAACTACCAGGGAAAGTAAATTAGAATTAAACTGGTGGATAGAAATGTTCCATATTATCCTAACCCCATCACCCCATTCTATATCCCTAGGGTACATTACAGACTGATGCCAGTGCTAAAGGTTGGGGAGCAACTATTACCACCGCAAGTTGTGGTGGCAGATGAGTGCACAAAAATTATTCTGTTTAAAGCACTAGGAATTAATTATCTAGAAATGCTGGGAGCGTTTCATGGACTCAGGGCCTACTGCTCAGATGAGCACCAGTTGCATGTACGGTACAGATTGATACCACACTGGGGGCCTATATATAATCATATGGGTGAAATAAAGTCGATATCATGTGATGAATTGCCTAATAATATCTGGCACTGGTGTCTGGGAGAGAGATTTGGATCTCAACCACTTACCTTCCAGGTAAGCTAAATACAGTGGCAGACATCAGGTCACGTAAATTCAACGACAACATTAAATGGATGTTGGATCGGAAAGTGTTTACAGATATTATAGACCGGTATGGGACACCAGATATCGACCTTTTTTCCATCCGGACTAATTCACCAACTACCAACATATGTTGCTTGGGAACCAGACCCAGGGGCAGCAGCGATGGACGATTTCTCGCCGCATTGGGGGGGGGGGGGGATTTGTTTTGCTATGTATTTTCCCCTTCTGCCTCATCAGGCGAGTCTTACAATAATTAAACAAGATGCCGCAACGGGTACCATGGTCCCCAACAGTACAAAGATGGTCTCAGAACCCTGCATCTGGATCAACAACGGCCAAGGAGGTTGGCACACCCCGTGCGGGAAAGTATCCGTGCCATGACTGTATGAACTTGTTGATTTGCAGTTTCTGAACAGGCCATTTCTGGCATACGGACTCTCCGACAGGACGATCAATGCCATCTCAGCGTCGTGCAGGGAGTCCACGAGAAGACAGTACCTGACATATGTCAGGAAATGGGAAGTGTTCTGCACCAGGACGAACACTACATATGACTCAGCCACCAACACTGGAGTGCTGGAGTTCTGGCCACCCTTCATTTCGATGAAGGTTTGAGTTACAGTGCCATTATTGTGCAAGGAGTGCCCTATCTAATATCTGGGCAGAGGGGAGTGATCACCTGGCTATAGGATCACACCCACTAGTACCTAAACGAATGAGGGGTATTTGTACTCTATTCCCCCCAGGCCCAAATACACCCATATATGGGACATAGGTAGTACACCATGTTACGAGGATGGACACCAATATCGGGGCTCACTCTGGACAAACTAATATCCTAGATGGGAATGGTTATGGCACTTGGATCAGCACAACGGGTCCAGTCCTTACACAAGCTAGAATAGGACGTCATGTCTGTCACAAATGGCACATAACCTGCTACATACAGGGGTACTTAAACTAGACTGACCCGGTTCCTTTGGCCAATGTTAGAGTTCTGGCCTATCCTGCAGATAGTCGGCCCTGCATAGTGACACATACTTTCCAATATATAGTCACCAAGACACTTATGGGCACGGAGAGAGCTTTCTCATTAGCCATAAATGCCCTCGCCTAAGGTCACAGTGCAAACCATATCCAGATGTTTCTGGTGGTATTACGTGCAGTGGTGAATACTAATGTTTCAAATCTCACTCCAACAGGGCTGCATCTACATCGGACGCTAGGATGATGGGAGTTCCTATGGACCACATCCTTGCCACAGCGGGGTGGAGCAATGAACGCATTCAATGCTTTATAATAAACCCGTGGCCGATCCTGAGACGTTTGCAGGGAAAAATTAAGTTCTGTAAAATAAAATTACCCAATGTGGGGCATATTATTTTAGGTATGAATAATACCTTTATTGTTTTTCAGCACAGTGTCATGTGTGAAATACGTTCATCCTCCGTCCCAGAATGGCAGTGTGTGAGCATGGTCTCGTTCCAGGGCATGAAATCACAGAGCTTTGAAATCTTCACGTAGTCACTCACGTGACTCCGAAGTAAAATAGTAAGATTAAATGAGAACTTACCAGTTTGAAGTTTGATCTTTATTTTATGAGGAGTTACGATGAGGGATTACGTGCCCTCCGCTCCCAAAACCCTCTATTATAAAGTTCAACTGGTATGGAAGTTCTCTCTTATCTTACTATATTAGTCTACTCTGGTATCTGTGATTTCACACCACTGCTTTGAAGAATGTCGCGCATGCGTCCTGGCGGGGTCTTCACGTAATCCCTCATCGTAACTCCTCATAAAATAAAGATCAAACTTCAAACTGGTAAGTTCTCATTTAATCTTACTATTCAATTGACAACACAGAAAGCTGATAAATCAGTGATAAATCTTCTGTAAAAGCTCGTCATAGCTATCGGTATTATGAACAAACGTGAAAATTATCAGTCCAGAAAATATACTCAAGTGTGAAGCTATACACTTCAGCACATATGTAATGGAGGAAGAAGTAGCTGGGATGGCACGGCTGTGACATAGTTCCTCCCACGATCATTGCAACCAAAGTGAAGCACAAGATGAGGAAATTCAACTGTTTTGAGATATTTTAGGCATTGGAGGCCAGCTGGAACAAACTTTGAGGTTCTCATTGAAGAAACTGACAGTGGGTAGATATAATTCAAGTAAAATCACTCGGTGACCAGTTGATCCATTGGCTTTTCTTTAGAGGCTGATTTCCCTCCCCTCCTTTATGCTTAGCAACCTGCAGTCATGGGTTTAACAGAGATTATTCAAGTTCAAATTCACATTTATTGTCACATGCACCAATTGAGATACAGCGATATTTGAGTTGCCATACAGCCGTAGAATTAAAAAAAACACCATCTATCTATATTACTAAAAGTAAGATCTTCACCGCTCTTGACTCACTGCGATGTGAATTAGGAGCAACACTAGCAAGTTTGCGGATGTCACAAAGCTTGGTGGCAGTGTGAACTGTGAAGAGGATGTTAGGAGGTTGCAGGGTGACCTGGACAGATTGAGTGAGTGAGCAGATGCGTGGCAGATGCAGTATAATATAGATAAATATGAGGTTATCCACTTTGGTGGCAAAAACAAGGGGGCAGATTATTATCTCAATGGGGTTAGGTTAGGTAAGGGGGAGGTGCAGCGAGACCTGGGTGTCCTTGCACACCGGTCACTGAAAGTTGGCGTGCAGGTACAGCAGGCAGTGAAGAAAGCTCATGGAATGTTGGCCTTCACAACAAGAGGATTTCAGTATAGGAGTAAAGAGGTTCTTCTGCAGTTGTATAGGGCTCTGGTGAGACCACATCTGGAGTATTTTGTACAGTTTTGATCTACTAATTTGACGAAGGACATCCTTGTGATTGAGGCAGTACATCGTAGGTTCACGAGATTGATCCCTGGGATGGCAGAACTGTCATAGGAGGAAAGATTGAAAAGACTAGGCTTGTATTCACTGGAGTTTAGAAGGATGAGGGGGAATCTTATAGAAACATATAAAATTATAAAAGGACTGGACAAGCTAGATGTAAGAAAAATGTTCCCAATGTTGGGCGAGTCCGGAACCAGGGGCCACAGTCTTAGAATAAAGGGGAGGTCATTTAAGACTCAGGTGAGAAAACACTTTTTCACCCACAGAGTTGTGAATTTATGGAATTCCCTGCCACAGAGGGCAGTGGAGGCCAAATTACTGGATAGATTTAAGAGAGATTTAGATAGAGCTCCAGGAGCTAATGGAGTCAAGGGATATGGGGAGAAGGCAGGCACGGGTTATTGATAGGGGACGATCAGCCATGATCACAATGAATGGCAGTGCTAGCTCGAAAGGCCGAATGGCCTCCTCCTGCACATATTTTCTATGTTTCTATGATTTCCAAGAGAACGCCGCCGATTATGACCATCATTTTTGCCCACCTCGCTCAGAGCCCCCCTCCGCCGGACTGGACTGGAGGATTTTCCCATTGATGAAAAATCAGAGAGATATTAATGTTTAAAAAATATTCACCATTCTCTCTGCTGCCCCTGCTGGTGAGAGGGGGGAGGGAGTATAAAACCAGGAAGCTGTGTGCCTCACTAAGTCTCTGCAAGATGGAGGAAGCGCGAGGGTCACGTTTCTCTGAGCTCTGAATAACACTGAACACATGTCTACTCAACTGTGAGTGCCCTTAATGTGGTTTGAAAATGAAAATATGGTTGCTTTCAAATGCTGCACAGCAAAAAAATGGCTGTTGTTGGTGGTGGTAACTGCTTTCAAAGGCTACACTGCAAAAAAATTGGCTCTCGTTGTTGTTGATAACTGCTTTGAAACGCTGCACCGCAACAACAAAAAAATGGCTGTTGTTGGTGGTGGTAACTGCTTTGAAAGGCTGCTCTGCAAAAAAATGGCTGTTGTTGGTGGTGGTAACTGCTTTCAAATGGCTGACCTGGAAAAAAATGGCTGTTGTTGGTGGTGGTAATTGCATTGAAAGTCTGCATTGTAAAATAAAAATGGCTGTTGTTGGTGGTGGTAACTGCTTTGAAAGGATGCACTGCAAAAAAAAAGACTGTTGTTAGTGGTGGTAACTGCTTTTAAAAGGCTGCACTGGAAAATAAATATGGCTGTTGTTGTTGTTGGTAACTGATTTGAAATGCTGCAACACAAAAAATGGCAGTTGTTGGTGGTGGTAAATGTTTGAAAGCTGCACTGCAAGGAAAATGGCTGTTGGTGGTGGTAACTGCTTTGAAAGGCTGCACTGAAAGAAAAAGGCTGTTGTTGGTGGTGGTAACTGCTTTGAAAGGCTGCACTGCAAAAAAAAATGGCTGTTGTTGGTGGTGGTAACTGCTTTGAAAGGCTGAACTGCAAAAGAAAATGGCTGTTGGTGGTGATTGTAACTGCCTTGAAAGGCTGCTGAACTAAAAACAAATGGCTGTTGTTGGTGGTGGTAACTGCTTTGAAAGGCTGCTGCACTGCAAAAAAATGGCTGTTGTTGGTGGTGGTAATTGCCGTGAAAGGCTGCACTGCAAAAAAAAATGGCTGTTGTTGTTGGTGGTAACTGTTTTGAAAGGCTGCACTGCAAAAAAAAAATGGCTGTTGTTGTTGGTGGTAACTGCTTTGATAGGCTGCACTGCACAAAAAAAGGCTGTTGTTGGTGGTGTTAACAGCTTTGAAAGGCTGCAATGCAAAAAAAAAGACTGTTGTTGGTGGTAACTGTTTTGAAAGGCTGCTATGCAAAAAAAAATGGCTGTTGTTGTTGGTGGTAACTGCTTTGAAAGGCTGCACTGCCAAAAAAAAATGACTGTTGTAGTTGGCAGTAACTGTTTTGAAAGGCTGCAATGCAAAAAAAATGCCTGTGATTTTTGGCCATCCTACTCAATTCCTCGCCACTCATCAGGTGCAGAGGATTCTTCCTATCAATGAAAAATAAAATTATTATTAGTGTTTTAAAAAATGTTGAGAATCGCTCTCCTGTCAATCACACTAGACATAGACATAGAAATTAGGTGCAGGAGCAGGCCATTCGGCCCTTTGAGCCTGCACCGTCATTCAATATGATCATGGCTGATCATCCTACTCAGTATCATGTACCTGCCTTCTCTCCATACCCCCTGATCCCTTCAGCCACAAGGGCCACATCCAACTCCCTCTTAAATATGGCCAACAAACTGGCCTCAACTACCTTCTGTGGCAGAGAATTCCACAGATTCACCACTCTCTGTGTGAAAAATGATTTTCTCATCTCGGTTCCAAAAGACTTCCCCTCGCCCCTGAAAGCCTTGCCCCTTCCAGTTAGAGGGGGAGGGATTATAAAACCCATAAGTGTGGGTGTGGCTCAGTCTCTGCAAGATGGGGGAGAGGGAGGTCACAACTCTGTCTGAGCTGTGAATCAACTGAACACACTGAATGTCTACTGAACTGTGACTGTGGTGTTGATGTGGTGTTGTGTATGGTTTTATATTGGTTTTATGGTGGTTTCACCCTGATTGAAATGGCATGAAACAACGCTAGCATTTGGTGGCCTTGCACCCTGCTTGAATTGACGTGAAACTGCACTTGAATTGGGTGGCCTTGCACCCTGCTTGAAGTGGCATGAAACTGCACTTGAATTTGGTGGCCCTGCAGCCTGCTTGAAGTGGTCGGAAACAGCACTTGAATTTGGTGGCCTTGCACCCTCCTTGAAGTGGTAGGAAACTGCAATTGAATTTGGCGGCATTGCACCCTGCTTGAAGTGGTAAGAAACTGCACTTGAATTTGGTGGCCTTGCACCCTGCTTGATTAGTACAAGTGTCAGAGGTTATGGGGAGAAGGCAAGAGATTGTGGTAAGGAGGGAGAGATATATCAGCCATGATTGAATGGCAAGGTCTACTTGATGGGCTCAATGGCATAATTCTGCTCCTATCACTTATGACCTTATACCTCGGTACATGTGACAATAAACTAAACTGAACTGAACTGAGAAAAAAGTTTTCCCTCCTATTGGGGAGCAGAGACCTTGAAAGGGAACTAATGCTTTGAAAGCACAGCATTTACGCCAGATCAGTCGGCCAATCAATGGCGTGTGTGTGATAAACAGGAACATATTGAGGATAGTCCTTGTTCTTCAGAACGCACTACACAGAAACTGGATTTTTGAAAATCAGTGTTTTGCATGCAACCTCATGTATTCTCAAATATTATGGAATACTGAAAATCAGTACTCCTGAATTGTGAAACCATTTTTGAAATGTGAATATAAAATATATAATAATAAACATACATTTCGCAATTCATCATATAGTTTACCAAGCAATCAAACATGCTGGCATGATGCTGCATAATCATTCAGGTGCTCCTGGATGTATATTGCCATTTACCTCTACTACCACTACAAAAGCATTAGTTGGCCTTAGCCTATATGCCATTCTTGGTTCCTTGAATATAGCACCTCATACCAGTTTATCTAGCATGACAGTCCTCAGTTCGTTAATGCTATCAAAACATGTGTCATTCCGCAGTACACTGATGTAGGTGGCCCTTCTTCTACCTCTTCTTGCAGTGCCACGTTTGGTCTCCCGAAGTGTGACTTTATCTTTAATGGCAGTCCTCAGTTCATTAACGCTGTCCAAGGCCTGTGTCATTCTGCAGCTAGTACACTGATGTAGGTAGCCCGACTTCTACCTCTTCTTGCAGTGCCCTGTTTGGGCTCCCAAAGTGTGAGGGGATTAACAGACAGTTCAAGGTTCCAGACTTTGACAAGACTCTTGGCAGACCAGCATATATTGCCATTTAGCCATGAATCACATTTTCCTTTTCCAGTTCCATTTTCCGAGAATGTAACTGTGCAAACCCAGTCACCAATTTGTCCAAGTCATGAGCAAAGTCATAGTGAATGTACATTAAGGCGAGTGCAGACAACCTGTCATTGCTCATGGAAGTCCTGGTGTAGTGAAGCAGGCGCCGGACACTCGTGGCACACCTGCATATATTGTCATTTAGCCAGAATTCATGTTTTCCAGTTCCATTTTCCAAGAATGTAACTGCGCAAACCTAGTCACAACTTTGTCCAAGTCATGGGCAAAGTCATAGTGAATGTGGATTAAGGTGTCTACAGACAGGTGATTGCATGGAAGTCCTGGTCTTTGCTTCTTCATGGATGAGAAAACATGTTTGTCCACGTTGGCTGGATCAAAGTAAGATGCCGAGCGAGATGGCACCCACTGCAAGCAGGCCACCCGAGGCGAGTATCTCTCTGCTGCTCAGGCTCATGTCCAAGGGTCCCGGCTACCTCCGCAGTCAAACGGAGGGGGACAGGCGGAGTCGGCAGAGCGCCGTGGTGAGACTGGCTACTGACAAGGCCAAGTACTTGAAGAGCCAGACGGCGAGGGGGTGCAAAGTGGATCCCAATGGTTTGGGCAGCTCTGCCTCCGAGGAAGGCAGCAGCAGCGGCAGTGGGGCCAGCAGCAACACGAAGACTTACCTGGCCTCCAGCAACCCCCAGCAGAGCAGGCAGCTGGGTCTCCCCCCTGACATTGTGCGTCACAGGTTGGTGAAGGTGGATTATGGCGCTCGCACTCCAACCTCAGCTGCCGCTTCTCCCGAGCCTGCTCGGGCTTGGACAGTTTCTTCGAACACTGCGGACTCGGACCCGAGGTGATCGAGAACCTGGCCAGGGAGAAGTTTGACGCCGACGACACCTTCGAAAGCCTTGCCCTCATGTTTCGCAGCGTGAAAGGCCTGTCCCACTTCGGTGACATTTTCGGCGACAGCCTGAAAAAAGGTTGTCGAGTCGCGGTCGGGTCGTGACGCGGCTTGATGTGTAGTGATGCATGTAGTGACGCGCGGTGACTCCCTGTCACCTCTGGATGTGGGAATGTTGAAAATCCAGGGGCGACATCTGGGTGTCTCATCATGTCGTGCGCCCTGTCACATGCTGACGTATGCTGCCCTGCGGGTGACGACCGGTTAGGGTTGGGGTTAAGGACCACAGATAGGCTGTAAAATATTCTTCCTTCAATGCATGGATTTTAAACATTAATATATTAAAATTAATACAATAAAATCAATTGTGCAAATGAAAAGATTGAGGGACTGAAAAGAGAAAGCTAGTAGACAATATGTGAGGCAGGTGACAGAGAAGGGAAGCACTCAGACCCAACATGTAGGGGGGAAAGAAGAAGAAAATAATAAACAGAGAATAAGAGGTGGTGGGTTTCTGAAATGTGTGAGCAGAGAGACAGAGGGGTGTAAAATGAGGGTAGAAGCAATAGGTAGCAAGGTGAAAAGTAAAAGTGCAGGCAGACAAATTCAGGGCAAAAATCAAAAAGGGCCACTTTTCAACATAATTGTATAAGGGGTAAGAGTGTTGCAAAAACTAGCCTGAAGGCGTTGTGTCTCAATGCAAGGAACATTCGTAATAAGGTGGATGAGTTGAATGTGCAGATAGCTATTAATGACTATGATATAGTTGGGATCACGGAGACATGGCTCCAGGGTGACCAAGGCTGGGAGATGGACATCCAGGGATATTCAATATTCAGGAGGGATAGACAGAAAGGAAAAGGAGGTGGGGTAGCGTTGCTGGTTAGAGAGGAGATTAACGCAATAGAAAGGATGGACATTAGCTTGGAGGATATGGAATCGATAAGGGGAGAGCTGCGAAACACTAAGGGGCAAAAAACAGGCCACCTAACAGTAGTATTGAGTAATGAGAAAGGGTTAGTTAGTAGTCTTGTTGTGCGTGGCCCATTGGGCAAGAGTGACCATAATATGGTTGAGTTCTTCATTAGGATGGAGAGTGACATAATTAATTCAGAAACAAGGGTTCTGAAATTTTGAGGGTATGAGACGTGAATTGGCCAAGATAGACTGGCAATTGATTCTTAAAGGGTTGACGGTGGATAGGCAATGGAAGGCATTTAAAGACTGCATGGATGAACTACAACAATTGTTCATCCCAGTTTGGGAAAAGAATAAATCAGGGAAGGTAGTGCATCCGTGGATAACAAGGGAAATCAGGGATAGTATCAAAACAAAAGATGAAGCATACAAATTAGCCAGAAAAACAAGCCTACCAGGGGACTAGGAGAAATTCAGAGTCCAGCAGAGGAGGACAAAGGGCTTAATTAGGAAAGGGAAAATAGATTATGAAAGGAAATTGGCAGGGAACATAAAAACTGACTGCAAAAGTTTTTATAGATATGTGAAGAGGAAAAGATTAGTTAAAACAAATGTTGGTCCCTTGCAGTCAGAAACAGGTGAATTGATCATGGGGAACAAGGACATGGCAGATCAATTGAATAACTACTTTGGTTCTGTCTTCACTAAGGAATAACCTGCCGGAAATAGCAGGGGACCGGGGGTCAAATGAGATGGAGGAACTGAGTGAAATCCAGGTTAGCCGGGAAGTGGTGTTAGTTAAATTGAATGGATTAAAGGCCGATAAATCCCCAGGGCCAGATAGGCTGCATACCAGAGTACTTAAGGAGGTAAGCAAAGACAGGAAGCAAAGCAAGGAAGTACTTAAGACAGGAAGCAAAGAGTAGGAGTAAACGGGTCCTTTTCAGAATGGCAGGCAGTGACTAGTGGTGTACCGCAAGGCTCAGTGCTGGGACCCCAGCTATTTACAATATATATTAATGATTTGGACGAGGGAATTGAATGCAACATTTCCAAGTTTGCGGATGACACGAAGCTGGGGGGCAATGTTAGCTGTGAGGAGGATGCTAGAAGGCTGCAAGGTGACCTGGATAGGCTGGGTGAGTGGGAAAATGCATAGCAGATGCAGATAATGTGGATAAATGTGAGGTTATCCACTTTGGTGGCAAAAACAGGAAAGTAGACTATTATCTGAATGGTGGCCGATTAGGAAAAGGGGAGATGCAACGAGACCTGGGTGTCATGGTACACCAGTCATTGAAAGTAGGCATACAGGTGCAGCAGGCATTGAAGAAAGCGAATGGTATGTTAGTAATCATAGCAAAAGGATTTGAGTATAAGAGCAGGGAGGTTCTACTGCAGTTGTACAGGGTCTTGGTGAGGCCACACCTGGAGTATTTTGTACAGTTTTGGTCTCCAAATCTGAGGAAAGTCATTCTTGCCATAGAGGGAATACAAAGAAGGTTCACCAGACTGATTCCTGGGATGTCTGGACTTTGATATGAAGAAAGACAGGATAGACTCGGCTTGTACTCGCTAGAATTTAGAAGATTGAGGGGGGGATCTTATAGAAACGTACAAAATTCTTAAGGGGTTGGACAGGCTAGATGCAGGAAGATTGTTCCCGATGTTGAGGAAGTCCAGAACAAGGGGTCACAGTTTAAGGATAAGGGGGAAGTCTTTTAGGACCGAGATGAGAAAATCATTTTTCACACAGAGAGTGGTGAATCTGTGGAATTCTCTGCCACAGAAGGTAGTTGAGGCCAGTTCATTGGCCATATTTAAGAGGGAAATAGATGTGGCCCTTGTGGCTAAAGGGATCAGGGGGTATGGAGAGAAGGCAGGTACAGGATACTAACTTGGATGATCAGCCATGATCATATTGAATGGTGGTGCAGGCTCGAATGGCCTACTCCTGCACCTATTTTCTATGTTTCTATGTCCAGTTTTATTTACAAATGTATTGGGCCGCCTCCAGATCCAATCACCATCTCTAACTTTTCACAGGGATGGATTCAGTGAGTGTAGACTGGACTCCCCTCTCACCGCCACCCCCCACTTCCCTTATCCTATTATTTATTTTGGGGGGAGGGCCTGGGTGAATCAGTGCGGGATGGAAAGATGGCGGGGCGGGGGGGAGGGGGGGGAGGTTGAGAAGGCAATCGGTTTGGAATGGATGGATTGAGGCTGGAGAATTAGTGTGTGTTGGTTGGAGTCGGTAAAGTTGTGAGGGGAGAGCATGGGTGATGTCAGTGGGGGAATACGGGATGGATGGGGGGGAATCAGTGCAGGATGGAAGGGGGGGAATCAGTACAGGATGAATGGGGGGTTCAGTACAGGATGAATGGGAGTGGGTCAGTACAGTGTGGATCGGAGATCTGTGCAGGATGAATGGGTGGTTCAGTACAGGATGAATGGGGAGAGCAGTGCAGGATGGATGGGAAGGGGGTCAGTACAGGATGAATTGGGGGACGAGTGTAGGATGGATGTGGAGGTGGCAGGGGAATCAATGAGAGGTGGATAGGGAGATCATTGCAGGATGAATAGATGGGGGGTAGATGGGGCGGGGGGGGGGGAAGCACAGGGGATGTCAGTGAGGACTGAATAGAGGGGGGAATGGGGATCAGTGTGGGGTGGAGAGGAGGGGTCCCAGGATATGGTGGTGGGGGGCATACGAGAGCGAGAGAGAGAGAGCGCGGGAACGAGCGCTGCAGGTGCTTCAGACGGCAGAAGTGGGCCTACCCCCTTCTTTTCTCGCTCCCTCCTTCCTCCCGGCCTCGGCGTGCGGGAGGGGTTGTTTTGAAAGCGTTTGTTGCCGTTGGCGGAGTAGCACTCAGCGGCCGCTAAGAGGGTGCAGAAGGAGGTGGAGCCGCCGTCGCCACCACTGCTGCTGTGCGGGGCGAGGGACCGGCGGGGGACGGAGGGGTGGGGTGAGGGGTGGCGTAGACCCGGCCGGAGAAGCGCCTGGTGTCGGGTCACGGCCGCTGCCTGGACTGGGTTCAGAGTCAGTCGTTCCTGCTTCCCGCCCGGCGACAGGAGAACGGTCGGAGGAATAGAGGGGGGAATGGGGATCAGTGTGGGGTGGAGAGGAGGGGTCCCAGGATAAGGTGTTATCGACCGACCGACTGGACGGGACCCGCTGCCGAGGCTCCGACGCCGTGGATGGAGGCGATGGACTGGGCAGGCAGACCACCCCCCACCCCTTTTCTCCCCAAACCATCCCGCGTGTCGGATTGGACCCTTCGCGGGTAGTTTAACACCCCCGATGTAAAAAACAGATTCCCCCAACCCGCAAAGCATCGCAATATTTCACGGCCCCACTCACCCAAACTAGGCCCGGAGCGTCGAGGCGATGCATTGAAAATGTCCGTGATCTGATCACGCGCACCGCGCACGCGCGGAGAGGCGGCATCATATTGCGTCGCTTCTGCGTCTTTGGTCACCAGCTTCCCCCCACTGCACAGGCACGGATGGTCACAAATATTTTTTTTAAATCATCCCGTGGGCCGGAACCAGAATTTTGCATAAATGTTTTTTACTCTAAATTTTACTTCGGAGTCACATGAGTAAATCCAGTGCGGACAGCCGCGCGCATTTGTATCAGCAGGCTGGGGGGGGGGGGGGGGGGGGGAGAGCGCTCTCTCCTCCGGCTCCTTTATAAAGGGCCGGAGGTAAAGTACTTACCTTCACTCCACAGGATGGACAAGGGCAAGAGGAAGGCGACGCTGTCCAGGAGCCGTGCTGCATCGACCAGCCAAAGGCCCTTGTCCCCGGAGCTGCAAGCACCACCGGCAGCTTCAGGACGTGTGGGGGCAAGAATGCGGAAGTTGGGCGCTCCTGCTAGTTTAGCGCCCGACTCATTCACCCGAGTGGTTTACCGCCCCGGAACAGGATGCAACGGATCCAGACTTCGAGCCCCCTTCCCCCAAGAAAAGAGGGGGGAAACAGGTACGTGCAAAGGGGCCTCACTCATCGCTAGCGACTTCACCCCGAGTTCCAGTAGACGCGAGGGGGCTGGGCCGAGGGTCAGCTGCACGACAGGGGAGCCCGACAGCTGTGCTCCACCACGTGCCACTGCCAGGGAGATCTGCCGTAGTGAAGTCTGGCAGCTCTACCGCTGCGTCGAGCAGACCTGCAGGAGCAGGTGCCGTCGACAAAACACCCCGTCAGGCTGCGGTCAAGGGTGGAGGTGGCAGCAGTAGTCGGTCAGCTCAGCTCTGGGAGCGGCTGACCATGCGCCTCCACGCCAAAAATTGGGCGATTGTGGAGGTAAGCCTGCACGGACTCCGGGGAGCCAAGTTCCGGGGGCCGGCGCCGATCCAACTCACCTGCCTTCGTATCAGACAGGTGGGCCGCCACAGTGTGGGAGAAGACAGACTAGCGGAGAGTCCGTGCGGGAGTCGTATGAGCCTACTCGGGCAGTAGGTCACGACAACCTGCCATTGGACTCTAGACAGCACCTTACGGAGGTGTGGTCCAATGGTGGAAGCCCCAGTGATTTTGCAGGGCCTGGGGAAGTCGGCTTGTCCGCTGCACATAGCAGGGACGGTCGCATAGAGCGGTTGGAGCTCTTAGTGGAGCAAACTCCTCCAGCGGGACCGGGAAGAGCGGGACTCACGAGCATCCACAAGCCGTGCAAGGAGTCCTCTCAGCATCTCGTCGTCACCAGCCAGAGGTGCTAGCAGTTGCCCAGCCGCTGTGTTTGAAGACGACACGGGACAGCCAATGACTGCTGAGCCAGAGCATGAGGAGGATATGCTGGACGTGGTGGGCAAGTTTGCCGCAACTACACAAACAGGGGAACCCATGCACCACAAACTGGCGGGCAACATTGATTACCTGACTACTCACCAACTCCAGAGTCAGGTTCTCAATGATACTATGGAGAAAATAAAACCGCCCGAGAACTGCATCAACCTCAGTGTGCCCTTGGTTAATGCCCAGATCTGGGGACACTTGAGTACGGCCACCAGGATGCAGGATGCAGCCTTCAGCGTATCTTAAAGGTCCTCTCCACGGGCATAACGGCGTTTGCTAGGACCCTTGACGGGGATAATGTGTCCAGTGAACAACAAGATGCCCTGGCACTCCTATGCAATGCCCAGTATGAGATCAACTGCCTGCATAAGAGCTCCATTAAGCCCACACTCAACCCCAAATTCGCGGGGTTGTGCCGTCCATCAACCGCTCCACCGCCTCATCAATTGTTTGGTGACCTGTCCAAACAAGTGAAGGAACTGGACGAGGAGGCCAAAACAGCTGGCCTCATGAAACCTCCTACGGCCAGACTTCACCCATACCACCGGCAACAGCCACACACAAACTGGAAACCATGACTGCCGGACAGGACACAAAGGACCTATCCACCTCCACTTCCCCAAACACAACAACCTTTTTTAGGACAAGGCCAACAGCGGCCTGCATGGAAGATGCGGCCGCCATCCCGTCAACCTCCACAACGTCCACCCAAAACACCATACGTGTGGAACCGTCGTTAACCATGGAGGTAAGGGGGCCTGGTTCCTCTCACGCTGTAGCATCCCCTCCTGCACAAATTGGTGGGCGATTGCGGGCTTTTTTGGAAATATGGAACACTGTCACTACAGATTAGTTTATTTTACAAAGTGTTCAAGGCTATGTTATAGAATTTATTGATGGAATAAATCCCCCAACCCAGCATTCGCCTCATAGGAAATTTATACTATCCCAAAAAGAGGTGGAGGCAGGACATGCTGAAATTATACGGCTAGCGGCAAAAGGGGTAATTGGCAAAACAACGCATGAACCTATTGAGTTTGTGTCCAACATTTTCACCAGAATTAAAAAATATGGGAGATGTCGGATAAATAGACATAACAGAGCTGAACACTTTTGTACAATATACCCACTTCAAAATGGATACTTTTGAAACAGTCAAGCAGATGCTTTACTCAGGGTATTTTATGGCATGCATCGATTTAAAAGATGCATACTATACGGTGCCCATCTCTGAAGCTCACAGGAAATTTCTAAAGTTTGTCTGGAAGGATCAATTATGGGAATACAAAGCGTTGCCCAATGGAATCACCACAGCCCCTAGGCTGTTTACAAAATTAGTAAAACCTATATTGGCTCTTCTCCGACAACAAAATTATATGGTTTGGCTACAAGGGCAGTGGCTGCAACTAAGGCTCTTTTCGAGAAGCTGGGATTTGTAATCCATCCAGACAAGTCAAAGTTGCACCCGGTACGGGTTATGGATTATTTGGGGTTCACCCTAGACACCAACTTAATGATGGTTACCATCCCAACCAATAAAGCTACTGCTATAAGAGAAGAGTGCCACAGTCTTGTTTGCGCCAGGGTACCGACCATTCGGCAAACGGCAAAAGTAATAGGGAAATTGGTAGCTACATTCCCAGCTGCACAATTCGGACCGCTACACTACCGAAATGTACAAAGAACAAAGATTGCAGCATTAAAAGCAAATGATGGGCACTTTGATCGGCCAATCCGGTTACCACCAAAGGCTAGAACCGAGCTACAATGGTGGGTTGACAATATTAGTAAGTGTCACAGACCCATCATAGTAAGCAACCCAGATGTCGTGCTACAAACTGACGCAAGCGCACACGGCTGGGGAGCAACTGATACTATGTCCAGTTGTGGTGGCAGATGGAACTCTCGTGAGTCTACCTTCCTGGAGTTACACGGGATAAATTATATTGAAATGCTGGGGGCATTTCATGGACTGTACTAACTCACGGGATTTACATGTCCGCCTCCAAATAGATAACACTACAGTGGTGGCTTACATCAATCATGTGGGTGTATTCAGGTCGCTATCTTGTGATGAATTGGCAAACACAATTTGGCACTGGTGCATTGAAAGGAATATTTGGATTACAGCGACCTATTTGCCAGGGAAGCTTAATACAGTGGCGGACACCAGGTCACGTGTATTCAATGACAACATCGAGTGGATGTTGAACCCTCAAATTTTTGGAGACATTATAGCTCACTATGGGACACCAGATATTGACCTTTTTGCGTCCAGGTTGAACCATCAGATACCAACGTATGTGTCTTGGGAACCAGACCCTGGGGCAATAGCAGTGGATGCGTTTTCTATCCATTGGGGGAAATGGTTTTGCTACGCATTTCCCCCATTTTGCCTTATCAGTCGGGTATTGCAGAAAATTAAACTGGACTCTGCAACTGGCATATTGATCATTCCCGACTGGCCTACACAGCCATGGTACCCGATGGTCATTAAAATTTTGAAACAACCATGGATTTCGATTGGGAAACACCCCAAATTGATTACTCACCCCATTACGGGGGATAGTCATCCATGCCATGGTCACCTAAACTTGTTGGCCTACAGGTTCTGAAAAGACCACTCATCAAGGCGGGCATCTCACCACGAGCCATGGAACTCATCTCAGCATCATGCCGAGAATCAACTCGGAAGCAGTACCTCACGCAGATCAGAAAGTGGGAGGCATTCTGTGCTCGTACGAACAAGACTTCCAACAAGGCAACCATACCTGATGTTCTGGAGTTCCTAGCTGGCCTACATTTCGATGATGGCCTTAGCTACAGTGCCATCAACAGTGCCAGGAGTGTGCTGTCCTCATACCTGGATAGGTATAGGCTCCAACCACCTGGTGTCTAAACTCATGAGGGGAGTGTTCAACACCAACCCTCCGCGACCCAGATATACTTTCACGTGGGATGTGGGGATCGTGGTGACCCTACTGAGGAGCTGGGCTCCAATGAATGAGCTACCGCTGAAACAGCTCACCCTCAAGGTGGTGATGCTGATGGCACTGACTACAGCCCGACGAGTCCAGACGTTACAAAAACTGCGATTGGACCGCATGGTGGCCACCCCTGGTCAAATACATTTCTTTATACAAGATTTATTGAAGCAGCACAGGCCAGGGGCACATGGGCTGCAGTTGGAGTTTCGGACGTACCCTGTAGATGCCACTCTCTGCATAGTTACGCATCTCCACCACTATATCGGAATTACAGGAGCCATCAGGAAGAAGGAACAGGGGCTCCTTATCAGCCACAAACCTCTGCACCATCGGACTGTACAGACCATCACCAGGTGGCTCAGGGTGGCGTTGGATGCAGCAGGAGTTGCTACTAACATTTTTAAATCCCATTCCACTAGGGCTGCATCCACATCAGCGGCGAGGGCCATGGAGGTGCCCATGGATCACATTCTCGCCACTGCGGGCTGGGCCAGAGAAGAAACCTTTCAACGGTTCTACAATAAGCCACTGGTCGCCTCTGCGACATTCGCAGAAGATGTGCTGGGAACCGCTCAGTGAATGTCTGTCCCCGAATTAGGGGTTATTTGTTTGTTTTATTTGAAATTGTATTACTTTTTCAGCCAGTTTCGACTGAACTGCACTAACAGCCTTCCTCCATCAGACTTGCGGCAGTGTGATAAGCATGGACGTTGTCCAGGGCGTGAAATCACAGAGCTTTGAAATCTTCACGAAGTCACTCACGTGACTCCGAAGTAAAATAGTAAGATTAAACGAGAACTTACCAAGTTTGAAGATTGATCTGTATTTTACGAGGAGTCGCGGTGAGGGATTTCGTGCCCCCCACTCCCACCCTCTATCATAAGGTCAACTCGGAAGTTCTACGTTCTTCATCTTACTATTTTTAGTCATGGTGCGTTCTGCGATTCCACACTGCTGCTTTGAAGGATGCTGCGCATGCGTGCTGGCGGGGTCTTCACGAAATCCCTCACCGGGACTCCTCGTAAAATACAGATCAACCTTCAAACATGGTAAGTTCTCGTTTAATCTTACTATTTTTTTTCCTCTGGGGAAAAAAAGGGGGGTGCGGTCGCACCGAACGCACCCCCCCTTCGGACGGCCATGCAGACAGCACCCATATATGGGTTATCATTGTTTCTTGGTGGTTGCACAGGTCATTGTTTGTCTCGAGAGTTGGGGGAGAATGTGGAGAATGAAGAATTTTTTTTAATACGGTTTGAGAATCAAGGGGAATATTATAGAACATGTAAAAGTGTACAATATGTGGTAGAGATCAACATGTTGGATTGCTTATAAAGGATCATAAAGGACACATAAAGGATCAAACCCGGGTCTCTGGCGCTGTGAGGCAGCAGCTCAACCGCTGCGTCACTGTGCCACCCTACAAGGAATATGTAACTACAAGGAACTGCAGATGCAGGCTTATCCCAAAGAAAGTTCATGTTCATAAGTCATAGGAACAGAATTAGGCCATTTCATCCATTGAGTCTACTCTGCCATTCAGTCATGAATAATCTATCTCTCCCTCTCAACCCCATTCTCCTGCTTTCTCTGCGTGGCCCTTGACCCTTGTACTAATCAAGAACCTGTCAATCTTTGCTGGATATTCCTTGCTATCGGCTGACACGATGGACTGAAAAGAAGGAAAGGACACTTAATTTTTATTAATTCTTAGAAATAGTTATAAAAGGTGTCAGGGGTTATGGGCAGAGAGTAGGAGAATGGGATAAAGAGGGAAAGATTGGGGATGTGAGGGGGCGGGAAATCGGAGCACCCGGAGAAAACCCACGTAATCACAGGGAGAATGTGCAAACTCCACACAGAGAGCACCTGAACTCAGGATCAATCCCAGGTTTCTGGCATGTGAGCAACAGCTTTACCCTTGCAGAGATTGCTATTACACTCCTGGTGTCAGGGGTTATGGGGAGAAGGCAGGAGAATGTGGTTAGGAGGGGGAGATAGATCGGCCACGATCGAATGGTGGAGTAGACTTGATGGGCCCAATGACCTAATTCTGCTCCTATCACTTATGAACTTATTAACTTAATTCCAAGCAAGGTGTTCCCTCATCTGTCTGAAGGAAGGTCCTGACCTGAAACATCCCCTATCCATCCCTTCCACAAATGCTGCCTGACCTGCTGAGTTACTCCAATGTGTTGTCAATGTTGAATTTAAAGATGCAGAAAGAGGTGAATAAAATAAATCTTACCTGTTTCCTTTGCCTACATTCTCACGGTCACAATACCCCAGACAAGCAGAATGGCAAGGACTATCCAACGCATAATGTTCCATATGAAATTGTAGTTAGTATTATGTTTCCTAAGAGGGAAGAGGCAAATCAGTTTAATCAAAGGCGTTTACTAAGAGTACAGATGGATGTGCATCCGATTATTTGTACTTAGTTTAGAAATAGAGATACCATGCGGAAACAGGCCCTTCAGCCCACCTAGTCTGCGCCGACCAGTGATCCCCGCATATTAACTATCCTACACACACTAGGGACAATTTACATTTACACCAAGCCAATTTTGCTACATACCTGGACGTCTTTGGAGTGTGGGAGGAAACCAAAGATCTCGGAGGAAACCCACGCGGTCACTGGAGAATGTACAAACTCCGTACAGACAGCATCCATAGTTAGGATCGAACCCAGGTTGTGTAAGGCAGCAACTCTACCGTTGCACCACCGTGCCGCCCTTGTTTGCTTGGGCAGGACTGTTGGGGACACAAAGTGCAGGAGTAACTCAGCGGTTCAGGGAGCATCTCTGGAGTTCAGGGATAGGTAATATTTTGGGTCAGGACCCTTGTTCAGACTTCTGGAAATTGTCCACAGGGTATCGGATGGAACAAGAATACAGGTGATCATACAATGGCTTGCAAACGTTTTCATACCCCTTGAACGTTTCCACATTTTGTCACGTTACAACCACAAACGTAAATGTATTTTATTGGGATTTTATGTGATAGACCAACACAAAGTGGTGCATAATTGTGAAGTGGAAGGAAAATGATGGAGAGATATGGATTATGTGTAGGCAGATAAGGGTTTGTTCAGGGCAAGCCCTACCAGAGGGGGGCAACGAGTGCCATTTGGCATGGGCCTCATGCCTGTCTGCTTCAAAGGGATCTTGATTTGGGGGCCTCTAAAATTGAGGGGCTTCTGCTTGAAATTCTAAAATTGAAATTGGCCTGGGCCTCAGTTCATCTATGATATGGCCTGGTTCCTGGCATTATGTTCGGCACGGACATTGTGGGCCCGAGGGCTTGTTCCTGTCGTGTTTAGTTTAGTTTAGAGATACAGCATGGAAACATGCCCTTTGCCCCACTAAGTTTGCTCTGACCAGCAATCACCCATACACTAGTTTTATCGTGCACACTGGGTACAATTTACAGAAGCCAATTAACCTACAAACCTGCACGTCTTTGGAATGTGGGAGGAAACCAGAGCACCCAGAGAAAACCCATGCGGTCACAGGGAGAACGTACAATCTCCGTAGTCAGGATTGTCCCAGGCGTCTGGCAGCAACTCCACCGCTGTGTCACTATGCCACCCTGGCTCAAGAAAGCAGCTAACATAATAAAGGAGCTTTATCACCACAGTCATCCCCTCCAATCCCTCTTTTGTCCATGATAACATTCAAGCTTATATTTGCAATTTGCACAAGGACTAGACTATATCAAAAATATTTTTGGCACTAATTGTTTGTTTACATTTTGAAGGTTTTTGTTAGTTAGTTAGCTAGTTAAGTTTATTGTCACTCATAAGTCGCTCAGCTCTTCCTCTTCATTGCAAAATACGTTTAAGTAGAAATGTTACGAGGAACATAAATAAGGAAGAAGTCAGCAAGACATTGTGTATGAAACCACAATGATCTTGCAGTTTAACTCTCGAGTTTCAAATTTTCTCAGCACATTTCAAACATAAATTAATGTTCATAGAGTAATGAAAATGGTGAAAAGAAAAACCTGGCACGAGTGTGGAATATTTGGTAATACGCTCACCTTACCATTCAATCATGGCTCATCTACCTCTCCCTCCTAACCCTATTCTCCTGCCTTCTCCCCATAACCCCTTTGATTGCAGCCGGATCTGGATCGATTGACCTGGTGGGCGGAGTATTGGTTGATGGAATTTAATACAGAGAAGTGTGAGGTGTTGCGTTTTGTGACCTTGGACCTACACAGTAAATGACAGGCCTCTGGGTAGTTGTAGAGCAGAGGGATCTAGGAGTACAGGTGCATGATTCCTTGAAGGTTGAGTCACAGGGAGATAAAATGGTCAAAAAGGCACTTTGACCTTCATCAGTCAGAGTATTGTGTATAGAAGTTCGGAGGTCATGTTGCAGTTGTATAAGATGTTGGTGAGACTGCATTTAGAATATTGTGTTCAGTTCTGGGCACCATGATATAGGAAATATACTGTCAAGCTTGAAAGGGGTCCGAAAAGATTTACGAGGATGTTGCCAGGACTAGAGTGTGTGAGGTTGAGTAGGCAGGGTCTCTATTCCATGGAGCACAGGTGGATAAGGGGTGATCTGAAAGAGGTGTATAAGATCATGAGAGGAATAGATCGGGTAGATGCACAAAGTCTTTTGCCCAGAGTAGGGAAATCGAGGAGCAGAGGACATAGGTTCAAGGTGAAGGGGAAAGATTTAATAGGAATCTGAGGGGTAACTTTTTCACACAAAGGGTGGTGGGTATATGGAACAAGCCACTGTAGATTAAATTCATTTCTTTATCATCAATCTACACACAATATCCCATAATAAAAAATCTAAAACAGGTGTTTAGACATTTTTTCAAAGTAATTAAAAATAAATAACTGAAATATCACATTTACATAAGTATTCAGACCCTTTACTCGGTATTTTGTTCATGCACCTTTGGCAGCTATTACAGCCTCAAGTCTTTTTGGGTATGACTACAAGCTTGGCACACCTGTATCTGGGTAATTTCTCCCATTCTTCTCTTCAGATCCTCTCAAGATCTGTCAGGTTGGATGGGGAGCATCGATGCACAGCTGTTTTCAGGTCCCTCCAGAGATGTTCGATTGGTTTCAAATCCGGGCTCTCGCTGGGCCACGCACGGACATTCACAGACTTGTCACGAAGCCACTCCTGCATTGTCTTGGCTGTGTGCTTAAGGTTGTTGTCCTGTTGGAAGGTGAACCTCCACCCCAGTCTAAGGTCCAGAACGCTCTGCAGCAGGTTTTCATCAAGGATCTCTCTGTACTTTATTCCGTCCATCTTTCCCTCGATCCTGAGTAGGCTCCCAGTTCCTGCCGCTGAAAAAACATCCCCACAGCATGATGCTGCTACCACCATGCTTCACATTAAGTATGGTATTGGCCAGCTGATGAGCGGTGCCTGGTTTCTTCCAGACGTGACACTTGGCATTCAGGTCAAAGAGTTCAATCTTGGATTCATCAGACCAGAGAAAATTGTTTCTCATGCCTTTTGGCAAACTCCAAGCGGGCTGTCATAGAAACATAGAAACATAGAAATTAGGTGCAGGAGTAGGCCATTCAGCCCTTCGAGCCTGCACCGCCATTCAATATGATCATGGCTGATCATCCAACTCAGTATCCCGTACCTGCCTTCTCTCCATACCCCCTGATCCCCTTAGCCACAAGGGCCACATCCAACTCACTCTTAAATATAGCCAATGAACTGGCCTCAACTACCCTCTGTGGCAGAGAGTTCCAGAGACTCACCACTCTCTGTGTGAAAAAAGTCTTTCTCATCTCGGTCTTAAAGGATTTCCCCCTTATCCTTAAGCTGCGACCCCTTGTCCTGGACTTCCCCAACATCGGGAACAATCTTCCTGCATCTAGCCTGTCCAACCCCTTAAGAATTTTGTAAGTTTCTATAAGATCCCCTCTTAATCTCCTAAATTCCAGAGAGTATAAACCGAGTCTATCCAGTCTTTCTTCATAAGACAGTCCTGACATCCCAGGAATCAGTCTGGTGAACCTTCTCTGCACTCCCTCTATGGCAATAATGTCCTTCCTCAGATTTGGAGACCAAAACTGCACGCAATACTCCAGGTGTGGTCTCACCAAGACCCTGTACAACTGAAGTAGAACCTCCCTGCTCCTGTACTCAAATCCTTTTGCTATGAAAGCTAACATACCATTCGCTTTTTTCACTGCCTGCTGCACCTGCATGCCTACTTTCAATGACTGGTGTACCATGACACCCAGGTCTCGCTGCATCTCCCCTTTTCCTAATCGGCCACCATTTAAATGATAGTCTGCTTTCCTGTTTTTGCCACCAAAGTGGATAACCTCACATGTATCCACATTATACTGCATCTGCCAAACATTTGCCCACTCACCCAGCCTATCCAAGTCACCTTGCAGTCTCCTAGCATCCTCCTCACAGCGAACACTGCCCCCCAGCTTAGTGTCATCCGCAAACTTGGAGATATTGCCTTCAATTCCCTCATCCAGATCATTAATATATATTGTAAATAGCTGGGGTCCCAGCACTGAGCCCTGCGGTACCCCACTAGTTACTGCCTGCCATTGTGAAAAGGACCCGTTTACTCCTACTCTTTGCTTCCTGTTTGCCAGCCAGTTCTCTATCCACATCAATACTGAACCCCTAATACCGTATGCTTTAAGTTTGTCATGTGCCTTTTACTGAGGAGTGGCTTCCACCTGGCCACTCTACCATAAAGGCCTGATTGGTGAAGTGCTGCAGATATAGTTGTCCTTCTGGAAAGTTCTTCCATCTCCACAGAGGAACTCTTGAGCTTTGTCAGAGTGATCATCGGAATCTTGGTCACCTCCCTGACCAAGGCCCTTTTCCCCCTGTTGCTCAGTTTGGCCGGGCGGCCAGCTCTATGAAGAGTCCGGGTGGTTCCAGAGTTCTTCCATTTAAGAATGAGGGAGGCCACTGTGCTCTTCGGGACCTGCAATGCTGCCAACATTGTTTTATACCCTTCCCCAGATCTCTGCATCGAAACAATCCTGTCTTGGAGGTTTACAGAAAATTCCTTCGTCTTCTAGGCTTGGTTTTGCTCTGACATACACTGTCAACTGTAGAAACTTATATAGACAGGTGTATGCCTTTCCAAAGTCATGTCCAAACAATTTAATATACCACTGGTGCACTCCAATCAAGTTGTAGAAACATCTCAAGGATATCAATGGAAACAGGATGAACCTAAGCTCAATTTTGAGTGTCATAGCAAAGGGTTTGAATACTTATGTAAATGTGATATTTCAGTTATTTATTTTCAATTTATTTGCAAAATTTTCTAAACACCTGTTTTCGCGTCGTCATTCTGGGGTATTGTGAGTAGATTGATGATAAAAAAATAAATGTAATCCATTTTAAAATAAGGATGTAATGTAACAAAATGTGGAAAAAGTGAATGGGTCTGTATAATTTCTGAATGCACTGTACATCCACCTTTCTTCCTTATCACTCACAGTGATCCCAATTGACTCAAATGTCCAAAATGTCTTTTAAATGCTGTTATTCTGACTGCCTCAACAACCTCCTCTGGCAGCAGGTACCATTTACATATCACCCAATGTGTGGAGAACGTTGTCCCTCAGAACAGAAGTTGGGATGTTATATTTCAGTTGTACATATGTTGTTGAGGTCGAACTTGGGCAAATTGTGGTCAGATTCAGCCACTCATCTGTACAAAACATGCCATTACAGAAAATTGCACCATCTACTATATCCGCTTGTTCACACCTGGTACGACGGATATAGTAGATGAGGTTAGAGGAGATGCAAGTGAACCTCTGCCTCACCCGAAAAGACTGTTGGAGTCCTTGGACGGAGTGGACGAAGGAGGTATAGGGACAGGTGTTGTATCTGCTGCAGTTGTAGGGGAAGGTACCTGGGGACGGGGTGGGTTGGGTGGGAAAGGATGAGTTGACCAGGGAGTTGCGGAGGGAACGGTCTCTACGGAAAGCAGAAATCGGTGGAGATGGAAAAATGTGGCTAGTGGTGGGATCCGGATGGAAGTGGAGAAAATGTCGGAGGATTATACGCTGTGTGCGACGGCTGATAGGGCGAAATGTGAGTTTATTCTCCTTACCACCAGGGAAATGTCGGGGTGGAGAGGCTGGCTGTCTGCCGGGCGGTGGGTGGACATTGGGGGTGGGGGCTCATTGACGGGGCAGAGGAAGGGAGAGAGAGAGAGAGCGCAGGGTGGGGAGGAAGAGACTGAGGTGGTGGCGGGGATCGGGCTGGCCTGCCTCGGGAGGACTGAACGCAGTCTGTTGAGTTCCTGGGACTGATTCCCTGTTTAATATTCTGCGGGTATTCAGACCACGAGCAACACTTGTTTCTCACTGATCTGTACCTGTGGGATCATTAGTTTGAGTGGGAATGTAAACCTCTGGCAGGGTGACTTTTTTTTACAGTTCAGAGGCAGGGAAATGTGCTGAGCATCCCACTTGAAGTGACACTTCCCGGATCAGGCATTTCAGTGGAGACATCAAGTCAATCGCTGCGAAACGTACCGTCAGATACTTGGAGATGAACGTTAAACAGTGGATCCGTGTGATCTGTATAAATTCCACAGCTGTACCATCCTGTATCTTCAGAGTGAAGATCCTCCACAGTCACAGTAAATATTCCTCGTGCCGGGTTATCTGTGATTGACACTCTTCCACTCCGTCTGTGTTGCCACTTAGTTGCCACTAAAACTTTACATTGGATAGTCCACCCATGGCACCAGTATTTTGTGTATGAGCGGTACCATGATTCATATTGACAATCGATTGTGATCGCTCTTCCCACAACTCCTCTTACATACTTCACTCCCCACACTGCATCTGAAACTGAGGGGAGAAACTTTAAGATGGAGAGCATATGAACTGTTTAATGAAAATAGATACATTTTGAAGATTACACGAAAGAAAACTTAATTCGTTCCATGATGTGTCATGTTGCTTTCCGGCCGATGTCTCCAGGCAGTGCTGTTATTGTACCAGTTGTGTCAGTGTGCTGTCCCCGGGTCAGTACAATTAGTGTTCACTTCCCACTCCAGATCCCTGGGCAGAAACTGGGCTGGGATCGCAGTGCGGTACTGAGGGAGCGCGGCAGTGTTGCAGGAGCTGCCTTTCAACAATCCCAGGCGGTGCCCGGCCTCTCACCCTACAGAAACACCCCACTTTGCTATTTCATTGGCGGTGCCGCCGGCTGCGCTGCCTACATTCATCTCTCAACCGACACTGGGCCGGACCCTTGTTTGGACATTCAGCGCCGCCACTGCCTTTACAACGCCCAGACTGAGGACAGAGTACGGACGAGTTATAATAAAAAGGGTCCCTTACTGGAGAGCGTTACTAGCGTGAAAACGCACACCGCCAGATTCAGGAACAGTTTCATCCCAGCTGTTATCAGGCATCTGAATCATCCTACTACAAACAGATGGCAGTTGTGTAGTCCCAGCTACCTCTCTGATGACCCTCGGACCACCCTTGATCGGACTTTGCTGGCTTTACCTTACACTAAACGTTATTTCCTTTTCATGTATCTATGCACTGTAAGAGGATCGATAACAATCATATATTGTCATCCTGCTGGCGAGTTTGCTCGCGACAAAAAAACTCTACCTGGGCACACGTGACAATAACCTAAACTGAATTTGGAACCCACTGGTCATCTGGGACATGTTCTATTCCCAATGACTCCGGCTCGCCTTGGACCTTTCAGCACCACTGGGCCGCGGATTGGAGAGAGAGTTGGGAGTTGGTGGATAGAGCGAGGACAGTGGTTCAGTTTCAGACTCCAGGGAATTGTTGGATTTACGACAGAGTTGAGTTGGACAAATGCAGGGAATATTTGAACTTACACAATGAGTCCACAATCGTGACTTCCACCTCAGTTCTAAACACATTTTGTTAGTGTATATTAATTTCATGGTGATGTTGGAACCTCTTTCTTCGGTCCAGGTGTCTTGGAGTATCTGCTCCAAATTCATTTGCTATGTTATGCCTTTAAACTATCGTCGAACAGAGTCTCGATATTTAAATACGATTTCAGATCCATCACCACAATATACTGAGTTCCAACTCCCCCATTACATGTCTACACACACTTAACCATCTCTGCTGTGGAAAGGGTGCACGGGACCCCAACTAACATTGATCACTGGAATATCAAGATCTGGCTTTCACTCACCGGGCAGTGAGGAGATGAGAAGAATGGGAATCCACATTGTTTTATCCACAGTTACAAGGCCAGCATTTTTCTTCCTGTCGCTCAGCTCTGAGCTCTCAGATACAACCGCATCTCTCAAATAGCAATGAGGAAGAAGGGAACAGGAAGTCACATCATGAACCACAGCGAGCAGTAGCAGCTCGACACGATGTAGTGTGAAAGGCTCAGGGTTATATTTAGCAAATGGTTGGGTCAGATGATCACAGTCATACAGCAGGAAACAGGCCCGTCTCCCCAAGCGTTAAACCAATATGCTCATCTAAGTTAGTCAAATTTGCCCACGCTCGATCCATATCTCCCCAAACCTTCCCTATCCATGGGCCTGTTCAAGTGCCCGATACACGTGGGTATTGCAGCTGCTTCAGCCACTTCGTCTAGTGTGATGTATCCGTAAGGATGAAGCAGCGGTTAACTGTGTAAACATAGAAACATAAAAAAATAGATGCAGGAGTAGGCCATTCGGCCCTTCGAGCCTGCACCACCATTCAATATTATCATGGCTGATTATCCAACTCAGTATCCTGTTCCTGCCTTCTCTCCATACCCCTTGATCTCTTTAGCCACAAGGGCCACATCTAACTCCCTCTTAAATATAGCCAATCAACTAGCCTCAACTACCTTCTGTGCAGAGAATTCCAGAGACTCACCACTCTCTGTGTGAAAAATGTTTTCCTCATCTCGGTCCTAAAGGAATTCCCCCTTACCCTTAGACTGTGACCCCTTGCTCTGGACCTCCCCAACATCGGGAACAATCTTCCTGCATCTAGCCTATCCAACCCCTTACATATTTTGTAAGCTTCTATAAAATCCCCCCTCAGTCTTCTAAATTCTCGTGAGTACAAGCCAAGTCTATCCAGTCTTTCCTCATATGAAAGTCCTGAAATCCCAGGAATCAGTCTGGTGATCCTTCTATGGCAAGAATGTCTTTCCTCAGATTTGGAGACCAAAATTGTACTCAATACTCCAGGTGTGGTCTCACCAAAACCCTGTACAACTGCAGTAGAACCTCCATGCTCTTATACTCAAATCCTTTCGCTATGAATGCTAACATACCATTTGCTTTCTTCACTGCCTGCTGCACCTGCATGCCTACTTTCAATGATTGGTGTACCATGACACCCAGGTCTCGTTGCATCTCCCCTTTTCCTAATTTGCCACCATTCAGATAATAGTCTGCCCTCCTGTTTTTGCCATAAATGTGGATAACCTTGTATTCAGAGTCTGTTAACACTGAACAGTGGCAGATAAAAAAATGCAGGAGCAACTCTGCGGGCCAGGTAGCACCTCTGGAGAAAATGGATAGGTGACGTTTCGGGTCTGGACCGTTCAAGTAAACAATGATACGTTGGTTAAAATATGACATTTAGAAGATTAGAAAGTCTAAGATGTGTACACTTCCGGCTCATTCCCTCTTGATGATTTTGTAAGTGGACCGGCAGATCAAAAATATAATCGTTGGAACCTTTGTTGTGGCATGTTACTGGTGACAAGGGGCAAAACAGGAAGCTGGCGTGAGGAAGTAGGGGCTTTTGACCTGAACTCAGCTGAGGTTAATTGGAGTTTGAGCCTCTTCTCTCTACTTCAACTATTTAATTCAAACTTTGAAACGCTATTGTTATGATATTCATGTTTTGAAAATAACAATTAATGGTGTTGTGGACTGTGAAGAAGTTTGTCTAGAATTACCACAGGATGGCGATCAGCTGGGAAAGCGGGATGTGGAATGTAACTGACATGTGTAATGTAACTGAAACAAGGGCGAAGTGATACGCTCAGTGAAGTTAAAGCGAGGTAGAATATGCACGGTGAATTGAATTGTTAACTTGTTTTTCTTTGCAATACAGAGCTAATAAATTATCAGAGTTGTGTTCATGTATATTCCATTGTCTGATTGTTTACATCTGCCTGCAACGCTTTCATTCCTTACGCAACCAGTGGCATTATAATATAACCTATTATTACCCATATCACACATCTGAGGTATGCTTTTACGAAATTGTATTCCCTTCGTTTTTACTGCCAGCAGCGCTAACAGGGGAATATTTTACTATATTCCCCGCTGTTTTAACAGGTAAAGTCCATAGGCGTTCGCAAGAAAGGGGAATACAAGAAAATATTCCCCTGTTACCCCTGCTGGCAGTAAAAACGAAGGGAATACAATTTCGTAAAAGCATACCTCAGATATGTGATATGGGTAATATTTTCTTATATTCCCCTTTCTAGCGAACGCCTATGGACTTTACCTGTTTAAACAGCGGGGAATATAGTCTTATATTCCCCTGGTCTCACATCCGGGAACTTGGCAACGTGACGGCAACGTGACGCTGCGTGGGAAATTTAGAATATTCAAACAGCAGACAGGAAGACTGCCGCGTCCATTTTGGTTAAATTTTTACGTGGAAGTCCGCCGAGCTGAGATGTTCAAATTTTCCTCTAGATGTCTGATAATGGGTAATAATAACAATATTGACTGTCCTCTTTCGGGAGATACGACATATATTGCCCTCACTAGATCCATATTGCCCTCGTCTTCGACTCGGGCAATATGAATCTACTTCAGGCAATATATGTCGTATCCCCCTCAAGGCCAGTCAATATTCTATTAATATCTGCTGCTGGCTATCGTTCTCAGTGGGTTACTTTCAGTGGGAACAATGCAGTTTATTCGGGTTGTGTCCATCTGTGGCAATGTTGTGCATCACGTGGTATCGGTGCAACACACTGATGTGTCCGCCACTGATGTTAGCTGAGCGTTGGCGACCCTCAGTAAAGGATCTTCTGTTCGGGGCGATTTGTTGTTTACTTGCCCAACTAAAAACACTGCAGTGAGGAACCGACGATGCAGCAAAACAATTTAATTCTGTCTTCATTCGCCTTTGACCCATGACTTCTGCAAACACTTCTCAGCAAACAGTGTTACAACGAGCTGCTCGCAAGATGCGGTTCACATGTACGAATCTACAAATCCTTGTTGCAGCATCGCGAGCAAAGTGTCAGCAGTGCAGAACAATTCAGCGTAAAGAATGAAATGAGTGTTTGAACATATCAGATTAAAGTTCATTGCAAGCCAACACCCACCACTAAATACAACAGTGGCGTCGACCCGAAATGTCACCCATTCTTTCCCTCTGGTGAAGCTGCCTGTCCCACTGAGTTGCTCCAGTATTTTGTGTCTATCTGTGGCATCTCAGACCGTTTATCTCTCACTATCTGTGAGGCACTTTGGGATATCTTGCAATGGGGAAATAATCAACTCAAGATCACCCCTCCCATTAGAACTTTAACAAGCTCCATTTGAACGGGCCAGCCAGCATCAGTGTGACCACAGAATCTGCAAGTATCTCTGACTATTCAGCACCCCTCTGATATCCCTGACTTGAGGGTTTGTGTGTTCTAAGCAGCCTCTGGTCTCATCTCCTCGTCTCCCCGCTTACTGTGTGGAGAATGTTTATCTTTGTCAGTGGGACATTTTACCCAAAGCAATCCTTGAATCTTTCCGAACTTCATGGCGGTTACTCCGTTTTTGCAGGTCACCATTTCTTACTTCCAAACGACATCCTTCATAGTTCTTTCATAGGCGGGATTACAGTCACAAGTCAGACTGAGGAAAGCAACACAATGTATTTGCAGTTTTACACCCCGCGCTTTGCAAGCTGCAACTCAACCATTTTTTTTGCATAAGAATATACTTTCCACTAATTTAGTTTAGTTTAGTTTGGAGATATAGCGAGAAAACAGATCCTTCGGTCCACACTGACCAGCAATCCCCGCACATTAACACTATCCCACACACACTGGGTACAATTTACATGTATAGCAAGCCAGTAAAACCCACACTACATCTTTGTAGTGTGGAAGGAAACGGACGATCTCGAAGAAAACCCACGCGGTCACGGTAGAATGTACAAACTCCTTACAGTAGTCGGGATCGAACGCGGGACCCCGGCGCTGCAAGTGCTGTAAGGCAGCAACTCTACTGTTGCGCCACGGTGGCCACTATTTGTAGTCCTTTAACTCATTTGTACAGTGGCAAAATGAAATAACTCTTTGCAGCATTAAAATGTTTATCAATATTACGGTACTCAAAGGACGCGAAAGTGGGGTGATATAGAACAAGTGATAAAGGGTTGTTTGCTGGTTGACGTGGACTCGGTGGGCCAAATGGTCTGTATCCAAGCTGTATCTTTCAATCACAATCAAAAAATAGATGTCGGAATATAAGACTATATTCCCCGCTGTTTTAACACGTAAAGTCCATAGGCGTTCGCAAGAAAGGGGAATACAAGAAATTATTACCCATATCACACATCTGAGGTATGCTTTTACAAAATTGTATTCCCTTCGTTTTTACTGCCAGCAGGGTTAACAGGGGAATATTTTCTTGTATTCCCCTTTCTTGCGAACGCCTATGGACTTTACCTGTTAAAACAGCGGGGAATATAGTCTTATATTCCCCTGGTCTCACATCCGGGAACTTGGCAACGTGACGGCAACGTGACGCTGCGTGGGAAATTTAGAATATTCAAACGGCAGACAGGAAGACTGCCGCGTCCATTTTGGTTAAATTTTACGTGGAAGTCCGCCGAGCTGAGATGTTCAAATTTTCCTCTAGATGTCTGATATGGGTAATAATAACAATATTGACTGTCCTCTTTCGGGAGATACGACATATATTGCCCTCACTAGATCCATATTGCCCTCGTCTTCGACTCGGCAATATGAATCTACTTCAGGCAATATATGTCGTATCCCCCCTCAAGGCCAGTCAATATTCTATTAATATCTGCTGCTGGCTATCGTTTCTCAGTGGGTTACATTCAGGGGGAACAATGCAGTTTATTCGGGTTGTGTCCATCTGTGGCAATGTTGTGCATCACGTGGTATCGGTGCAACACACTGATTTGTCCGCCTCTAATGTTAGCTGAGCGTTGGCGACCCTCAGTAAAGGATCTTCTGTTCGGGGCGATTTGTTGTTTACTTGCCCAACTAAAAACACTGCAGTGAGGAACCGGCGATGAAGCAAAACAATTTAATTCTGTCTTCATTAGCCTTTGACCCATGACTTCTGCAAACACTTCTCAGCAAACAGTGTTACAACGAGCTGCTCGCAAGATGCGGTTCACATGTACGAATCTACAAATCCTTGTTGCAGCATCGCGAGCAAAGTGTCAGCAGTGCAGAACAATTCAGCGTAAAGAATGAAATGAGTGTTTGAACATATCAGATTAAAGTTCATTGCAAGCCAACACCCACCACTAAATACAACAGTGGCGTCGACCCGAAATGTCACCCATTCTTTCCCTCTGGTGAAGCTGCCTGTCCCACTGAGTTGCTCCAGTATTTTGTGTCTATCTGTGGCATCTCAGACCGTTTATCTCTCACTATCTGTGAGGCACTTTGGGATATCTTGCAATGGGAAATAACCAACTCAAGATCACCCCTCCCATTAGAACTTTAACAAGCTCCATTTGAACGGGCCAGCCAGCATCAGTGTGACCACAGAATCTGCAAGTATCTCTGACTATTCAGCACCCCTCTGATATCCCTGACTTGAGGGTTTGTGTGTTCTAAGCAGCCTCTGGTCTCATCTCCTCGTCTCCCCGCTTACTGTGTGGAGAATGTTTATCTTTGTCAGTGGGACATTTTACCCAAAGCAATCCTTGAATCTTTCCGAACTTCATGGCGGTTACTCCGTTTTTGCAGGTCACCATTTCTTACTTCCAAACGACATCCTTCATAGTTCTTTCATAGGCGGGGTTACAGTCACAAGTCAGACTGAGGAAAGCAACACAATGTATTTGCAGTTTTACACCCCGCGCTTTGCAAGCTGCAACTCAACCATTTTTTTTGCATAAGAATATACTTTCCACTAATTTAGTTTAGTTTAGTTTGGAGATATAGCGAGAAAACAGATCCTTCGGTCCACCGAGTCCACACTGACCAGCAATCCCCGCACATTAACACTATCCCACACACACTGGGTACAATTTACATGTATAGCAAGCCAGTAAAACCCACACTACATCTTTGTAGTGTGGAAGGAAACGGACGATCTCGAAGAAAACCCACGCGGTCACGGTAGAATGTACAAACTCCTTACAGTAGTCGGGATCGAACGCGGGACCCCGGCGCTGCAAGTGCTGTAAGGCAGCAACTCTACCGTTGCGCCACGGTGGCCACTATTTGTAGTCCTTTAACTCATTTGTACAGTGGCAAAATGAATAACTCTTTGCAGCATTAAAATGTTTATCAATATTACGGTACTCAAAGGACGCGAAAGTGGGGTGATATAGAACAAGTGATAAAGGGTTGCTTGCTGGTTGACGTGGACTCGGTGGGCCAAATGGTCTGTATCCAAGCTGTATCTTTCAATCACTTAATCAAAAAATAGATGTATGACATGCTGGAGTAACTCGGCGAGGCAAGGAGCATCTCTGGATGAAAGGAACGGGTGACGTTCCGGGTCGAGACCCTGCTTCAGACGGAAGTCAGGGGAGAGGGAGATACTTGGATAAGGATCCGTGGTTTGGAAAAAAGTGGATGGATATCAAAGGAAAATGTGGAATAGATCATTGTTAGCTGGGAGAAGGTAACAACAAAGCAATTAGAGATAAAATGCAGTCGGAGACTGCCAGACTGATCGGAGAACTAGCAAGGGGTTGGGGGTGGATTGAGACGGAAAGCGAGGGTTACTTGATGTTAGATAAATCAGTATTCGCACCGCGGGGGTGTAAGCTGCCCAAGCGAAATATGAGGTGCTCTTCCTCCAATTTGCGCTGAGGCTCCCTCTGACAACGGAGGAGGCCCGGGACAGAAATGACAGTGTGAGAATGGTAGGGGGAGATAAAGTGTTTAGCAACCGGGATATCAGGTAGGTTTAAGCAGACTGAGCGGAGGTTTTCAGCTAAACGATCGCCGAGAAACGAGAACAAGCGCAGGCTCGGCGATCAATTCGCTGAACACCGCCGCTCAGTCCGCCGAAGCCTACCTGATCTATCCGCAGATGTCGCCTGTCACGCTGAGTTACCCCAGCAATTTATGTCTATCTTCAGTTTAAACCAGCATCTGGAGTTCCTTCCAACCTAAAAATTATTTGCATATTGGAAATGAAATCTGCAGATGTTGGATGTGCTTAGTGCGTCAGTCCGCGTCTGTGGAGTGAAAAATAAGGCTAATCGTGTGAACAATTTCGTAGCATAATTTTGTTCTGATGGTATTGCATAGTCTGAAATATTAATTGATTGGCTCTCCTAAATGTGATAAATATGAAGTTATCAACTTTGCTGGCAAAAACAGGAGGGTATACTATTATCTGAATGGTGGCAAATTAGGAAAAGGGGAGATGCAACGAGGCCTGGGTGCCATGGTACACCACTCATTGAAAGTAGGCATGCAGGTGCAGCAGGCAGTGAAGAAAGCAAATGGTGTGTTAGCATTCATAGCGAAAGGATTTGAGTATAGGAGCAGGGAGGTTCTACTGCAGTTGTACAGGGTTTTGGTGAGACCACACCTGGAGTATTGCGTACAGTTTTGGTCTCCAAAGCTGAAAAAATACATTCTTGCCATAGAGGGGGTACAGAGAAGGTTCACCAGACTGATTCCTGGGATGTCAGGACTTTCATATGAGGAAAGACTGGATAGACTTGGCTTGTACTCGCTAGAATTTAGAAGACTGAGGGGGGATCTTATAGAAACTTACAAAATTCTTAAGGGGTTGGATAGGCTAGATGCAGGAAGATCGTTCCCGATGTTGGGGATGTCCAGAACAAGGGGGTCACAGTCTAAGGATAAGGGGGAATTTCTTTAGGACCGAGATGAGGAAAACATTTTTTACACAGAGAGTGGTGAGTCTCTGGAATTCTCTGCCACAGAGGTAGTTGAGGCCAGTTCATTGGCTATATTTAAGAAAAAGTTAGATGTGGCCCTTGTGGCTAAAGGGATCAGGGGGTATGGAGAGAAAGCAGGTACAGGATACTGAGTTGGATGATCAGCCATGATCATATTGAATGGTGGTACAGGCTCGAAGGACCGAATGGCCTACTCCTGCACCTAATTTCTATGTTTCTATGTTTCTAAACGCCTTTAACGTTTGGCAACAAGAGGAATATCGAGCAGTCTAATCAAAACAAATTAGACAAACTATTTAGTGACAACCATTTATTAAGAAGCATTCCGTTTCATTATTATTAATTAATTTGTGAAAAAAAAATCCAGGAAATTTAATGCATATAATATAGTTTAGCTGGACTATAAATCTCATAGAATTCAAAGAAGACATTTGTGCAACCCAAAGAATTTGGTGGATGAACACTCCCTAATTTTTTGTATTATTATTGGGAAGCAAACTTCAAAAATGTGATTCACCTGTCGGACAACTCTGCCCAGCGGGTGGATTGGATAGTAATGGAGAGAGAGGATTGCGCCCATTTTAATATAGGAGCGATCCTTCTCTCACCAACAAAACTGAATAATACAATATACAGTAAAAATCCAATTAGTCATAATACTATTAGAATTTGGAAACAAATAAAATTAACCCTTAAATTACGACATTTATCACTTCTCACCCCTATAGTTTATAATCTGTCATTTAAACCTTCTAGTATTGATAAATCATTTACATATTGGGAAAGAATAGGAATTAAAACGTTCGGAGACATGTATGAAAATGGAAATTTCTTATCATTCCAACAACTACAACTAAATACAACCGGAGAAGTAATCAATATTTTCAATATTTTCAAATTCATGCTACTTGAAAACATATACACAAGAATATCAAAATTTGTCTCCAGACTTATTAGACGAAGCAATGAATATAAAGGCAGATTCAACTAATTTAATATCATATTTGTATAATATTATGCTAAATATAGAAATACCATCATCTGATAGAATTAGAAGAGATTGGTAACAAGAACTAGCTATAAAAATCTCGAAAGAGAGTTGGGATAAACACTTGCTATCTGTGCACAAATGCTCGATCAATGTAAGACATATTTTAATCCAATTTTAATCTTTACATAGACTATATTATTCAAAAACTAAAATATGTAATTGTTTTCTAAATGTCTCCCCAATTTGTGATAAATGTCTATCCCCAAAAGCTACCATAGCGCATTCCTTTGTTTTTTGCATAAAAATCCAAAAATTCTGGAATGAAATCGTTGAGATTTTTACAAATTATTCAAAATAAAATTGAAACCGAATGCAGAATTTATTATTTTTGGAACAATGGAAGCCAGCTTTGAGCTAACTTCGTTCCAAAAGAGCTTCCTTAATTATGGCTTAATAATGGCAAAAAAACTTGTACTTAAATTCTGGAAAAACGCTCCCACACCAACGATAAAAATGTGGATTTCAAACATGTCTGAAATGTTACACCTAGAAGATATGAGATTCCTCCTAGCAGGCAAATCAGACCATTTCCAAAAGATCTGGTCTCCATTTATCGACTTATTACAAGCATAGGGTGCAACACAACTATGAAAACAAATTGTATCAGGACCCGGTGAGGGGTGTGTAAAGATACGTAGGTACATCCCTTTTATCTTAGATTATTTTACTTTCTCATATTTTCTGTCTTCTATTTTTTTTTATTTCTTTTCCTTTATTTTTGTTTTAGTCTTTCTTGTGTCCTACGCTTCTACGGGTTCTTCCTGATCACTCTTTCACGCACTTACTATTCTATCTAACTCTCTCTCTTCTTCTTCTTCTTCTTCTTCTTCTTCTTCTTCTTCTTCTTCTTCTTCTTCTTCTGCTTCTTCTTCTTCTTCGTTATTTTTGGCTTATATCATTGTAATGTACATTACTTCTAATAAATAAAATTAAAACAAATAATAATAATATAGTTTAACTGAATATAAAACTCTGGAACCGCAGAAAGCACGCAAAGGTTAATACAATAGTTCGAAGCTGACGAAAGAAACCTTGGAAGAAGTGACAAAAATTAAGATGGTGCAAGCTAGAAGTGTTCATTGTAATTCGGGGGACGAGTGGCGAAGTTCTGATTCACCGTGTCTCTGCAAAAGACAATGTGAAGTCATCAGTCTCACTGACAGTGGGAACTACGCTTTATTTGTCCCGACCAATCCCAACACAGTGCTGTCTGGAAGATGGACCCCAACGACTCCACACCGGGCACAGAAATCCACCCTGCACACGTACAACCTGACAAAACCTCGTGATATTATCTACATGGACATTTGGATTAACTTCAGGATACGAAAACGTGCACGGTTTTTGTTTATATCAATGGACAGGATATTTGAAAGCATTAATGGAAACCATTTGGATAAATTCGGCGAAGAGATGGGATTGCTTTAGGCAGAGGGTGGCGAATCTATGAATTTCATTGCCACAGGAGGCTGTGGAGGCCAAGTCAATTCAAACAGGAGATGCTGCCTGTCCCGCTGAGTTACTCCAGTATTTTTGTATCTATCCAAATCAATTGATATTTTTCAGGCGAACATTTTCATATTCTTGATAAATAAGGATGTCTTGGGTTTTGGGGTGAAGGCAGGATAATGGAATCGAGAGGGAAGGATAGATCAGTCGTGATTGGGGGCGGATTATATATGATGGGCTGAATGGCCTAATTCTGCTCCTATAATTTATGAACATAATGACGATCAAACCTACCTTAGAGTCTCTTGTGAACACTGCGGTTGAGATACTCCAGATCACAAGCAGGAGAAAGAACAGCCAGCGCCCCACTCTCCATGAGATGTAACTGGGCAAAGGGCAAGAGATACAGAATCACTGGGAGGAAACGAGACTGTTTATCTTTGAAACATTTACCTGTTATTTGCTTCATAGCTTTGGCGAAGTGGAGCGGGGCTAAGCAGCGGCGTCAATGGAGATCAGCTTGGAGAAAGAACGAGTGTTGGACTGGGGGGTGGGGGGGACAACTCATGATCACCAATTACTGACCTGATTGCTGGAGCATGGTTACAAGACTGGGAATGAGAGATTACACGGTTAAATGGATTCGGAGAAGACAGATAAATAAGTCATGAGATGGAGCAGTGAATACAGTGAATGCAGAGTAGATAGACAGAAAATGCTGGGGAAACACAGCGGAAAAGGCAGCAATTCCGGAGAGAAGGAATGGGTGACGTTTTGGGTCGAGACCCTCTTCAGACTGGGAGTCACGGGAGAGTGAAACTGTAGAAGGATAAAAAGAACAGTGTAATATCCTGGAAGAAAGAAAATGCTGTTGCAAGGAATATTATAATAAAATCCATATGGATAGACAGGAATAATCAAAAAAAGAGCAATTCTAATGGTGGAAGGGAGATGGAATAAAAATGGAAACAGAGAGGCCAATTAATAAAATACATTAAAATGATAATGCTTAATCTCACACCCTCGATATTTCCTGGTTTAACGCGGTAGGTGTGTGGTTGGAGGAATCGTGTTCGAAAAATCGGTTAAAGGTTCGCTCATATCGGCGTGACTTTTATTAACGTTCATATTTCCTAACGCAAGTATTACACAAGATCGCGATAACAGACACATCTATTTCAATTGTAATAATGATTATATTATGATGAAATATTCAGGGATAATTTTTTTAATGGTTTCAAAGTTCAATGTGTAAGAGAGCGTCAGTTAACTCAGTTCGCTGTTTTCGGTCTGATTCAAGATTATTTTCTCACATTATGCGCCAGCGAATTTTTGGTGCATGACGCCATCAATGGCAAGGTGTTGCCACAAGTGATATTGGGGGGGGGGGGGGGGGGGGGGGGGGGGGGGGGGGGGGGGGGGGGGGGGGGGGGGGGGGGGGGGGGGGAGGGGGTGTCTTAGCCCATAATTCACAATGCATTTACCTAGCAGCACAACACTAGAGCAGGTCACACCAAAGCTAAACTGCAAGACTTGGGTTTGGCAACGATGCTCATCTCACAGAATGGGATGAGGCTAGTGATGGAGAAGTCGTGGTGAATAGTGCAGGGAGCGCTCTCGGAAAGGCAGCAAATGGAGGAACTTGTTCTTATCATCCAAACATATACACGACACAATGAGATGTAAACCCAGTGCGATTCCCCTTCTGATGAGTTAACTAATAACTGGTTTGCAAGTTATATACATATTATTAAATAATATTTAATAGGTATAATTATGTTTGGTGTCAGGCTTGAAACATTTACAAAAAGTGATTATGTTTTCTGACATTTGGGAGCATTGGATCAAAGACGCATAGAGAAACTCGGTATAGAACCAGGGTATTTGGCCCTTCATGTCTGTGCCGATGGTCAACTACATTCACACAAATCCTGTGTCAATCCCATTTTTATTTTGCCCACTTTCTCATCAACTACCACTACCGTCCAACACCCTGCCCCTCCCCCGCCCCACACCCTATCCACCCTGTACACATGGGACAGTTTACAACTGGCATATCATTGGGAGCTGTGATAACACTGAAGCACTTCCCCCCGCATTCCAAAGTCGTGCAGCTTTGTAGGTTAATTGGCTTCTTGTTAACTGTCCCCATGGAACTAGTGTACTGGTGATTACTGGACGGTGTGCCTCAGTGGGCCAAAGAGCCTGTTTCCGTGCTATATCCATAAACTAATCTTAAGGGTGCAATAACACTTGAGATGAGTATTGCTTGGAATGTCACATTACAGTTATGGGGAGGGGCTGGTTAGGGGTTTTATAAAAGTCGATTCAGGACAGGTGAGGAAAGGGGAATCCATTACAGGTGTGCGAAACTGTGAGCAGCATAGATCGGGTATTATTGGAACATTTTGCACGGCAGATATTTGTAAAAGTGGAGAACATATGGTTAAGTTAAGGAGCAGGATGTTTCAAGGCAATCAAGAAATATGTTTAAACCTAGAAGGTAGAGGTACCTGAATTGGTGAATCCTCTCACCCTTGTAATGGACTGTTCGAACTACTCCCTTCCGGCAGACGTTACAAGGCCTTCTACGCCCGCACCTCCAGACTCAGGAACAGCTTCATTCCCAGAGCCACAGCGGCTCTGAACCGGCCCTGCTGAGTGCCAACCCACCCCCATGGACTGTCTCCCCCGGCCTCGCACTTTAGTCTGTTTTGACTTTACTGGTCTAATGTTCGTTTTACAAACCTTGTTCTCGGGGTATCTAAACCTAAAGTTATGACATTGGATGGAAGTTGCAAACCAAATCTCGTTGCACTTATGTGTAATGACAATAAAATATATAATTATAATTATTATTATTATTATTGCCACAATGGACGAGGTGCTGGTAAATGGGATTAGTATCGATGGTACTGAATGGTCAACGTTAACACAGTGGACCAAATCAGATACCGTCGTCAATGTGTTATCTGTGGCCACATTTACTGATCATTTCTGATCGTTTCCCATATCTGAGGGTCGGTCATGTGGAGATGATGGCGGGAAAGTGAAAATGCTTGACCTGATGTCACTGCAAACCTAGTTTTAAAGCTGTGCAAACATAAGAGGAAGTTCTAGCCGGGAGGCTGGCCTACACCAGCACTGGGAAATCTATGTCTGGAGCCCAGCAACCAAGTATTGACAAATAGGACATAATTCCATAATTTTAATCTGGATAAGTTAATTAAATAACGTGCATGAAATTCAGAGTGTGGAGGGTTATGGGGAGAAGGCAGGAGAATGGGGTGAAGGGATGATTAATCAGCCAGGATTGAATGGTCTATTTCTGCTGCTATTACTTGTGATTTTATGAACCACCACACTCCCACTTCCCCTTCTTCTCCTCATTCCATCCACTACTTACCAGTGCCGATGATTTTCACTAGAAAACTGCAGGGCACACCACTGCTGGAGATGGACACGGTGACCATTTCACTGGATTTTGATCCACGTTGGTTTGAGGCTGTGCAATAATATTGATGGTGCTGATGTTTGAAGGATTGACAATGTAGATCCAGGGCATTGTTGTCTGAGATCTTTGAATTCACAGATGTGGTCTTTCCATACCAGCTGTAGCTAATTGGAAGGGATCCCCGCATCGACTCGCAGGACACTGTCAATGACCCACCGAGACAGGATAAATTGGCTGGTGACAGAAATCTAAGCACAGGAGCAGATACGGGTTCTGTGGGAAAGGAGCAAACAGTCAGACACTGAGTGAACATCTGAAAATCAAACACTCGCCAATATTCACCATCTCTGTATGTTAGCCAGGGCCGCCAGGTTGTAGTCTGATCCATCCATCTACAGAGTAATAGAGTGATACACCATAGAAACAGGCCCAGATGTTCATATGTTGTTGAGGTTGAACTTGGGCGAATTATGTTCAGCTTCAGCCACTCAGCTGTACCAAACATCCCACTACGGTCAATGACACTTTACTATCCCCCTCTTTAAATAATTCCCATTACCTCTGTCCTCCACTCCCTCATCCCACACATCATGGGAAAATGTATATGCTTCGCGTAATTGATACATTTCCATAAGTACCTCGCTCAATCATTTCCACAGCAAGGAATGAAGTCTGTAACAATCTGTCCCTGCGTTAATCACACCCTGTCCAGGCAGCGTTGCCCTAAAACCTTTCTGCACGCTGTCCACCTCAACGGCATTTTTCTTGGAGCTGAGGGACTAAAGCTGAATATAATTCCCAAAATGTGGACTCAACATCTGAAGCATATTATCTCAAATTATGTTCTGAATGTTCTCACTGATGATGACCAGCGTGCCAAAAACTCTATTTAATGCCTTTGAATTTAAAGGCGAAAATTAATTACGATCCCTTTAAGATAGACCAAACAACGCTGGAGCAACTCAGCGGAGCAGGCGGCATCTCTCGACAGAAGGAATGGGGGACGTTTCGGGTCATGACCCTTCTTCAGTCTGAGAGTCATGAGAAAGGGAAACAGAAGAGAAATGGAAGGGTAAGGTGTGAAAACAAATGAACAAAAGTAAAAATGTAAAAATAAAATGTAGAATGGATCATTGTCAGCTGAATGGAAGGTGACAACGAGGCATACAATCAGTAAAATATAATCAGGAAGACAGTGAAACTAAATGGCACACTAGGACGGGGCGGGATGCAGACAGGAGTAAAGCAAGGGTTACTTGAAGATAGAGAAGTCAATATTCTAACCGCTGAGTGTCAGCTGCCCAAGCCAAATATGAGGTGCTATTCCTCCAATTTGCGTTTGGCCTCCCTCTGACTGTGGAGGAGCTCCAGGACAGAAAGGTCAGTTTGCGAATGGGAGGGGGAGTTCGTGCTTAGCAATCGGGAAGTAGCGTAGGCCGATGCAGACTGAGCGGAGTTGATCAGCGAAACGATCGCCGAGCCCGAACCTCCGAGGAGTTCACAACTCAGATCCAGTTGATTGCCAGACAAGATCGTTGACCACCCATACTCGTTCTTCTCACACCATGTGTAATGGATGGGAAGGGATCCACGGACAGACTCACACGACACTGTGACGGAGCCTCCGAGACGTGAGGCATTTGCTGGTGACAGATATCTGAGCACAGGAGCAGACACAGGTTCTGTGGGAAAGGAGTAAACATTCAATCACCTGTATCTTACCGGCTCATCTTCATCTCTGTGACTGTGCGACACCCAGACACTGAAGCAGGTTACAGTTATAGAGTACCGAAAGAGGCCCATCACAACAGCTCATTCATGCCGACAATCATGTCTTTCTAGACCATTTTCATATGTCGACGTTTCTGCCTTAACGCTCGCAATGATCCCAATCTACGCAACTGTCCAAAATGTCTTTTAAATGCTGTTATTCTGACTGTCTCAACAACTTCCTCTGGCAGCAAGTTCCAGACACATATCACCCAATGTGTGGAAAATGTTGTCCCTCAGAACAGAAGTTGGTCAACTTGGGCGAATTGTGTTTAGCTTCAGCCACTCACCTGTACCAAACATGCCACTACGGTCAATGACACCTTACTATTCCCCCCTCTTTAAATAGTTCCAGTACCTCTGTCCCCCACTTTCTCATCCCACACATCGTGGAAAATGAACATGCTTCTCGTGATTGATACATTTCTATAAGTTCCTCGCTGAATCTGTTCCACACCAAGGAATGAATTCTGAGTGTCCAATCGCTCCCTGCGTTAATCAAATCCTGTCCAGGCAGCGTCGTCTTAAAATTTTCTGCACGCTGTCCACGTCAAAGGCACTTTTCTTGGATCTGAGGGACTAAAGCTGAACACAACCCCCAGAATGTGGACTCAACACCTGCACGTCTGAAGCATATTATCTCAAATTATGTTCTGAATCTTCTCACTTATGAAGACCAGCGTGCCAAAAACCCTGTTCATTGGCTTGGAATTCAAAGGCGAAAACTAATTACGATCCCTTTAAGATAGACACAAAATGCTGGAGTATCTCAGCGGAGCAGGCAGTATCTCTCGAGAGAAGGAATGGATGAGGTCTCGGGTCGAGACCCTTCTTCAGCCTGAGAGACATGTTCAGGGTAGCAGAAGAGAAATGTAAGGGTAAGATGTGAAAACAAGTTATCAAAGTGAACAATGTTAAAGGAATATATAGAATGGATAATTGTCAGATGAACGGAAGATGACAACGAGGCATACAATCAGTAAAATATAATCAAGAGGACAGTGAAACTAAATGGAGAACTAGGGCGGGATGGAGACAGAAGTGAAGCAAGGGTTAATTGAAATTTGAGAAGTAAATATATAAGCCGCTGGGTTGGAAGCTGCCGAAGCGAAATATGAGGTGCTGTTCCTCCAATTTGCGTTTGTCCTCACTCTGACAGTGGAGGAGTTCCAGGACAGAAAGGTCAGTTTGGGAATGGGAGGGGGAGTTAGTGTTTAGCAATCGGGAAGTAGCGTACGCCGAGGCAGGGTGAGCGGAGTTGATCAGCGAAACGATCGCAGAGTCTGCGCTTGGTCTCCCATCTACTATATCCGCTTGTTCGCACCTGGAACAGCGGATAGAATAGATGAGGTTAGATGAGATGCAATTGACCATCTGCTTCACCCGAAAAGACTGTTGGAGTCCTTGGACGGAGTGGACGGGCGAGGTTTCTGGACAGGTGTTGCATCTGCTGCAGTCGTAGGGGAAGGTACCTGGGGACGGGATGGTTTGGGTGGGAAAGGACGAGTGGCGCAGGGAGCTGCGTAGGGAACGGTCTCTTCGGAAAGCAGAAAGCGGTGGAGATGGAACTATGTGGTTAGTTGTGGGATCCCGATGGAGCTGGCGAAAATGTCGGAGGATTGTATGCTGTGTGCGACGGCTGAGGGGGCGAAATATGAGTTTATTCTGCTTACCACCAGGGAAATGTCCGGGTGGAGAGGTTGGCTGACTGCTGGGTGGTGGGTGGACAGTGGCTGCTGTGGTTGGGGGTTCATTGACGGGGCCGAGGGAGAGAGAGAGAGAGCACGCAGGGTAGGGAGGAAGTGACTGATCCCAGAGGTGGGGGCGGGAAGCGGGCTGGCCTGCCCCGGGAGGACTGAACGCTGTCTGTTGAGCTTCGGGGACTCATTCCCTGTTTAATATTCTCCGGGTATTCAGACCGCGAGCAACACTTGTTTCTCACTGATCTGTACCTGTCGGTTTATTAGTTTGAGTGGAAATGCAAACACTCTGGCAGGGTGACATTTTTTTACAGTTCGGAGGCAGGGAAATGTGCTGAGCATCCCCCTTGAAGTGACACTTCCCGGAGAAAACATGGAGCAGGCATTTCTGTGGAGACATCAAGTCAATCGCTGCGAAACGTACCGTCAGATACTTGGAGCTGAACGTTAATCAATCCATCCCAGAAATACGAACTAATTCCACAGCTGTACCATCCTGCATCTTCAGAGTGAAGATCTTCCACAGTCACAGTAAATATTCCTCGTGGCGGGTTATCTGTGATTGACACTCTTCCACTCCGTCCGTGTAGCCCATTTGTTTCCACTAAAACTGTGCACCGGCGAGACCACCCACGGCACCAGTATTTTGTGTGTGAGCGGTACTCTGCTGCATAGTGACAATCGATTGTGATCGCTCTTCCCACAACTCCTCTTACATCCCTCTCTGCCCACACTGCACCTGAAATGGAGGGGCGGAACTTTCAGATGGAGAACAAATGAACTGTTTAATTGAAATAGATACATATTGAAGATCACATGAAAGAAAACTTAAATCGTTCCATGATGTGTCATATTGCTTCACGGTCAATGTCTCCGGTCTGAAATGCAGGCAGCGCTGTTATTGTACCTGTTGTGTCGGTGTTCTGTCCCCGGGGTCAGTACAATTAGGGTTCACTCCCCACTCCAGATCCCTGAGCAGAAACTGGGCTGGGATCGCAGTGCGGTACTGAGGGAGCGCGGCAGTGTTGCAGGAGCTGCCTTTCAACAATCCCAGGCGGTTCCCGGCCTCTCACCCTACAGAAATACCCCACTTTGCTATTTCATTGGTGGTGCCGCCGGCTGCGCTTCCAACATTCATCTCTCAATCGACACTGGGCCGGACCCGTGTTTAGACATTCACCGTCTCTACAACGCCCTGACTGAGGACAGAGGACGGACGAGTTACAATAAAGCGGGTCCCTTACTGGAGAGTGTTACTAGCGTGAAACGCACACCGCCAGATTCAGGGACAGTTTCATCCCAGCTGTTATCAGGCATCTGAATCATCCTACCACAAACAGAACTCCCATCTACCACTCTGAGAATCCTCGGACTACCCTTGATCGGACTTTGCTGACTTTACCTTACACTAAACGTTATTTCATTTTCATGTATCTCTGCAGCTGTAGACGAGCACTCCCCACCACCCAGATGATCACCTTCGTGAAGGCCGGAGTGCAGCTGCCAAGAACAACAGCAGCCAGGACTGACAGCTTTCATAGACCTGGTGAAACAGCTGAAGTTCCCACAGCACATTGCCACGACCACCCTGAGGCCAGATGTCCTCCTGGTCTCAGAAGCGACCAAAAACATCGTCTTGTTGGAACTGACAATTCCGTGGGAGGACCGTCTGGAGGAGGCCCACGAGAGGAAGATGACCAAGTATGAAGAGCTGGTCATAGACTGCCGTAAGCAGGGCTGGAAGGCAAGGTGTATGCCCATCGAGGTTGGCTACAGAGGTTTTGCAGGGCAATCGCTCTACAAAGCCTTGAGTACACTGGGCATAAACGGAGTGGCGAGGAGAAGAGCCATCAAGAACACCACAGAGGCAGCTAAGAAGGCCTCGAGATGGCTCTGGATCCGGAGAGAAGGTCCATGGTGATGAGCGAATGCCACCTGAACACAAGTCGTGGTCTGATCAACCACGGCTGGGTCGCCTGGGTGAGGGTGTCTGATGTTGAAAGACCCGAAACACCCAATGACCCCAGGTTACATCACTGATGATGTGTTCAAGAGCATCAATAGATGTATTTGTATCAAAAATGCACTGTAAGAGCATCGATAGCAACCATGGATTTTCTTTCTGCTGGCTGGTTAGGACGCAACAAAAAAACGTTTCACTCTTGGAACTTGGAAAACTTTATTGTCATTCAGACCTTGCGGTCTGAACGAAATTTCGTTGCCTGCAGTCATACATATAGTAAATAACAAAAACACACAATAAACACATATTTAACATCCACCACAGTGAGTTCACCAGACGCCTCCTCACTGTGGTGGAAGGCAAAAATCTTGTCTTTGTCTCTTCCCTTCTTCCTCTTCCTCTGCGCTGAGGCGACCCGGGCCTCCGATGTTGTGACCGCACCGGGTGATGTAAATAAGTCCCGCGGGGGAACCGCGCTCCGCGAGCGGGCCGGTTCAACTCCGCGGCCCGAGCGGTCGAAGCTGCCGAAGCTGCCGCCCTCCAGTCCAGCGGACGCAGCTGTTGCCGCGGGAGCTCCGGAAAAACAGGTCACCAACCTGTGACCTGCGAGCTCCCGACGATGGCATCCATTGGGCCCGCGGCCGGGCCTCCGAAGTCGCTGCCGCCGCCACCGGAAAGCCGCCACAGCTCCGAGTCGGGCCGTTGGAACGCCTGAACCTGCCGCAGCACCCGAAGTCGGCCAGCCCCGCGCTGGTAAGTCCTGGCTGGCTCTACCTCCGGAGCCTCGGGTCGGTCGCAGTTAAAGTTGGAGGCCGCCAGCTCCGCGATAGGCCTCAGCGCAGACGGAGACTGAGACGGGGGATACGACAAGAAAAGTCGCGTCCCCCCAAAAGGAAGAGACTAAGGACTCTACCTCAGTGCGCGTGACAATAAACGAAATTGAATTTGGAACCCGCTGGTCATCTGGGACATGTTCTATTCCCAATGGCCTCGGCTCTCCTTGGACCTTTCAGCACGACTGGGCCGCGGATTGGCGAGAGGATGAAGAGAGAGTTAGGAGTGGGTGGATAGAACGAGGACAGTGGATCAGTCTCAGACTCCGGGTAATTGTTGGGTTTACGACAGAGTTGAGTTGGACAAATGCAAGGAATATTGAACTGACACAATGTGCCCATAATCCTGACTTCCACCTCAGCAGTAAACACATTTTAAAAGTGTAGAATTAACATCCTGGTGCTGTTAGAACCCCTGTTCTTCGGACCAGGTGGCTTGGAGTATCTGCTCCAAATTCATTCGCTATTTTATGCCTTTCAACTATAATCAATATTCGATATTCAAATGCGATTTCAAATCCATCACCACAATGCACTGAGTTCCATCTCTCCCATTACATGTCTACACACACTTAACCATCTCTGCTGTGGAAAGGGTGCACGGGACCCCAACTAACATTGATGATTGGAATATCAACATATGGCTTTCACTTACCGGGCAGCGAGGAGATGAGAAGAATGGGAATCCACATTGTTTTATCCACAGTGACAAGGCCAGCACTTGTCTGCCTGTCGCTCAGCTCTGAGCTCTCAGATACAACCGCATCTCTCAAATAGCAATGAGAAAGAAGGGAACAGGAAGTCACATCGTGAACCACAGCGAGCCAGCAGCAGCTCGACACGATGTAGTGTGAAAGGCTCAGGGTTATATTTAGCAAATGGTTGGGCAGTTGTTCATAGAGTCATACAGCAGGAAACAGGCCCTTCTTCCCAAGAGTTAAATCAATATGCTCATCTAAGTTAGTCAAATTTGCCCACGCTCGATCCATATCTCCCCAAACCTTCCCTATCCATGGGCCTGTCCAAATACCACATTGGTATTGCAGCTGCTTCAGCCACTTCGTCAAGTATGATGTATCCTAAGTATGGAGCGGCGGTTATCTGTGTACTAAGAGTATGTTAACACTGAACAGTGGCAGACAAAAAAAATGCAGGAGCAACTCTGCGGGCCAGGCAGCACATCTGGAGAAAATAGATAGGTGACGTTTCGGGTCTGGACCGTTCATGTAATCAATGATACGTTGGTTAAAATATGACATAAAGAAGAGTAGAAACGTCTAAAATGTGTGCACGTCCTGATCATCACCTCTTGATGATTTTGTAAGTGGACCGGCAGATCAAAAATATAATTATTGGACTTTTGTTGTGGCATATTACTGGTGACAAGGGGCAAAACAAGAATTATCAGAGTTGTATTCATGTACATGTTGTACATCTGCATGCAACGATGTCATTCTGTAGGCAACTAGTTGCATTATAATATAACCTAATATCTGCTGCGGGCTATCGTTCTGGGTTTGTTACTTTCAAGGGAACAGTACAGTTTATTCGGGTTGTGTACATCAGTGGCAATGTTGTGCATCACGTGGTATGGGTGTAAAACACTGATGTGTCCGCCACTGATGTTAGCTTAGCGTTGGCGACCCTCAGTAAAGGATCTTCTGTCGGGAGCTATTTCCTGTTTACTTGCCCAACTAAAGACTCTGCAGAGAGGAACCGACGATGCAGCAAAACAATTTAATTCTGTCTTCATTCGCGTTTGACCCTTGACTTCTGCAAACACTTCTCAGCAAACAGTGTACAACGAGCTGCTCGCAAGTGCGTCTGAGATACGAATCTACACACCCTTGTTTCAGCAGCCCGAGCAAAGTGTCAGCACTGCCGAATAATTCTGTGTAAAGAAAGAAATGACTGTTTGAACATATTAGATTAACGTACATTGCAAGCCAGCACCCACCTCTAAAAACAACAGTGGCATCGACCCGAAATGTCACCCATTCTGTTCCTTTAGTGAAGCTGCCCGTCCCGCATAGTTGCTGCAGTATTTTATGTCTATCTGTGGCATCTCTGACCGTTTACCTCTCACTATCCGTGAGGCAATTTGCGATGTCTTGCAGTGGGGGAAATGCTCCAATTCAAGATCATTCCTCATACTAGGCCATTAACAATCTCCATCTGAACGGGCCAGGCAGCATCAGTGTGACCTCAGAATCTGCAAGTATCTCTGGCTATTGAGCAGCACTCGGATATCTCAAACCTGGGGGTTTGTGGGTTCACATCAGCCCCTGGTCTCATTTCCTCATCTCCCAGTTTACTTTTGGATAATATTTATCTTTGACAGTGGGACATTTTACCCAAAGCAATCCTTGAATCTTTCCGAACTTTATGGTGGTTACTCGGTTATTGCAGGTCATCATTTTTTATTCGCAAACAACATCCTTGATAGCTATTTCATGGGCGGGGTTACAGTCACAAGTCAGACTGAGGAAAGCAACACAATGTATTTGCCATTTCACACCCCGCGCTTTGCAAGCTGCAACTCAACCATTTTGTTCGGCACAAGGCTAGACTTTCCAATAGTTTAGTTCAGTTTAGTTTAGGGATACAGCGTGGAAACAGGCCCTTCGGCCCACCGAGACCACACTGACCAGCAATCTCCGCACATTAACACTACCCTGCACACACTGGTGACAATTTACATTTATCGCAAGGAGGCAACTCATGATCACCAATTACTGACGCCATTGCTGGAGCATGGCTAGAAGACTGGGAATGAGAGATTTACAATGGATTCGGAGAAGACAGAGAAATAAGTCATGAGATGGATCTGTGAATCTAGTGAATACAGTGTAGGTAAACACAAATGCTGGAGAAACACAGCAGGAGAGGCAGCATCTCCGGAGAGAAGAAATGGACGACGTTTCGAGTCGAGACCTTTCTTCAGTCTGCGAATCACGGGAGAGGGAAACTGGAAGGATACAAAGAATAGTGTAATACCCGGGAAGAAAGAAAATGCAGCTGCAAGAAGATTATAATAAAATCCATATGGATAGATAGGAACGATACAAACGGATCCATTCTAATGGTGGAAGGGAGGTGGGACAATAAATATGGAAACAGATGAGGCCAATTAATAAAATAAATAAATAATGCTAATGCTTAATCTCACAGCCTCGATATTACTGGGATAAACGCGGTAGGTGTGTGGATGGAGGACCCGTGTTCGAAAAATCGGGCAAAATGTTGGTCATAACGCCGTGGTTTTATTAACGTTCTTATTTTCTAACGCATGTATAACACAAGAGTGTGATAGAAATCCAGAATTGAATTATTTCTATTGTAATAAGATAAATAACACAGTGTTCCCACTTTCATGACTATATTGTGATTGAATATTCAGCGTTAATTTGTTTTTTAATGGTTTCAATGTTCAACGTCAGTTAACTCAGTTCGCTGTATTCGGTCCGATTCAAGACTGGTTTCTCACATTCTGCGCCAGCGAATTTTTGGTGCATGACCCATCAATGGCAAAGTGTTGCCACAAGTCAAATCAAGGGGGGGGGGGGTGTCTAAGCCCATAATTCATAAGGCATTTTCCTATCAGCACCACACCAGACCAAGTCACAGCAAAGCTAAACGGCAAGACTTGGGTTTGGCAACTATATTCATCTCACAGCATGGGATGAGGTTAGTGATGGGTTGGTTATTCTGAATACTGCCGGGAGCACTCTCTGAAAAGCAGCAAGTGGAGGATCTTGTTCTTATCATATACATAACATATACATAACACAATGAGATGTAAACCCAGTGCGATTCCCCTTCTGATGAGTTAACTAATAACTGGTATGCACGTTATATACATATTATTAAATAATATTTAAGGGATAAATTTGTATTTAGTGTCAGGCTTGAAACATGTACAAAAATTGATTATGATTCCTGAAATTTGGGTTCATTGGACCAAAGACCCAGAGAGAATCAAAGTATAGAAACAGACCATTTGGCCCTTCAGGTCTGTGCTGACAGTCATCTACATTCACACGAATCCTGTGTAAATCCCATATTTATTTTCCCCACATTCTCATCAACTACCACTACCGTCCGCACCTCCCCCCCCCCCCCCCCCCCCCCCCCCCCCCCCCCCCCCCCCCCCCCCCCCCCCCCCCCCCCCCCCCCCCCCCCCCCCCCCCCACCCCCCCCCCCCCCCCCCCCCCCCCCCCCCCCCCCATCCCCCCGCCCCAACCACTGTCCACTGATTCAACCACTCTCCTGTACACACGGGGCAATTTACAACGGGCAACATCTTTGAGAGCTGGGAGGAAACTGGAGCACTTTTCCCCCGCATTCCAAAGTCGTGCAGGATTGTAGGTTAATTGGCTTCTGTAAATTGTCCCGATGGAGCTAGTGCACTGGGATTGCTGGACGGTGTGTACTCAGTGGGCCGAAGAGCCTGTTTCCGCGCTGTATCCATAAACTAATTTTTAGGGTGGAATTTCACGAGATAAGTATTGCTTGGGATGAAACATTACATTTATGTGGAGGGGCTGTATAGGGGTTTTATACAATTCCATGCAGGACAGGTGAGGAAGGGGGAATCTATTACAGGTGTGCAAGATTGTGAACAGCACAGAGTATTTTTGGAAAATTTTGCATGACAGATATGTGTAAAAGTGGAGAACCTATGGTTAAGTTAAGAAGGAGGATGTTTCATGGGTGTCAAGTAATAGTGTTAAACCGTGTAGGTGGAGGTACCTGAATTGCCACAATGGACGAGGTACTGGTAAATGGGATTAGTATCGATGGTACTGAATGGTCAACATTAACACAGTGGACCAAATGTGATACCGTCGTCTAGGAGTTAACTGTGGCCACATTTACTGATGATTTCTGTTCCCTTCCCATATTTTAGCGTCGGTCATGTGGAGATGATGGCGGGAAAATGAAAGTGCTTGGACTGTTGTCACTGCAACGTAGTTTAAAGGCGTGTAATAATAAAAGGAAGTTCTAGCCGGGAAGCTGGCCTACACCAGCACTGGGAAATCTATTTCTGCAGCCCAGCAACCAAGTATTGACAAAGGAGCCATAATTCCATCATTTTAATCTTGATAAGTTAATTAAATAACGTGCATGGATTTCAGGGCGTCGGGGGCTATGGGGAGAAGGCAGGAGAATGGGGTGAAGAAGGGAAGATTCATCAGCCATGATGCAATGGTTTATTTCTGCTTCTATCACATGATCTTATAAACCACCCCATCCCCACTTCCCCTTCTCCTCATTCCCTCCACTACTTACCAGTGCCGTTGATTCTCACTAGGAAACTGCAGGGCACGCCACTGCTGGCGATGGACACGTTGATTATTTCACTGGATTTTGATCCACGTTTATTTGAGGCTGTGCAATAATATTGATGGTGCTGGTGTTTGAAGTATTGACAATGTAGATCTAGGGCATTGTTGTCTGAGATATTTGACCATACCATTTAAGCATACCAGGTGTAGCTAATCGGAAGGGATCCCCGTAACGACTCCTAGGACACTGTCAATGAGCCCCCGAGACAGGAGTCATTGGCTGGTGACAGAAATCCAAGCACAGGAACAGACACTGGTTCTGTGGGGATGGAGCAAACAGTCAGACAGTGAGTGAACATGTGAAAAGCAAACATTCTCCAATATCCACCATCTCTGTATCTTAGCAAGAGCCGTCAGGTTGAAATCTGACCCGCCCGTCTACATAGAATCATAGTGATACAGGCCCTTTGGTCTAACTTGCCCGCACTGACCAACACGCCCAATCTACACTAGTTCCACCTGCTTGACCCTTAACCCTCTAAACTAAGCCCATTCATGTACCTTCCAAATTTCGCTTAAATGTTCAAGAGCCAAGAGTGTTTTATTGTCATTTGTCCCATATAGGGCTTACTTGCTGCAGTACAACAGAATATGTAATCATAATAAATAATATAACAAAAACTCAGTTAAAAAAAAAAACAAACAATGTTGCGATAGTACCTGTCATAAGTACTTCCGTCGGCAGTTTGTTTCATATACCTATCAACATTTGTGTAAAAATGTTACTCCCCAGGTTCTTCTTAAATCATTCCCTCCTCGTCTTAAAACAATGTCCTCTGGTTCTCGATTCCCCTGCTTTGCGCAAAAGACTCTGTGAATTTAGCCGATCTATTCCTCGCATGGCTTGTTGCCTGCCATGAAATCATCCCTCAGCCTCCTGCGCGCCAAGAAATAATGTCCTAGTCTGCTCAACCCCTCCGGCCCTCGTCATCGCAACATCCTTGTAACCCTTCTCTGTGGCATATCCAACTTGACAGCATCTTTCTTATAACATGGTGATTAAAACAGACCATAAATCAGACAAATCATCAGACAAATCTTGAATTATATAGTACACTTCAGGAATTGGCCGCACGAAAACGGAGCATCGTTAATGCAAATCTGTCGGACATTTAAGGCAACAAGGAAGCTGCCCAATGGTCTAATCAAAATCAAACTATGTATGCATGAGTCCAATTATGATGGAAATCGACAGCGATACACTCCAATGCAGATGAGGACAATGTCAACCACTCAGATGTCACATTTCAGTGCGACAGCCAAATTACCCGTCAGAATGCTCCTTCTCACAATTTACCAGATTGATACTTCTCTGTGTCTCTCCATCCTCCCAGCTGCCAGAACTACCATGTCTGCCACTGTACCAGTACACAGCAGCACCATCTGTCTTTGTTTTACATTTCCAACATCTGCAGTTTTTATTTAATCTTCCTTTAATCTGCAACTCTGCCACAAGTCTACGATACCAACATTCAAACACGCCATCGCTGCATTAGTATTTTCGGAAAGCAGATTGCGGTGGAGAGGGAAAGATGTGGCTAGTTGTTCGATCCCGTTGGAAGTGGCGAAAATGTCGGCGGATTACGTGATGTGTGCACATAGTAGCGTAGGCCAAGTTGTTCAGTGAAACGTTCGGTGAGTCCGGGCTTGGTCTCGCCGATATATAGGAATTCACACCTGGAACAACGGATATAGTAGATGAGGTTGGAGGAGATGCATGTGAACCTCTGCCCCACTCTGTAAGACTGTTGGAGTCCTTGGACGGAGTAGTGGGAAGAGATATAGGGACAGGTGTTGCATCTCCTGCAGTTGGAGGGGAAGGTACCTGGGGAGGGGGTAGTTTGGGTGGGAAAGGACGAGTTGACCAGGGAATTGCGGAGGGAGCGGTTATCTCTGTACTCAAAGTCTGTTAACACGGAAGAGCGGTGGACATAATGACAGACCGAAAAAATGCAGGAGCCTCTCTGTGGGCCAGGCAACACCTCTGGATAAAATGGATAGGTGACGTTTCGGGTCGGGACCCCTCATGTAAACAATGATACGTTGGATAAAATATGAAATTAGAAGAATAGAAACGTCTAAGATGTGTACACTTCCGGATCATTCCCTCTTGATGATTTTGTGAGTGTCCCGGCAGATCAAAAAGATAATCATTGGAACTTTTGTTTTGGCATATTACTGATGACAAGGGGCAAAACAGGAAGCTGCATAAGGCAGTAGGGGCTCTTCACCTGAAATCAGCTGAGGTTAATTGGAGTTTGACCCTCATCTCTCTGCTTCAACTGTTTAATTCAAATTTCAAACACCTTTGTGATGATATTCACGTTTTCAAAATTACAATCAATGTTGTAGTGGACTGTGAAGAAGTTTGTCTAGAATTAACACAGGAAGGAGATCAGCCGGGAAAGCGCGATGTGGAATGTAACTGACATGTGTAATGTAACTCAACAAGGGCGAAGTGATACGCTTAGTGAAGTTAAATCAATGTGGAATATGGACGGTGAATTGAATTGTTAACTTGTCTTCTTTACAATGCAGAGCGAATAAATGATCAGAGCTGTGTTCATGTACATGTCATTTACTGACTTTGCACATCTGCTTGCAAAGATTAATTTCATTCTGTAGGCAACTAGCTGCATAACCTAATATCTGCTGCGGGCTATCGTTATGGGTGTGTTACTTTCAGGGGAACAGTGCAGTTTATTCGGGTTGTGTGCATCAGTGGCAATGTTGTGCATCACGTGGTATGGGTGCAACACACTGATGTGTCCGCCACTGATGTTAGCTGATCGTTGGCGACCCTCAGTAAAGGATCTTTTGTTCGGGGCTATTTCTTGTTTACTTGCCCAACTAAAAACACTGCAGAGAGGAACCGACGATACAGCAAAACAATTTAATTCTGTCTTCATTTGCCTTTAACCCATGACTTCTGCAAACACTTCTCAGCAAACAGTGTTACAACGAGCTGCTCGCAAGGTGCGGTTCAGAGATACGAATCTACACACCCTTGTTTCAGCAGCGCGAGCAAAGTGTCAGCACTGCAGAACAATTCAGTGAAAATAAATAAATGAGTGTTAGAACATATCAGATAGAAGTTCATTGCAAGCCAGCACCCACCACTAAAATCAACAGTGGCATCGACCCGAAATCCTACGCATTCTTTCCCTCCAGTGATGCTGCCTATCCCGATGAGTTGCTCCAGCATTTTGTGCCTATATGTGGCATCTCAGACCGTTTATCTCTCACTATTTGTGAGGCACTCTGGGATATCTTGCAATGGGGAAATAATCCAACTCAAGATCATCCCTACAATTAGAACGTTAACAAACTCCATTTGAACGGGCCAGGCAGCATCATTGTGACCACAGAATCGGCAAGTATCTCTGGTTATTCAGCACTCCTCGGATATCTCTGGCCTGGGGGTTTGTGTGTTCAAAGAAGCTTCTGGTCTCGTCTCCTCGTCCCCCCGCTTACCGTGTGGACAATATTTATCTTTGTCAGTGGGACATTTACCCAAAGCAATCCTTGACTCTTTCCGAACTTTATGGTGGTTACTTCGTTTTTGCAGGTCACCATTTCTTATTTCCAAACAACATCCTTCATAGTTCTTTCATGGGCGGGGTTACAGTCACAAGTCAGACTGAGGAAAGCAACACAATGTATTTGCAGTTTCACACCCCGCGCTTTGCAAGCTGCAACTCAACCATTTTGTTCTGCACAAGAATAGACTTTCCACTAATTTAGTTTAGTTTAGTTAATAGATACAACGAGGAAACAGACCCTTCGGCCCACCGAGTCCCACTGACCAGCAATCCCCGCACATTAACACTACCCCACACACACTGGGGACAATTTACATTTATAGCAAGCCACTTAAGCTACGTACCTGTACGGCTTTGGAGTGTGGGAGGAAACGCAAGATCTCGAAGAAACCCCACGCGGTCTCGGTAGAACGTACAAACTCCGTACAGACAGCTCCCGTAGTCGGGATAGAACCCGGGTCTCCAGCGCTGCAAGAGCTGTTATGCAGCAACTCTACCGTTGTACCACCGTGGCCACTAATTGTAGTCCTTTAACGCATTTGTACGGTGGAGAAAATGAATAACTCGTTGCAGCATTAAAATGTTTATAAATATTACGGTACTCAAAATATGCGAAAATGGGATGATATAGAACCAGTGAGAAAGGGTTGATTGCTGGCTGACGCGGAGTCGCTGTGCCAAATGGTCTATATCCGTGCTGTATCATTCAATCACTTAATCAAAAAAATAGTTGTGCAAAAATACTGGAGTAACTCAGCGGGACAGGCAACATCACTGGATGAAAGGAATGGGTGCCGTTTCGGGTCCAGCCCCTTCTTCAGGGGAGAGGGAAATACTTGGATCAGGATCCGTGGTATGGAAACTGGACAAAGGGGATGGAGGTCAAAAAATGTAGAATAGATCATTGTTAGCTGGGAAAAGGTAACAAGTCAAGTCAAGTCAAGTTTATTCATCACATACACATACGGGATGTGCAGTGAAATGAAAAGTGGCAGTGCCTACGGACTTTGTGCAAAAAACCAACACACTACAAACAGAATCACATGTTCTTTTTCATATTAAATATTGTGGGCGGTATTGTGGTACAGTAAGTTAGTAGAGTTAGTCCCTGGTGAGATAGGAGTTTACAGTCCGAATGGCCTCTGGGAAGAAACTCCTTCTCATCCTCTCCGTTCTCACAGCACGGCCACGGAGGCGTTTGCCTGACCGTAGCAGCTGGAACAGTCGGTTGCAGGGGTGGAAGGGGTCTCCCATTATCTTATTGGCTCTGGAGTTGCACCTCCTGATGTATAGTTCCTGCAGAGGGGCGAGAGAAGTTCCCATAGTGCGTTCGGCGGAACGCACTACTCTCTGCAGAGCCTTCCTGTCCTGGGCAGAACAATTCCCAAACCAGATTGTAATATTTCCGGATAAGATGCTTTCCACAGCCGCAGAGTAGAAGCACTGGAGGATTCTCGGAGACACTCTGATTTTCCTCAATTGCCTTAGGTGGTAAAGGCGCTGCCTTGCCTTACTCACGAGCGCTGCAGCGTGCGATGTCCATGTCATATCCTCAGAGATGTGGACTCCCAGGTATTTAAAACAGCTCACCCTATCCACAGTATCCCCATTTATCCTCAATGGTGTGTACGTCCTCGGATGATGTGCCCTCCTAAAGTCCACGATCAGTTCCTGCGTTTTTTTGATGTTCAAGAGGAGACTGTTCTCCTGACACCAGAGTGCCAGTTCAGCCACCTCCTCCCGGTAGGCCTTCCATCATTGTCTGAGATCAGGCCCACCACCGCGGTGTCATCAGATTGCAACAACATTGCAATTAGAGATAAAATGTAATCGGAGACTGTGAGACTGATCGGAGAACTGGGAGGGGGTGGGACTGGTATGGAAAGCAAGTGTCACTTGAAGTTAGAGAAGTCAATGTTCACACCGCTGTGGTGTAAGCTGTCCAAGTGAAATATGAGGAGCAGTTCCTCCAATTTGCGCTGGGACTCACTCTGACAATGGAGGATGCCCAGGAGAGAAATTACAATGCGGGAATGGGAGGAGGAGTTAAAGTGTTTAGCGACCGGGATATCAGGTAGGTTTAGGTGGACTGAGCGGAGGTGTTCAGCGAAACGATCGCATCTGTGGAGAAAAAATAAGTCTAATCGCCTGAACAATCTCGTTGCATACTTTTGTTCTGATGGGATAGCATGGTCTAAAAGATTAACTGATTGCCTTTCCTAAACCACTTTTAACGTTTGGCAACAGGAGGATTATCCAGCAGTCTGATTGCAGTCTGTTCTTCATCACTAATGTTGCAGTCTGAACAAAACAAATTAGACAAACCATTTATTGACAACAACCATTTTTTAAGAATCATTCTGTTGCATTATTATTCACTAATTTGTGAAATACATTTTTTTTTCCAGGAAGTTGAATGCATATGATATAGTTTAACAGAGCTATATCATATGCTCTGGAGCAGCAGAAACCATGCAGAGTTTAAAACCATAGATCGAAGCTAATGAAAGAAACCTTGGAAGAGGTGACAAAAATTATGGTGGTGCAAGCTAGGTGTCCTCAATGTAATTCGTGAGTCAAGTGGCGAGGTTCTGAATCATCGCGTCTCTGCAAAAGACAATGTGAAGTCATCAAACTAGTGGGAATGACGCTTTATTTGACCTGACCACTCCCAATACCATGCTGTCTGGATTGGATGATGGACCCCAACGAATCCACACTGGTCACATAAATAGTAAGATTAAATGAGAACTTACCAGTTTGAAGTTTGATCTTTATTTTATGAGGAGTTACGATGAGGGATTACGTGAAGACCCCGCCAGGACGCATGCGCGACATTCTTCAAAGCAGTGGTGTGAAATCACAGATACCAGAGTAGACTAATATAGTAAGATAAGAGAACTTCCATACCAGTTGAACTTTATAATAGAGGGTTTTGGGAGCGGAGGGCACGTAATCCCTCATCGTAACTCCTCATAAAATAAAGATCAAACTTCAAACTGGTAAGTTCTCATTTAATCTTACTATTTTACTTCGGAGTCACGTGAGTGACTACGTGAAGATTTCAAAGCTCTGTGATTTCATGCCCTGGAACGAGACCATGCTCACACACTGCCATTCTGGGACGGAGGATGAACGTATTTCACACACGACACTGTGCTGAAAAACAATAAAGGTATTATTCATACCTAAAATAATATGCCCCACATTGGGTAATTTATTTTACAGAACTTAATTTTTCCCTGCAAAAGTCTCAGGATCGGCCACGGGTTTATTATAAAGCATTGAACCCCGCTGTGGCAAGGATGTGGTCCATAGGAACTCCCATCATCCTAGCGTCCGATGTAGATGCGGCCCTGTTGGAGTGAGATTTGAAACATTAGTATTCACCACTGCACGTAATACCACCCGAACCATCTGGATATGGTTTGCACTGTGACCTTAGGTGAGGGCATTTATGGCTAATGAGAAAGCTCTCTCCGTGCCCATAAGTGTCTTGGTGACTATATATTGGAAAGTATGTGTCACTATGCAGGGCCGACTATCTGCAGGATAGGCCAGAACTCTAATATTGGCCAAAGGAACCGGGTCAGTCTAGTTTAAGTACCCCTGTATGTAGCAGGTTATCTGCCATTTGTGACAGACATGACGTCCTATTCTACCTTGTGTAAGGACTGGACCCGTTGTGCTGATCCAAGTGCCATAATCATTCCCATCTAGGATATTAGTTTGTCCAGAGTGAGCCCCGATATTGGTGTCCATCCTCGTAACATGGTGTACTACCTATGTCCCATATATAGGTGTATCTGGACCTGGGGGGAAATAGAGTACAAATACCCCTCATTCGTTTAGGTACTAGTGGGTGTGATCCTATAGCCAGGTGATCACTCCCTCTGCCCAGATATTAGCTAGGGCACTCCTTGCACAATAATGGCACTGTAACTCAATCCTTCATCGAAATGAAGGGTGGCCAGAACTCCAGCACTTCAGTGTTGGTGGCTGAGTCATATGTATGTTTCGTCCTGGTGCTGAACACTTCCCATTTCCTGACATATGTCAGGTACTGTCTTCTCGTGGACTCCCTGTACGACGCTGAGATGGCATTGATCGTCCTGTCGGAGAGTCCGTATCCCAGAAATGGCCTGTTCAGAAACTGCAAATCAACAAGTTCATACAGTCATGGCACGGATACTTTCCCCGCACGGGGTGTGCCAACCTCCTTGGCCGTTGTTGATCCAGATGCAGGGTTCTGAGACCATCTTTGTACTGTTGGGAACCATGGTACCCGTTGCGGCGTCTTGTTTAATTATTGTAAGACTCGCCTGATGAGGCAGAAGGGGAAAATGCATAGCAAAAACAAATCCCCCCCCCCCCCCCCCCCTAATGCAGCGAGAAATCGTCCATCGCTGCCTGCCCCTGGGTCTGGTTTCCAAGCAACATATGTTGGTAGTTGGTGAATTAGTCTGGATGGAAAAAAAAGGTCGATATCTGGTGTCCCATACCGTCTATAATATCTGTACACAGTTTTCCGATCCAACATCCATTTAATGTTGTCGTTTGAATTTACGTGACCTGGTGTCCTGCCACTGTATTTTAGCTTACCTGGAAGGTAAGTGGTTGAGATCCAAATCTCTCTCCCAGACACCAGTGCCAGATATTATTAGGCAATTCATCACATGATATCGACTTTATTTCACCCATATGATTATATAGGCCCCCAGTGTGGTATCAATCTGTACCGTACATTTCAACTGGTGCTCATCTGAGCAGTAGGCCCTGAGTCCATGAAACGCTCCCAGCATTTCTAGATAATTAATTCCTAGTGCTTTAAACAGAATAACTTTTGTGCACTCATCTGCCACCACAACTTGCGGTGGTATTAGTTGCTCCCCAACCTTTAGCACTGGCATCAGTCTGTAATGGTACCCTAGGGATATAGAATGGGGTGATGGGGGTTAGGATAATATGGAACATTTCTATCCACCATTTAATTCTAATTTACTTTCCCTGGTAGTTGCATAGGCCTATTGAAATGGCCTGTATGATTTTTGAGAGCTAAAATTTCCCTCTTCCAGGTTTTATAATGAGTGGTCCAATTGTGCTGCTGGGAACGCAGCCACCAATTCCCAATCACTCTTGCTCCTTGCCGAATGGATGGTTCCCTGATGCCAGTGAGGCTTTTGCATACTCCCATCAAGTCTGTCACTTTTGTTTGGTGGCAAGGTGATAGACATATGAACAGAGTCAATAGTGAACCCCAAATAATCCATGGTAGTGGAGGGTTCCAATTTTGATTTATCTGGATGTACGTTAAACCTCTCTGTTGTGGCTGATACCACCAATGTAGCCAGCTCCAATTTCACCTACAAATGAGAATATCATCAAGGTAAGCCATGACGATATGGGTATGTTTCTTTAAGTATGCTAAAGCTGGTTTTTAATAAATTTGTAATAGCCTGGGTGCTGATTACAACCCATTGATTAAGGCCTACTGCCATTGCTGTCCCATCCAGATAAATTTCAGGTATTTACGATGACCCTGTGTGTGACAAACGTGTCTATTTTGAAATGGGCATACTGAACGGAAGTATTTAGTTCGGTCAAATCTGTAATGATACGGCAACCACCATCTTTTAGTTTTTTATAAATATTTTTGATACGAACTCTTGAAATTCTCTGATTGTTTTCTCAATCCCTTTTGTGTTTAGTCTTAACAGTTCAGCATGGCCTGCTGTTCTCTCTTTTTGTGAGAGTATGAACTTCCTGCTAGGCGTATGCTGAACTGGGACGGTAGTTTGTATACAAATTCAATTTTGTAATTCTGAATACTTCCGAGTATGTAAAAGTTCAGAGGTAAAAGTGCAGCACACATGATGAAACAAGTGCAACCGTCCCCCAACTTTTAATGAATCGGACATGCAATTTTTTTTAAAGACAACCAACCCACCTACCTCCATGGTTACCGGTGTTGTGTGGGTTGTCTCCGCAGTTGTTTCTTCTGGTATTGTGTTGCTGCGTTGTGGGGTTTGGCGCGTTTGCCAAGAAGGCCGGGCTGGGCCATGGTCTGAAAGACCGCTGTGCAGGTGGGCCGGCCTTCGAGCTTTCACCACCAGATGTCTTCCATAGCACCGATGTCTGGTGGGTGTGTAGGGGTGCTGCCGCTGTTGATAGTGGGTTTTAGAGGTGCTTGGCACCTTGATCAGGCCTATAGCCTTGGCTTCCTCATGCAGGTCTTTCACCTGCTTCGGGAGGTCCCCCAACAGCAATTTTGGCGCCTGTGTGCTACTTGTCTTGCATAATTCCGCACTTCTTGATGATGCTCTTCCTGTAACTGTAAATCTCCACTGAGTATTACACAGTCTGCTAGAGCATCACGTAACTCTTCAGGCAAATCAACCCCATCAGTTGTCCTGGTACTGCTGTGATTTAGCAGCCAGCAGTTTCCTCTGGAGCTTCACCTCCTGGCTCCTTATAGATGGGCTCCTGTTGCCCCAGATGGGGTCATAGACTGCTGGTACTTTAAGAGAAATGGAGTTCTCTGGAGCAATGTGCTTCCCAGCCATAAAGTTAATGGCTTGCTCCTGTAGCTGGTTTGTAGCCATGTATTTTTTACTGGCTTGCAGCTTTGTATAGGCAGTCCTTCTTGAGTTGATACAGCATGTGTCCCACAATCTTCTGCTGCTCTCTCTTCTGGCACCCCTCACAGTTGACTGTTCAGCCGTTGCCCCTTCTTCAGGGTCCAGCCCAGCTCTGACCCCTAATGCTCCCCTGCGAAGAGGGTGAGACATTTGGCAGTCCTTGAAAGGATCCTGCCGTGGGTCTGCGAAGAGACCCACTGTGACTCTGCCCCTGCATAAACAGGTCACGCTGGAGCACTGCTCCCCACCCGCTCCCGCGGGAAAGACGCCCGCCGTCGCTATCTGTGAACAGGGTGTCTTCAGGTCCGGACCCAGCCGAGTCACGGACCTGTCCGACTTCCGGGTGGTTTTGCCGCCGACCGCGGCGCACCTGCGGTCTGTAGCGGCGAGAAGCCGGGAGCTGCTGGCAGCACCTGCAGCTCTGGAGAGACGGCACGCTGCTGGCTGCTTCCACAGCAGCAGTATCAGCTGCTGCTCTCCCCTGCGCGACTCCATGGTGCTTCCTCCGTTCTGCAAAAGAAACACACCGAGTCGCCACGCTCACCAGAAAAGGTAAGACTTACCTTCAGTAATTTTTCAAAATTCGCGCTGGAGGAGCGGTGCTCCTCCCGACTGTCGCTTCCGCAATGCGTTCGACGATATGGCGCGCATGCGTGCTGGCGGGTCTTCACGTAGTCACTCACGTGACTCCGAAGTAAAATCACCCTTAACACACACAACCTGACAAAAACTCGTGATAACATCTACATAGATATTTGGTTTGTCTTCAGGATATTAAAACGTGCACGGTTTTTGTTTCTATCTACGGACAGGGTATTTGAAAGCATTAATGGAAACCGTTTGGAAACATTTGGGGGAAGAGAAGTGATTGCTTTGGCCAGAGGGTGGTGAATCTATGGATTTCATTGCCAAAGGAATCTGTGAAGGCCAAGTCAATTCACACCGGAGATGCTGCCTGTCCCACTGAGTTACTCCAGCATTTTTCTATCTATCTAAATCAACTGATATTTTTAAGGCGGAGATTTTCATATTCTTCATAAATAAGGATGTCAATGGTTATGGGGAGAAGGCAGGAGAATGGGATCGAGAGGGAAGGATAGATCAGCCGTGATTAGGGGCGGCTTAGATATGATGGGCTGAATGGCCAAATTCGTCTATAATTTATGAACGATGACAATAAAACCTACCTTAGAGCCTCTTGTGAACACCGCAGTTGAGATACTCCAGATCACAAGCAGGAGAAAGAGCAGCCAGCGCCCCACTCTCCATGAGATGTAACTGGGCAAAGGCTAAGAGTACAGAATCAATGGGAGGAAACGAGACAGTTAATCTTTGAAGCATTTACCTGTTATTTGCTTCATAATCTTGGTGAAGTGGAGCCGGGCGAAGCAGCAGGGTCAATGGAGATCATCTTGGTAAAATAACGGGTGTTGGACTGGGAGGGGTGGTGGAGGGGACATATGATCCCCAATTATTGACCTCATAGCTGGGGCATGGCTACAAGACTGGGAATGAGAGACTATGCGGTTAAATGGATTCGGAACAGAGAAATAAGTGAGACAGGGCAGTGAATACAAAGTAGATAGACACTAAATGTTGGAGAAAGCGGGAGAGGCAGCATCTCTGGAGAGAAGGAATGCGTGACGTTTTGGTCAAGACCCTTCTTCAGACTGGGAGTCACGGGAGAGGGAAACTAGGGATGTGGGAAGGATATAAAGAACAGTATAATACCCTGGAAGAAAGAAAATGCAGCTGCAAGGAAGATTATAATAACATCCATATTGATGGACAGGAATAATAAAAAGGGATCGATTCTAATGGTGGAAGGGAGATGGGGCAATAAATATGGAAATAGATGAGGCCAGTAAATAAAATAAATTAAAAATTATAATGCTTAATCTCACACACTCGATATTACTTTAATTCACGCGGTAGGTGTATGGAGGGAGGAAAATGTGTTCGAAAAGTCGGTTAAAGTTTCGCTCATTACGGCGTCCCTTTTATTAACTTTCTTATTTCTGAAATCAAGCATAGCACAAGAGAGTGATAGAAAACCAGATCTATATCGATTGTAATAAGATAAATGACAAAATATTCCCACTTTCACGACTATATTGTGATGGAATATTCAGAGATTTTTTTTATGGTCTCAAGTTTCATTGTGCAAGTTAACTCTGTTCGGTGTATTCGGTTTGATTACACATGGTGAAGTGAAGGAGCAGGATGTTCCAAGGGTATCAAAAAATATTTTTAAACCCTGGTAAATGGGATTAGTATCGATGGCACTGAATGGCCAACATTAACACAGTGGACCAAATCTGACACCGTCGTCTAGGTGTTAACTGTGGCCACATTTAGTGATAATTTCTGATCCCTTATCATATCTGTGTCGGTCATATGGAGATGGTGGTGGGAAAGTGAAAGTGCTTGGACTGATGTCATTGCAAACCTGGTTTAAAGCTGTGTAAACACAAGCGGCAATTCTATGCAGTAAGCTGGCCTCCACCAGCACTGGGTAATATATTGCTGGGGCCCAACAACCATGTATTGACAAATGGTCCATAATTCCATCATATTAATCTTGATAAGTTAATTGAATAACGTGCATGGATTTCAGGGTGATAGAGGTTATGGGGAGAAGGCAGGAGAATGCGGTGAAGAGGCGAAGATAGATCAGCCATGATTGAATGGTCTCTATTTGTGCTTCTATCACATGATCTTGTGAACCACCCCACCCCCACTTCCCTTCTTCTCCTCATTCCCACCACTACTTACCAGTGCCGTTGATTTTCATTAGAAAACTGCAGGGCACGTCATTGCTGGAGATTGACACGTTGACCATTTCACTAGATTTTGATCCACGTTGGTTTGAGGCTGTGTCTGAGATGTTTGAATCCACAGATGGGGTATTTTCATACCAGCTGTAGTTAATCGGAAGGGATCCCCGGACCGACTCACAGGACACTGTCACTTAGCCCCCGACACAGGGTTCATTGGCTGTTGACTGAAATCCAAGCACAGGAACAGACACGGGTTCTGTGGGAAAGGAGCAAACAGTCAGACACTGGGTGAACATCTGAAAATCAAACACTCTCCAATATCCACCATCTCTGTACAACCAGAGCCGCCAGGTTGTAATCTGACCAATCCATCTATATAGAGTCATAGAGGCATACAGCACAGAAACAAGCCCTTCGGTCTAAATTGCCCGTTCTGACCTACACGACCAATCTACACTAGTTTCACCTGCAATTGCTTGGCCTTTAACCCTCGAAACTTATCCTATTCATGTACCTGTTCATTTTTTTTTCTTAAATGGTGCGATATTACCTGCCATAACTATTTCTGTCGGCTGTTTGTTTCATATACCTAACAACTTTTGTGTGAAAACATTACACCCCAGCTTCTTGTTAAATCATTCCCCCCCATCTTAAAACGATGTCGTCTGGTTCTCGATTCCCCTACTCTGGGCAAAAGACTCTGTGCATTTACTGGATCTATTCCTCGGATGATGTTGTACCTGCCATAAGATCATCCCTCATCCTCCTGCGATCCAAGAAATAAAGACCAAGTCCGCTCAGCCCCTCCATGTAATCAGGCCCTGAAGTCATAGCAACTTTAGGAATTGCCAGCAGGAAACGGGAGCATCGTTTATGCAACACCGCCAGATATTCAAAACAACAACGAAGCTGCCCATTTGTTGAATCAAAATCAAACTGTATACAGGAGTGCAATTGCGAAGGAAATCGACAGGGACACACTCCAGTACAAATAAGGACAATGTCTGCTACTCAGATGTTACATTTCAAAGTGACAGCCAAATTGCCCGTCAGAAAACTCTTTCTCCTCACAATCCATTAACCAGATTTATACTTCTTCGTGTCTCTCCATCCTCCCAGCTGCCAGAACTACCATGTCTGTCACGGTACCAGTACACAGCAGCACCATCTGGCTTTGTTTTACAATTCCAGCATCTGCAGTTAATCTTCTTTTAATCTGACACTCTGCCTCAATTGTATAATACCAACATTCAAACATCTCATTAGTGCAACAGTATCACTATCACCAACTTTTTAATTTCCTTGCATAAAATTGTTGAGTGATACTGTTGCACTAATGAGGTGTGCGAATGGCGGTATTGTAGAATTGTGTGTAGGGAGCGAATGGGAAAGTGGAATAACTAGTGTGACCGGTGATCGCTCGTCGGTGAAGACTCGTTGGGCCGAAGGATCCGTTTCCATGTTGCATTTCTAAACTACAGCTAAATATCCCGGTGAACTTTTCCTGCAACCTCTCCAAACCTTTCACATCTTTTATTTTATAAAGCGGCGACCAGAACTGTGCACCAGACTCCCATATGTGACCCAACAAATGTTTTATGCAGATGCCAAATTGGAGACATGAAGTCGCTCACTGAGTAACCTACCTTCAGATACCTCGAGATGGACATTAAATGTTGGTTCGCCAGGTGTAGTAATTCCACGACTGTACCATCCTGTATCTCCAGAGTGAAGACCCTCCACAGTCCCAGTATTCCTCGTGCCGGGTTATCTATGATTGACACTCTTCCGCTCTGTCCATGTTTCCATTTGTTTGCACATTGTGCACATTGGCGACTTGTCCCATTGCACCAGTATTTGTGCGTGAGCGGCACACTGCTGCATAGTGACAATCGATTGAGACCGCTCTTCCCACATCCACTTGCAGTGCACTCTCTGCCCACAGTGCGCCCGAAACTGAAGGAAACTCCTTTCATATATTGAAGGGCGAAATTAGCCTTTCAAAAACATATACATTATCGTATACACCACTGTGTACAGGGGAGTCCGCCCAATCATATCCCTAACTCTGTTGAATGCTACCTAGATTGCGATGAGAGACAGATACTGTACACCGTCCCTCACCATCTGCACAGCAGTGACGTGCGGTGAGGTCAATGGCTGGGGAGGCACTGGCTAGTATCAGACGCCCGGCCCTCCCTGTATTGATCACCGCGTCTCCCCGGGGAGGGAGAGAGGAGTGGAGCCGGGACTGTGTGCGTGAAGCACGCCGACTGGAGGTGCGGGAGCGTTGTCCCACAGTGCCGGCCTTAGCGGTGCGGGGCCCAATTGGGAACTATTTTGGTGAGCCCAAGGTACCCAGCCAAGGTCTGTAGAATCTTAGAAATACAAATAAAGTCTATTATAGACTTTATATCTCTATGGTAGAATGGAAAGTAATCAAAATGTGCGCTTAAAAAGTGTCTGCGACGTAATGGACCAAACAGATCTAAGCTACAGTTTAATATAAAATTACATTGCCCCAGCGCGGGGCCCAATTAGGAGCTCTCAGCGGCCCAGAGCCTCCGAATCGGCCGCTACAACTCAATGTATCAACCTACCAGTCAGCGCCGCCCGCAGCTGGAAAGTCAGCGCTCCCAGCGGTGGAATGCAGTACTGCGCCGCCGCTGTTGAAGCTCGCTAACCAGGAGGGAGGGTGAGGTAGCGTTAATTACGTGGGCTGAGGCTCCGTAATTGACGCTCGCTCTTCCTCCACTGGGCTCAAGACACGCCCCCTTGTGAGGCAGATGTGATCGCTGCCTCCCCTGGTGCTTTTTGATTGCAGTTTTATGATGAGACCAGCGAGCACAAATGTAATATATTTATATGTGAAATACGTTACCTGGACTATGGAAGGTGAGGACATGTAATGGAAGGGTTTACACATATTACATTGGTGACATGCATGGAGATAGCAACAGGCACACTCTTATTGCCCGCGCTCCATTCAGTTTCTGCTGCATCTCCTCTCATCATTTCCTGTATTTGCAGCGGAGCTGCGCAAATTTGGCGATTTTTGCTATAAAAAATTATTCGATTCATATTGAAATTACATTTATAACACAGATAAGTGGAAAAATCTTTATCTTTATTTTATTATTATTTTTCTTTACTTTTCTTAACAGCTATTTTCATTGGGAGTATGACAGGTGAGGCCCTGCCTCCCCTCCCTCTCCTAACGGCACGTCCCTGCTGCACAGGTCATTCCAAAGCTCTTTCAGCCAATATGGGTGTGAATGGTGAAGAATGATGCATTGAACACAGACCCCGTTTTCATAGAATCTTAGAATCATAGAAAATAGGTGCAAGAGTAGGCAATTCGGCCCATCCATCCTCCACCGCCATTCAATATGATCATGGCTGATCATCCAACTCAGTATCCTGTACCTGCCTTCTCTCCATAACCCCTGATACCTTTAGCCACAAGGGCCACATCTAACTCCCTCTTAAATATAGCCAATGAACTGGCCTCAACTATCTTCTGTGTCAGAGAATTCCACAGACTCACCACTCTCTGTGTGAAAAATGATCTTCTCATCTCAATCCTAAAAGACGTCCCCCTAATCCTTGAACTGTGACCCCTTGTTCTGGAGTTCTCCAGCATCGGGAACAATCTTCCTGCATCTAGCCTGTCCAAACCATTAAGAATTTTGTAAGTCCCTATAAGACCCCCCCCCCCCCCCCCCCCCCCCCCCCCCTCCCAATCCCCTAAATTCAAGCGAGTACAAGCCAAGTCTATCCACTCTTTCTTCATATGGAAGTCCTGTCATCCCAGGAATCAGTCTAGCGAACCTTCTCTGCACCTCAACTCTGGCAAGTTTTTTTTGCTCAAATTAGGAGACCAAAACTGTATGCAATACTCCAGGTGTGGCCTCACCAAGACCCTGTACAACGGCAGTAGTACCTCCCTGCTCTTGTACTCAAATCCTTTTGCTATGAATGCCAAAATACCATTCGCTTCCTTCACAACCTGCTGCACCTGCATGCCTCCTTTCAATGACTGGTGTACCATGACACCCAGGTCTCGTTGCATCTCCCCTTTCCCTAATCGGCCACCATTCAGATAATAATCTACCCTCCTGTTTTGCTGCCAAAGTGGATAACCTCACATTTATCCACATTATACTGCATCTGCCATGCATTTGCCTACTCACCCAACCTGTCCAACTCACCTTGCAGCCTCCTAGCATCCTCCTCAAAGCTAACACTGCCCCCCAGCTTCGTGTCATCCGCAAACTTGGAGATGTTGCCTTCAATTCCCTCATCCAGATCATTAATATATATTATAAATAGCTGGGGTCCCAGCACTGAGCCTTGCGGTACCCCACTAGCCACTGCCTGCCATTCTGAAAATGACCCGTTTACTCCTACTCTTTGCTTCCTGTCTGCCAGCCAGTTCTCTATCCACATCAATACTGAACCCCCAATACCGTGTGCTTACCCTCAATAACTTCTCGTTTGACTTGTCCCATTTCCTCCAAATACAAGGCGTAGCTATTGGCTCATGCATGGGCCCCAGCTATGCCTGTCTCTTTGCTGGGTACATCGAACAATCCTTGTTTGAGGCATACCAGGGCCCCATCCCCGACCTCCACCTCCGTTACATCGACGATTGCTTTGGTGCTACCTCCTGCACCCACACACAACTGACTGACTTCATCCGCTTCACCACTAAGTTCCATCTGGCACTCAAATACACCTGGACCATTTACGACACTTCCCTACCATTTCTTGACCTCAGTATCTCCATCGCAGGTGATAGATTTCTAACGGACATCCACTACAAACCCATTGACTCGCATGGCTATCTAGACTACGCTTCTTCCCACCCTGCTTCCTGTAAGGACTCCATCCCCTATTCCCAATTTCTCCGTCTCCACCGCATCTGCTCCCAGGATGAGGTGTTCCACACCAGGGCATCGCAAATGTCCTTGTTCTTTGGGGAACGGGTGTTCCCCCCCCCCCCCCCCAACTATAGATGAGGCTCGCACCAGGGTCTCTTCAATACCCCGTCACACTGCCCTCTCTCCCTATACCCCCACTCGCAACAAGGGCAGAGTCTCCCTAGTCCTCACGTTCCACCGCACTAGCCATCACATACAGCAAATAGTCCTCCATCAGTTTCGCCACCTGCAACGTGACCCCACCACTCGCCACATCTTCCCATCACCCCCCTGTCTGCTTTCCACAAAGACCGCTCCCTCCGTAACTCCCTTGTCAATTCTTCCATTTCCTCCCGCACCACCCCCTCTTTCCCTTGCAATCGCAAGAGATGCTACACTTGTCACTTTACCTCCCCCCTCGACTCCATTCAAGGACCCAAGCAGTTGTTACAGGTGCGACAGAGGTTCACCTGCATCTGCTGCTCTAGATGTCAGCTGATCTAAATCGGTGAGACCAAGCGTCGGCGTGGCGATCATTTCGACGAACACCTCCGCTCAGTCCACATTAACCAAACTGACCTCCCGGTGGCTCAGCACTCCCCCTCCCATTCCGGATCTGACCTCTCTGTCCTGGGCCTCCTCCATGGCCAGAGTGAGCAACACCAGAAATTGGAGGAACAGCACCTCATATTCCGCTTAGGCAGTCTGCATCCCGGTGGTCTGAACATTGAATTCTCCCAATTTCGTTAGCCCTTGCTGTCCCCTCCCCTTCCTAGCACTCCCTCGGGCTCCTCTTCCTCCTTTTTCCTTTCTACCCCCCCCCCCCCCCCCCATCAGTCTGAAGAAGGGTTTCGGCACGAAAAGTTGCCTATTTTCTTTACTCCATATATGCTGCTGCACCCGCTGAGTTTCTCCAGCACTTTTGTCTACCTTCGATTTTCCAGCATCAAAAGTTCCTTCTTAAAAACGGGTGAAATTATCATTGGCACTAAGGAAGACACAAACAATCCGCCAGATGTACTGGAGGTCAGAGGATCTAAGGGGGTAGAGGAACCGAAATAAACTTTCATTAGGCGAGAAATACTATTGGATAGGCTAATGGGACAGAAGGATAATAAATCCCCTGGGCCCGATGGTCTGCAGGGAGGGTCCTCAGGGAGGTGGTTCTAGAAATAGTGGACGCATTGGTGATAATTTTCCAATGTTCAATAGATTCAGGATCAGTTCTTGTGGATTGGAGGATAGCTAATATTATCCCACTTTGCAAGTAAGGGGCGAGAGAGAAAACGGGGATTACAGACCAGTTAACCTGACTTCGGTGGTTGGAAAGATGCTGGAGTCAATTATTAAAGAGGTAATAATGGAGCATTTGGATAGCAGTAAAAGTATTAGTCCAAGTCAACATAGAAACATAGAAACATAGAAATTAGGTGCAGGAGTAGGCCATTCAGCCCTTCGAGCCTGCACCGCCATTCAATATGATCATGGCTGATCATCCAACTCAGTAACCCGTACCTGCCTTCTCTCCATACCCTCTGATCCCCTTAGCCACAAGGGCCACATCCAACTCACTCTTAAATATAGCCAATGAACTGGCCTCAACTACCCTCTGTGGCAGAGAGTTCCAGAGACTCACCACTCTCTGTGTGAAAAAAGTCTTTCTCATCTCGGTCTTAAAGGATTTCCCCCCCTTATCCTTAAGCTGTGACCCCTTGTCCTGGACTTCCCCAACATCGGGAACAATCTTCCTGCATCTAGCCTGTCCAACCCCTTAAAGAATTTTGAAAGTTTCTATAAGATCCCCTCTCAATCTCCTAAATTCCAGAGAGTACAAACCGAGTCTATCCAGTCTTTCTTCATAAGACAGTCCTGACATCCCAGAATCAGTCTGGTGAACCTTCTCTGCACTCCCTCTATGGCAATAATGTCCTTCCTCAGATTTGGAGACCAAAACTGTACGCAATACTCCAGTGTGTGGTCTCACCAAGACCCTGTACAACTGAAGTAGAACCTCCCTGCTCCTGTACTCAAATCCTTTTGCTATGAAAGCTAACATACCATTCGCTTTTTTTTCACTGCCTGCTGCACCTGCATGCCTACTTTCAATGACTGGTGTACCATGACACCCAGGTCTCGCTGCATCTCCCCTTTTCCTAATCGCCACCATTTAAATAATAGTCTGCTTCCTGTTTTTGCCACCAAAGTGGATAACCTCACATTTATCCACATTATACTGCATCTGCCAAACATTTGGCCCACTCACCCAGCCTATCCAAGTCACCTTGCAGTCTCCTAGCATCCTCCTCACAGCGAACACTGCCCCCCAGCTTAGTGTCATCCGCAAACTTGGAGATATTGCCTTCAATTCCCTCATCCAGATCATTAATATATATTGTAAACAGCTGGGGTCCCAGCACTGAGCCCTGCGGTACCCCACTAGTTTACTGCCTGCCATTGTGAAAAGGACCCGTTTACTCCTACTCTTTGCTTCCTGTTTGCCAGCCAGTTCTCAATCCACATCAATACTGAACCCCTAATAACCGTATGCTTTAAGTTTGTATACTAATCTCTTATGTTGGGACCTTGTCGAAAGCCTTCTGGAAGTCCAGATATACAACATCCACTGGTTCTCCCTTATCCACGCTACTAGTTACATCCTCGAAAAATTCCACAAGATTCGTCAGACATGATTTACCTTTTGTAAATCCATGCTGACTTTGTCCAAAGATTTCACCACTTTCCAAATGTGCTGCTATCCCATCTTTAATAACTGACTCTAGCAGTTTCCCCACTACCGATGTTAGACTAACTGGTCTGTAATTCCCCGTTTTCTCTCTCCCTCCCTTCTTAAAAAGATGGGTTACATTTGCTACCCCCGCCAATCCTCAGGAACTACTCCAGAATCTAAAGAGTTTTTGAAAGATTATCACTAATGCATCCACTATTTCCTGAGCTACTTCCTTAAGTACTCTGGGATGCAGCCTATCTGGCCCTGGGGATTTATCGGCCTTTAATCTTCAATTTACCCAACACCACTTCCCGACTGACCTGGATTTCACTCAATTCCTCCTTTGACCCACAGTTCCCTGCTATTTCCGGCAGATTATTTATGTCTTCCTTAGTGAAGACGGAACCAAAGTAGTTATTCAATTGGTCCGCCATATCCTTGTTCCCCATGATCAACTCACCTGTTTCTGACTGCAAGGGACCTACATTTGTTTTAACTAACCTCTTTCTCTTCACATATCTATAAAAACTTTTGCAGTCAGTTTTTATGTTCCCTGCCAGTTTTCTTTCATAATCTATTTTTTCCTTTCCTAATTAAGCCCTTTGTCCTCCACTGCTGGTCTCTGAATTTCTCCCAGTCCTCTGGTATGCTGCTTTTTCTGGCTACTTTGTACGCATCATCCTTTGCTTTGATGCTATCCCTGATTTCCCTTGTTATCCACGGATGCACTACCTTCCCCGATTTATTCTTTTGCCAAACTGGGATGAACAATTTTTGTAGTTCATCCATGCAGTCTTTAAATGTCTTCCATTGTATATCCACCGTCAACCCTTTTAGAATTAATTGCCAGTCAATCTTGGCCAATTCTCGTCTCATACCCTCAAAGTTACCTTTCTTTAAGTTCAGAACCATTGTTTCTGAATTAACAATGTCACTCTCCATCCTAATGAAGAACTCAACCATATTATGGTCACTCTTGCCCAAGGGTGGCACGTACAACAAGACGGCTAATTACCCCTTCCTCATTACTCAAAACCCAGTCTAAAATAGCCTGCTCTCTCGTTGGTTCCTCTACATGTTGATTTAGATAACTATCCCGCATACATTCCAAAAAAATCCTCTTTCTCAGCACCCCTGCCAATTTGATTAACCCAATCTATATGTAGATTGAAGTCACCCATTATAACTGTTTTTGCCTTTGTCGCACGCATTTCTAATTTCCTGTTTGATACCATCCCCAACTTCTCTGCTACTGTTAGGTGGCCTGTACACAACACCCACCAGCGTTTTCTGCCCTTAGTGTTTTGTATCTCTACCCATACCGATTCCACATCCTCCAAGCTAATGTCCTTCCTTTCCATTGCTTTAATCTCCTCTCTAACCAGCAACGCTACCCCACCTCCTTTTCCTTTCTCTCTATCCCTCCTGAATATTGAATATCCCTGGATGTTCAGCTCCCAGCCTACGTCACCCTGGAGCCATATCTCCGTGATCCCAACTATATCATAATCATTAATATCTATCTGGCACGTTCAACTCGTCCACCTTATTACGAATACTCCTTGCATTGAGACACAAAGCCTTCAGGCTTGTCTTTACAACGCATTTACCCCTTATACAATTTTGCTGAAAAGTGGCCCTTTTTGATTTTTGCCCTGGTTTTGTCTGCCTGCCACTTTTACCTTTCACCTTGCTACCTAATGCTTCTACCGTCATTTTACACCCTCCTGCCTCTCTGCTCTTGTACCCATCCCCCTGCCACATTAGTTTAAATCCTCCCCGACAGCACTAGCAAACACTCCCCCAAGAACATTGTTCCATTCCATTCCAGGTGCAAACCGTCCTGTTTGTACCGGTCCCACCTCCCCCAGAACTGGTCCCAGTGCCCTAAAAATTTGAATCCCTCCCCCTTGCACCACTTTTCAAGCCACGTATTCATTTGCATTATCCTCCTATTTCTACTCTGACTGGCCCGTGGTACTGGTAGTAATCCGGAGATTACTACCTTTGAGGTCCTACTTTTAAGTTTATCTCCTAGCTCCCTAAATTCACCTTGTAGGACCTCATCCCTTTTTTTACCTATATCGTTGGTGCCACATGCACCACGACAACTGGCTGTTCACCCTCCCCCTCCAGAATGTTCTGCAGCCGTTCAGTGACATCCCTGACCTTTGCACCAGGGAGGCAACATACCATCCTGGAGTCTCGTTTGCGGCCGCAGAAACGCCTATCTATTCCCCTGACAATTGAATCCCCTATTACTATTGCCCTTCCCCTCTTTTTTCCCCCCTCATGTGCTGCAGAGCCACCCATGGTGCCATGAACCTGGCTGCTGCTGCATTCCCCTGATGAGCCATCTCCCTCAACAGTATCCAAAATGGTATACCTGTTTAGGAGGGAGATGACCGCAGGGGACTCCTGCACTACCTGCCTACTGCTTTGCTGGCTATTGGCCACCCGTTCCCTTCTTGTCCTCTTCCTCTTACCTGCGGTGTGACCAACTCACTGTACGTGCTATCCACGACTTTCTCCGCATCGTGGATGCTCCAGTATGAATCCAGCCGCAGTTCCAATCGTTCAATGCGGTCTGCCAGGAGCTGCAGCTGGACACACTTCCTGCAAACGTAGTCACCAGGGACACCGACCATCTCCCAGATCTCCCACATGTTGCACGCTGAACAAACCACGGGGCCAATCTCTACTGCAATTGGATTTATGAAAGGGAAATCATGCCTGACTAATCCTCAGGAATATTTTGAGGATGTGACAAGTAAAATGGATGAAGGGGTGCCAGTGAATGCAGTGTATCTAGACTTTCAGAAAGCCTTTGATAACGTCCCGCCCGGGTGAGAGGTGACTAAAATTAAAGCACATGGTATTGGATGTAGGGTGTTGACATGGATAGAACATTGGTTGGCAGACCAGAAGCAAAGGGTAGGAGTGAACGGGTCCTTTTCAGAATGGCAAGCAGTGGCGAGTGGAGTGCCACAAGGCTCGGTGTTGCGGCCGCAACTGTTTACCATATATACTAATGATTTGGAAAAGGGAATTAGGAGCAACACTAGCAATTTTGCGGATGACACAAAGATGGATGGCAGTGTGAACTGTGAAGTGGATGTTAGGAGGTTGCAGGGTGATTGGACAGTTTGAGTGCGTGGGCAGATGCTTGCCAGATGCAGTATAATATAGATAAATGTGAGGCTATCCACTTTGGCGGCAAAAACAAGGGGGCAGATTATTATTACAAAGGGGTTAGGTTAGGTAAGGGGGAGGTGCAGCGAGACCTGGGCGTCCTTCTACAACGGTCACAAAGTTAGCTTACAGGTACAGCAGGCAGTGAAAAAAGCTAATGGAATGTTGGCCTTCATAATAAGAGGTTTTCAGTATAGGAGTAAGGAGGTTCTTCTGAAGTTGTATAGGTCTCACGTGAGACCACATCGGGAGTATTGTGTATAGTTTTGGTCTCCTAATTTGAGGAACGACATCCTTGTGATTGACGCAGTGTAGCGTAGGTTCACGATATTGATCCCTGGGATGGCGAGACTATCATCTGAGAAAAGATTGAAAAGACTAGGCTTGTATTCACCGGAGCTTAGAAGGATGAGGGGGGGGGGGGGGGGGTATCTTATAGAAGCCCGTCCGGGTTGCCCATTTGTTTCCACTAAAACTCTACACGGGCGGCTCCTCCCAAGGCACCAGTATTTTGTGTGTGAGCGGTACTCTGCTGCATAGTGACAATCGACTGTGATCGCGCTTCCCACAGCTCCTCTTACATACGTCCCTCCCCACAGTGCATCTGGAACTGAGGGGAGAAACTTTCAGATGGAGAGCAAATGAACCGTTTAATGGAAATAGATACATTTGGAAGATTACATGTAAGGAAACTTAAAACGTTCCATGATGTGAAATACTGCTTCACGGCCAATGTCTCCGATCTCAAGTGGGGGCAGTGCTGATATTGTACCAGTTGTGTCAGTGTTCTGTCCCCGGGTCAGTACAATTAGGGCTCACTTCCCTGTACAGATCCATGAGCAGAAACTGGGCTGGCACCGCAGTGCGGTGCTGAGGGAGCGCGGCAGTGTTGCAGGAGCTGCCTTTCAACAATCCCAGGCGGTGCCCGGCCACTCACCCTGCAGAAATGCACCATTTTGCTATTCATTGGCGGTGCCGCCGGCTGCGCTGCCTACATTAATCTCTCAACCGACACTGGGCCGGACCCGTGTTTAGACACTCACCGCCGCCACTGCCTTTACAACGCCCAGACTGAGGACAGAGGACAGATGAGTCACAATAAAGCGCGTCCGTTACCGAATCTGGCGGTAGAGCGTTACTAACGTGAAAACGCACACCGCCAGATTCGGGGACAGTTTCTTCCCAACTGTTATCAGGCATCTGTGTCATCCTACCACATCCAGAGAGCAGTGCTGAACTACTTTCTACCTCTTTGATGACCCTCAGACCACCCTTGATCACTCTTTGCTGGCTTTACCTTACACTAAACGTTATTTCCTTTCCATGTATCTATGTACTCCAAGAGGATCGATTGTAATCATGTAATGTCTTTCTGTTGGCTGGTTAGCGTGCAAAAAAAAGCATTTTCAGTGTACCTCGGTACACGTGACAATAAATTATACTGAATTGGGAGCCAAATGTCCCGCTGCTCATCGGGGACAGGTTCTATTCTCATTTTAAACTGTCGTCAGGATTCAAATAGACCATGTGTCAACACTGGTTAAACTACGAACAAGTTTAGATATTCAAATGTGACCAAAGCCATCACCACAATGCACTGAGTTACATTTCCCCCCATTAAATGTCTACACATACTTAACCAGCTCGGCTGTGGAAAGGTTGCACAGGACCCCAACTAACATTGATCATTGGAATATCAAGATCTGGCTATCACTCTCCGGGCAGCGAGGAGATGAGAAGAATGGAAATCCACATTATTTAATCCACAGTGACAAGGCCAGCACTTGTCTGCCTGTCGCTCTGATCTGTGCTCTCAGGCTCAGGGTTATATTTAACAAATGGTTGGGTCAGATGATCACAGAGTCACATAGCACGGAAACAGGCCCTTCTCCCAATCTCGTTAGAGCAATATGCTCATCTAATTTAGTCAAATTTGCCACGTTCGACCCATATCTCCCCAAACCTTCCCTTTCCATGGACCTGTCCAAGTGCCTGTTAGATGTTGGCATTACAGCTGATTCAGCTACTTCGTCAAGTGTGATGTATCCGTAAGGATAGAGCGGCGGTTTTCTCTGTACTCAGAGTATGTTAACACTGAACAGTGGTGGAAATAATGATACACAAATAATTGCAGAAGCATCTCTGCGGGCCAGGCAGCACGTCTTGGAGAAAACGGATAGATGACTTTTCGGGTCGCGACTCTTCATGTAAATAATGATACGTTGGATAAAATATGACATTTAAAATAGTAGAAACGTCTAAGATGTGTACACTTCCGGATCATTCCCCCTTGAGGATTTTGTAAGTGGACCGGCAGATCAAAAATATAATTATTGGAACTTATGTTTTGGCATATTGCTGTTGACAAGGGGCAAAACATGTAGCTGGCGTTAGGAAGTAGGGGCTTTTCACCTGAAATCAGCTGAGGTTAATTGGATTTTGACCCGTTCCTCTCTGCTTCAACTCTTTAGTTCAAACTTTGAAACACTATTGTTATGATATTCATGTTTTGAAAATGACAATTAATGGTGTAGTGGACTGTGAAGAAGTGTGTCTAGAATTACCACAGGATGGAGATCAGCTGGGAAAGCGGGATGTGGAGTGTAACTGACATGTGTAATGTAACTCAAACAAGGGCGAAGTGATACAGTTAGTGAATTTAAATCAAGGTAGAATATGCACGGTGAATTTAATTGTTAACTTGTCTTCTTTGCAAAACAGAGCTAATAAATGATCAGAGTTGCGTTCATGTACATGTCATTTCCTGACTTTGTACACCTGCTTGCATCGATTAATTTCAATCTGTACGCAAACAGTTGCATTATAATATAACTCAATATCTGCAACGGGCTATCGTTCTGGGTGTGTTACTTTCAGGGGACCAGTGCAGTTTATTCGGGTTGTGTACATCAGTGGCAATGTTGTGCATCACGTGGTATGGGTGCAAGACACTGATGTTAGCTGAGCGTCGACAACCCTCAGCAAATGATCTTTGTTTAGGAGCTATTTCCTCTTTACTTTCCCAACGATACACATTGCAGAATTGAACCGACGATACTGCAAATCAATTTATTTTAATTCTCGTTCTGCTTTTTCCCATGACTCCTCCAAACACTGCTCAGCAAACAGTATTACAACAAGCTGCTCACAAGATGGGGTTCAGAGTACGAATCCACACATCTTCGTTTCAGGAGCTACGTCAAATTGTCAGCACTGCAGAACAATTCAGTGTAAAGAAATGACTGTTTGAACATATTAGATTAAAGTACATTCCAAGCCAGAACCCGCCATTAAAAACAACATTATTCCTCTCCATTGATGCTGCCTATTCCGCGGAGTTGTTCCAGTATTTTGTGTCTATCTGTGGCATCTCAGACTGTTTTTCTCTCAATATTTGTGAGGCTCTTTGGAACGACTTGCAGTAGGGAAAAGCTCACATTCAAGTTAATTCCTCCCATTAGACCTTTAATAAGCTCGCGTGAAACAGGTCAAGTGGCATTATTGTGACCGCATAATCTATAAAAGTATCTCTGGCTATTTAGCACCCCTCGGATGTCCCTGATCTGTAGGTTTGTGAGTTCAAAGCTGGGCCTCTGGTCTCATTTTCTCGTCTCCCCGCTTACTGTATATAAAGTCCCCGAAGGACTTTATATAACTTACCTCTTTGTCAGTGGGGTATTTTACCTGAAAGAATCCTCTATTCTGTTCCAACATTATGGCTATTACTCCATCAGTGCAGATTACCGACTGTCCTTTTTAAACACCTTTCATTGGTCGTAAATCCGAGGGTGGTAAATCTGTGGCGGCCAAGTCAATGGTTATTTTTAAGGCAGAGATAGACCGATTCTTGCTTAGTATGCGTGCCCGTGGTGATGGGGAAAAGGCAGGAGAATCGGGTTGAGAGGTAAAGATCAGCCACGATTGAATGGCGGAGATGACTTGATGGGCCGAATCGCCCAATTCTGCTCCTGGATCTATGAACATATGAACATAGTTCATTGATGGGCGGAGTTACAGTCACAAGTCGGACTGAGAAATATAACACATAGTTGTAGTTTCTTACCCCGTTCATCAATGCAAACCGCAACAAACTGCTCTCAACCGTTTTGTTCTAAATATAAATCGATTTTATATTATTTAAAGCCCTTCAGGTCCTAATATTCACGCTTTGTATATTAAAATGACCGCTGTAATGGACAGTGCAGCGGTTTGCCTAAAGATGCCACAGCATGTAGATCAAAGTGGGAAACAGGGTAGAGAAATTACATTTGTAATTTAAGTGGGATATTTCTTATACTGATTGTATTGGGAAGGGTGATTATACGGTGATGGGTTGTATATATGACTAAGAGATACTGTATAGTACAGGAGGGTCTTTTCTTTTTAATTTTTTTTCTTTCTTTTTTTGTGTGGCTTTGTAAATATTTGATTAGTGTATAAATGTAAATTCCGCGTCTCGTCGTTTACTGTGTGAAGAACATTTATCTTTGTCAGGGAGGGAATTTACCCGAAGCAATCTTTGACTCTAACCGAACTTTATGGTCCTGACTCCATTATTGCAGTTCTCCATGTTGCAAGCAACATCTTTCATAGTACTTTCATGGGCGGGGTTACAGTCACAAGTCAGAAAGCAACACAATGTATTTGTAGTTTCACACCCCGCGCGTTGCAAGCTGCAATTCAACCATTTTGTGCTGCACATGAGTAGACTTTACACTATTTATAGTCCTTCAACTCCTTATTGGACAAGTTGAATAACTCGTTGCAGCAATATTTTCTTTAAATCAATGTTGCAGAACTCAAAGGACGCGAAGGGTGGGATAACATAGAACTAGCGTGAAATGGTTGATTGCTGTTTGATGTGGACTCGATGGTCCAAATGTTCTATACCCTTGGTGTATCTTTCACTCACTCAGTCAAAACAAAACAAAAAATGAATTGCATATCGCACTTAAAATCCTCAGATATTAGATGGTCTCAGCATGTCATGCAGCATCTTTGGAGAGAAAAATAATGCTAATATTCAGAACAAGGTCGTTGCATCATATTGTTCTGACGGGATACCATGGTCTGAAAGATTAATTGATTGCCTTTATTAAACGTCCTTAACGATTGTCAGCAGGAGGAATATACAGCAGTCTGAATGCAGTCTGTTCTTCATCAATAAAGTTACAGTCTAAACAATACAAATGACACAAACGCTTCATTGACAACAACAGTTTATTAAGAAGCATTCTAATACATTATTATTCATTGATCGTTATAAAAAAAGAATTACAGTCATTTGAATGCATTGAACAGGGTTTAACAGAGTATAAGGCTCTAGAGCAGCCGGCAACCGTGCAATGGTTTAAAAATAGCTCCAAGGTGACGAAATATAATTTCAGAGATGACAAAATTAAAATCAGAGCGGGAAACGATAAGTATAGGGAAGGAGTTTTGGAAACCGTTATGGTCTTGATATTTGGAAATGTACGTCCTCTGGTTCTTGATCCCCTTTAACTCTGAATAAAATGATATGTGCATCTACTCTGTCAAGGGTTAGAGTTTTCAGACTTTTAAAGCGCAGGGCAAACAAAGTGGAAACCAAAGGTTCTGATGAATTTGGACTTTAAGATAGCATTTTATAAGATGGCACAAGGTTATTATAGGACATTTGATTTATAACATGGTTATGTTAGGTGCTGGCATGAAATATAATTTGCTTGTGGATCGGAAACAGAATGTATGAATTTTCGTGTCATTTTCAGATTGGGAGTCTATGACCGATCTGTGAGAAGTGGATCGCAACAGAGTTCATTGCTGCTGTCCCATGTGTTCCCATCTGCACTAATGATTTGGATGAATGAACCGATTGTAGCTTGATCAGGTGTATTATCCGGCAGAATAGGTTGGGAGGAGGTTATTGGGAGACTTCAAGGGGATGGAGACAGGCAAACAGAATGGGTGAATAAGCATGTGGAAGGTGTGAAGTTATCCACTTTCGTAGCAAATATACAAGGGTCGTGTGTTTATTAGATGGTGAAGGATTAAAGTATTGTTGTGTGGAAAAATTTGGGTATTTTTGTACATGAATCCTTGAATCTTACCAGAAAGACAATAAGAAATTAGATGGACAAATGGTCACCATTGCATGAAAATGTGTCTAGTCCTGTAAATATGTCTTTATATCTTTAAATACGGTCTTTACACTCACATCGTATGTATAGTATTGGTGAGCTAGCAGCGACCAGAGCAAAACCCGATTAAGGATATCTGAAACAGAAGCAAAAATATTGGAAGCAATTTTCTGTTTAGTTTAGTTTAGTTTGGTTCAAAGATCCAGCGCAGAAACAGGCCTTTCGGCCCACAGAGTCCTCGCCGACCAGTGATCCCCGTACACCAGCACTATTTTACACACGAAGGATAATTTACAATTTTTATCGAAGCTCATTAACCTACAAACCTATACGTTTAATTTAGTTTTGTTTGGAGATACGGCGTGGAAACAGGCCCTTCGGCCCACCGAGTCCGCGCCGACCAGTGATCCCCGTACACCAGCACTATTCTACACACGAAGGACAACGTACAATATTTACCGAAGCTCATTTACCTACAAACTTGTATTTCTTGGGGGGGGGGGGGGGTACCGGAGATCCCAGGGAAAACCAACGGAGGTCACGGGGAGAACGTATAAACTGCGTACAGACAGCACTCGTTGTCAAGATTTAACGTGGGTCTCTGGCGCTGTCAAGGAAGCAACTCTACCGCTGCGCCACGATGTAGCAAGGGGGATGACTTTAGGCACCCTGAGGTACGTGTGAGGTATCACGTTTGCAGCACACAATAATGCCTCATAGATTTTCCATTTTACTGTAACACTCTGCATCAGTTCCTAATATTATTAACCAGCGTAAGCAACCCAACAGATGTTCAACAATTTCAACATTGGTTTAATTTCAGCAGTCACTGTGGCAACTCAACCGTCTCCTTCAGCTTTCAGTTCCCCTTTATCTACTTCCTTTATGAAAATCCACGATTCCATCAGCTGTTTATGCCACCGCTAGCTGTTGAAGCAAGTGTCTCATCATGCCTGACCATCCCTGGTAATATAAGCCACATTGTCTCTCCTTCAATTCATCTAAGTAGATCTAGGACAGATTATATTTGGGTAAGGTCTCTCAACTGCCAGGACTTCTATAGTCATGAAGGGTGTTCCGGTCAGTTGCTGCAAGTTGTGCTGTCTCTGGGGAGTTTGTACGTTCTCCCTGTGACTGCGTGGGGTTTCTCCGGGTGCTCCGGTTACCTCCCACACACCAAGGACATAGAGTTTGATGGCTTCTGAAACAAAATGTAAATTGTCCCGAGTTTCTAGGAAAATGCTAGTGTACGGGTTGATCGCTGGTAGGCATGGACTCGCTGGGCCGAAGGGTCTGTTTCCCCACTGCATCTTTACATAGATAGAAACAAATAACTGCACGAGTAGGCCATTCGGCCCTTCGAGCCAGCACCGCCATTCAACATGATCATGGCTGACCTTCCAAAATCAGTACCCCGTCCCTGCTTTCTCGCAATATCAATTGATACCGTTAGCCCTAAGAGCTACATTGAACTCTCTCTTGAATATCTCTATTGAATCTCTAAGTGAACTAAAGTCTACAGGGCGGAGCAAGAGAATATAAGCGACGAATCATCTTGTCGGTTGTGTACGTTCTCTTGTGTGTTACTTCTTAGAAATGGTAACAATGTCGAACATCTAATCAAACTTGCTTTATTGGTGAAAAATAACAACCAGCAGCGCAGTGCCTAAAATCATACGACACAGTGCGTATAGTTCTGAGAAAATAAGACCGTAAGAATTAGAAGCGGGAGTAGATAGTTTCGCCTTTGTACCTATTCAGCCACTCAATGGAATCATGGCTGATCTTTTATCCCAGCCTCACTATCCTGCACTAACCACTATCCTTCACTAACCCCACTATCCTGCACTAACCTATAGTTTCAGTTTTAAAGATATGGAAACAGGCATGGAATCAGGCCATTCGGACCAACGAGTCCAGGTTAACTATTGAGCAAAGGTTCGCATTTGTTCTGTGTAATTCCAATTTCTCACCTACTCCCTGCATATTAGTGACATTTTTGTACAGAGGCCAATTAACCAACAAACCCACACGGCTTTTGGGATGTGGACGAAAACTGGGATACTCAGTAATTAGCTTACTGTCATTTGTGCAGAACTCTGATCTGACAGGTTTCATACGTAAATTATAGAATTTCTTACACTATTGTGAAAGACTTTCATCTGAGAATGAGAGATCAATACAGTAATCTTAATATAAAATGCTGTCACAGGGAGAACATGCAAACGCCACACAGACAGATTCGACAAAAGTGGTGAATGCTGCCCATTCCGTCACTGGTTCTCACCTCCCCACCCTTGAATGGATTTACAGGGATCGCTGCCTCAAAATGACAGCCAGCATTATCAGAGGCCCACACCACCATGGCCACGAACCCATTTCACCCCTACCAACGGAAAGCCTGAAAACTATAATCACTAGCTTCAGAGCAGCTTTCTCCCGACAGCCATCAGGTTAGTAAACACAACAACTTCCAATTAAACTCTGACCGACATAGACTAGGATGGGATTAGTTTTGTCTCTTTGCACTATTATTGTCTGTTTCTTTTATGTGTATGGATGTGTGTGTGTGTGTGTGTGTGTGTGTGTGTGTGTGTGTGTGTGTGTGTGCGCGCGCGTGTGTGTGTGTGTGCGCGCGCGTGTGTGCGTGTGTGTGCGTCTATTTTTTTCAATAATATATATGATATCTGATATATGATATAATATTATAATATATATAATGATGATATAGGATATAATATTATAATATAATATATTAAATATCACACACATACACACACATACTGAACTTGTTATCGTTTATATTATTTACATAGCCCTATGTTTATATATTCTGTTATGCTGCTGCAGGTAAGAATGTCATTGTTCTGTATGGGACATTTGACAATAAAACACTCTTGATTTTAACTTCAGCTTTTTAGCAAGACCAATGAAAGAAATTAGGTTGGATTTTGTGTGTCTGTGTGAGGATGGATATCGCCACTAGACTACTATTGTTTGGCTAGATAATGCCAATGAAGGGGTAATTGGAAAAGGGGGTGCAAATTGAAAGAATAAATTTATGGAAGCTTTACAAATTTAGCATGTGCATAGATTATGCCAGAGGAGCCTGATAAAACAGGGGAGCGAAGACAAGGCCGCAAAGAACACAGTTCCAATAAATAGTTTTCCTAAGAAGCAACCCTGGCATAAATTGGCTGTGCAGAATCTTGCAGTTTGCCAGGGGACCTGGCATTGCCCCTTGGGGGACCGCTTGGGGATTTAACACTTGCATAGGTGACATTGTCCTCACTGGTAACATAATGCTTTCCTTGGGAGATGACGTTGTCTTTGTTGGTAACGGACGGTCCCATTCTCGATCTCCTTTGAAACTGCACCGCTGCATACATGATCCCGCTGTCATTGTTGGCCAACTGGGCAGCTGTCTCGTCGTCTCGAGAATACTGCAGATTCGCATAAGCAGCACTTTCTTCCGGTGTTGGTATTTCCTAACATAAACAAAAATGAAGATCCAATTTACAATCTGATGGAAGGCGGAAGGTGTAGTCTACTCTTCCAAGAATAACACAGCGAGTTTGCGGATGTTTCCGCTAGTGGGAGAGTGTCAGACTAAAAGGACGTACCTTTAGAAAGGATATGAGAAGGCATTTCTTTAGTCAGTGGGTGGTGAATCTGTGGGATTAATTGCCAAAAAAGGGTGCGTTGAGGGACAAAAGTGCGAAAACGCACACCTCCAGATTCAGGGTCAGTTTCTTCTCAGTTATTATCAGGCAACTGAACTGTCCTATCAACAAACAGAGCATGGCGCTGACTAGCATCTACCTCATCAGGGACCCCCGAACTATTTTTAATCGGGCTTCAGTAGACTTTATCTTGCACTAAACATTATTCTTATTATCCTGTATCTGTACTCTGTGGACGGCGCGATAGTAATCACGAATAGTCTTTCCCCTGACTGGATAGCACAGAATGAAGTGATTTTCACTGTGCCTAGTAAACTGCACACTGTACGTGGCAATAAACTAAACAAAACAAAACAAAACCTCATCACCGTTCAGCCATGGAAGTTCCGTCATGATATTTATTATAGCCCTGCTGTCATGCATAGAGAAGAAGATTGTGGCATTCTCTCTTCAGTAATTAGCTTTAAAAACCGGAGAGGCAACTGTTGAAGGAATTTACAAATGTATCCCAATGTATTTAACGTGACAGAAACATAATTCAACTTGGTGGTCAAGTTGAAAATTAATAAGGTACTAATACAGAGTTAGTTTGTCAAATGGTCAGGTGTGATCAAGTTAAGTTGTGTCACGTAAATTGGAATATGTTTCCAACAAACACAGTTCACAGCAACGCTAACTTCAGGTGTGCATCTGTGGTTGGGAGAAAAGGACTTGACGATCCACCAAGGGAGGAAAAAGTGCTTGAGAGAGCAGAGACATGGGCCTCGCATTGACCAGTACTTCTTACGAAGCCACCAGTCAAATCAGTCAAATGAAGCACAGCGACGGGACACAAACCAAAGTTCGTAGAGCATCAGCACCCATGTCACTGAAGAGGGTGATCCAAGCACAGAAATGCCGGTGGAGGAGCCCACGCAACAACTACAAAGACCTCCATTGGAGGGAAAGATCAAAGGGCACAAACCTGAAGTTAAATGGCCCAAAGCTGTTGAAAAGAAAGAGTGGGAGACGGTCAACAGTGACCTTATACATATCTTGGAGCAAAATGTGGGCACAGCAGTGGAAAAGCTTCAAAGGATGGGCAACACAATCTACAGCTATGGAGAAGAATGGTTTGGGGTGAGTAAAGGGAGAGGTGGAAAGAAATTACCAACACCAATCAAGTCCAGGAGGCAGCAGGAGATCGAGAGGCTAATCAGAGAGAGGAGACAGTTGAAAAAGCAATGGAAAAAAGCAACTGACGCAGAGAGAGAAGGTCTCATGCTACTCCAAGAGGACATCGAGCCAATTGGCAACCTTGCGAAAAGCAGAGAACATGAGGAAACTTCGCAAGAAGAAAGAACACACAAGAACACGGTTCTACAAAGACCCTTTCAAGTTCATCAAAGACCTCTTCGCAAAGGAAAAAAGTGGAACTTTGAAAACATCAAAACAAGAATTGGAGGAACACCTGGAAAAGGCCCACCAAGACACGAAAATGCATGAGCAGTTAATCATCCCACATGACATCCCACCTATTCAACCACCTGAATTCAACCTGGACACCAGCCCTCCGAAATAGCAACAGGTAGAGTACACTGTCCGGCGAGCAAGAGCAGCATCAGCTCCGGGGCCAAATGGAGTACCTACAAGAATGCACCAGATGTGTTACGCCTTCTATGGAAGCTCATGAGGGTGGTGTGGAAGAAGCAAACAATACCTAAGGCATGGCGAAGGGCCGGCGGCGTACTAATACCTGAAGAAAAGGATGCATCAGACATCAGCCAATTCCGGCCAATATGTCTCCTCAACGTCGAGGGAAAAATCTTTTTCAGCATTGTATCACAAAGGCTATCGACCTATCTGGGAACAAACAAGTACATTGATACATCTGTACAGAAAGCAGGAATTCCAAGATATTCGGGCTGCTTGGAGCATGATCTGGCACCAGATCCAAGCAGCTAAGAAGGACAAGAGAGACCTACATGTGATCTTCCTCGATCTGGCCAATGCATTTGGTTCAGTTCCCCATGAACTCCTTTGGGAAGCTTTTCCATGTAGCAGAGCTCATCACCACACTGGTCAAGAACTATTTCCAAGACCTGCAGCTGTGCTTCACAACAGCTGAATTCAGTACAACGTGGCAGCGCTTGGAAGTAGGCATCATGGCAGGCTGCACAGTCTCACCCTTGGCCTTTACAATGGCCATGGAAGTCATCATCAGGGCCTCATAATGGGTGGTGGGCTGTGAACGAACCAGTGCTGGGCTCCGTCTGCCACCCACCAGGGCATACATGGACGACATGACAACAATAACCACTACTGCAGCATGCACCAAGCGGCTACTTGGAAAGCTGCAGGAGAACATCAAGTGGGCCCGAATGAAAATCAAACCAGGTAAATCTCGAAGCATCTCCATAGTTAAGTGGGTGCTTAGAGACACAAGGTTCTGCATTGGTGATGACCCAATACCAACAGTGTTTGAGCAGCCAGTAAAAAGCCTGGGCAGATGGTACAACGCAAGTCTCAAGGACAAAGAGCAGGTGCAACAACTAAGGCAAGAAATTGTCAACGGCCTGGAGAACATCAATCTGGTGCCTACAGTTTGGACTTCTTCCTCGGACAATGTGGCCACTGACCGTTTATGAAGCCCCAATAACAACTGTTGAGAAGATGGAGCGAACCATAACTTCATACATGAAGAACTGGCTCAGTGTCCCACAATGTCTAACTAACATCGGCCTCTATGGCAAAGGGGTCCTGGAACTACCTCTCACTAGTCCAACAGAGGAATACAAGTGTTCCAAAGTAAGACTCCAGATGACACCATCAGTGCTGTTGTGCCATCCCTAGTAACTGGCCGGAAGTGGACACCATCTGATGCAGTACAGCAAGCTTCATCAGCCCTGAGGCACAAAGACGTCGTGGGGCAAGTGCAGCAGGGAAGAGGAGACTTTGGCCTTACGACAAGTAAACCAACTTGGCGAAAGGCCACAACATCAGAGCGGAGGACATTGGTGGTTGAGGAGGTGCGGCGAACAGGAGGAGGCCGCAAGAAGTGCAAAGGCGGTATCTCTTGCCAAACAGGGGCAATGGATGCAGTGGGAAGGTGTGGAGCGGAGGAAGATCAGCTGGAAAGAACTATGGGAAATGGAATCAAGCAAGATCAGCTTCATCATCAGAGCGACATACGACGTGCTTCCATCACCAAAGAACCTCCATCAGTGGTACGGCGAGGATCCAACCTGTGCCCTCTGCCCAACTTCAGTGACCCTCATGGTAGGCTGCAAGATCAGCCTCACGCAAGGGAGATACACGTGGTGGCATAATCAGGTACTAAAAAGCCTGGCAACAGCCCTTGAGAACAGGCGGTGTGCGACCAACTCCTTGCCTCCGAGAGCAAGCAACACCCCCCCCCACTTAAGGGCAACAACCTTTGTCCGAGAAGGACAGAAAACACCTAAACATCCTTCCACCAGATCAGATGAAGGAAACCTATGCAGGGCCCGTGACTGGAGGATGCTGGCGGACATCGGCCGACAACTAATCTTTCCACCTGAATGCTTCAACCAACCTCAGGCCAGACTTGGTGTTCTGATCCCCTTCACAGAAGACTGCTTACATCATAGAGCTCACAGTTCCATGGGAGAACTATGTTGAGGAGGCCTATGAGCGTAAGAAGCTGCGCTATGCAGAGCTTGCAGCAGAGGCAACGCAGCGTGGCTGGAACACCAAAGTCTACCCAGTTGAAGTGGGATGCAGAGGGTTTGTTGCGTCATCTACCATCAGACTGCTGAAGGAGCTTGGAATCCACGGTCAGGCTCTGCGGAAGACCATAAGATCACTCTCAGACGCGGCTGAAAGAAGCAGCCGTTGGATTTGGCTCAAGCGGAAAGACCCATGCTGGGCCCCATGTACGTCATGGTGAATCTTTGGGGCAGTTTTACACGGGACACGCGCTGATGGCTGATCATCCTGCAGCGGGCCGCCCTTGTGGAGGGTGTATAGTGTTAAAAGACCCATTGGTATTGGGTCATCACCAATGCAGAACACCCCAGAAACACCCAGAGATGCAAGGGTACACTACTGATGATGTGTCCTGTGCCCAACTGTCCTGAAGGTTACCTAGGCCAAGATATACATATATGTATCTCCCCCACCCCCCACCCCCCCCCCCCCCCCCCCCCGCCCCCCTGATGTTGAGCGTCTACCACTCTCAGCAATCAATGAATGTTGTGAAATGCTACCCACCTACTGGCACAAGGGACTTCTTAACATCTTGACCTGTGTACTTGATTCTGAATGCTAAGATATCAAGTTGGTCAGGTTTAAGAGATAATAAAGTGAGAAAACGCATGATCACTGAACAATCAACTGCCTTCCCAGACTAGGCTACTCCTGTTTTTTTCTGATTGTACATCGATATTTGGGTGCAAGAGGTATGTCTATTTAGCAATTAGCAAAAACTTTCTCTAACATTAGATACAAGGCTAAACTTATTCTGCACCTGCCAATCACAATTAAAGATTGATGCCACTCCAAGGACTACCCAAGTAAAATATCAAGGATTCTTTTAAGTAAAGTCTGGATAAACACAAGAGGGAAAATAAGGATTGCAAGGATATGCTGATGTGCTTCCATGTACAGGGGTATTTGGAGGTTTGTGTATAGAATGGATACTGGAGAGGGCTGGTGGGGCTGATTGCCCTGTGTAGTCCCATATAATCTGATTTTGAAAAGTTTCAAACATTCAATTGATTCATATTTCATGTCCTTACCTGGGTTCCATTTGCCCTGGCTCTGTGGTGTATGTTGCTCTTGGATTCTGCAACATAGAATGTTATTGTTGTAAGGACCATGTCAATGTACAGGCCGTGTTTCAACATCTATGCGTTACATTCTTATACAGTTACATTCTTATTTCAATGAGCGTCATCTGCTTTGATCTGCACTTGTTCACACCTTACATGCTCTTTGTACCGTTCCGTATCTCTAGTTTCCCTCTCCCCTGATTCTCAGTCTGAAATAGGGTCTCCAATCCGAAATGTCACCCATTCCTTCTCTCCAGTGATGCTGCCTGTCCTGTCTCCGGCATTTTGTGTCTATCTTCGGTGTAAATCAGCATCTACAATTTCTTGCTACAGAAACTATCAGCATCTCACTTCTAATCAACTTCATAGCTGTGATGCAGCTTTTCCTCTCCATATTAAGGCTGAGTTCCCGACTTGTGAAAGAGCTAGATTTAGCTCCTAGGTCTAATGGAAACATATAACCATATAACCATATAACAATTACAGCACGGAGACAGGCCCTCTCGGCCCTTCCAGTCCGTGCCGACCATTTGTTTTCCCCTAGTCCCATCTACCTGCACTCAGACCATACCCCTCCATTCCCTTCACGTCCATATACCTATCCACTTTACTTTTAAATGTTAAAATCGATCCTGCCTCCACCACCTCTGCTGGAAGCTCATTCAACACAGCCACGACCCTCTGAGTAAAGAAGTTCCACCTCACGTTACCCCTAAACTTCTGTCCCTTAATTCTCATGTCATGCCCTCTTGTTTGAATCTTCCCTACCCTCAATGGGAAAAGCTTATCCACGTCAACTCTGTCTATCCCTTTCATCATTTTAAAGACCTCAATCAAGTCCCCCCTTAACCTTCTGCGCTCCAAAGAATAAAGACCTAACTTGTTCAACCTTTCTCTGTAACATAGTTGCTGGAACCCAGGCAACATTCTAGTAAATCTCCTCTGTACTCTCTCTAATTTGTTGACATCCTTCCTATAAATAGGCGACCAAAATTGTACACCATACTCCAGAATTGGTCTTACCAATGCCTTGTACAATTTTAACATTACTTCCCTACTCCTGATTTATGGTCTTTATAAATGCTCTGATTTATAAAGGCCAGCACACCAAAGGCTTTCTTTACTACCCTATCTACATGCAATTCCACCTTCAGGGAACTATGCACAGTTATTCCTAGATCCCTCTGTTCCACAGCATTCCTCAATTCCCTACCATTTACCATGTACGTCCTATTTTGATTTGTCCTGCCAAGATGTAGCACTTCACACTTATCAGCATTAAACTCCTTCTGCCATCTTTCAGCCCACTTTTCCAAATGGCCCAAATCTCTCTGTAGACTTTGAGAATCTACTTCATTATCCACAATACCACCTATCTTAGTATCATCTGCATACTTACTTATCCAATTTTCCACCCCATCATCCAGATCATTGATGTACATGACAAACAACAGTGGACCCAACACAGATCACTGAGGCACCCCACTGGTCACCGGCTTCCAACCTGACAAACAGCCATCCACCATTACTCTCTGACATCTCCCATTCAGCCACTGTTGAATCCATCTTGCTACTCCGCCATTAACACCCAAAGATTGAACCTTCTGAACCAACCTTCCATGGGGAACCTTGTCAAAGGCCTTACTGAAATCCATATAGACAACATCCACTGCTTTACCCTCATCAATTTCCCTAGTTACCGCTTCAAAATCAAGGGATGTGGGGAGAAAGCAGAAATGTGGTACTGACTTTGGATGATCAGCCATGATCATTTTGAATAGGCTTGAAGGGCCGAATGGCATATTCCTGCACATATTTTCTATTTTTCTATGTGGAGTTAAGCAGTACACTCACCCTGATGCAGTGGCGGCTCCATAGTGTTAACGCCCCATTGAGCTAGACAAGGAAACTTAAACTCTGGTCCTTGGTTGACTAGAATAAATTCCAATTACTTACCAGTTGGTCAAAAACTATCACATATAGCTTGAAGTTATGAAGAAAAAGTGGAATCTCACCCCTGTATCTATTCCTTAGATACAATAGTAGGCAAGCGAATAATCCAACGAGCAGAGCCCCGGTGACACTGAGAACAATTATCATAATAAGTCTGTTGTAGAGAGAAAGAAAGAGTCATCATCGGAATACAACGGATTTTTAACTATTGTTAGAGAAAAAACATATAGCATTGATACGACAACTTGCAAAGCCCTGGAATATGTTTAGCCCAGTAAATGCAGTTCGGCATTGTTGTGTTGTGGGAAATGCAAGGCAGGTGGATTATGTTCAGGTTTGGTTTTGGTTTTGGTTTGTTATTGTCACATGTACAGAGGAACAGTGAAAAGTTTTGTATTGCATGTTATGCCATCAAATCAGAAAATGCAATTAATAAATCCAATCAAACCCAACTTGTGTGAATAGGTAGAATGAATTGAAAGATACAGAGTGCCTGGCCAACATGTGTTCGGTAACACAATTGTGGAACATCTTCATCAAATCCAGAAGAAGACATCCATTATGTTTTCAGGGCATATAGTGTGCCTGTGTGTGGCCACCACAGATGGCACCTTGAAGAAATCAGGCATTTCATCCATTTACCGTGATCGACATTAAAGCTGTGACCAACCTTTCAGGATGGCGCTCACAAAGGATATCAAGGGCCATGCCCTTAGGCATTAATTCACCATGAACTTCCACATCAGTGCCAGACCATAGCAGGTCAAACAAAACATTGTTGGAGTTTGGCAAATACAGCCTTGTGTGAGGTGAGTGATGGGGCAGGCATTGTGACTACTGCACAGAACACTACCCGAGAAGAACATGATTTTATTTCCCAACAACATTCATAGCACAGCAGAGTGATACATACTGATGCTGCCACATATATAGCTTTTCTCCAGAGATGTTGCCGGATCCGCAGAGTTACTCCACCATTTTGTGGCCATCTTTGCTAAAACCAGCATCAACGGCTCCTATTGATTCAATTTCCATTCTAATGAGCTATGGTGCAAAATAATGCCTGATTTTCTAGTTTTTATGCCAAAATAATTACTATATAATTTTGGAGGCGATTATGCCTTTGTATGACCGGCTTCCAAGGGGTACTGGTGCTTCAGTTATACCGACGTCTAATGTTAGGTCCCATTGAAGTCAATAGGAATTCCGCCTCCAATTTATATTTTGCTCTCTTGAAGCCTGGCTACTGTAATCGAATGATAAACACTGTACCTTGGTGTGGAATCGGATAGACCGGGTTTCTCTGGACTCTGGCTGATTATATTTGAAATTGCCGAAGATGCACGTGTCCTTGTTTCTCTTGTGGATGTTACACAAGAATATCCAGTTGCTGTTAAGACAAAAAATAAAATTCACTTTCACGTGATCTTCCCCGACAATCACGCCAGATAGCAAATTTGGCAGATGGGAGATCTATACCTGGGGAAAGGGCTGATTCATTTCGGGTACAAAGTGATTTTTCTTCAGTGCAATTGACCGTCCTTTGTATCAAACCAGAGAGGTTTCAAAATATGAGTGTCGCCCGTATTCACGGATCTATTCTGCTTCATTCCTATACCTCTATAGCGGGGAAGCAGACATGCTGCTGGGGCAGTGAAATTGCTTAGATTGGTGGCACTACAAATCACGTCCAATCGTGTGCTAGCACAAGGGAAATTTCCAGCCAGGGAGCTAGCCTTGCTTATACTAGAAACGTGACCAAAGCTTCAAAAGTGTGGGGAATCAAGAACCTGAGGACAGGTTTAAGATCAGAGGAGGGGGAGGGGGGTTAATAGGATCCTGGGGGGCAACCTTTCCGCCCAAATAGTGGTCGGTGTATAGATCGATCTGCCAAAGGAGATAGTTGAGGCAAGTACTATCACGACGTTTAAAATACATTTGGATAGATACATGGATAGGATAAGCTTAGAACGTTTTGCGCCAAATACAGGAAGATGGGACTGGTGTGGATAGTAGGCGTCGGGAAGTAGGGCTGAAGGGCTTATTTCCACACTATATTTCTCTATGACACCGGGGCATATTGGATGAAGTATATTGACATCACTATCAACTATATCACTCTATCACTACAATCACTATAAAAAATAATGGATAGAGAAACATTGCATGTGCAGATTAACCAATTGCCCACTGTCACTGGCTCCTGCCCACTCGTATCTGGCTTTCTGAGCTGCCCACTCCTAACTGGCTTTCTAACAAGAAAACAGATCGATCGGCAAAGAATATTGAAATGTCCTGATGGGAATTATATTTTGAGGGCGGCTCGGTGGCGCAGCGGTAGAGTTGCTGCCCTACAGCGCCAGAGAACCGGGTTCGATCCTGTCTACGGGTGCTGTCTGTACGGAGTTTATGCGTTCTCCAAATAATCACGTGTGTTTTCTCCGGAAGCACCAGTTCCTTCCCACATTCCAAATATGTGCAGGTTTGTAGGTTAATTAGCTTCTGTTAATTGTCCTTAGGGTGTATGATGGAACTGGTATGCGGGTGGTTGTTGGTTGGCACTATCTCGAGGGGCCGTATGGCCTGTTTCTATGCTGTATCTCTAAAGTAAACTTGCGTGGCTGGAGGTAGAATTTTAGCAGCATGAATTTTCGGCTAAAGGGGCTATTTGGTGAACATTTGTCTGAAAGTTTACAACATAATTTATCATATGTGACCTAAGTAATGGATCCTTATTGTGACACTAATCACAAACTTCCAACTACTGTGAGCATTCCTCTCAACGTCAAGTTATATATTTCCTTTCAGGATCTTGTGGGGTCTTCAGAATCATTCCAATCCATCTTTTACCGTAACACTAAAACATCCCAGGAATCAAACTGGCGATTCAGTTATTCCCTCCTGCACTTACCATTGTTACCTAAACGCACCACATAACTGCAATTCTCTCCGGTGTTGCGAACTGTCACGTTGACCATTTCACTGGACTTTGTCCCACGATTATTTGAGGCTTTGCAGTAATATTGATGGTGTTGGTGTTTGAAGGATTGACAACGTAGATCCAGGTTATTGCTATTTGAGATCTTTAAGGTATTTTCATACCAGGTGTAGCTAATGGGAAGTGATCCCCGCTCAGACTTACAGGACACTGTCACTGGGCCTCCGACACAGGAGACATTGGCTGGTGACAGAAATCCAAGCATAGGAACAGACACAGGTTCTGTGGGAAAGGAGCAAACAATGGATACAAAGTCAACATCTGAAAATAAAAGACTCTCTCATTCTGGCACCCTTGTACCTCGACTTTTGAAGAGGTACACGCGAACCTCGTCCCCTGCCTGCCTTCGGTGCTAGCAATATGACCTCGGCCTTTACACAAGCGAGCCTGGGGATCCTGGTTGCTAATCATTTAAGTCTCCTTCCCATTACCATTCGACCCTTTATGTCCTTGGGTTCCTCCGTTGCCAAAACTTTTTTGAAAGAGAAACAGCACCTTGTATTCCCCTTGACAATCGGACAACGCAACGGTATGAACATTGTATTGATGGATTTCAAATAATACCTCACTATCGCCAACCGCTCCCCCCCCCCCCCTCTTCATAGAACTCCCACCCGATCCCCGCAACCCTTCCACCATCTCCGCTTTTCTACATTCATAAACCCGTCACGTCTCCCATCTCTGAGTTCCCCGTTTCCTTTTTATACCGCCTCGTTCCCCACCCTGGGTTCACTTCCATCCTTCCATCCCTCCCTCCCACCGACTTCACATTTCACTGTTCCTCGTCTCTCCTTATCTGGTCTGCTCCTCACTTATAGTCACTTACTTCACCCCCTCTGTTAATCAACCTCCTCACCTGTGCCTATCCATCTATCTATCGCTCGCCAGGATTGGTGCCGTTCACATCTCTCAATTCCAGCTTTCTCCTCCCTTACTCCGTCTGCCTGAAGGAGGATCAGGACTATTCTTGTTCCATTCCTTCAACAGATGCTACCTGACCCGCTAAATTCTTTCAGCACTTATGGTTTTGTTCACGTGTCACACACCTGTCCAATGTTCGGTGGCTATATAGAGAGGCTACAGTTGTGCTTGGAATAAGTGACCTGCAACAGGAAGGGAACCAATTGGTGCTGATATCGGGATGGAGACAGCGAGAGATATTGTCAGTCTGAAAAGCCAAGAAACTCGGGGAAGGTTGAGGTCACCCGGAATTTCCTGAAAAGTCAGATTAGGATTGATTTACTGCCGAGATTGGGCCGGGTGGAGAGGCTGGCTGTCTGCCGGGCGGTGGGTGGTCTGTGGCTGCTGGGGATGCGGGCGCATTGACGGGACTGAGGGAGAGAGAGAAGGAGACCGCTGGGTGGGGAGGGAGTGAACTGGCCCCTGAGGTTGGGGCGGGGTGCGTCCTGGCCTGCCCCGGGAGGAATGAACGCAGTCCGTTGAACACACGGGATTGATTCCCTGTTTATGATTCTCCAGGTATTCAGACCAGACCACTTGTTTCTCACTGATCTGTTCCCGTCGGATTATTAGATTGAGTGAGAATGCAAACCTCTGGTAGGGTAACATTTAACACGGTTCAGAGGCAGGGACATGTGCTGAGCATCCCACTTGAAGTGGGTGGCCGCTCAGTGGGACAGAGCCCCCACTGGTTGAGAACAACATGAGTGGGGTTTCCCTCCCCCGCCCGCTCCCCGCAGGTCTCTGCACTGCTGCGGAGCCTCGGGATATCGGTGCTGCCCTGACACTTCCCGGAGAAAACATGGATCAGGCTTTTCAGTGGAGACGTCAAGTCAATCGCTGAGAAACGTACCGTCAGATACTTGGAGATGAACGTTAAACAATGGATCCAAGCCAGGTGTAGCAATTCCACAGCTGTACCATCCTGTATCTCCGGAGTAAAGATCCTCCACAGTCACAGTAAACATACTTCGTGCCTGGTTATCTGTGATTGACGCTCTTCCACTCCGTCCGTGTTGCCTATTTGTTTCCAATAAAACTCTACACTGGCGAGTCCACCCGTGACACCAATATTTTGGGTGTGAGCGGTACTTTGCTTCATAGTGACAATCGACTGTGACCGCTCTTCCTACAACTCCTCCTACACGGTCCTTCCCCCACAACGCACCTGAAACTGAGAGGACAAACCTTCTGAAAATGAACATGAAAAATCACGTGAACATTCGGAATTGTTAGAGGTGCGCTGGACAACATTCATCCCCACTGGACCAGATCATCCATCCAGATCATGACTTACCCTCGTTTCAATTGGCAGCGTCTCTCCATCTCCAACCCAGTGGTAGGGAACAACATCTCATAGTTCCCGTCGGCAGATCACACGCCAATGGTATGAATAATGATATCTCTAACTTCAAGTAAACCCTGCAACCCCTCTCCGCCTACCCCATCCCACCTAAGTCGTACCAGCTTCTTGTTGAATCTCATTGCCTGTAACTCGTTCTCACTTACTACACAGCTAGCAATGGCCTGTTTCATCGTTGTTACTTTTTTTTACATATCTTTCATTCATTTGTTCTATATCTCTCTACACAACTGTCTATACCTCCTCCCTTTCCCTTGACTTTCTGTCTGTAGAAGGGTCTAGATCTCGAAACAGCACCTATTCCTTAGCTCCATATATGCTGTGTGACCAGCTGAGTTACTCCAGTATTTTGTGTCTATCTTCCAAACCAACATAGTCTCTTCTGTCCGCTCAGCATTGCCGACGTTTCCTCGTCTGTCGCTCGTCACGCTGCTGGGAGCGGAATCTCCCGGTCCGAGTGTCGGCGGGTGGTTCCCCAGAATATCTAGCAGTTGTGAATGGAAGGAGACTGCAGAGTACAATATTCGGCAAATTACCTCACTTCAGCTACCAACTAAATGGCTCGTTTTAATGACCGAGTGAGAAATTACGTCCAGGAAAATATATAGGATTCTGGATAGTGATCACCCCTCACTCACAATCAGTATCACAACAGCTTCAGGATTAAAGTTGGGCCTTGCTGAATTAGACAAAAGCACAACAGAGGCAAAGCAAATTGAGAAGTAAATGGTAACTGTAAATGACTTCTGTACCCAGCACGTGATTCAAATACAGCTTTAATCAGCACTGAAACTTAACAGCATGGAGGATGATTAGTTGTCAGTACATCCTGGCTGCTCCAACTGTTGGTACTGGGAAACCAGTGTTAGTATAAGTATTACAGTGGGGTGGAGTTAGAGATGCTGGCTGGTGTGTGATTGGTTAACATGCAACATCAATCTACACCCTTCACCCTAAAGATTAAGTGTGAAAAGGCACCAATGCCATGGGGTTAAACATACTCGCCATATCTGTATGGTGGTCTACTAACACGGCCCGAGCGAGTGCGGACCAACACCCCCCCCCCCCCCCCCACCTGAAAGATGAGATGGAAAGCCTGAAGGCGAGATTGACATGGTAGAGGATTGTGGTGACCGAAAGGGGAAACATGCGGTGGGTGAGGGCACGAGTGGGGGACTGATTTGTGGAAATTTGGGGGAAAGAAATGCCTAAACAGTATTGATCTATTGTACAGCCTCCGAAAATGTCGGACGGATTTTCCGCAAGGTTAATGTATTGTATATATTTATCATTCGAATAAAGTATATTTTGAAATAAAAAAATAAAAAAAAAGAGGCCCCGTGGTTAGTGGAGACTGCTGGACGTGGAGGGGTGCAAGGCATGCGGGGACGGGTGGTAGACATTGCAAAAGGCAGCTGGAACTGGAGCGGTGGAGCATAGGGACCAGCAGGCGATGGGCGAGGCTCCCTCACAGCAAGCAGGTGTTGTCAACTTCTTCCGTATACCGCTCCCTCACAGTCAACCAGGTAAGACTGTGGCTCATCAGTCGGGTCGATAACAGTGCACAAACGGGAATGTCCAGTTGAAGTTCGTAGGTGGACGACCTGACCCGGAAGTAGAGGCTTGAGTGGTCTGCTGGAACTGTCGTATGACCATTTCTGAAAATCATACTTCTCCAGTTTCTGAATAGTGGCGGGCTTCAGCTGGAACAAGTTGCTGTTGTGCGATGGGTACCGGAGGCCTCGTCAATCTCGACATCAGTCGCTGTGTCGGCGATCCCAGGGTTCCGTCCCTGGCAACGTTTCTGAGATTCAGGAGATTGAGATAAGCGTCTGACTTTGAAATCTGTGGTCGCTCCAGCAAGTGTTTGGCGCTTCTGACAGCGCGTTCAGTGAGTCCATTACTCTGTGGATCCTCGGGACTGCTTGTGACATGCTGGAAGTTCCATGGGCGAAAGGGGTGAACATGTGGCTGGTGAACTGCCGACCGTTGTCGGTTCTCAGGCTGACGGGAGCGCCAAAGGTAGAGAAGTGTCTTTTCAGCTTCTGGATGACCATCTCAGATGTGAGGGAGGTCAGTTGGTCTAGTTCAAACCAATTAGAAAAGGAGTCGACTAGAACGAGATAATGCTTCCCGCATCATTCGGAAATGTCCACCGCCAGCGACGTCCAGGGCAGAGCTGGTGGAGGTTGTTGCAGAAGAGGCTGCCGCAGCTGATGAGGCACAAGACTGTTGCAAGCGGGGCAGGAGGCTACATGTCCCGCATGTAACTGGCCATTTCTGACCAGTAGAATAGACTACGGGCACGTGCCAGTGTGGCATCAGCTCCTGGGTGACCGCTGTGTGCCTCTTTGAAGTATACGTCTCATAGCGATGAGGGTATCACTACATTGTGACCCTTGATGACAACACCATCCTGAACTACCAGTTCATCACGAACCAGGAAGAACTGCTGCACCTCTGTGGGCGTGTTGAATTGTTTGTCTGGCCAGCCTGTTTTGATGATGGAGGAGAGGATTTGAAGCAGATCGTCAGTGGCGGTGTGCGCGGCCAAGGTGCGCAGTTGCTTGCTGGAGATGAAATCGACACCGAGGACCGTGAAATTTTCCTGTTCATAGCGATGTTGTTCGCAAGATGCCCGAGGTTCACGGGAGAGAGTGTCAGCAACATGCATGTCCTTACCCTTAGTGTAGGTAATGGAGAAAACGTACCGCTGCAGCTGCATCATCATAAGCTGCAAACTAGCTGGCGCAGCGTGGATGGGCTTGTTCAGGATTGTCACCAGTGGATGGTGATCCGTCTCGACCATGAAAGTGTTGCCAAAGATGAAATCGTGGAATTTGGAGCAAGCAAAGACGACGGCCAACAGTTCCTTTTCGATTTTGCGCGTAGTGCTGCTCCGTGTCGATCATGGTGCGAGAGGCATACTAGACAGGTAGTAGAGTGCCCTCGGCAGAAGGTTGCAAGCAGGCTGCACCAAGCCCGAATTTCGAAGCATCGCAGGTGATCATCACTGGACGTTTCAGTTAAAAAAAAATTAGGGTCGGTGCACTGGTCAGTTTGGACTTTAAAAATCAAAAACAATCTGATGTTGCTGGAGCCATGACCATGCTGTGTCCTTTTTTTGTCAGCTCCCGCAATGCGGAGCTTAGTTCGCTGAGGTTCGGTATGGTCATGATAGTTTACCATGCCCACAAAACGCTGCAGGCCTTTCACGTCTGTGGGGGCAGGCATTTCTGTGATGGCAGTAGCCTTCTTCGGATGGGGTTTGAGACTGGTCTCCGAGTGGAGGCGTGGGTTCGGATCCCACTTCTGACACCATGTAAATGACTTCTGTACTCAGTGCGTGATTCAAATACATCTTTAATCAGCACTGAAACTTAACAGCATGGAGGATGATTAGTTGTCAGTACATCCTGGCTGCTCCAACTGTCTGTACTGGGAAACCAGTGTTAGTATAAGTATTACAGTGGGATGGTGTTAGAGATGCTGGCTGGTGTGTGATTGGTTCACATGCAACATCAATCTACACCCTTCACCTTTCAGTGAGAATTGAAGTGCAGTAACTAGATCTATGACCAATTATAGGGGTGCGTTTGCGTTTTGATGTTACTCCTACTTACGCGGGAGTGTGGCGACTTTTTGGGTGATGGTCCACCCAAAGGGTCCCGCCTCTATAACGTGGCCTATCCATGCTCTCCAGAGACGCGGCCTGACCTCCGAGTCACTCCCACACTATTATCTTTGATATCAATGCAATTTATAGGCCTAGAGGTGAAACATTTGGACAATCACTCCCGCCGAATCACTCCCACACTATTTTTTTAATCCGCTACAATCCCTCTATTTAAAAGTTTGTTCTACTTGTAAATCACCACCTGTTGTTGCTCTACCGACATTATCTCTAATAATCTTGTAGGTCTGATGATTTTACGACAATGTTGAATTCTGCACTCTGTATCCTGTCCCTTTGCACTGAGTTTGGGGTGGGAGATTGCAACCTTCACGTGGTCCGCCCTGTTTCGACAAATGCAATCAGTCCGGCGTGCAAAATTAAATAAGATCAAATAGAACACGTTGTCCGACAACTTTAGGCTGTGCACGCCATACGCACGAAGAAGAAGAAGCTTTGAGTTTTACTGAGTTTGGCTTGCTTGGAAAGTATCATCTCATTTGACCGAAACGTGACTTACCACCGCACGTCGAGCCAAGCAAAAACAATAAACTTCTGCCAAAGCAAATCGACCTTCCTTTACATTCACAATTAAGAGTTGAAGGTACAGTGGCAATGATTTCTTAGATTAGTTTAGAGATACAGCGCGTAAACAGGAACTTCGGCCGACGGAGTACCCGCCCAACCAGCGATCCCCGCACATTAACACTGTCCTACACACCCTCGGGACAATTAGGATCGAACCCGCGTCTTTGGTGCTTGTAAGGCAACTCTACCGCATATCCTCCCTGCCCTGCCCTAGAAAAGTGTTGATATGAGAATACATGCGTGTAAGATGAAACCTACCAAGAATAGGGAAGGAAGCAGGACACTGCGTTGCGAAACCGCAATATGCCAAATGTAAATATCACACGTATGCACTTGGCGTCCTCTCAGCTCAATTTAACAAATTCATCTCTGCATTTCCATTTCATGTCGTAAATAGTTCAGTTTGGTTCAGTTTAGATATGCAGATATGAAGGTTGGGCTGATCTACAGATTGTGAGGAGATGCTGCACCATCCCAGACCAAGCGGGACGCCCCACTGCGGGTGGAAATTCACCACAGTGGAAGAGACGGGTAAAAAAAACCTGGCTGATTGCAGACCACAGACTTTAACTGGCTGTATGTTTCGACACTTCTTCAATTGTCAACAACAAGTTTAGATTTGACCGTGGACATCATTTGATATAACTGTATGGCAATATGATTTTTTTGAAGATGTAAGCAGGAAAATGGACAAGAGAGAGCCAGTGCATGTAGTGTACCTGGACTTTCAGAAAGCATTTGATAAGCTCCCACATAGGAGATTAGTGGGCAAAATTAGGGCACATGGTATTGGGGGTCGAGTGCTGCCATGGATAGAGAAGTGGTTGGCAGACAGGAAACAAAGAGTAGGGATTAAAGTGTCCTTTTCAGAATGGCAGGCAGTGACTAGTGGGGTACCGCAAGGCTCGGTGCTGGGACCGCAGCTATTTACAATATACATCAATGATTTGGATAAAGGCATTCAAAGTAACATTAGCAACTTTGCAGATGGCACAAAGCTGGGTGGCAGTGTGAACGGCGAAGAGGATGCTGTGAGAAGTCATGGTGACATGGATAGGTTCGGGGAGTGGGCAGATGCATGGCAGATGAAGTTTAATGCAGATAAATGTGAGGTTATCCACTTTGGTAGCAAAAACAGGAAGGTTGATTACTATCTAAATGGCGTCAAGTTGGGAAAAGGGGAAGTACAACGGGATCTGGGGGGGGGGTCCTTGTACATCAGTCTATGAAAGTAAGCATGCAGGCACAGCAGGCAGTGAAGAAAGGGAATGGAATGTTGGCCTTTATAACAAGAGGAATAGAATATTAGAGCAAAGAGGTCCTTCTGCAGTTGTACAGAGCGCTAGTGAGACCACGCCTGGAGTAATGTGTGCAGCTTTGTTCCCCTAATTTGAGGAAGGACATTCTTGCTATTGAGGGAGTGCAGCGTAGGTTTACAAGGTTAATTCCTGGGATGGCGGGACAGTCATATGCTGAGAGAATGGAGCAGCTGGGCTTCTACACTCTGGAGTTTAGAAGGATGAGAGGGCACCTCAATGAAACATATAAGATTGTTAAGGGTTTGGACACGCTAGAGGCAGGAAACATGTTTCCGATGTTGGGGGAGTCCAGAACCAGGGGCCAAAGTTTAAGGAGAAAACCATTTAGAACGGAGACAAGGAAACACTTTTTCTCACATAGAGTAGTGAGTCTCTGGAATTCACTGCCTCAGAGGGCGGTGGAGGTGGGTTCTCTGGATGCTTTCAAGAGAGAGCTAGATAGGGCTCTTAAAACTAGTTGAGTCAGGGGATATGGGGAGATGGCAGGAATGGGGTACTAATTGGGATGATCAGCATTGAATGGCGGTGCTGGCTCAAAGGGCCGAATGGCCTAATCTTGCACCTATTGTCTATTGTCTATTGTCTATTGATTATGATTATGTTTAAGAAGGAACTGCAGATGCTGGAAAAAAATCGAAAGTAGACAAAAAAATCCAGGAGATTATGATTATGATCATTTGCATTTCTAGTGCTGGGGCAATTTTCCAACACAATTTACATGAAGATAGTTGAGTTGAATTTAAGTGCAGTTTACCGAGGTACAGTGAAAATTTGTTGTTCTGTGCTAACCAGTCAGTGGAAAGACAATGCATGATTACAATCGATCCATCCACAGTGTACAGGTACATGACAAAGGGAATGACGTGAATAAGGTTTATATACAGACAGTGGAGTCCAATCAAAGATAGGGAGAGGGTCTCCAATGCAATAGATAGTAGTTCAGAACTGCGCACGAGTCGTGGTAGGATGGCTCAGTAACAGCTCGGAAGAAGTTGTCCCCGAATCTGTAGGTGTGCGTTTTTACACTTCGTTACATTTTGCCCAACCAGAGAAGGACCCTGAAATTCCACCCATCTTTTTTTCTCCAGAAATGCTGCATGACCCGCTAGGTTACTCCAGCAGTTCATGTCTATCTTCGGAATATACCACCACTTGCAGTTCCTTTCTATGATCTTTCTATGCAAATTAGGAAAAGGAGAGATGCAACGAGACCTGGGTGTCATGGTACACCAATCATTGAAAGTAAGCATGCAGGTGCAGCAGGCAGTGAAGAAAGCAAATGGTCTGTTAGCATTTGGAAGCGAAAGGATTTGAGTATAGGAGCAGGGAGGTTCTACTGCAGTTGTACAGGGTTTTGGTGAGACCACACCTGGAGTATTGCGTACAGTTTTGGTCTCCAAATCTGAGAAACGACATTCTTGCAATAGAGGGAGTACAGAGAAGGTTCACCAGACTGATTCCTGGGATGTCAGGACTTTCATATGAGGAAAGACTGGATAGACCTAGCTTGTACTCGCTAGAATTTAGAAGACTGAGGGGGGATCTTATAGAAACTTACAAAATTCTTAAGGGTTGGATAGGCTAGATGCAGGAAGATTGTTCCCGATGTTGGGGAGGTCCCGAACATGGGGTCACAGTCTAAGGATGAGGGGGAATTCCTTTAGGACCGAGATGAGGAAAACATTTTTCACACAGAGAGTGGTGAGTCATATTGAATGGCGGTGCAGGCTCGAAGGGCTGAATTACTCCTGCACCTAATTTCTATGTTTCTATGTTTCTATGTTTCTATGTGAATTTCTCTGCCACAGAAGGTAGCTGAGGCCAGTTCATTGGATATTTTTTAAGAGGGAGTTAGATGTGGCCCTTGTGGCTAAAGGGATCAGGGGGTATTTAGAGAAGGCAGGTACAGGATACTAAGTTGGATGATCAGCCATGATCATATTGAATGACGGTGCAGGCTTGAAGGGCCAAATGGCCTACTCCTGCACCTATTTTCTATATTTCTATGTTTATATACTATTAAACTTTTCAGGCTCAATTGATTTAGGAGATTAGTGGGCAAAATTATGGCACATGGTATTGGGATAGAGTGCTGACATGGATAGAGAAGTAGTTGGCAGACAGGAAACAAAGAGTAGGGATTAACGGGTCCCTTTCGGAATGGCAGGCAGTGACTAGTGGGGTACCGCAATGCTCAGTGCTGAGACCGCTGCTATTTACAATATACATCAATGATTTGGATGAAGGGGTTCAAAGTAACATTACCAAATTTGCAGATGACACAAAGCTGGGTGGCAGTGTGAACCGTGAGGAGGATGCTTTGAGAATGCAGGGTGACTTGGACAGGTTGCTGGAGCTGACAGATGCATGGCAGATGAAGTGAAACACAGATAAATGTGAGGTTATCCATTTTGGTAGCAAAAATAGGAAGGCAGTTTCCTATCTTAATGGCGTCAAGTTTGGAAAAGGTGAAGTACAACGGGATCTGGGGGTCCTTGTACATCAGTCTATGAAAGTAAGCATGCAGGTACAGCAGGCAGTGAAGAAAGCGAATAGCATGTTGGCCTTCATAACAAGAGGAATAGAATATAAGAGCAAAGAGGTCCTTCTGCATTGCACAGAGCCCTAATGAGACCACGCCTCGAGTATTGTGTGCAGCTTTATTCCCCTAATTTGAGGAAGGACATTCTTGCTATTGAGGGAGTGCAGGGTAGGTTTACAAGGTTAATTCCGGGGATGGCGGGACTGTCATATGCTGACAGAATGGAGCAGCTGGGCTTATACACACTGGAGTTTAGGAGGATGAGTGGTTATCTCATTGAGACATAGAAGATTGTTAAGGGCTTGGACACGCTGGAGGCAGGAAACATGTTCCTGATGTTGGGGAGTCCAGAACCAGGGACCACAGTTTAAGAATAAGGAGTAAGCCATTTAGAAAGGAGACGAGGAAACAGTTTTTCTCACAGATAGTGTGAGAATTCTCTGCCTCAGAGGGCGATGAAGGCAGGTTCTCTGGATGCTTTCAAGAGGGAGCTAGATAGGGCTCTTGAAAATAGCTGAGTCAGGGGATATGGGGAGAAGGCATGAACGGGGTACTGATTGGGGATTATCAGCCATGATCACATTGAATGGTGGTGCTGGCTCGAAGGGCCAAATGGCCTACTTCTGCACCTATTGTCTATGGTCTATTGACTTGCGAGCGCTTTTATCGCCGATACGAGCAGAGATTTTAACAGTATTTACTAATTTATAACTTTTCAAGAAAATTAACATCGTTTTTTTTTGTTAACAAATACTTGCTATAATTTAAGCACTTAAAGTTCAGACTGATTCAGATGGCTCCCTGTGGTTTTCCTCCCAGGCTTACCGCTGTCGACTTCCTCGTCTGAGCAGCACCAGTAAATTTAGATTTGAGTAACAACTGGGTGACTGATACAGACACACACTGTGACAGAACGGAAACAGGTCCTTCGGCCCACCGAGTCTGTGGTAATAGGGAGAACGTACAAACTCCACACAGACAGTACCCAAATTCAGCATCGAACCTGCGTCTCTGATGCTGCACCGCTACCGCTCTATCACTGTGCCACTGTGCTTCCTCAGTTAATCAAAATATATATATTTAAAATCAGATTTATACATGGCCACTATTCCTGATACCTTCTTTAAAATTGAACACAAAGTACTGGTGTAATTCAGCGGGTCAGGCCGAGAGGATATGGGTAGAGCAATGTTTCGGGTCGGACCCGCTGAGTTACTCCATCCAGTACTTTGTGTGAACGCAAGATTCTATCATCTACAGGCCCTTGTTTCTCCACTAGTTTTTTGTTGTTGTAAATTCTGGGTTTATTTCATAGCCAGAAGTTCAACTCTTCGTCTGTTGTGATCGGATTTGAACGCATAATCAATTGTGGGATCACTCGCGCAGAAATCAATTACAAGCCGTTATTTCTCATTGATTTAATTTCTTAATTTTTGATTAATTCTGGTGTCCTACATTTATGTTGAATCAGATTTGGAGAAGTATCCAGACGTGAAATGTCTGAGACGCTGAGTTCCTCAATTAACTTGTTTGCTGATGAACATTAAATAAACTGCACCGCACCAAGTCACAACTCAGTTAATTTCCATGACCTTGACTAATCGTAACCTTTCATAGAAACATAGAAATTAGGTGCAGGAGTAGGCCATTCAGCCCTTCGAGCCTGCACCGCCATTCAATATGATCATGGCTGATCATCCAACTCAGTATCCCGTACCTGCCTTCTCTCCATACCCTCTGATCCCCTTAGCCACAAGGGCCACATCCAACTCACTCTTAAATATAGCCAATGAACTGGCCTCAACTACCCTCTGTGGCAGAGAGTTCCAGAGACTCACCACTCTCTGTGTGAAAAAAGTCTTTCTCATCTCGGTCTTAAAGGATTTCCCCCTTATCCTTAAGCTGTGACCCTTTGTCCTGGACTTCCCCAACATCGGGAACAATCTTCCTGCATCTAGCCTGTCCAACCCCTTAAGAATTTTGTAAGTTTCTATAAGATCCCCTCTCAATCTCCTAAATTCCAGAGAGTATAAACCGAGTCTATCCAATCTTTCTTCATAAGACAGTCCTGACATCCCAGGAATCAGTCTGGTGAACCTTCTCTGCACTCCCTCTATGGCAATAATGTCCTTCCTCAGATTTGGAGACCAAAACTGTACGCAATACTCCAGGTGTGGTCTCACCAAGACCCTGTACAACTGAAGTAGAACCTCCCTGCTCCTGTACTCAAATCCTTTTGCTATGAAAGCTAACATACCATTCGCTTTTTTTCACTGCCTGCTGCACCTGCATGCCTACTTTCAATGACTGGTGTACCATGACACCCAGGTCTCGCTGCATCTCCCCTTTTCCTAATCGGCCACCATTTAAATAATAGTCTGCTTTCCTGTTTTTGCCAACAAAGTGGATAACCTCACATTTATCCACATTATACTGCATCTGCCAAACATTTGCCCACTCACCCAGCCTATCCAAGTCACCTTGCAGTCTCCTAGCATCCTCCTCACAGCGAACACTGCCCCCCAGCTTAGTGTCACCGCAAACTTGGAGATATTGCCTTCAATTCCCTCATCCAGATCATTAATATATATTGTAAATAGCTGGGGTGCCAGCACTGAGCCCTGCGGTACCCCACTAGTCACTTTCGCCTGGAATAAAATGGTGCACAATACAATAATAAATCCCTGTTGTCACCAAACCAGTAGCTTCAAATCCAAAACTGCATTCTTTTTAATCTGTCAAGTTTATGTCTTCCTTTCTTGAATTAACAATAATTATTTTCTACTTTATCAATTCCTATCCAACAACTTCCCCCTTTCATCTTTTTCTGTGTTCCTCTCGGTGTTCCTCTCAGCGCGCCTGCAACATTCTGTAAGAAACACGCAGCTAGGTTGAGTCATTGGAAATCAGCACCTGGAATAATGATGGAACAGTGTATCTTTAGACCCACAGAAGGGCACAACTTATACAGGTACGGTTATTTTCCTCTTCTAATTATTATGTGGAATGATGATCTATCAATACCACAAAAATAAATTACAAGCACTATTCCTGATCCCCAATTGGGCCCTTTACCACTCTTGGACTGTGCGTTGCATTTGTCTTGTCTGATTGTTCGATATCTTTGATATAAATGCAATTTATAGGCCTAGAGGCGAAACATTTGGACAAATCACTCCCGCCGAATCACTCCCACGCTATTTTTTTAAATCCGCTACAATCCCTCTATTTAAAAGTTCGTTCTACTTGTAAATCACCACCTGTTGTTGCTCTACCGACATTATCTCTAATAATCTTGTAGGTCTGATGATTTTACGACAATGTTGAATTCTGCACTCTGTACCTGTCCCTTTGCACTGAGTTTGGGGTGGGAGATTGCAACCTTCACGTGGTCCGCCCTGTTTCGACAAATGCAATCAGTTCGGCGTGCAAAATTAAATAAGATTAAATAGAACACGTTCTCCGACAACTTTAGGCTGTGCACGCTATACGCAAGAAGAAGAAGAAGCTGAGTTTTACTGAGTTTGGCTTGCTTGGAAAGTATCATCTCATTTGACCGAAACGTGACTTATCACCGCACGTCGAGCCAAGCAAAAATAATAAACGTCTGCCAAAGCAAATCGACCTTCCTTTACATTCACAATTAAGAGTTGAAGGTACAGTGGCAATGATTTCTTAGATTAGTTTAGAGATACAGCGCGTAAACAGGAGCTTCAGCCGACGCGGTACCCGCCCGACCAGCGATCCCCGCACATTAACACTGTCCTACACACACTCGGGACAATTAGGGTCGAACCCGCGTCTTTGGTGCTTGTAACTCTACCGCTGATCCACCCTGCCCTGCCCTAGAACAGTGTCGATGTGAGAATACATGTCAATACTGTTCCGTTACATTTGCTGGGTGTTTTGCTGCTGTGAAAACTGACACTGGTTATCAGAAGGTTCAGCTCTATCTCTGTCACTCACCGGGTAGGGAACAAACGATAAGAATTGGAATCCACATTGTTTTCTTCACGGAGACCAGTCCAACGTGTGTCCGTCGCTACATGCGTGTAAGATGAAACCAACCAAGAATAGGGAAGAAAGCAGGAAACTGGGTTGTGAAACCGCAGTACGCCAAATGTAAATATCACACGTATGCACTTGACGTCCTCTCAGCTCAATTTTACAAATTAATCTCTTTGCATTTCCATTTCATGTCATAAATAGTTCAGTTTGGTTTAGTTTAGATATGCAGCGCGGAAACAGGGCCTCAAGCCCACCCAGTCCACGCCGACCAGCGACCCCCCGCACATTACACACGCGTTGTGTGCCGGGCTTGCTTCAGGTGCGATCATTCGTGCACCTGGCACCAAGGTTAGGGCAAATCCTGCCTCGCCTGGAAAGATCCGGCATATTCGCGGCTACCCACTACGACAAGTGTGGGCAGTAGTGTTTCGAGGTTTCCACGCTGAAACAGTCGGCTGCTAGTGACATGTAAACCAATAGAAGTCTTCTCCCATTGTAAGAAGTCTCGACCATGACAACAAGCTCCGCCTGCTCTCCAGGTTGTGCCCATACATGGTGAAAGACTCTCCACCAAACATGCTGCTTGCGTGTTTCACATGCAAACCAGCGTCTGTCCGCTGGTTTGGGGGACACCTCCATTCATACCATGCACAGTCTGGGGCAAGTAGGATTTCCCAAGGTCGGGCTGATCTACAGATTGTGAGGAGATGCTGCACCATCCCAGACCAGATTGATGATGATTTTTTTGATGATGAAAGTAGGAAAATGAACAAGAGAGAGCCAGTGGATGTAGTGTACCTGGACTAGACAGGAAACAAAGAGTAGGGATTAACAGGTCCTTTTCAGAATGGCAGGCAGTGACTAGTGGGGTACCGCAAGGCTCGGTGCTGGGACCGCAGCTATTTACAATATACATCAATGATTTGGATAAAGGCATTCAAAGTAACTTTAGCAACTTTGCAGATGACACAAAGCTGGGTGTCAGTGTGAACTGTGAGGAGGATGCTATGAGAAGGCATGGTGACATGGATAGGTTGGGGGAGTGGGCAGATGCATGGCAGATGAAGTTTAATGCAGATAAATGTGAAGTTATCCACTTCGGTAGCAAAAACAGAAAGGCTGATTACTATCTAAATTACATCAAGTTGGGAAAAAGGGAAGTACAACGGGATCTGAGGGATCCTTGTACATCAGTCTATGAAAGTAAGCATGCAGGCACAGCAGGCAGTGAAGAAAGCGAATGGAATGTTGGCCTTTATAACAAGAGGAATTGAATATAGGAGCAAAGAGGTCCTTCAGCAGTTGTACAGAGCCCAAGTGAGACCACATCTGGAGTAATGTGTGCCGTTTTGGTCCCCTAATTTGAGGAAGGACATTCTTGCTATTGAGATCGGGATGCTATCGGGATATCCCCGATGTTGGGGAAGTCCAGGACAAGGGGTCACAGTTTAAGGATAAGGGGGAAGTCTTTTAGGACCGAAATGAGAAAATCGTTTTACACACAGAGAGTGGTGAATCTGTGGAATTCTCTGCCACAGAAGGTAGTTGAGGCCAGTTCGTTGGCCATAGGGATCAGTGGGTATGGAGAGAAGGCAGGTACAGGATACAGAGTTGGATGATCAGCCATGATCATTTTGAATGGCGGTGCAGGCTCGAAGGGCCGAATGGCCTGCTCCTGCACCTAATTTCTATGTTTCTATGTTTCTATGAGGGAGTGCAGCATAGGTTTACAAGGTTAATTCCCGGGATGGCGGGACTGTCATATGCTGAGAGAATGGAGCAGCTGGGCTTCTACACTCTGGACTTTAGAAGGATGAGAGGACACCTCATTGAAACATATAATATTGTTAAGGGTTTGGATACGCTAGAGGCAGGAAACATGTTCCCGATGTTGGGGGAGTCCAGAACCAGGGGCCAAAGTTTAAGGAGAAAACCATTTAGAACGGAGATGAGCAAACACTTTTTCTCACGTAGAGTAGTGAGTCTCTGGAATTCTCTGCCTCAAAGGGCGGTGGAGGTGCGTTCTCTGGATGCTTTCAAGAGAGAGCTAGATAGGGCTCTTAAAACTAGTTGAGTCAGGGGATATGGGGAGAAGGCAGGAACGGGGTACTAATTGGGATGATCAGCCATGATCACATTGAATGGCGGTGCTGGCTCAAAGGGCCGAATGGCCTAATCTTGCACCTATTGTCTATTGTCTATTGTCTATTGATTATGATTATGTTTAAGAAGGAACTGCAGATGCTGGAAAAAATCGAAAGTAGACAAAAAAATCCAGGAGATTATGATTATGATCATTTGCATTTCTAGTGCTGGGGCAATTTTCCAACACAATTTACATGAAGATAGTTGAGTTGAATTTAAGTGCAGTTTACCGAGGTACAGTGAAATTTTGTTGTTCTGTGCTAACCAGTCAGTGGAAAGACAATGCATGATTACAATTGATCCATCCACAGTGTACAGGTACATGACAAAGGGAATGACGTGAATAAGGTTTATATACAGACAGTGGAGTACAATCAAAGATAGTGAGAGGGTCTCCAATGCAATAGATAGTAGTTCAGGACTGCGCACGAGTAAAGACTGCGCACGAGGATGGCTCAGTAACAGCTCGGAAGAAGTTGTCCCTGAATCTGTAGGTGTGCGTTTTTACACTTCGTTACATTTTGCCCAACCGGAGAAGGACCCTGAAATTTCACCCATCTTTTTTTCTCCAGAAATGCTGCCTGACCCGCTAGGTTACTCCAGCAGTTCGTGTCTATCTTCGGAATATACCACCATTTGCAGTTCCTTTCTATGATGTTTGTATGCAAATTAGGAAAAGGGGAGATGCAACGAGACCCGGGTGTCATGGTACACCAATCATTGAAAGTAGGCATGCAGGTGCAGCAGGCTGTGAATAAAGCAAATGGTGTGTTAGCATTTGGAAGTGAAAGGATTTGAGTATAGGAGCAGGGAGGTTCTACTGCAGTTGTACAGGGTTTTGGTGAGACCACAGTATTGCGTACAGTTTTGGTCTCCAAATCTGAGAAAAGACATTCTTGCAATAGAGGGAGTACAGAGAAGGTTCACCAGACTGATTCCTGGGATGTCAGGACTTTCATATGAGGAAAGACTGGATAGACCTGGCTTGTACTTGCTAGAATTTAGAAGACTGAGGGGGGATCTTATAGAAACTTACAAAATTCTTAAGGGGTTGGATAGGCTAGATGCAGGAAGATTGTTCCCGATGTTGGGAAGGTCCAGAACAAGGGGTCACAGTCTAAGGATAAGGGGGAATTCCTTCAGGACCGAGATGAGGAAAACATTTTTCACACCGAGAGTGGTGAGTCTCTGGAATTCTCTGCCACAGAAGGTCGTCGAGGCCAGTTCATTGGCTATATTTAAGAGGGAGTTAGATGTGGCCATTGTGGCTAAAGGGATCAGGGGGTATGGAGAGAAGGCAGGTACAGGATACTGAGTTGGATGATCAGCCATGATCATATTGAATGGCGGTGCAGGCTTGAAGGGCCAAATGGCCTACTCCTGCACCTATTTTCTATGTTTCTATGTTTATATACTATTAAACTTTTCAGGCTCACTTGACTTAGGAGATTAGTGGGCAAAATTGTGGCACATGGTATTGGGGGTAGACTGCTGACATGGATAGAGAAGTAGTTGCCAGACAGGAAACAAAGAGTTGGGATTAACGGGTCCCTTTCAGAATGGCAGGCAGTGACTAGTGGGGTACCGCAAGGCTCGGTGCTGAGACCGCTGCTATTTACAATATACATCAATGATTTGGATGAAGGGATTCAAAGTAACATTACCAAATTTGCAGATGACACAAAGCTGGGTGGCAGTGTGAACTGTGAGGAGGATGCTTCGAGAATGCAGGGTGACTTGGACAGGTTGCTGGAGCTGGCAGTTGCATGGCAGATGAAGTGAAATGCAGATAACTTTGAGGTTATCCATTTTGGTAGCAAAAACAGGAAGGCAGATTCCTATCTTAATGGCGTCAAGTTTGGAAAAGGTGAAGTACAATGGGATCTGGGGGTCCTTGTACATCAGTCTAAGAAAGTAAGCATGCAGGTACAGCAGGCAGTGAAGAAAGCAAATGGCATGTTGGCCTTTATAACAAGAGGAATAGAATATAAGAGCAAAGAGGTCCTTCTTCAGTTGTATAGAGCCCTAGTGAGACCACGCCTGGAGTATTGTGTGCAGCTTTGTTCCCCTAATTTGAGGAAGGACATTCTTGCTATTGAGGGAGTGCAGCGTAGGTTTACAAGGTTAATTCCGGGGATGGCGGGACTGTCATATGCTGACAGAATGGAGCAGCTGGCCTTATACATACTGGAGTTTAGGAGGATGAGTGGGGATCTCATTGAAACATACAAGATTGTTAAGGGCTTGGACACGCTAGAGGCAGGAAACATGTTCCCGATGTTGGGGGAGTCCAGAACCAGGGGCCACAGTTTAAGAATAAGTAAGCCATTTAGAAAGGAGACGAGGAAACTCTTTTTTTCTCACAGATAGTGTGAGAATTCTCTGCCTCAGAGGGCGATGGAGGCAGGTTCTCTGGATGCTTTCAAGAGAGAGCTAGATAGGGCTCTTGAAAATAGCTGAGTCAGGGGATATGGGGAAAAGGCAGGAACGGGGTACTGATTGGGGATTATCAGCCATGATCACATTGAATGGTGGTGCTGGCTCGAAGGGCCAAATGGCCTACTTCTGCACCTATTGTCTATGGTCTATTGACTTGCGAGCGCTTTTATCGCCGATACGAGCAGAGATTTTAACAGTATTTACTATTTTATAACTTTTCAAGAAAATTAACATCGGTTTTTTTTTTTGTTAACAAATACTTGATATAATTTAAGCACTTAAAGTTCAGACTGATTCAGATGGCTCCCTGTGGTTTTCCTCCCAGTCTTACCGCTGTCGACTTCCTCCTCCAAGCAGCACCAGTAAATTTAGATTTGAGTTACAACTGGATGACTGATACAGACACACACTGTGACAGAACGAAAACAGGCCCTTCGGCCCACCGAGTCTGTGGTAATAGGGAGAACGTACAAACTCCACACAGACAGTACCCGAGTTCAGCATCGAACCTGCGTCTCTGATGCTGCACTGCTACCGTTCTATCACTGCGCCACTGTGCTTCCTCAGTTAATCAAAATATATATATTTAAAATCAGATTTATGAATGGCCACTATTCCTGATACTTTCTTTAAAACTGAACACAAAGTACTGGAGTAATTCAGCGGGTCAGGCCGAGAGGATATGGGTAGAGCAATGTTTTGGGTCGGACCCGCTGAGTTACTCCATCCAGTACTTTGTGTGAACGCAAGATTCTATCATCTACAGGCCCTTGTTTCTCCACTAGTTTTTTGTTGTTGTAAATTCCGGGTTTATTTCATAGCCAGAAGTTCAACTCTTCGTCTGTTGTGATCGGATTTGAACGCATAATCAATTGTGGGATCACTCGCGCAGAAATCAATGCCAGGCCGTTATTTATAATTGATTTAATTTCTTAATTTTTGATTAATTCTGGCGTCCTCCATTTATGTTGAATCAGATTTGGAGAAGTATCCAGACGTGAAATGTCTGAGATGCTGAGTTCCTCAATTAACTTGTTTGCTGATGAACATTAAATAAACTGCACCGCACCAAGTCACAACTCAGTTATTTTCCATGACCTTGACTAATCGTAACATTTCGCCTGGAATAAAATGGTGCACAATACAATAATAAATCCCTGTTGTCACCAAACCAGTAGCTTCAAATCCAAAACTGCATTCTTTTTAATCTGTCAAGTTTATGTCTTCCTTTCTTGAATTAACAATAATTATTTTCTACTTTATCAATTCCTATCCAACAACTTCCCCATTTCATCTTTTTCTGTGTTCCTCTCGGTGTTCCTCTCAGCGCGCCTGCAACATTCTGTAAGAAACACGCAGCTAGGTTGAGTCATTGGAAATCAGCACCTGGAATAATGATGGAACAGTGTATCTTTAGACCCACAGAGGGGCACAACTTATACAGGTACGGTTATTTTCCTCTTCTAATTATTATGTGGAATGATGATCTATCAATACCACAAAAATAAATTACAAGCACTATTCCTGATCCATAATTGGGCCCTTTACCACTCTTGGACTGTGCGTTGCATTTGTCTTATGTGATTGTTCGATATCTTTGATATAAATGCAATTTATAGGCCTAGAGGTGAAACATTTGGACAATCACATTAATTCCACAGATTAACTACCCTCTGACTAAAGAGGTTCCTCCTCACCTCCTTTCTAACAGAGCACCGTTTAATTCTGAGGCTATAACCTCAGATCCTAGACTCTCTCACCAATGGAAACATCCTTTCCACATCCACTCTATGCTTTTCATTATTCTGTAAGTTTCAATGAGGTTCCCCCTCAACCTTCTAAACTCTAACGAGCACAGGCACAGTGCTGTCAAACGCTGACCATAAAGAATGTGTAAAGATATCAGAGTCCATTTAACCACGAGAGTGCCAACATGATGCTCACTGACAAGATTTAACTAATACTCAAGATTTGTCTCCCAGCTCTTACTTCTAAAGTCTAACAAGCCCTGTATAAAGATTCATAGAACAGGAAGAAGGCAGCAGGAAGGTTGATCATGAGACTAGGCTGAGCCTGCACAAAACATCTGGCCGGAAGCGTTTCAAATTTCTGTTTCCTCAAGAAAATTGACGTGTGTCTGATAGGAATACGCAAATTCAGTAAAGAAATGTCAATGCAGTCAATAAATAGAGGAATATATTTGACCGTTTACTGCAAAATACAATTATGAGTTAAAATCTTGGCAGAAATGGATAACGACAATCCAAGTGAGGGGCTTATACTGAATGGTGAAATGAGGAACAACATGTTCTCAGTTACTCAGAAACAGGAATGTGGAAGAAATCAGAAGGAAGCTAGATTGTGCACCACCGTGAGCTTGTTGTTAGAGACTGACCTTCAGAGTTTGCATTTCACAATGTGTAATTGACAATTAAAAAAAACATGTTTTTCATATTTTGATGGGTGGCACAGTGGTGCAACTCGCAGAGCTAGTTACAGAGGAGAGAGACCTGGGTTCGATCTGGCCATGGGTCCTGTCTGTGTGGAGTTTGCACGTTCTCTGTGTGACCGCGTTGGTTTTCCCCGGATCTTCCAGTTTCCTGCTACATCCAAAAGACTTGCGTGTTTGTAAACTAATTGCCATCTGTAAATTGCCCTGCGTGTGAAGCAAAGTGAGTAGACACTTGTGTTTGAACGTGTGATAAATGGTCGGCGCGGACAGATTGGGCGGAAAGACTTGCCTCCATGCTACATCTCTGAACGAATCATCCAATAATATAACATAATGCAATAATGTAGATTTGAGACACAGGTGAAGCGGGCAATCACTTCAAATACCCTCAATTCCGTAGACATTGCCAATCCGGATGACACCTTAATCCTACTTCATTCATCTTCCTGTCAGTCAATTAAAGTTGGATTCCTTTTTGTTCGTTGAGTGCAACGGAGAGGACTTTAGAGTCATAGAGTGATAGAGTGTGGAAACAGGCCCTTTGGCCTAACTTGCTCACACCGTCCAACATGTCCCAGCTACTCTAGTCCTACCTGCCTGTGTTTGGCCCATATCCCTCCAAACCTGTTCTCGCAATGTATCTATCCAACGATTTCTTAAACGTTAGAATAGTCCCTGCCTCAACTACCTCCTCTGGCTGCTTGTTCACTATCCTTTGTTTGAGAATGTTACCCCTCAGATTCCTTTTGAACCCCTTCCCCCGTCACATTAAACATATTCAAATTTCAAATTTAATGTGTAATATTTCATCTGCCACTGTCACGTTTCCTGTTGCATTCTTCCAAGTTTATAATGCATTAATATCTGAGGTCTTAAGAAATAATTTAGGTCTGAGGACAAAAAGCTGAACAACAAGCTTTGGCATGGTCGCTGTTGATAAAACCATATGGATACTGATACTTCTCATTAGTTACCTGCCCGGTGAGTGACCGTCAAAGTTGGATATTCCAATAATCAGTGTTAGTTTGGGTCTCATTCATATAACCATGTAACCATATAACAATATAACAATTACAGCACGGAAACAGGCCCTCTCGGCCCTTCCAGTCCGTGCCGAACATTTATTTTCCCCTAGTCCCATCTACCTGCACTCAGACCATACCCCTCCATTCCCTTCCCATCCATATACCTATCCACTTTACTTTTAAATGTTAAAATCGATCCTGCCTCCATCACATCTGCTGGAAGCTTATTCCACACAGCCACCACTCTCTGAGTAAAGAAGTTCCCCCTCACGTTACCCCTAAACTTCTGCCCTTTAATTCTCATGTCATGCCCTCTTGTTTGAAACTTCCCTACCCTCAATGGGAAAAGTTTATCCACGTCAACTCTGTCTATCCCTTTCATAATTTTAAAGACCTCGATCAAGTCCCCCCTTAACCTTCTGGGCTCCAAAGAATAAAGACCTAACTTGTTCAACCTTTCTCTGTAACTTAGTTGCTGGAACCCAGTCAACATTCTAGTAAATCTCCTCTGTACTCTCTCTATTTTGTTGACATCCTTCCTATAATTAGGTGACCAAAATTGTACACCATACTCCAGAATTGGTCTCACCAATGCCTTGTACAATTTTAACATTACTTCCCTACTCCTATATTCAATGCTCTGATTTATAAAGGCCAGCACACCAAAAGCTTTCTTTACCACCCTATCTACATGCGATTCCACCTTCAGGAAACTATGCACAGTTATTCCTAGATCCCTCTGTTCCACAGCATTCCTCAAATCGCTACCATTTACCATGTACATCCTATTTTGATTTGTCCTGCCAAGATGTAGCACCTCACACTTATCAGCATTAAACTCCATCTGCCATCTTTCAGCCCACTCTTCCAAATGGCCCAAATCTCTCTGTAGACTTTGAAAATCTACTTCATTATCCACAACACCACCTATCTTAGTACCATATGCATACTTACTTATCCAATTTTCCACCCCATCATCCAGATCATTGATGTACATGACAAAAAACAATGGACCCAACACAGATCCCTGAGACACCCCACTGGTCACTGGCTTCCAACCTGACAAACAGCCATCCACCATTCCTCTCTGGCATCTCCCATTCAGCCACTGTTGAATCCATCTTGCTACTCTGCCATTAACACCCAAAGATTGAACCTTCTTAACCAACCTTCCATGGGGAACCTTGTCAAAGGCCTCACTGAAATCCATATAGACAACATCCACTGCTTTACCCTCATCAATTTCCCTAGTAATCTCTTCAAAAAATTCAAGAAGGTTTGTCAAACATGACCTTCCAGGCACAAATCCATGTTGACTGTTCTTGATCAGACCCTGTTAATCCAGATGCTTATATATATATATATATATATCTCTAAGTATCCTTTCCATTAATTTGCCCACCACTGATATCAGACTAACACGTCTATAATTGCTAGGTTTATTCTTTGAACCCTTTTTAAACAATGGAACAATATGCGCAGTACGTAAATCTTCCGACACTATTCCCGTTTCTAATGACATTTGAAATATTTCTGTCATAGCCCCTGCTATTTCTACACTAACTTCCCTCAATGTCCTAGGCTTTAAGCCTCGCGTGCTGCATTCTGTGTTACGCATATGATCTCCCCTACCCATTCTTATAACATAATTTCTGTCCCGGGCCTCCTCCAGTGGCAGAGTGAGGTCACATGCAAACTCGAGGAACAGCACTATATATTCCACTTGCGTAACTTACAACTCAATAGTTTGCACATCCAATTCTCAAAATTCAAGTAACAAACACCTATCGCCCCTCTCTTCCCTATGTTTCACACTCCATCCTGATGCACATGAAGTTCTTCTATCATCTCCTACTCCTACCCCCTTTACCATGCTTATTTACCCTCCTTGATGAAGTCATCTCCTCTCCTTGGGATCCCCATTTCACTTTAATCCCCCAATTTCCCCTCCTCTCTTGTCAATTCCACCTCTATCCCAACCCCTTGGGTTGACATCTCACTATTCTTATTTGCCTACTCTGAACCTCTTTTCACATCTTCCATTGTAACTTATTTCATCCATCTGCCAATCAAGAACCCTGCCAATGTTATCCATCTATCACTTGCCAGGCTATTTTCCCATCCCTTTGCCTCGTCCAGCTTCTTCCAAAATGACGCAACATGACGCTGTCTCTCCACGCGTGTGCAGTGGGCCCGGGCAGGTTCAGATTTCCATTTGCACTCCACACAATCACCTCGATGCCTCGTGTCCACCAAATATGCTAGGTTTCAGCTCCAGGTAAGTAGTGGAATATTGCGTTGCGGGAGTACCCGTTTCTCCTGGCGGGGGGTGGGGGTGCTGTGGTGTCTGCAGAGTCGGAGCCTCGCTGCATGGGAGGGAGAGAGGGGGGGAGGGGAAGAGAGAGAGGGAAAGGGGAGGGGAAGAGAGAGAGGGAGGGAAAAAGAGAGGGGGAGAGGGATTCTTGCCATAGAGGGGGTTCAGAGAAGGTTCACCAGACAGATTCCTGGGATGTCAGGACTTTCATATGAAGAAAGACTGGATAGACTCGGCTTGTACTCACTGGAGTTTAGAAGATTGAGTGGGGATCTTATAGAAACACACAAAATTCTTAAGGGGTTGGACAAGCTAGATGCAGGAAGATTGTTCCCGATGTTGGGGAGGTCCAGAACAAGGGGGTCACAGTCTAAGGATCAGGGGGAATTCCTTTAGGACCGAGATGCGGAAAACATTCTTTACACAGAGAGTGGTGAGTCTCTGGAATTCTCTGCCACTGAAGGTCGTTGAGGCCAGTTCATTGGCTATATTCAAGAGGGAGTTGGATGTGGCTCTTGTGGCTTAAGGGGATCAGATGGTATGGAGAGAAGGCAGGTACGGGATACTAAGTTGGATGATCAGCCATGATCATATTGAATGGCGGTGCAGGCTCGAAGGGCCGAATGGCCTGCTCCTGCACCTATTTTTCTATGTTTCTATGTTTCTATGAAAGGGGTATTATCTTTAGTGAGATCGCAAAGTTAAGGTAGGTTTTAGAGCAATTATATTTTCTCCTCCATAAGAATAATATCAAACAATTGGAACCATTTTCTTTTCCTTGATAACAATACTGAAAAATATGAATTCCATAGTTTGCAACTTTCATTTTGCATCATATTTTTAATGTGCACACACGAACATAGTCGAACAGTAACAGGCAATCAAATCCACACAAAACAGTTTCTAAAAAATGGTTTTATTTACTGCAAAAACTTACAGTATATTATTTGCATGCTCCTTTATAACATTTTACATAACATGTTACAGTACAACTTGATTATAAAAACAAGCTTTTGATTTAAAAAAATGTATACAATAATTTGACCCTAATCATCCCATTCCAACCATTCATTATTCATGATTCAACCAAAATTATTTCTGAAATATTGGTCATAAAATTGGTGCAAAAATGCTCCAAAAATAACGCTCAGAATGCACCAGAGAGCATCTAAAACCCCAGAGCAAGGTCATTCAGCTTCGCACTTGTGATATGCGCTGTGTTCACTTATTTCACACAATTTTTTTGTAATGCTGCCACGCCACCACCCTTTTTCAAAAGCTTCATACGTGTATAATATTTTTGACTGTCATTGGCCTTTCTTACATACGCTGTCACAACACACAGTAGGCTCTAAACAACACTGCAGTAATTTTTCTTGCCCTCCATTTCAGAATAATAGTGTTTTAAGCTGATAACTCGACACTTGCACTGACACTAGCAGCTTTCCAGCCCTTATCTCATTGGCCACGCTCGGCTGCACATCGGTGTCAATCTGGTGGACTCTTCCATCTTCCTCTCATCGTGGGGGGTGGGGGATTGGGAGGGGCCTCACAAATGGAATAGCCTAGGGGCCTCTCTTCACCTAAATCCGGCCCTTCTCGATATTTGTAATATGAATGGGGAAGAAGGAAGCAGGAAGCTGGTTTGTGAAACCGCAGTACGCCAGAAATTAAAATATCACACGTCGGCACTTGACGTCCTCCCAGCTAAATTTTTACAAATTTAGCTCTTTGCATTTCCATTATATGTCGGAAATAATTCAATTTGGTTTAGTTTAGATATGCAGCTGGACACAGGGCATTCGGCCCAGCAAGTCCACGCCGACCAGCGATCCCCCGCGCATTGCACACACTTTGTGTGCCGGGCTTGCTTCAGGTGCGATAATTTATGCGCCTTGTAACAAGGTTAGGGCATGTTCAGCCTCGGCTGGAAAGATCCAACATATTCGCAGTTACCCAATTACAACAAGAGTAGGCAGTTGTGTTTCGATGTTTCCCCGCTGATACAGTCGGCTGCTAGTCACATGTAAACCAATACAAGTCTTCTCCCATTGTAATAGGTCTCGACCATGACAACAAGCTCCGCCAGCTCTCCAGGTTGTGCCCATACATGGTGAAAGTCTCCCCACCAAACATGCAGCCAGTGTCAGGGGTGGTGGACATGATCTCGTGCAAGAGACTGCTTACGGGGCAAACCGCCTTCAACCCCACATTGATATTAATTAAAGGAAGCAAAAAGAAAAGAAATTGCTGAACGAACAGAGAAGGCCAGACAGCAGCTGTGAAGAGAAATGGACAGATTACTTTTTGGTTCGTAGTCCTTCTTGAAGAGGAAGGGTTATGACCCGAAATGTGTTCCACCCATTTCACTCATAGATGTTACCTGACCCGCATAGTTACCCTTTTTTCCCCTCAGGATTTTAACTTATTTGGCCTCTTGTGTCTCTTGCGAAATAAACAGGACCGCAAGACATGGGACCATAAATAGGGCATTCGGCCCATCGAGTCTGCTCCGCCATTCGATCATGGCCGATCGATTTTTTCCTTCTTAACCCCATTTTGCTGCTTTCTCCCCATAGCCCCTGGGCTAATCAATAATTTATCAATATCCGCCTTAACAATACCCAATGACTTGGCCCCCACCGCCATCTGTGACATTGAATTCCACAGGTTCACCATGCTCTAGCTAAAGAAATTCCTCCTCATCTCCATTCTAAAAAGAGTTTCATTATTCGGAGGCTGTGTCCCCTGGTCCTAGACTCTCCCACTTGTGGAAACATCCTCTCCACATCCACTCTATCCAGGCCTTTCACTATTCGGAAATTTCCAATAAGATCAATTGTTCAAATCTCCAACGAGTGCAGGCCCAGTGCTGACAAAATGTTATACTCCCCACATCCATTCCATTTAGGCCTCGACACTCGCGTCTGTCCGCTGGTTTGGGGGCCACCTCCATTCATACCTTGCACAGTCTGGGCAAGTAGGGTTTCCCAAGGTCGGGCTGATCTACAGATTGTGAGGAGATGCCGCACCATCCCAGACCAAGCGGGACGCCCCAGTGCGGGTGGAAATTCACCACAGTGGAAGAGCCGGGAAAAAAAAACCTGGCTGATTGCAGACCACAGACTTTAACTGACTGTGTGTTTCGACACTTCCTCAATTGTCAACAACAAATTTAGCTTTGACCATGGACATCATTTGCTGCGACTGTATGGCATTATGATTATGATTATGTTTAAGAAGGAACTGTAGATGCTGGAAAAATCGAAAGTAGACAAAAAAATGCAGGAGATTATGATTATGATCATTTACATTTCTGGTGCTGGGGGCAAATTTCCAACACAATTTACATGAAGATAGTTGAGTTTAATTTGAGTGCAGTTTACCGAGGTACAGTCAGCGGAAAGACAATGCATGATTACAATCGAGCCATCCACAGTGTACAGGTACATGGCAAAGGGAATTACGTGAATAACGTTAGATACAGCCAATGATGTCCAATCAAGGATAGTGAGAGGGTGTCCAATGCGATAGATTGTAGTTCAGGACTGCTCACGAGTCGTGGTAGTATAGCACGGTATCAGCTTGGAAGATGTTGTCCCTGAATCTGGAGGCGTGCGTTTTTACACTTCTTTACATTTTGCCCAACCGAAGAAGGACCCTGAAATTTCACCCATCTTTTTTTCTCCAGAAATGCTGCCTGACCCGCTAAGTTACTCCAGCAGTTTGTGTAAATCTTCGGAATATACCAGCACTTGCAGTTCCTTTCTGTGATCTTTGTATGACTTTACTTTTAAACTTTTCAAGCTCGCGTGCGCTTTTATCGCCCATTCCAGCAGACATCTTAACAGTATTTACTATTTTATAACTTTTCCAGAAAAAGAACATAGTTTTTTTTTGTTAACAAATACTTGGTATAATTTAAGCACTTAAAGTTCAGACTGATTCAGATGGCTCCCTGTGGTTTTCCGCCCAGGCTTACTGCTGTCGACTTCTTGGTCTCAGCAGCACTAGTACATTTAGATTTGAGTAACACCTGGGTGACTGATACAGATACACACTGATACAGAGTGGAAACAGGCCCTTCAGCCCACCGAGACTGTGGTAATAGGGTGAACGTACAAACTCCACACAGACTGTACCCGAGTTCATGATCGAAACTGCATCTCTGGCGCTGCACGGTTACCGCTCTATCACTGCGCGCTGTGCTTCCTCAGTTAATCAAAATATATATATATTTAAATTCATGGCCGTTGTTCTTAATACCATCTTTTAAATTGAACACAAAGTACTGGAGTAATTCAGCGGGTCAGGCCTAGAGGATATGCGTATAGCAACGTTTCGGTTGGACCCGCTGGGTTAATCCATCCATTACTTTGTGTGAACGCAAGATTCTATCATCTACAGGGCCTTATTTCTCCTCTAGTATTTTTAGTTGTAAATTTCGGATTTAATTCATAGCCAGAATTTCAAATCTTCTTCTGTTGTGGTGGGATTTGAACCAATAATCAATTGTGGGATCACTCGTGCAGAAATCAATGCCAAGCCGTTATTTCTAATTTATTTAATTTCTTAATTTGTTCATTAGTTCTGGTGTCCGCCATTTATGTTGAATCAGATTTGGAGAAGTATCCAGACGCGAAATGCCTGAGACGCTGAGTTCCTCAATTAACTTGTTTGCTGATGAACATTAAATAAACTGCACCGCACCAAGTCACAATTTTCCATGACGTTGACTGATTGTATCATAGAAACATAGAAATTAGGTGCAGGAGCAGGCCATTCGGCCCTTCGAGCCTGCACCGCCATTCAATATGATCATGGCTGATCATCCAACTCAGTATCCTGTAGCTGCCTTCTCTCCATACTCCCTGATCCCTTCAGCCACAAGGGCCACATCCAACTCCCTCTTAAATATGGCCTGGCCTCAACTACCTTCAGTGGCAGAGAATTCCACAGATTCACCACTCTCTGTGTGAAAAACGATTTTCTCATCTCGGTCCTAAAAGACTTCCCCCTTATCCTTAAATTGTGACCCCTTGTCCTGGACTTCGCCAACATCCGGAACAATATTCCTGCATCTAGCCTGTCCAACCCCTCAAGAATTTTATAAGTTCTCTATGAGATCACCACTCAATCTTCTAAATTCCAGCGAGTACAAGCCAAGTCTATCCAGTCTTTCTTCATATGGAAGTCGTGCCATCCCAGGAATCAGTCTGGTGAACCTTCTCTGTACTCCCTCTATGGCAAGAATGTCTTTCCTCAGATTAGGAGACCAAAACTGTACGCAATACTCCAGGTGTGGCCTCACCAAGACCCTGTACAACTGCAGTAGAACCTCCCTGCTCTTGCCTTTCACCTGGAATAAAATGGTGCACAATACAATAATAAATCCTTGTTGTCACCAAACCAGTTGCTTCAAATCCAAAACCGCATTTTTTTTAATCTGTCAAGTTTATGTCTTCTTTTCTTGAATTTACAATAAACGATTTCTCCTTTATCAATTCCTATCCAGCTTCACTTTTTCATATCTTTAGGTGTTCCCCTCGGTGTTCCTCTTGGCATGCCTGCATTCTGTAAGAAACACGCAGCGAGGTTGATTCACTGCAAAACAGCTCCTGCATTAATGATGGAACAGTGTATCTTTAGACCCACAGAAGGGCACAACTTATACAGGTACGGTTATTTTCCTCTTCTAATTATTACCCTTTACCTCTTTCGGACTGTGCGTTGCATTTGTCTTATCTGATTGTTCGATATCATTGATATAAATGCAATGTACAGGCCTAGAGGTGAAACATTTGGACAATCATATTAATTCCACAGATTAACTACCCTCTGACTAAAGAAGTTCCTCCTCACCTCCGTTCTAAAAGAGCACCCTTTAATTCTGAAGGCTATGACCTCAGATCCTAGACTCTCCCACCAATAGAAACATCCTTTCCACATCAACTCTATGCTTTTCATTATTCTGTAAGCTTCAATGAGGTCCCCCCTCAACCTTTTAAACTCTAACGAGCATGGGCCCAGTGCTGTTAAATGCTGACAATAGAGAATGCGTAAAGATATCAGAGTCCAGTTAACCAAGAGAGTGCCAACATAATGCTTACTGACAAGATTTTACTAATACTCAATATTTGTTTCCCAGCTCTTATTTCGAAAGCCTAACAAGCCCTCTGTATAGATTCATAGAACAGGAAGAAGGCAGCAGGAAGGTTGATCATGAGACTAGGCCAAGCCTGCACAAAACATATGGCCGGAAGAGTTTCAAATTTCTGTTTCCTCATAAAAATTGATGTGTGTCTGATAGGAACTACGCAAATTCAGTCAATGCAGTCAATAAATAGAGGAATATATTTGACAGTGTAATCCAAAATAAAATGACAAGTACAAATCTTGGCAGAAATGGATAACAACAATCCAATGGTGAAATGAGGAACAACATGTTCTCAGTTACTCGGAACAGAAATGTGGAAATAGACAGAAGGAAGCTAGATTGTGAAACCACCGTGTGCTCGTTTTTAGAGACTGACCGTCAGAGTTTGAATTTCACAATGTGTAATTGACAAATTTAAAAAAATGTTTTTCATATTTTGATGGGTGGCACAGTGGTGCAACTAGCAGAGCTTACAGAGGAGAGAGACCCGGGTTCGAGCTGACCTCGGGTTCTCTCTGTGACCGCGTTGGTTTTCCCCAAAAAGGTTTTCCTGCTACATCGAAAAGACTTGCGAGTTTGTAAACTAATTGCCCTCTGTAAATTGCCCTGAGTGTTAAGGAAGTGTGTCGACACTTGTGCTTGAACGTTTGATAGATGATCAGCGCGGACTGATTGGGCGGAAAAACCTGCTACATCTCTGAACGAATCTTCCAATAATATAACATGATGCAATGCGTTAACGTGTTAACAGGTTTGGAGAATAGCAACACAGGGGATTCCAGCGAATTGTGTGGTGAGCCGGGAAAGGTTGTTCTTAACCCATCCAAAAATGTTGGGTATCAAAGGAAACTTGTCGCCAGCTGCACAAGGGATGTAGATTAGAGCCACAGGTGAAGCGGGCAATCACTTTCAATTACCCTCAATTCCTTAGACATTACCAATCCTGATGACACCTTAATCCTGCCTCGTTCATCTTCCTGTCGGTCAATTAAAGTTGGATTCCTTTTTGTTCGTTGAGTTCAATGGAGAGGACTTTAGAGTCATACAGTGTGGAAACAGGCCCTTCAGCCCAACTTGCTCACACCGGCCAACATGTCCCAGCTACATTAGTCCCACCTGCCCGCGTTTGGCCCAGATCCCTCCAAACCTGTTCTCGGCAATGTACCTGTCCAACGGTTTCTTAAATGTTGGGATAGTCCCTGCCTCAACAACCTAATCTGGCAGCTCGTTCCATACACTCAATACCTTGTCTATGAAAATGTTATGCGCCAGATTCCTAGTAAACCTTTTCCCCGTCGCATTAAACCTACTCAAATTTATTGTGTGATATTTCATCGGCCACTTTCACATTTCCTGTTGCATTCTTCCACGTTTATATTGCATTAATATCTGTGGTCTTAAGAAATAATTTCGGTCTGAGGCCAAATAGCTGAACAAATAGCTTTGACCTGCTTGTTTGGATAAAACCATGTGGATTCTGATACTTCTCATTAGCTACCTGCCCGGTGAGTGACTGTGAAAGTTGGATATTCCAATAATCAGTGTTAGTTTGGGTCGCGTTCAAGTCTTTTAGCCTCGCCTGCTGCATTATGTGCTACCCATAGGAACCCCCTACCCTTTCCTTTTTTTCTTTTAGAATCTTTTTATTATTTTTTTTTCCAAAAAACAAATACAAAACAAAAAACAAAGCAAAAAGAATAATGATAAACAGAACAATGATATTGATACATTGGGATCAGGATTACATTAATAACAGGTATAAGCTAAATATGAGTCCAGTATCAAAATACACATTGAATATAGACCTCCCATTCTCCATGCACATATAGTTAAATGTTTAAAAGAAAACTTATATACGTAGAAAAAAAAACAAAAAGATAAAAAGGAAAAAAAAAGAAAAAGAAAAAAGGAAGAAACAAAAATCCCCCTAAACTAGAAAAAAAAAGCAAAACAGAATCTGAGCTGAGAATTTCAACAATTTAAGTTCCTGTTTGTCGTCAAGTCCGTTCCACCATATAAAGGTAAAATAATTTTTATAGCGTTTGGAGAGGGAGCAATTTATGTTGTGTGAAAATGTTGAATAAATCTTCCCCAAGTCTTATTTAACCAAGGGTTCAACAATGTCACTCCTGATTTTTTTTAAAATTTAAACATGATATCGTTTCAGAGTACTAATGGAGTGTGGTCGGCGGGTTAGAATCTTTCCATTTAAATAAAATAGATCTTCTGGCGATTAATGTGGTAAAAGCAAACAGCCGATGGGCGGAACGGGACAAATTAATAGAATCTAACATTGGTAGCCCAAAAATTGCAGTAATAGGATGAGGTTGTAAATCAATACCTAAAACTACAGAAATAGTATCTACATTTTCTTTCCAATATTTTTCCGAAAGTTGGCAGGACCAAAACATGTGGGTCAGTGAGGCCAGTTCAGAGTTACATCTATCACAGGTAGGATTTATATGACCATAAAAACGAGCTAACTTATCTTTTGACATATGAACTCTGTGAACCACCTTGAATTGTATCAGAGCGTTTCTTACACACATTGAGGAAGTATTCACTAATTGAAGAATCCTCTCCCATTTCTCTATAGATAGAGAAATTTGGAGTTCTCTTTCCCAGTCATTCTTAATTTTATCAAATATATCTATTTGTATTTTTAAAATCAACTCATAAATAGTCGTTATTTATCCTTTCTGATAAGGGTTCAAATGTAAATTTTTTGCAAGTTTTCAGTTTGATGTGGTAGTGGAAATAAAGGGAAGAGTAGCCTTCAAAAATGTCTATTTGTCAATATCTAAAAAAGTGTGAATTAGGTAAATTATATTTTTTGGAGAGCTGTTCAAAAGATATAAAACAACCATCCAAAAACAAATCACGAAAAGCTACTCATCCCTTCCTCTTCCACAACTGAAAGGCTTGACCAGTACTAGAATGTTGGAAGAGAAAATTAGATATGATAGGACTCGATAAGATAAAGTCATTCAGTCCAAAAAACTTACGAAATTGAAACCATATTCGAAATGTATGTCTTATTATTGGGTTAGTCGTATATTTATTCAATCTCCAAATTGTAAAAGGTAACGAGGCCCCTAGAATAGAAGCCATGATAGCCCTTCTGTAGAATCACATTCAAGATTGATCCATCCTGGACATTGGGTATCTTCTAAATATTTTGTCCAAAACGTTAAATGACGAACATTAACTGCCCAATAGTAGAATCTAAGGTTCGGCTGTGCCAAACCACCATCTTTTTTAAAATTTCTGTAAGTATTTTTTACTTAATCTGGATTTTTTATTCTGCCATATATATGAAGAAATTTTTGAATCAATAATATCAAAGAAAGATTTGGCAATAAAAATTGGTATCGTCTGAAATAAATACAAAAATTTAGGTAAGATAAACATTTTAGTAGCATTGATTCGGCCGATTATAGATAAGGACATTGGTGACCGTTTAGTAAACTGTTGTTTGATATGGTCAATTAAAGGCATAAAATTAGCTTTAAATAAATCCTTGTGTTTCTTGGTAATCTTAATTCCAAAATAAGTAAAATTTTCGGTAGTCAATCTAAGTGGAAACTGTCCATAATTCAAAACTAAATTATTTAATGGAAAAAGCTCACTCTTTCTAAGATTTAGTTTATAATCAGAGAAACTACTAAATTGATTAAATAATGCTACTATTGCCGGAATAGATTTCTCATGGTTTGAAATAAATAATAACAGATCATCTGCATATAGAGATAGCTTATGTGTCTTATTCCCATGGACAATACCAAAAATATCAGGGGATTCCCTAATAGTGGTGGCCAAAGGTTCCAAAGCAATATCAAACAGTAAAGAAAGGACAGCCCTGTCTAGTACCTCGAAAGAGCCTGTGTGTAATGATTTTTAATAAAGCTGATCTTCAGAAAGAAATTGCGGTAAAATGTTTTCCAATCTCATAGCTAATATTTTGGAAAGAATTTTGGAATCTACATTTAACAGTAATATAGGTCTATATGATGTCACTTCAGTAGGGTCTTTATCATTTTTAAGAACTAAAGAAATAGATGCTTCATAAAAGGATTGTGGTAATGTATTCCTTAAAAAGGCTTCTTTAAAAACCTTGCATAGCCAGGGAGATATTAAACTTGAAAAATACTTTATACATTCTACTGTAAACCCATCTAAACCAGGAGCTTCACCAGAATTCATTGAAAGGATTGCTTTCTTAATTTCTTCCTCCGTGAAGGGTTCATCTAACAACAGAGACTCATTACGTGGTAAATTTGGCAAGTTCAGTTTCTTTAAAAACTCATGCATTTTATTGGAATCAGTAGGAACTTCTGATTGGTATAGGGAGGTATAAAATTCCTGAAAGGCTTTATTAATTTCGTCATGGTCTACAGTTAGTGTACCATCCTGTTTACTCACTTTAGTAATCTGACGTTTGGCCCACACCACTTTCAACTGATTAGCGAGTAATTTACTAGGTTTTTCACCATGTATATAAAATTGACTTCTGGTTTTAAGTAGCTGGTTCTCATTCGCCGATACTAATAACAAAACATATCTCAATTGAAGTTTAACTCTATTCTTATGGAGCTCTAAACCAGGAACCTTTGATTATTTTTATCAATTTCTTTAATCACGTCAGCCAATTTACGTATTTGTTTCTGAGTTGTATTTTTTAATCCTGCAAAGCATTAAATAATTTGTCCACGAATATATGCCTTAAAAGCATCCCAGACTACACCATTGGATATTTCTTCAGTAGAGTTTGTCAAGAAGAAGAAAACAATCTGATCTTTAATAAAATTAACAAAATTTAAATCTTGAAGCAAAGTAGCATTAAATCGCCATTGTTTTGCACTAAATTTGGAATCTGGTAGTTTGATTGATAGTTTCAATGGTGCATGAACAGAAAGAGCAATTGTGTCATACTCACATGCAGTGACCGATAAAGAAAGTCGAGAATCTATTATAAAGTAGTGAATCCTAGAATAACTATGATATATATGAGAAAAAAAGAAAATTCTTTGTCATTTGGGTGTAAGAATCTCCAAACTTCTAACATTCCAGAATCAAGTAAAAAAAAAATGCTAAAACTAACTGATTTATTTGGAAGCACATGATCAGATGTAGATTTGTCAATCAAGGGGTTCAAACAACAGTTCAAATCTCCACCCATTATTAAAAAGTGTTCATTTAAATTAGGAAAGGATGCAATTAACTGTTTAAAAAACTCAGGGTGATCAATATTTGATGCATAAACATTCACCATAGCAACCTTTTGGTTATAAAGAACACCAGTAATCACAAAATAACTACCACATGGATCAGAAATTATTTCATAATGAACAAACGGAATTGAGGAGTCAATAAAAATAGAGACTCCTTTCACCTTAGCCTGTGAATTTGAATGAAACAGCTGTCCTCTCCAAAACTTGAAAAATCGTTGATTGTCATCTTGCCTTACATGACTTTCCTGAACAAAAATAATCTCAGCATTTAGTCTACGAAGAACTTTAAAAAAGGTTTCCTCTTAATGGGATGGTTCAATCCATTCACATTCCACGAAAGGAAGTTAATAGCTTTATCCATATTGTTTGTAGAAATCATGTGGGAGGTAAAGGGTTCATTTCTTAAAGCCTAATAGTTCATGATACTAGAAGAAGAAAAATCTAGGGCGGAGCCAGAAGTGACGACATTTCAGACATTTTTGTATTTCAGATTCTGCACAAATGAAAAACACTTATTATGAAACAAAAGACCCCTCCCCCCCCCCCCCACCCACCCATGTAAAGCCCGAAACCGCCCAAAAGACAGTCACTAAGCTACCTAATCCCTTCCATATTCCCATCTCTCCTAACAACAGCATCCAGCGTAAAAATAAGCACATCTGCCACTCAATAGCCAAAACACGGTCAATGTTCTGGTTTGAAAAAATAAGTACATATTGACAGTGGAGCTGAAGAGCAAGAGCTACTTCATATTATTTATCCAAGGTCAAAATATAAAAAACAAGAACTGCGTTCACCTAATGTATCTAAAGACAGGGGGAAAACAAATTCCTTCAACTTTAAAAATAGAAAATCTAACAGATAAATTCTTGAAAATTAATATATATATAAAAGAAAAACAACTCGTCCAGTTAAATTCTTAATCATTACCAAACGATATATTGTCAAAATAGGAACAGTAACTCTCCAATTATAACTTAATCAGCTATCAGCTACTCCCCTTCACCCTCGTAAGCCTCCAGAAAGCTGGAAGCGTCTTGAGGATTGTTAAAAGATCAAATGTTACCATTAGAAAGTCGTATACACCGTCTAGCTGGATAAAGTAAGGCTGGGTGCAACTTTTTCTGAAACAAATCAGACATTACATTATGGAAAGACTTTCTTATTTCCAAAAGCTTGTAACTATAGTCAAGAACAAACCAAAACTTGCATCCTTCATATTCAACCATTCCCAACTTTTTTGCTGCCTGGAGAATATTCTCCTTCATTGGCACGAAGTGAAACCGAATAATCAAATGTCTCGGTTTATTAGCAGATTTCTTCCCAAACCTGTGTGCGTTATCCAAAAATGGAAGATTTTCATAGTGCTCAATGTTGAAAGTCTCCTTTATCATATTAGAAGCATATTTTATAACATTATCTCCTTCTTGATCCTTCTGGCAAACCAACAATTCGCAAATTCATTCGACGGCTTCTGTTTTCCAGATCCATATTTTTGTTCTTGTATTGTCGGAGTGCTCAAGTATTTTCATTTATTCTCGGTTCCAGTTTTTCAATCTTCACATCTCTCTCCTGGCCCAGGGTTCGCAAGTTATCAATTTGTTCCTTCTGTTCAAGAGATTCATCTTGTAACACAATCAGCTTGTCTTGAACTTCCTTCAATTTGCTCGAAACTCCTTTCACCATTTCTTCCAATCTGCACAATTTTGTTTTAATTTCATTTTTCAGTTAATCGTTCATTCTCGATATTGCTTCTAAAATACTAGTCAGAAGCTGTGGCTGTGGCTGTGGCTTTCCCACGTTCCTTCCTTGGGGAGCCTCCTTTCCTTCTTGTCCCCATCCTTTTCACGATTAAGGCGTATAAAAGTGTTATCAACACTTCATGAAAAGTTACACCGTGCCTTAAAGTCAAGTAATAACAAGTAACATTGAAAGAGTGCTAAGTAAAGGTTAAAAGTTAAGGGAGCAAACAAATTTGCAACCTTTACAGCATGCTGCCACTAGGAGAGTCCTTACCATTTCCTATCACACAATTTCTGTCCCGGGCCTCCTCCGTTGCCAGAGTGAGGCCACATGAAAACTGGAGGCACAGCACCTTATATTGCACGCACAACTTACAACACAACAGTTTGCACATCCAATTCTCAAATTTCAAGTAACAAACACCTATCGCCCCTCTCTTCACTCTGTTTCCCACTGCATTCCCATGCGCATCAAGTTCTTCTGTCATCTCCCACCCCTACCCCCTTTACCATGTCTATTTACCTTCTGTGGTACAGTCATCTGCTCTCCTCGGGTCCTCATATTTCACTTTAATCCCCCAATTTCCCCTCGTCTCTTGTCAATTCCACCTCTATCCCAACCGCTTGGCTTTACATTTCACTATTCTTACTCGACTACTCTGAACCTCTTTTCACATCTTCCATAATCACTTATTCCATCCATCTGCCAATCAAGAAACTACCTGTATCCACCTATCACTTGCCAGGCTATTTTTCCATCCCTTTGTCTTTTCCAGCTTCCTCCCCTCCCGCACTCGGCTGTCCACTCCAACTACTCTGAATACGGGTCCCGACCCAAAACGTCGCCTGTCCATTCCAGATGTTGCCTGGCCCGCTGAGTTCCTTCAGCACTTTGTGTTATGGCTAAATGTATAGACTTGTAAATGTAGAAAATACACCGAAAATATAACTGAACATAGTGACAACGTGGTCTTCTATCGGTACCGTTGCATCACACAAATCGGAATCAACTTTTCGGAAATTATGCATGAAAAAATAGGGGATTATACTTGAAAAATGTTTGCACGGTCTATAAATGCGCCCATTTCCATTCTTAAAATGTGTTTTATTGCTCTCCGACTGTCATTGTGTCAGTCGCAGAGGAATAATATCCACGAGCATCGTGTCCAAATTACAATAGTCTTTGCCCTTTATTAACACAGTGTCCGATTGTACACCAACCTCAATTCCATTGACTCCATCTGCACTTTGCGTTGCCTTGGCAGGGACACCAGCCTAATCAAGGTCCCTTCTCACCCCAGACATCCCCCCCCCCCACTTATCCCCTCTGCAATGAGGCAAGAGGTTTAGAAATGTGAAAATGCTTCCCCCCAGATTCAGGGTCAGTTTCTTTCCAGCTGTTATCAGGCGACTGAACAATCCTTGCACAACTAAACAGCGGTCTCAACTGAACTCACATCTATCTACCTCATTGAAGACCGTCACTGTAATCATGGCTGATCATCCACATTCAATACCCCCTTCCTGCCTTCTCCCCATATCCCCTGACTCTGTTATCTTTAAGAGCTCTATATAACTCTCTCTCTCTCTCTCTCTCTCTTGCTCTGGTTTCCTCCCACATTCCAAAGATGTACAGGTTTTTAGGCACCTGTAAATTGCCCCCACTTTGTCAAATGTGAAAGTGGGATAACATTGAACTACTGTGAACGGGTGATTGATAGTGTGGACTTGTTTGGCCCGAAGGGACTGCATCCATTCTGCATCTCTAAACAAACACCCAGGAGCACAACACATCGCCCGCCATTATCAATCTCCAGACATGAAACGAGACCCGCTCTGAGATCAACGTCCCAGCAATGAGCACGCCCATCACTGTTTAGATCAAATCCCGCCCACGTCGGCATGTCTCGCCCACCACAAGTTGCTTGCCAATGAGCCGTCCCTGTCCAGGGCCCATCGGTGAAATGGGCGTGGGGCTCTGCCATCTGTCCTGAAGACATCTGTAGCCAACCTGCAGCATAGACATGGTGGTCCTCTCTCAACTACAGAAGGAAACGATTCCACAGGTGTGTCCAGAGTTGTCACAATTCCTTCTGTGCCATTGCACCTTCTGCACCATCAGAGCTTTACGGCGTGCAAAGGAGCAAGCTCACAGGCTATTCCCAGCTGGCAAAGTCACCATTGTGGACAAAAAGTATTCGGCATTGCCCCACTAATCTTCATCAATACTCGTCAGTTAATTACTAACTGATGCTATGTTAAAGATGGATTATTACTATATACCATCTTTAGTTACGGAGGCGGATGGGGTTTGCATGAGTTACCTATTCACATTAGGTGCATTCTGTGGATAAAGGTTGTGCGAATATGCATATCTGCATGCTCAAGTCTAACTTGATACACTCTGGTGCTATTATATGTAAATCACATGGGTGCAATCTAGTAAAAGTATCCGGTAATAGTTTACCTAACTTCATTGGCATTGGCATATCAGCAGGAAAATGAGAATGGATGTGGAATCGCCAGGATTTAAGGTACGTGGCGATGGATGCATTTCTCGCTACACTGAGGGGTAATGTTCATTGTGTCCATCCATTTACCTTACCAGACGGTCTTGCTAATTCAACTTCCCGCTTCAGACATTTTGGAGTGCCTGACTGGCCAATACAGCCATGATCCCGCTGATGTTGGGTATTATGATAGAACCTTATATGGATTGCAGGCACAAAATGGCTGGTTAGCCGTGACCAGGGAACCATCCCCTGCATACTTTAATAGTAAGATTAAATGAGAACTTACCAGTTCGAAGTTTGATCTGTATTTTATGAGGAGTTACGATGAGGGATTACGTGAAGATCCCGTCCAGCACGCATGCGCGACATTTCTTCAAAGCAGCGGTGTGGATTCACAGAAAACACAACAATTGAAATAAATATAGTAAAGAAAAAAATAAGAACTTAATTACCAGTTGATCTGTATAATAGAGGGTGGGAGCGGAGGGCACGTAATCCCTCATCGTAACTCCTCATAAAATACAGATCAAACTTCGAACTGGTAAGTTCTCATTTAATCTTACTATTTTACTTCGGAGTCACGTGAGTGACTACGTGAAGACTTCAAAGCTCTGTGAATCCGAACCGTGTACCAGCTCATGCTTCACTCACTGCCTGAAGACCTTAGAGGGAGGAAGCATGTTATACAATCAACAATAACCTGTTTGTGAACAAAAAAGGTTTATTAATAACAACAAAAAACAGAGAGCTCCCCCGGGCTTAAATTAAATATTATCTGCAGACTCTAAAATTCTGTCTGCAAATGTAGCAGGCTCCGCCAGCGGCTTATTATAAAACCTTTGGAAAGTTCTTTCCGAGGACCATCCTGCTCTGGCCAGAATATGGTCCATAGGCACATCCATTTGCCTAGCCGCCGACGTAGATGCAGCCCTGGTGGAATGAGATTTGTACACATTAGTATCGATTCCCGCGGACTTAAGCACCTGCTTGAGCCACCTTGAAATGGTTTGGCTCGTCACCTGACCATGAGGCTTCTTGTGGCTTATCCATAAGGCTTTTTCTCTCCCTCTTAAGTTATATGTTGTGTCTATGTAGTTGGCGAGATGGGTCTTGGCACACAACCGTGGGTCAGGTAAATATGCCCGGAACTCCATAACTGGAGGCGTGGTACCTGGTCTAGATTGTTTGACCAGCCCCTGAATGTGAAATGTGATACAGTCCAATGACTCTGTCATGCTGTCCAGCCTCAGAAGGTGGAGGGACTGTACCCTTTGAGCTGACACTAGAGCCATGAGCATGACTGATTTCAGTGTAAGTTGTTCCAGAGTAAGTGACCTGGGTGGTGGCCATCCCCTAAGGTACGTCAGTACTATGCTGACATCCCAGATCTGAGTGTACCTAGGCCTAGGGGGATTGGTGTTAAAAATGCCCCTCATGATTTTGGCCACTAGTGGATGGGACCCCAAAGTCAGTTGTCCTGCTGCTGGAACCAAATAAGCTGACAACGCACTCCTGGCTGTATTAATGGCGCTGTAGCTGAGTCCTTCCCGATGTAATCCAAGCAGAAACTCCACAACACTGGTGGCTGTAGCTGTGGTGTAGGTAGTTCCTGTTTTGGAGCAATACCGTTCCCATTTTCTTATATTGGTCAGGTATTGTCTCCTGGTGGACTCCCGGTGAGATGCGGTCATCATGTTGATGGCGTCCTCAGACAGTCCCAGGCCCAGTAGAGGTCTTTTTAGAATCTGCAAGCCAGGAGATTGACTCTGTCATGGCACGGGTGACTAATGCCTGACACTGGGTGGATTAATAACTGTCGACTGCTGGGGAATTCCAACGGTGTTTCAACAGCCATGTCGAAAGCCACTGGGAACCATGGCTGTGTAGGCCAGTCAGGTATTATCAAGATTCCTGAAGCGGAATCCAATTGAATCTTGCGTAATACCCGACTGATGAGGCAGAAGGGAGGAAAAGCATAAAAGAACATTTTCCCCCAATGCAGCGAGAATGCATCAACTGCTGCTGCCTCAGGGTCTGGTTCCCAAGCGACATACGTTGGTACCTGGTGATTCAGCCTGGATGCAAATAGATCGATATCTGGTGTGCCATATTGCTTTGTAATTTCAGCAAACACTTTGGGATTTAACATCCATTCGATGTTATCATTAAATCTACGTGACCTGGTGTCTGCCACTGTATTTTGCTTACCTGGAAGGTAAGTTGCTGATAACCAAATATGCCTTTCAACACACCATTGCCAGATTAGGTTGGCCAAATTGTCACACGATATCGACTTTACACCACCCATGTGATTGATATAAGCCACCACCGTGGTATTATCTAGTTGCAACCGGACATGTGCATGATGCGTATTACATGAATATGCTTTTAACCCATAAAACGCACCCAACATTTCTAAATAGTTGATGCCCCGTGTCTGTAGGCAAGATGATTCAAATTTACTCCATCTGCCCCCTGTGCTGGATTGCATGTTAGTTGCTCCGCAGCCCAAAGCACTGGCATCCGTTTGAATGGTTAATACTGGGTTGGTGATCATTATGGGACTGGAGCTGAGTCTTACATTCCTCGCCCACCATTGTAACTCTGGAATGGATTCAGCAGTTAAACTCATAGCTCGGTCAAAGTGACCTGAGTTTTGCTTTAGTGCATGCACTTTAGCTCTTTGCAAATTTTGATAGTGCAAAGGCCCAAATTGTACAGCTGGGAAAGCTGCTACCATTTTGCCAATAACTCTAGCTACTTCCCGTATGGTTGGCTGATGTTTATTCATGAGTTTGTTGCATGATAGCGCCAATTCTGATGCTTTCCCCTTCGGCAGAGTTACAATCATGCGAACAGTATCTATCGTAAATCCAAGATAGTCCATGGCAGTGGACGGTGTAAGATTGGATTTTTCTGGATGTATGACAAACCCCAAAGTTTCAAACAAACGTTTGGTGGCTGCTGCGACTGCTAAAATAGCTGTCTCCAAGGTTTTCCCTATTATTAAAATATCGTCTAAATACGCCATGACTATATGCTTTTGTTTCCTCAATAATGCCAAGGCAGGTTTTAAGATTTTAGTGAACAACCTTGGAGCAGAGGTTAGCCCATTTGGTAAGGCTTTATATTGCCATAGCTGTTTCATCCAGATAAATTTTAAATATTTTCGATTGTCCTTGTGTATGGGTACTGAGTAGTAGGCATCTTTTAAATCAATGCTTGCTAGAAAGTACCCCCTAGAAACCAATAGTCTGGCTGTTTCAAAAGTATCCATCTTGAAATGTATATACCTGACAGACTTGTTCAAAGTAGTTAAGTCAATGATGATGCGTCGTCCACCATCTTTTTTGATTTTAGTGAAAATATTAGACACAAATTCCAAAGGTTCATGTTTTGTTCTTTCAATGACACCTTTAGCTTGTAACCTCATCAGTTCAGCTTGACCCTCTTGTTTTTCCTTGACTGAGAGGGTGAATACCCTTTTGGGTATATGCTGAACTGGTGGAAAATCTTTATGGACAAAGTCAATTTTGTAGCCATGAACGCTGCTGAGTATATACTTGTCATTAGTGATGGATTCCCATGCATCCAAAAACAAGTGCAATCTCCCCCCTGTTAGCACAGAGCCCCTACTGCACATATGCTGAGAGGAACCAGACCCACCTACCTCCATGGTTATTGGTGCTTCTTCTGCCTCTTCGCTGGGTGATGAGGCGTCTGCTGGGCTGTAGAGGGTTGATGTTGATCTCGATGTTGTTGGGGGTGGCGCATTTTCCATGGGGTCCGCTCTGGGCCCTGGCCTAAAAAAGGCTTACGGGGAATGGTTGCGGACCCCGAGCTTTCACCAGTCCCATAGTGTGGTCGACGACTGGTGGACGCCATGGGGTACTGCCGCCTGGGTTTGTTGGGTCTGCTCGGTCCCAAACCTGCCCTCACGAGACCAAAGGTCTTGGATTCTTCTTCCAGGTCTTTCACCTTTTTTGGAAGGTCTTTCCCAAAGAGCAGAATAGGAGGTTCTGACCCCGGTGTTTTGCAGAGTCCCGCAAATTTAGGGTTGAGGGCAGGCTTGATAATCTCCTTTCGCAAATTATTTATCTCATATTGAGTTGTGCACAGCAGAGCTAATGTGTCTTGCTGATTTGTGGAGATGTCCGCACCATCAATGGACCGAGCATAAGATGTTATTCCTGCAGTCAGGAATTTAAGGATCTTCTGGAGCTTCAACTCCAGGTTTCTGATGTTCTGCCCCAAATGTCCCCAAATTTGGCTATTGACAGCAGGTACATTCAAAGATGTACAATTTCCTGGGGCTGTATATAGTTGAAGAGCCTCATTGACCACTTGTTCTTGTAGGGGTTTAGAGGACAGGTGGTTAATGCTGGCTGCAAGTTTCGGCTCTAATGGCCGACCCGCTTGTGGAATGGCCACGTAGCGGTTGACCACACCCAGCAGTTCTTCCTGTTCCTGTACACCCTGCGTACTCCCGAAATCTTCAGCCAGTGACCCCTCTTCTTGACCAGCCCAGACCTGGTCGCCAATGCTGCCTTCAAAAGAAGGTGAAGCAATGGCCAGTGCCGTAAAAGGCACTGCGGGAGTGCCTGAGCTCCCTTGGCGAGGCTGCTGCTGCTCTCTCAGCAGATCTCGCTGGAGCAATTGCTCCATAAGCCGTTCCATGCGGCTTAGGCGGCTGCCTGTGCTCTCGAGCGGTAAGGCATCTTCATCCGAAACGTCGGACACTACCGCCCGGTTCTGGCTGCAGGTACCTCCAGCCCGCTGCTCAGGCAGCACTAGCGGTGCTGGGCTCGGCTCGGTAGTTATAACCGCCGCCTCTTGCCCCCCCTCCAAAGAGCATTCCTCAACGAAGGACGAACGGGGGCGAGCTGCAGACTTCTTTCCTCGGGCCTTGCTCATTCTTCCTGGAACACAAGACCACAGAGAGAAAGGCACACGGCCACGGTAAACTTACCTGTCGGCCCGACTTTTCAATTTGTAGCGGGAGTGCCTTGAACTCCCGTTCGTCGCGGTGCACTGCATGAACGCTAATGTCGCGCATGCGTGCTGGACGGGATCTTCACGTAGTCACTCACGTGACTCCGAAGTAAAATCTAGTCATTGACTTGCAGACTGGAAAGACCGCTCCTGCGGCTTACTATTGTCAAACCAAACTAAGTTGACACGGATGACTGACGTCTTAAGTTCAGTTCCATATGGGGTTGACAATCATACTAGTGTGCTATTACTGTGCCGCACGTGCCTTCTCAGCATTTTGGCTGCGAGGAGCAGAATCCATTTATCGGGTCACCTTCTGTTCGAGATAGGGTCTTAAACTCAACACCCCCCAGGGAGGTACGCAGAGATCTGGGATGTTAACATTGGAACATCCCTGCCCTGGGCTCACTATACCAAGGGTTATGCTCATGACACTAAGGCAGCACTATGGGTCCAGTTGCTTAGCTGTGACTGGACAAGATGATTATTCTGCATGGAATTACATTTATGTTATCACTAATCAGCAGATATCGCCAGCGACATTAGGTCTCAAACTAGTATTGCTGGCATATCCCATGGACCTTCGGTTGCATGTGGCACACATCTACACCAGTATGCTAAGGTCTCTAGAGCCTTAGGGACTGAACTATCAATGATTGATAGTCACATGGAGCCTCACTAGAGAATCACTACAGACCATCGGCTGGTGGTTTATATGGGTTCTGGGGGCAGGAGTGAACACTGACATACAAGTCTCACTCCACCCAGGCTGCAACTATATCAGCAGCAGGGGGTGGACGTTCATGGGACCACATCCTAGCAGGTGCAGGATGGTCCACGAACGATTCCAAACATGTAGAAATACCCTTGCCAGACCAGGGGTATTTGCCGACTTTTTAAGTCTGTGTTTAGTTCCACCCGGGTGCAGGAGGTACTATTATCACTAAGTGTACATTATAGCATCAACATGTCTATTCCTATGTCATGTCTGAATGCATTATTAAAATTAGTTCTTCACTGTTGCAGTGTGTGATGCATGGACTCGTCCATGGCATGAAATCACAGCGCTTTGAAATCTTCACGTAGTCACGTGACTCCGAAGTAAAATAGTAAGATTAAATGAGAACTACCAGTTTGAAATTAGAGCTTTATTTTATGAGGAGTTACGATGAGGGATTACATGCCCTCCGCTCCCAAACCCTCTATTATAAAGGTCAACTGGTATCTATAAGTTCTCTCTTATCTTACTATGTTAGTCAATTCTGGTATCTGTGATTTCACACCGCTGCTTTGAAGAATGTCGCGCATGCGTGCTGGCGAGGTCTTCACGTAATCCCTCATCGTAACTCCTCATAAAATAAAGATCAAATTTCAAACTGGTAATCTCATTTAATCTTAGTATTTTATGAATGTTCATCTAAGTAATATAATCAAAGTGTAGTGGCACCCACTCCATTTGAAAACACTGTAACAGTTCCCTCGTTCTAATTTAAAGCAGTAGTGAAATAACATTGCCTCCAAATAGCTTATCTTCAAATTATACTACACCGATTGTTCAATGTAAAATGTATGAAAAATGAAATGGCTCCGGAACATGGTTGAAGAAATAAAATGAGGTGCTTGACTGCGTTGACGGAATTCTCAACATTAGTAATATTTTTTTAATTTTAGCCTATTCCTGTTGTAGTCCACAATAACCCTTCTGCTCCCTTTGTCAAATGGAACCTGCCAATGCACTGATTGCCAAAGCCGTTGTTTATGGTAATGAACTCAATATATTTCTGGGCCATTACAGGCAGACAATTAGTGGTCACATATATTGGTGGGTTTGGAAGGCGTATTAAGAGGAGAGAGGGGAGGGAGGGTTGAAACAGGGTCAGGTAGGTGGCAGGTGCACCTAGAGAAGGTGAGGGATGATGGGAGGAAGATGAGGAGGGGGCGGGGAAAATTTGAGACAATGCCAGTGTGCGGTATGGGAAAAAGACAAGGGGATAAACGAGGTTCAAGTGAATTAGATGGAGATATCTGGTGGTGAGTAGAATATCGGGCAACAGTACCTCCGACATTGCCGCACTCCTTCTGGCGCAGGTGTAGAGTTGCGGCTCACAGCACTAGAGACCTGGGTTCGATCCGCATGACGGGTGCTGTCTGTGCAGCGTTTGTCCGTTCTCCCTGTGACTGTGTGGGCTTTCTCCCGGTGCTCCGGTATCCTCCCACACCCACAAAACGTGCAGGTTTGTGTAAAAATGAATATTGTCACCCGTGTGTGTAAGATAGTGCTCGTGTATGGGGATCGCTAGTTGGCGTGGAGTAGGTGGGCCGGAGGGCCTGTTTCCACGCTGTATCTCTAAAGTGGCATATAAAGAGGAGAGAGGGGAGGACATCCTTCTGGTTGAGGCAGTGTAGCGTAGGTTCACAAGATTGATCCCTGGGATGACAGGACTCTCATGTGAGGAAAGATTGAAAAGACTAGGCTTGTATTCACTGGAGTTTAGAAGGATGAGGGGGATCTTATAAACACATTAAAATTATAGTAGGACTGGACAAGCTAGATGCATGAAAAATGTTCCCAATGTTGGGTGAATCCAGAACCAGGGGCCACAGTATTAGAATAAAGGGGAGGACATTTAAGACTGACCTGAGAAAAAACTTTTTTACCCAGAGAGTTGAGAATTTATGGAATTCCCTGCCACAGAGGGCAGTGGGGGCCAAACACCGGATGGATTTAAGAGAGAATTTGATATAGCTCGAGGGGCTACAGGAGTCATGCGGTATGTGGAGAAGGCAGACACGGGTTATTGATAGCGGACGATCACAATGAATGGCGGTGCTGGCTCAAAGGGCCGAATGGCCTCCTCCTGCACCTATTTTCTATGTTTCTATGTTTAAAGTAAAGTCTAAAGTCAATACTTCAAGGCCATTAATGGAGAGGGAGAGCGGATCGCGGGATTACCGAGGAGACTTTGTCCCCCCTCCACCCCACCCCACCAACTCTCTACCGTTACCAGCCCCACACCCACTCCCACCCCCCAATCCCAACTCTCTTCCAGCTATCCGCACCCTACCCCAACTAGTCTGAAGAAAGGTCCTGGCCAGAAACCTCTCTTGTCCATTCCCTCCTGTGCTGAGTTACACCGGGACTTTGTGTTTGGCTCAAGGGTAAGTGAATATCCAGACACGGGTTGGACCATTTGGGCCTTCGTTTAATAGGGTAAAAGGGGGTGGGCCAACAATGTGTTCAGTAGATTTGTCCTCTACATTTTCCTCTCAGTTTCAGGAGCACTGTGGGCAAAGAGACAGGTAAGAGGTGTTTTGGGTTGTAAAAAAGCCTTATCCATCATTGAAGGTTTGAACGTAACATTATTGGCGATGGTAAGACCTAATGGTATAGATTTTAGTTTTAATGTTTTCTTTATTTGTTTCCAGATGCGGATTCCGTTTTCTATTATCGGATTTTCACTATAAATTTTCTTAGCTACATTAGTGTTAGCAAATATTATAGAGCTAATTTCAAATGGAGAACAATCTTCTTTTTCCATATTTAACCAATTTGGTTTATTATCTATTTCTTCTAGCCAAAAATTCATATTTTTAATATTGACTGCCCAGTAATAAAACATAAGATTTGGTAATGCTAATCCTCCATTTATTTTAGGTTTACATAAATGTTTTTTATTTATTCTATGGCTCTTGTAATCCCAGATAAAGTTAGTAATTAGAGAATCTACTTTTTTGAAAAAAATTTTAGGGAGATATATCGGAATTAATTGAAATAGATATAGTAAATTGTGGGAGAAAAATCATTTTTATTGCATTAATTTTACCTAACATTGAAATAGGTAAGCTTTTCCAGTATAAAATATTCTTATTTAATTTATTCAATAATGGGGGGAAATTAAATTTAAATAAAGAGTCAAATCTTTTTGTAACGAAAATCCCAAGGTATTTAATATTTTCGTTTGTTATCTTAAAAGGGAATTGTTGTAATATATGTAAGTTATTCACCGTTATTGGCATGAGTTCACTTTTATTCCAATTAATACTGTATCCTGAGAAAGATCCGAATTCCGTTATTAGTTTTAACAAATTTCGGATACTTGTTTCTGGTTCAGTGATATAAAGTAATACATCATCCGCATATAAGGAGATTTTATTTTTAGTATCTCTAGTATCATATCCATGTATTTCCGGATGTAATCTCATCCTCTGGGCGAGAGGTTCTATTGCGAGTACAAACAATAAAGGTGATAAAGGACAACCTTGTCTACAACCTCGAGATAAACTGAATTTAGTTGATAACATTCGGTTTGTTGTTATTCTAGCTATTGGATTTGTATATAACAATTTAATCCAACTTCTCTCCCAATTTGAAAGGTTCCATAGCCGAAAATAGGTAGGGCCATTCCACTTGATCAAAAGCTTTTTCTGCGTCAAGCGAAATGACTACTAAATCTTTTTTATCACTTCTTTTCGAATATATATTATTAAATAACCGTCTTAGATTGTATGAGGAATATCTTTTTGGTATAAATCCTGTTTGATCGGGATGGATTAATTCGTTAACGACTGAACTTAGCCTTTGTGCTAGTATTTTTGTTAATATCTTTTGATCAGTATTTAATAGAGCTATTGCTCTATATGATCCTGGTTCATCCAAGTCTTTATTTATTTTGGGTATAAGTGTTATAATAGATTCATTCAACGTTTCTGGTAATTTCTGTTGTGTGTATATCTGTTCATATAATGATTTCAGACGCGGAACCATATGATCATGAAATATTTTATAAAATTCCGAACCTATACCATCTGGTCCCGGTGTTTTACCATTTTTTAATGATCTAATAGATTCTTGGATTTCTTTTATTGAGATATCAGCATTTAGTAATTCTCTATTTTGTAAATCCAGTCCTTTCAGGTTACATTTTTTTTTTAAATGCTTCTATTTCTGTTTTATTTACTGTTGCTTTAGCAGTGTATAAGTTTTTATAATATTGCATAAATCTTTCATTAATATCTTTGGGTTGTATTAACAAATCACCATTATGTGATTTAATCCTATGGATAATTTTTTCAGCTTCAATTTTCCTTAACTGTCGAGCCAATAATTTTTGGGGTTTATCTCCAAATTCAAACTGTAATTGTTTAGTATGTTGATAAAATTTTACAACTTGATCTGTATATATTTTATTTAATTTATATTTCAATGCTGCAATTTTATTGTGTAATATTATATCTGGTTTTGTGCATTCTGTATATCTAATTGTTTAATCTCCCTTTCCAAATCTTGTTGTTCCTTCCGAATCTTTTTATTATGGAATGCTTGTGAAGAGATCATGATTCCCCGGAGATATGCTTTGAATGTTTCCCATAATAAGGAGCAAGATATTTCTGGTTGATCATTTATTTCAAAAAAAATCTTAATTTGAGTTGTGATATATTCCAGAGTAGTTTTATTTTTTAAAATTTGTGGGTTAAATTTCCACTGTCCTGATTTTTCTGTTTTGCCATTTATTTTAATTTTAAATGTTAATAGAGCATGATCTGAAATTAAAAATATTATGATATTTGGATTCATAAGTGAGTGAAATAAGTTTTGCGTCCACCAAAAAATAATCTATTCTTGAATAAGTTTTATGTACTGGCGAGTAAAAAGAGTATTCTCGTTCAGTAGGGTTTTTCTGTTCTCCAAACATCTTTAATGTTAGTCGTTTGCATATATGCGTTTAATAAGTCACTGGAGTGTGATTTAGTTTTTCTTTGCTTTGTAGATCTATCTAAGTAGGGGTCTAGTGTGCAATTAAAATCTCCTCCAATTATCAAATTATATTGTGTTAATTCCGGAATATTGTTAAGTACTTTCTTAAAAAACAATGGGCTATCAAAATTTGGTCCATATATATTAACAAAAATCATTTTTTTTCTGTGTTTAATTCTCCTATCACAATAATGTATCTACCATCTTTATCAGTTATAGTTGATGTATGCTTAAATAAAGTACCTTTACGAAATAATATTGCTACGCCTCTTGATTTATGCGTAAAAGAAGAGTGGTACATTTTATCTATCCATTTAGCTTTCAACCTATATTCAGCGTCTTTTTTTTAAGTGAGTTTCTTGAATATAAATTACATCAGCTTTAATTGCCTTTAAATGTGCCAATACTTTTCCTCTCTTTATCGGTTCATTAATACCTTTAACATTCCAACTACAAAACGTTAATCCCTCATTCCCCGTATTCCTTTTTAAGTCTTGCAGTTTATAGAGATCTACAATAGAGTCTAAGGGTCAGCGCGACAGACCCAACCTTACACCCGAACATCGAATAGATGAATTTTAAATCTTGTTTATGTCCCTCACGAATATATCTCCATTGGTCCAATGTGTAACTCCATTCAAACTGAAAAACACAATAGATTGTATAAAAGAAGAGTAAAGGATAGTTTAAGAGGTTAAGTGATGTGTTTAAAGATAGAAAGAACTACATCTAGAGTAGTTGTAGTTAGTGCTAGCCATACTAGCATGGCTATCCATCTAGCGACTTCCGTCGTTGATGTTATTAACTTGACCAGCTCCTAGGTTTAAGGAATTATTATTCCATAATAATATTTTACCGGGGGTATAACATTAAGGGAAAAAAAGGGTAAAAGAAAAAAGGGAAAGAAGAAAAAGGGTAGGATTCATCAAAAAAAAAGGGGGGGAAAACAGAAAAGAAAAAAAAAGGGAGAGATTTATCAAATTCTACTGATTAAAGATATAAAAGTGTCTATATCTAGAATTAATTAAAAAATCTAAGTAATATTAAACATGAAAAATGAAAAGGCTATATAAGAGAAAAAAAAGGGATAAAAAAAATACCATAAAACAAAAGGAAAAACTAAAATTCAAGGTAAAAATTGTTGTTATAAGGAAAGATCTCCAAATGAGATCCATCGCTATATTTAACTCTATTCATTAAATAAACATTAGTTGTTAATTATTAGTAGTAGTGAACAATCTTAATTGGTAAAAATAATACTAATAATACCGCGTTGTGATTTTAATATTTGTGTTATTTATTTATATTAGTTATGTGATGAAACTAATTATTAATATCCAGATAACACTTTCCGATCCAGTTTTTTCTCTCAATTCCATTCGACATTGTCCATTCCGTCCAGTCCAATATTATCTTGTAAGATCTTACAGGATGTTGAGAGTCCGTGTAAAATCTCTAAAAGTAGTGAGAGTCAGTATATTCACTTGTAGATATTTTTCAGGTCTTGAACTGCTGTGCGAATTCCAGTGCTGCTGTTGGGGTGTTAAAGAAATGTTCCGCATCGTTAAAAGTAACTCTTAAAGTAGCTGGGTAATTCAAACCATATCTCAGGTTTTGCACACCCCTCATGAGACTTTTAGCTTCATTAAATGCTTTCCGTTTCCTGGCAACCTCTGGTGGGTAATCTCGGTAGATACTGATCCTTTGTCCTTCAAATATCAGGTTTCTGTTTCTCGAAGCTTTTCGCATAATCTCATCCAGAACAAAGTCATATTGTAGCTTTATAATCATTTGTCTTGGAGGGGCGTTTGGTCTGGTCTGACGTCTGCTGACTCTATGAGCACGAGCTAATAAAGGCGTTTCTTCCAGAGATAGAATATCTTGCAGTAGTTTTGCAGCAAATTCGAGGATCTTCGTTTTTCTCTCGTCCTTCAGGAATCCCTCAGATTTTGTCTTCTCTGATGTCCTTCTAGCTCAATACATTTCTCTGTTGTTTTAGTCAGCAAGTTCGTTAGACGTTCATTTTCTGTAAGCAGCTTTGCTGTAGTCAAAGCACTTGTATCAGCTATTTCTTCAAGGTTCTTTATACCAGCCGTCTGTTGTTCCAGTACTTCCTCCATAGGATTCATCCTATTTTGAAAGTCTTTTTTAACCTTTTCAAGTTTTTTGTCCATCTTCTTTGCCATTTCATTAAACATTTCAGTGAATTCATTCTTCAAATCTTCCGATAATTTCTTGATCTTGTTTTCAATATTTAACTTTGTTTCCTGTTGGAATTCTTTCAATTGATTATTCATCTGGTTCATCTGAGTGTTCATCTGGCTGTTCATCTGGTTCATCTGGTTGTTCATCTGGTTTATTTCTTCCTTTAAACCAGCAATCTGTTGAGAAATAAAAGTTTTCAATTCCTCACCTTCCGTTTTTTTCCCTGTTCTTTTGGATACATCTTCCAGGGAGGAGGTCCTACTCGAGTCCGAGGCTTCAGTTTGGCCTTCTGGCTGTCTCTGCCGGGTTGATCGACCTTTCCCCTTGTCGGTAGGGCTCCATGCTGTTGACATAATTAGTCGCGCGCCTGATGACGTCACTCACAACACTCGGTGCAGAAACGGCAGGCAGCAAGCAGCAGACAGCGGGTAGGTCCCTTAATCCCCCGTTTTTTCCAGTTTTTTTTCGTGGAGCTGGCTGGCGTTATCCTCTAGCCCTCCATAGCGCCACCGGAAGTTCTAAGATGGGTGATCTTTATAAGGAAAACTCTTTCCTTTCATTTCAAGAGTTACAACAAACTTATGGACTACACAATAAAGAATATTTTAGATATTTACAAATCAGAAATTATGTTTCTGCAAATACACAAGAACTTAGAAATAGAAAGACAGAAATTTTAGATGAATGCTTGAATAAACATCCAAATACGGGAAAAAATGATATCATATATATACAATATTTTATTGGAAAGTGATGTTCCATCAACAGAAATACATAGACAGTCTTGGGAAAATGAATTAGGCCAAATTATAAGACCAGAAATATGGGATGAAAGTTTACAACATATACATCATTGCTCGTTAAATGCTAAACATTCCCTTATACAGTTTAAAATACTACATAGATTACATTATTCCAAATCTAAATTACATAACATTTTTCCAAAAGTATCCTCTATATGTGATAAATGTCAAAACTCAGAAGCAAATTTGTCACACTCATTCACTAACTGTATAAAAATTGTAAAATACTGGAATGAAATATTTAAGATAATTTTGAATGTTGTCAATATAACTTTGACTCCTGATCCAAAGTTAATAATACTTGGAATACTAGAAACTGACCAACTAATAACAATGAACCAAAGAACTTTTATCGACTATGGTTTAATAATTGGGAAAAAATTAATATTAAAATTTTGGAAAGGCCCTACATCCCCAACAATCAAAATGTGGAACATAGAAATGTCGGAGACACTTCATCTGGAGAGATTGAGGCTTGTCCTAATGGACAGGTTAGATCTCTTCAGAGGGATTTGGTCTCCATATATTAAATATTTACAGGGTCATAATGGTTCGGCACGAGGACTTGACTGAGGCCTGAATATTTCAATAGATGAAGAAATATATATAATAAATCATGAATATATCTCCAAGGACGGATTAATGATTAATACTCCATTCTCCATCAAACTTTTCACACTCTTTTTCTCTATTTTTTCAAACTTTATAAAAAATTAGAAAATGTATAGAAACACATAATCTTAAATTTTTAATATCAGTACGAATATAAATATCACTAATTTTATGAAAGTATTATTAGTATCATGTATTTTCAATTATATAAAATATATAATTTTAAATTTTAAAATCAATGATAATACAAATATTATTAACAGTATGAAAATATAATGAATATCATAAAAGTTTTACTAGTATTACGTATTTTTAATTATATAAAATTTGGTCCTACATTTCAAAATCAGTGACAATACAAATATTATCAACAGTACGAGTATATTACTAATATTATAAATGTATTACTAGTACCATGTATTCTCAATTATATAAAATATATAATCTTAAAATTTATAATCAATAATAATACAAATAATATTAACAGTACGAATATATCATTAATATCATGTATTTTCATCATTGTAAAATAATGTACTTTGTTATTATTTTGTTTCTATAATAAAAATATTTAAAAAAAGAGGAGTTTTGGGAAGAGCGATAACAATCGATTGTCACTATGTCGCAGAGTACCGCTGACACGCAAAATATTGGTGCGGTGGAAGGAGTCGCCAGTGTGCAGTTTTTGTGGAAACAAATGGACAACACGGTCGGAGTGGAAGAGTGTTAATCACAGATAAACCGGCACGAGGAATATTTACTGTGACTGTGGAGGATCTTCACTCCGGAGATACAGGATGGTACAACTGTGGAATTAATACACCTGGCAAGGATCCATTGTTTAACGTTCATCTCCAAGTATCAGACGGTACGTTTATCAGCGATTGACTGGACGTCTCCACTGTAATGCCCGAACCATGTTTTCTCCGGGAGGGGTCAGGATTAGCACCGATACCCCGATGCTCCGCAGCAGTGCAAACACCTGCGGGGAGCGGGCGGGAGTCGGGAGACCCCACTCATGTTGCTCTCACCCAGTGCGGAGGGTCATATGTTCAAAAGCGATAGGAGCAGAATTAGGCCATTCGGCCCATCAAGTCTATTCCGCCATCCAATCATGGCTGATCTATCTCTCCCTCCTAACTCTATCTCCTGCCTTCTCCCCATAAGCACAGACACCTGCACTAATCAAGAATCAATTAATCCCTGCCTTAAAATTATCAATTGCCGGCCTCCACGGCCTTCAATGGCAATGAATTAATTCCATAGATTCCCCAAAGTCTGACTGAAGAATTTCCTCCTCATCTTCTAGCTGACGTAGGTGTTTTTATTCTGTCCTCTGGTCCTCGACTTTCCTATTAGTGGAAACATCCTCTCCGCATCCACTCCTGCTGTGCCCGGGGCAATGACAGACAGGGCAGTCCGGGCTGCTGAAGCCTGCAGAGTTTAATTTACTTTAGTTTAGTTTATTGTTGTCACTTGTTCTGAGCTGCAGTGAACAGCTTTTTTTTTTGCTGTGTGCTTTCCAGTCAGCAAAAAAATACGATACATGGTAACAATCAAGCCGTTCACATTGTAGAGATGCGGGAGAAATGGTATAACGTTTAGAGACACGGGGAGGTAGGTGAGCGGGTGAGATTTCAACAGCTCTGGTTTTGATTTGGCGATGGTAGACATTTACCGAGTAATTTTTAAAAAAATATATTTCCTCAGTTTCAGAATGTTTGATCCTTTCCTACAGAACCCGTGTCTGTTCCTGTCCTTGTATTCCTGTCACCAACCAATGTCTCATGTACCTATGGCTCAGTATCACTGTCCTGTGAGTCTGTCCAGGGATCCCTGCCCGTTCGGTGCACATGGCATGAAAGGGCCACATCTATGGATTCAAAGATCTCGAACAACAGTCAATTGGATCTACACTGTGGATCCTTCAAACTCCAGCGCCATCAATATTACTGCGCAGCCTCCAATAATCGTGGAACAAAATCCAGTGAAATGGTCAACGTGACAGTCATCACCAGAGTGGTGTGTTGTCATTATGTGACAGTAATTAAAGGCAAGTATCACATTCATCATTCATTAATCAATCTGGATGTTTACCTTTTTTTTTAAATTAATGCCAATTGATTTCTAGGTTGGAGATGGACGTGGCATTTGTGGCTGATCGAGTAAAGTAAAATCTAGGTGCTGCACACTACTTCTGGGTGTGGAGCGATACAAATGTTCGTGTCGGAAGGAACTGCGGATGCTGGTTTATACCGAATATAGACACAAAGTGCTGGAGTAACCTAGCGAGTCAGGCAGCATCTCTGGGCAACACGGATGGGTGACATTTTGGATCGCGACGCTTCTTCGGACCCAAAACGTCACTAATCCATTTTCTAAGGAGATGATGCCTGACCCGCTGGATTACTCCAGCAATCTGTGACTTGTTTCGGATTGGGACCCTTATTGAGACTGCAAATAACCTGGTTGTCTACAGCTCTATACCTATGCAATAATGGTGAGTTTCAATCAAGTTGAACTGTGAAATGTAACTTTTAATTGATGTTGCCTAGTTTGGAGAAGATCTCGAAGAATGAATGCGAAGGGATATATTTGAGAGGACAGCGAGAATGCTCAGTATTTTCTGGCAGTAGTTGATATTTCGTGTCACTACCGCAGGTCCAGAAAGCCAGAGGTGGGAGGGAAGAAATCAGTAAGTGTGGACAAACGGTCAGCTATTTTGATTTAATTCCCTTTCTCAACAGACCTTGAATATCATTGTGAAACCTTAACAACGGAATGGACAACGACGCCATCTGAGAATGCGAAAATAACATCGAACAGTACCCGATCCAGGTCCTTTGAAATGTACAATGTTCTCAATTGATCCGTGTTGCGTCTGTATGAGAGAGACCTGCTTCAGATTGTCTCGTTTAGTTTAGAAATACAGCATAGTTAATAACATCAATGACGGAAGTCATTAGATGGATAGCCATGTTAATATGGCTAACACAAACTACATCTATTCCAGATGTAGTTCTTTCCACCTTTACACACAACACTTTAATCTATCTTTTATTTATCTTTCATATCTATTGTATTTCTCGGTTTGAATGGAGTAATATATTGTACCAATGGAGATATATTCGTGAGGGACAAAAAAGAGATTTAAAATTCATCTATTCAAGGTTCAGGTGTAAGGTTGGGGGTCTATCGCGCTGATCCTTAGACTCTATTAGATCTCTACAAATTTAAAATGCAAGACTTAAAAAGAAATACGGGGAATGAGGGATTAACGTTTTGCAGTTTGGAATGTTAAAGGTATTAACGAACCGATAAAGAGAGGAAAAGTATTGGCACATTTAAAAGGCAATTTAAAGCTGATGGTAATTTATATTCAAAAAAACCCACTTAAAAAAAGGTGGCGGAAAACAGGTTGAAAGCTAAATGGATAGATAAAATATATCATTCTTCTTTTACACATAAATCAAGAGGCGTAGCAATATTATTTCGTAAAGGCACTTTATTTAAACATACAATCAACCATAGCTGATAAAGATGGCAGATACATTATTGTGATAGGAGAATTAAATACAGAAAAAAATGATTTTTGTGTAATATATATGGACCAAATTTTGATAGTCCATTGTTTTTTTAAGAAGTATTTAACAATATCCCGGAATTAACACAATATAATTTGATAATTGGAGGAGATTTTAACTGTACATTGGATCCCAATTTAGAACAGATCTACAAAACAAAGAAAAATTAAATCACATTCTAGTGATTTATTAAATGCATACATGCAAACGACCAATATTAAAGATGTTTGGAGAACAGAAAACCCTACGGGACGAGAATATTCTTTACTCCCCAGTACAATAAAACTTATTCAAGAATAGATTATTTTTGGTGGATGCAAAACTTATTTCACTTACTTATGAATCTAAATATGATAATATTATAATCATCAGATCATGGCGCCATTAACATTTAAAATTTAAAATCAATGGCAAAATAGAAAACTCAGGACAGTGGAAACTTAACCCACAAATTTTAAAAAATAAAGCCACCCAGGAATATATCATAACTCAAGTTAAGATTTTTTTTGAAATAAATGATCAACCAGAGATATCCCGTTCTTTATTATGGGAAACATTTAAAGCATATCCTCCGGGGAATCAAGATTTCTTCACAAGCATTCTATAACAAAAAGATTCGGAAAGAACAACAAGATTTAGAAAAGGAGAATTAAACAATTAAGATATACAGAATGCAACAAAAACCAGTTATAATATTACATAATAAAATTGTAACATTGAAATATAAATTAAACAAAATATATACAGATCAAGTGATAAAATTTTATCAACATACTAAACAATTACAGTTTTGAGAATTTGGGGACAAACCCCAAAATTTATTGGCTCGACAATTAAGGAAAATTGAAGCGGAAAAAATCATACATAGGATTAAATCACAAAACGGTGAATTATTAATACAACCTAAAGATACAAATGAAAGATTTATGCAATATTATAAAAATTTATACACTGCTAAAGCAACAGTAAATAAAATAGAAATAGATGCATTCTTAAAAAAATGTAACCTGAAAGGATTGGATTTTACAAAACAGAGAATTATTAAATGCTGATATTTCAATAAATGAAATTGAAGAATCTATTAGATCATTAAAAAACGGGAAAACACCGGGACCCGATGGTATAGGTTCGAATTTTATAAAATATTTCATGATTATATGGTTCCATAATCTGAAATCATTATATGAACAGATATACATACAACAGAAATTACCAGATACGTTGAATGAATCTATTATAACAACTTATACCTAAAACTAAATAAAGATTTGGATAACCAGGATCATATAGAGCAATAGCTCTATTAAATACAGATCAAAAGATATTAACAAAAATATTAAGCAAAAAGACTGAGTTCAGTCGTTAATACGAACTAACCATCCCGATCAAACAGATTTATACCAAAAAGATACTCTTCATACAACCTAAGACGGTTGTTCGATATTATATATTCGAAAAAGAGTGTGATAAAATAGATTTAGTAGTCATTTCGCTTGATGCAGAAAAAGCTTTGACCAAGTAGAATGGCCTTATTATTTCGGTGATGGAAGCTTTCAAACTGGGGGAGGAGTTTATTACTTGGATTAAATTACTATATGCAAATCCAATAGCTAGAATAACAACAAATCGAATGTTATCAACTAAAATTAATTTATCTCGAGGTGTAAACATAGAAACATAGAAACATAGAAATTTAGGTTGGCAGGAGTAGGCCATTCAGCCCATTCGAGCCTGCACCGCCATTCAATATGATCATGGCTGATCATCCAACTCAGTTCCCGTACCTGCCTTCTCCCATACTCCTGATCCCCTTAGCCACAAGGGCCACATCCAACTCACCTCTTAAATATAGTCCAATGAACTGGCCTCAACTACCCTCTGTGGCAGAGAGTTCCAGAGACTCACCACTCTCTGTGTGAAAAAAGTCTTTCTCATCTCGGTCTTAAAGGATTTTCCCCCTTATCCTTAAGCTGTGACCCCTTGTCCTGGACTTCCCCAACATCGGGAACAATCTTCCTGCATCTAGCCTGTCCAACCCCCTTAAGAATTTTGTAAGTTTCTATAAGATCCCCTCTCAATCTCCTAAATTCCAGAGAGTATAAACCGAGTCTATCCAGTCTTTCTTCATAAGAACAGTCCTGACATCCCAGGAATCAGTCTGTGAACCTTCTCTGCACTCCCTCTATGGCAATAATGCCTTCCTCAGATTGGAGACCAAAACAGTTACGCAATACTCCAGGTGTTGTCTCACCAAGACCCTGTACAACTGAAGTAGAACCTCCCTGCTCCTGTACTCAAATCCTTTGGGGGGGGGCTATGAAAGCTAACATACCATTCGCTTTTTTCTCACTGCCTGCTGCACCTGCATGCCTACTTTCAATGACTGGTGTACCATGACACCCAGGACTCGCTGCATCTGCCCCTTTTCCTAATCGGCCACCATTTAAATAATAGTCTGCTTTCCTGTTTTTGGGGGGGGGGGGGGGGGGCCACCAAAGTGGATAACCTCACATTTATCCACATTATACTGCATCTGCCAAACATTTGCCCACTCACCCAGCCTATCCAAGTCACCTTGCAGTCATCTAGCATCCTCCTCACAGCGAACACTGCCCCCAGCTTAGTGTCATCCGCAAACTTGGAGATATTGCCTTCAATTCCCTCATCCAGATCATTAATATATATTGTAAACAGCTGGGGTCCCAGCACTGAGCCCTGCTACCCCACTAGTTACTGCCTGCCATTGTGAAAAGGACCCGTTTACCTCCTACTCTATGCTTCCTGTTTGCCAGCCAGTTCTCTATCCCACATCAATACTGAACCCCTAATACCGTATGCTTTAAACAAGGTTGTCCTCTATCACCTTTATTGTTTGCATTAGTAATAGAACCCTTGCCCAGAGGGTGAGATTACACCCGGAAATACATGGATATGATACTACAGATAACTAAGAATAAAATCTCCTTATATGCGGATGATGTATTACTTTATATCACTGAGCCAGAAAAACAAGTATCCGAAATTATGTTAAAACTAATAACGGAATTTGGATCACTCTCAGGATACAGTATCAATTGGAATAAAAGTGAACTTATGCCAATAAACGGTGAATAATTTACATATATTGCAACAATTCCCTTTTAAAGATAACAAATGAAAAATATTAAATATCTTGGGGATTTTTTTGTTACAAAAACATTTGACTCTTTATTTAAATTTAATTTCCCTCCATTACTGAATAAATTAAATAAGAATTTTTATACTGGAAAAAGCTTACCTATTTCAATGATAGGTAAAAATTAATGCAATAAAAATTATCTTTCTCCCACAATTATTATATTTATTTCAATTAATTCCGATATATCTTCCTAAATTTTTTTTTAAAAAAAGTAGACTCTATAATTACTAACTTTAACTGGGATTATAAGAGCCATAGAATAAATAAAAAACACTTATGTAAATCTAAAATAAACGAGGATTAGCATTACCAAATCTTATGTTTTATTACTGGGCAGTTAATATTAAAAATATGAATTTTTGGCTAGAAGAAATAGATAATAAACCAAATTGGTTAAATATGGAAAAAGAAGATTGTTCTCCATTTGAAATTAGCTCTATAATATTTGCTAACACTAATGTAGCTAAGAAAAGTTTATAGTGAAAATCCGATAATAGAAAACGGAATTCGACTTCCGGTGGCGCTATGGAGCCTTAAAGCATAGCGCCAGCCATCTCCGCAAAAATTTTGAAAAAACGGGGATTTAAACGGATTTAAAAGAACTTACCCCGATCGCCTGCTTTTACTGTCTGCCGCTTCAACATTGACGGTACCGGCTGACGTCATCAGCCCTGCGACAAATCATGACGGCACGGAGCCCTACCGATAAAACGAAGGGTCGAAAAACCCGGGCGAGAGCGGGAGAAGGCCTGGGAGAAGCCTCGGACTCGAGTAGGGCCAGTTCCCTGGAAGACGTCTCCAGGAAAGCAGACACAGGAGGTGAGGACTTGAGAACTTTTATTTCTCACCAGATGGCTGATTTTAAAACGTGAGTTCAAGGCAGAAATGAAAGATATAAAGAAAGAAATGAAAGAAATAAAGGGAGATATAAAGGAAGAAAAAGAAATCTCTCAAATTAATAATCAGATGGACTTGATGAAAAATCAATGGAGTGAATTTCAAAAAAGATACAAAGACACAAATTGATAATAAGTTCAAGAAAGAATCAGAAATATTGAAGAATGAAATCATTGATATGATTAATAATATGGAACGCAAGATGGAGGCTAAAACTTGAAAAATGTTAAAAAAGACTTTAAAAATAAGATTGACCCTATTGCAAATGTGGTCGAACAACAAGTTGATGGCATTAAAAACCTTGAAAAGATAGCGGAGGCTAGTACTGTGTCTACAGCAAAGCTGATAACAGAGCAAGAACGTCTACTGGAGTTGTTATCCAAAGTAACAGATAAATGCACGCAGCTAGAAGGCTATCAAAGAAGGCAGAACTTGAGGATTGCAGGGATTCCTGAAGGTCTAGAGAAACACGAAGACACTCGAGAATTCACTGCTAAATTACTGCAAGCTGTTTTATCTTTGGATGATATGCCTGTTTTAGCTCGTGCACATCGAGTCGGCAGAAGACAGACCAGTGCAAATGCCCCCCCAAGACAAATCATTGTAAAGTTACAATATGATTTCACTCTCGAGGATATTATGCGGAGAGCCTCGAGAACAAAGAATCTGATGTTTCAAGGACAAAGAATCAGTATCTATCGAGACTATCCCCCAGAGGTTGCCAGAAAACGAAAAGCGTTTAACGAAGCCAAAAACCTTATGAGGGGTGTAGAAAACTTGAGATACGGTCTGAATTACCCAGCCATCCTAAGAATTACTTATAACAGCGTGGAACACTTTTTCAAGACTCCAACAGAAGCAATGGAATTTGCAAAGCAGTTTGACACTTGAAAACCATCTACAAGCAAATATACTGTCTTTTACTATTTTTAAAGACCTAGTACGGTCTCTTAACATTCTATGAGACTTTATACGACAATATGGAATTAGAAGAAATCAGAAGGAACGGACAATGTCGTATGGAACGAAATGTTTTCCCGGATTGGAAGAAGCTCACCGAACATTGACAATTACTCATAATATATAACTAACACAAACAAAATAACACACATACTAAAATTATAACGCGGTTTTATTATTACTATGACTGTTATTAACCAAGACTGTTCACTATTGCTAATTAATACTACTAATAATTAATATTTTATGTTTTGTTACATTTGGAGATACCCTCCCCTTAATGTATTTTTTCCTCTTTTAATAATGATTTCTATTTTTTGTATTTAAAAAAAAACTCTTTATCTGTGGCTTTATAATTAGATTTTTTTAAACTAATTTTAGATATATATACTTTTATGATGATTAATATCACTCCTTTCATTTCTTTAATATTATATTCCCGTTAAAATATTATCATGGAATAATAATTCCTTAAAATTAGGAGCTGGCTAAATTAATAACATCAATGCCGGAAGCCTTTAGATTAATAGCCAATATAGTTTGGCTTTCACAAACTACAAATATTTTATTTGTAGTTTTTCTACTCTTATTGCACTCTACTAAGCTTTTTACTTACTTTTCATTATTCTTTTATGTTTACTATATCTTTCAGTTTGAATGGAGCTATACACTGGAACAATGGAGATATATTCGTGAAGTATATAAAAGAGACCTAAAATTCGTCTATTCGGTGTTCGGGTGTAAGGTTAGGTCTACTGCGCGGACCCTTGGACCCTATTCTAGATTCCCACAAACCTAAAATGCAGGATTTAAAAAGAAATATGGGGAAACGAGGGATTAACCTTTTGCAGTTGGAATGTTAAAGGTATCAATGAACCAATAAAAAGAGGAAAAATATTGACACACTTAAAGGCAATGAAAGCTGATGTAATTTATATTCAAGAAACTCACCTAAAGAAAGACGCTGAAAATAGGCTTGAAAGCTAAATGGATAGATAAAATATATCACTCTTCCTTTACGCATAAATCAAGAGGCGTAGCAATATTATTTCGTAAAGGTACTTTATTTAAGCATATATCTACTATATCTGATAAAGATGGCAGATACATTATTGTAATAGGAGAAATAAACAGGGAAAAAATGATTTTTGTTAACATCTATGGACCAAATTTTGATAGTCCTTTATTCTTTAAGAAAGTACTTAATAATATTCCAGAATTAACACATTACAATTTGATAATTGGAGGAGATTTTAATTGTACATTAGACCCTTATTTAGATAGATCTTCAAAACAAAGGAAAACTAAATCGCATACTAGTGATTTATTAAACGCATACATCCAAACGACTAACATTAAAGATGTTTGGAGAACAGAAAATCCTACTGGTCGAGAATATTCCTTCTACTCGCCAGTACATAAAACTTATTCAAGAATAGATTACTTCCTAGTAGATGCAAAGCTTATTTCACTTACTTACGAATCCAAATATCATAATATTATAATTTCAGATCATGCACCATTAACATTTAAAATTAAAATAAATGGTAAAAACAGAAAATCTAGGACAATGGAAACTTAATCCACAAATTTTAAAAAATAAAACCACTCAGGAATACATTATAACTCAGATTAAGATGTTTTTTGAAATAAATGATCAACCAGAAATATCTCGCTCTTTATTATGGGAAACATTTAAAGCATATCTTCGAGGAATTATGATTTCTTCACAAGCATTCCATAATAAGAAGATTCGGAAAGGAACAACACGACTTAGAAAGGGAGATTAAACAATTAGATATACAGAATGCAACAAAATCAATATAATAATACATAATAAAATTGTAGCATTGAAGTATAAATTAAATAAAATATATACTGATCAAGTTTTAAAATACTACCAACATACTAAACAATTGTTGTTTGAATTTGGAGACAAACCACAAAAACTATTGGCTCGACAATTAAGGAAAATTGAAGCTGAAAAAATTATACATAGGATTAAATCACAAAACGGTGAATTATTAATACAACCCAAGGATATTAATGAAAGATTTATGCAATATTATAAAAAATTTGTATACTGGTAACACAACAGTAAATAAAACAGAAATAGATGCCTTTTTAAATGTATGTAACTTAAAAGAATTAGATTTACAAAATAGAGAACTATTAAATGCCGATATTTCAATAAAAGAAATCCAAGAATCTATTAAATCTTTAAAAAATGGTAAAACTCCAGGACCAGATGGTATAGGCTCGGAATTTTATAAAAATTTTTCATGACCAAATGGTCCCATATTTAAAATCATTATATGAACAGATATATACACAAGAGAAATTACCAGATACACTGAACGAATCTATTATAACACTTATACCCAAAATAAATAAAGATTTGGATGATCCAGGATCATATAGAGCAATTGCTTTATTAAATACGGATCAAAAAAATTTTAACAAAGATTCTTGCACAAAGATTAAGCAAAATTGTTAACGAATTAATTCATCCTGATCAAACAGGATTTATACCTAAAAGATATTCTTCATATAATCTAAGACGGTTATTTAATATCATATATTCGAAAAGAAGTGATAAAAAAGACTTAGTAGTCATCTCGTTGGATGCAGAAAAAGCTTTTGACCAGGTGGAATGGCCTTATTCTATTTTCGGTGATGGAAGCCTTTAAGCTTGGTGATAAGTTTACTACTTGGATTAAATTATTATATGCAAACCCAACAGCTAGAATAATAACAAACCATATGTTATCATCTAAGTTTAGTTTATCTCGAGGTTGTAGACAAGGCTGTCCTTTATCACCATTACTGTTTGCGTTAGCAATCGAACCTCTTGCTCAAAGGGTAAGATTGCACCCAGAAATATATGGATATGATACTAAAGATACTAAGAATAAAATCTCGTTATATGCGGACGATATAATTACTTTATATTACTAAACCGGAAATAAGTATCCGTAATTTGTTAAAACTAATAACGGAATTTGGTTTAATTTTCAGGATACAGTATCAATTGGAATAAAAGTGAACTTATGCCAATAACCATGAATAATTTACAGATATTACAACAATTTCCTTTTAAGATAACAAATGAAAATATTAAATATCTTGGTATTTTTGTTACAAAAAGATTTGACTCTTTATTTAAGTCTAATTTCCCGTTATTATTGAATAAATTAAATAAAAATATCTTATACTGGAAAAAGCTTACCTATCTCAATGTTAGGAAAATAAACGCAATAAAAATGATTTCCTCCCACAATAATTATATTTATTTCAATCAATCCCGATATATCTCTCTAAAAAATTTTTTAAAAAAGTAGATTCAATAGTCACTAACTTTATCTGGGATTATAAGAATCATAGAATAAATAAAAAACATTTATGTAAAGCTAAAATAAACGGGGGTTTAGCTTTACCAAATTTTATGTTTTATTATTGGGCAGTTAATATTAAAAATATGAATTTTTGGTTAGGAGAAATAGATAATAAAACCAAATTGGTTAAAAATGGAAAGAGAAGACTGTTTTCCATTTGAAATTAGCTCTATAATATTTGCTAATATTAATGTACCTAAGAAAAATTTATAGTGAAAAATTTGATAATAGAAAGTGGAATACGTATTTGGAAACAAATAAAGAAAACACTAAAACTAAAATTTATACCGCTAGGTCTTACAATTGCCAACAACTTTACGTTTAAACCGTCAATGATGGATAAAGCTTTTATACAATGGAAAAATAAAGGAATTTTAAATATAGGGGATCTTTATAAGGAAAATTCTTTTCTTTCATTTCAAGAATTACAACAAACCTACGGGCTTCATAATAATGAATATTTCAGATATTTACAAATCAGAAACTATATCTCTGCAAATACACAAGAACTCAGAAATAGAAAGAGTGAAATTTTAGATGAATGCTTGAATAAACATCCAAATACAGAAAAAAGATATCATACATTTACAATATTTTTGTTGGAAAGTGATATTCCATCATCGGAAATACATAGACAGCGCTGGGAAAATGAATTAAGTCAAATAATAAGTCCAGAAATATGGGAAGCTTAAACATATACATTATTGTTCTTTAAATGCTAAACATGCTCTTATACAGTTTAAAATTTTACATAGATTACATTATTCTAAATCTAAATTACATAATATATTTCCAAAACTATCACCTATATGTGATAAATGTCAAATCTTAGAAGCAACTTTGTCACATTCATTTACTAATTGTACGAAGATTCTAGAATATTGGAATGAAATATTTTAAGATAATCTCGAAAGTTATTAATATTACTATGATTCATGACCCAAAGTTAATCATACTTGGAATACCGGAAACGGAACAAATAATTACAAGGAATCAAAGAACTTTTATCGACTATTCTTTAATAATTGGGAAAAAAATTAATATTAAAATTTTGGAAAGGCCCTGTATCCCCAACAATTAAAATGTGGAATACAGAAATGACGGAGACACTTCACTTGGAGAGATTGAGACTTGTCCTTATGGACAGGTTAGATCTCTTCAAGGAGATATGGTCTCCCTATATTAAATATCTACAGGGTCACAATGGTTCGGCGCAGGGACTTGACTGAGGCCTGAATATCTGAATGGATGAAGAAATACATATAACAAATCATGAATGTATCTCCAAGAATGGATTATTTAGTAATACTTCAATCTCCATCAAACTTTTCACATTTTCTTTTCTATTTTCTATTTTTCTCTCTATCTTCCTATCTTTAATTAAGGAAAAAAATATAGAAACATATTATATAAATTTTTAATACGTACACACTTATTTCTGTTCGTATGAAAAGATTATAGATGTCTTTAAACTTATAATTATATAAAACTATGTATTTTCAATTATACAATAATTATGAAATATAAAGTTAACAATAATACAAACATTATTAATATTTTTGATAACATTATGAATATCATAAAACTTTGTTTAAGATTGGGTATTACATAGTTATATTAGCGGGGATTTCTATTTGGTAATCAGAAGAATATCTATGATTTGAGAAATCTAAGTGTATTGCTTATTTTAGAAATATACTACATATACTCCCAATTATATAAAATAAATAACCACGAAATGTATAATGGATTAATATTACAATTAACATAAATAGTATTAATCGATAATCAATATGATATAATTTTGCATATTACACAACTTTCATGTCGTATAAGAGTGTACTCGATATATATTGTTTCTACAATAAAAAAAATTAAAAAATAAAAAAATAAAAAAAATTTAAAAAAAAAGAAAACGGAATTCGCATCTGGAAACAAATAAAGAAAGCATTAAAACTAAAATCTATACCATTAGGTCTTACAATTGCCAATAATTTTGTGTTTTAAACCTTCAATGTTGGATAAGGCTTTTTTACAATGGAAAAATAAAGGAATTTCTAAGATGGGTGATCTTTATAAGGAAAATACTTTTCTTTCATTTCAAGAGTTACAACAAACTTATGGGCTACACAATAAAGAATATTTTAGATATTTACAAATTAGAAATTACGTTTCTGCAAATATACAAGAATTTAGAAATAGAAAGACAGAAATTTTAGATGAATGCTTGAATTAACACCCAAATACGGAAAAAATGATATCATATATATATAATATTTTATTGGAAAATGATACCCCATCAACAGAAACATATAGAGATCTTGGAAAAAGGAATTAGGTCAAATAATAAGACCAGAAATATGGGATGAAAGTCTACAACATATACATCATTGCTCGTTAAATGCTAAACATTCCCTTATACAGTTTAAAATACTACATAGATTACATTATTCTAAATCTAAATTACATTATATTTTCCCAAAGATATCTCCTACATGTGATAAATGTCAAATTTCAGAAGCAAATTTGTCACATTCATTTACTAAACTGTATAAAAATTGTAGAAATACTGGAACGAAATATTTAAGATAATTTCGAATGTTGTCAATATAAGTATGACTCCTGACCCAAAGTTAATTATACTTGGAATATTTGAAACTGACCAACTAATAACAATGAATCAAAGAACTTTTTATTGACTACTGTCTAATAATTGGGAAAAAATTAATATTAAAATTTTGGAAAGGCCCTGCATTCCCAACAATCAAAATGTGGAATACAGAAATGTCGGAGACACTCCATTTGGAGAGATTGAGGCTTGTCCTTATGGATAGGTTAGACCTCTTCAGAAGGATTTGGTCTCCGTATATTAAATATTTACAGGGTCATAATGGTTCGGCGCGAGGACTTGACTGAGGCCTGGATATTTGAATGGATGAAGAAATATATATAATAAATCTTTAAGGGCGAATTAATGACGAATATTCTATTCTCCATCAAACCTTTCTTATTCTTTATTCTTTTTTCTATTTTCTCATATCTATATAAAAAATTAGAAAATAGTATAGAAACAAATTATCTTAACCTCTTAATATCAGTACGAATATAAATATTTTTAACTTCATGAGAATATTATTAGTATCTTATATTTTTAATTATATAAAATTGTGTATTTTTCAATTATATAATAATTTTAAATTTTAAATCAGTGATAACACAGATATTGTTAACTTTACGAAAATATAATGAATATCATAAAAGTTTTACTAGTATTTCATATTATTAATTACATAAGATTTGGCATTATACTTAAAAATTAGAGACAAAACAAATATTATTAACAGTATGAGTATATTGCTAATACTATAAATGTATTATTAGTATCATGTATTCTTAGTTATATAAAATATATAACCTTGAAATTTATAATTAAGAACAATACAAATAATATTAATAGTATGAATTTATCATTAATATTATGTATTTTCACTATAGTAAAATAATGTACTCTGTTATTATTTTGTTTCTATAATAAATAAAATTAAAAAATAAAAAAATAAAAAAAAAGAAATACAGCATGACACAGACCCTCCGCCCGATCGACTCGACGCCGACAAACAATTGTGACCCTGTCCTATATTCTAGGGACAATTTACAGAAGTCAATTAACATACAAACTGGCCAGCACGTTTTTTGGAGTCCAGGAGGAAGCCAAAGCACCCGGTGAAAACCTACGCGGTCACAGAGAGAACGCACATACTCCGGACTGAGAGCACCCGTAGTCAGGATCGAACCCGGATCTCTGAGGCAGCAACTCTACCGCTGCCCCACTGTGCCGCCCCTGAGCCACGGAGAGAAACAATGCAGAAGAATTCGCCCCATCATAGAGTGCCGACTATCAATCACTCATTTACACTCATCAATCTTTTATAGCTTTTATTATTTCCCCCACATTCTGATCACCTCCCCCAAAACATACATTTCGGGACAGCGCCCTCTAGTGGTGACTGTAAGGACAATCTTCCCCAGACACAACATATTTTCTCCTCCTCGTAAATAAAGGCGATCATATAAGTCCAGTTATCCAATCAAATATATGTTTTTCTCCGAATGAGTCCGGGGCCATCTTGACTAGTTTTTACGTAGCCATTTTGTCTTGAAATAAAATGCACTTACAGGCTCGGAACAACCAGAATCGATGTTGAGTTATTTAACCGTCAAACACAGCAACATGTGACAATAAAGTATTCCTATTCCTATTCTGAACCCATTGTAAGTATCTTATTGAATAAATAATCATCATAAGTATTAGCATTGTCCACTCTTTTAGTGCAATCCTCAAAAGTTCAATAATGTTTCTCAAGCATGATTTTCTCTTTTAAAGTCCCCGTCTATTATTCATTATAATTCTTATTTTCTTCATATCGTCCCGTTTTCTCAATCAGTCAGGATTCTATCCCTGAAGATCAATTCCGGGCCTAATGCTGGTTCATATCTGCTTCACTGGATATGGGCAGTGGGAATGAGAAGTGGAATAGCAACTCTTGGGATAATGCAATGCAATTGGAAATTGGAAGAGCCAGTAGATAGTTGAGGGATATGGTGCGAATGCAGGCAACTAGGCCTAGACCAGAATGTCAATTTGTTCAGTTTTACAGGTAGGGAGCGGAGGAAGGGTGGGGGCAAGGCATCGTTTCCATGTGTTGACCCAATAACTCCATGCTGCTTTGTTCAATGAAGATTACACAGGAAGCAGGAGATAAACGTCGCAAAGACGAAGCCATTTTCTTTCCTCCCATTAACGTTATATATTGTCTTCTTTCCTCAGTTACATGATATGGAAAGTGGGGCGATGGGTGTTCTTTGCCCTGCTTGTGGTGTGGACTATTTCAGTCACACTGTACACGAGAAAACCCCAGGTAGGTTTTAATGGGCATCAGTGGAATAGCTGAATGCTCCAAAATCCATCAAAATATACAGGTCAATTACGAAAATCATGCAAACCCACGAAACCAAAACCCCTTTTCAAAAATATCAGTTCCGTGAGAAATATTATGGAACCTTTGTTAACAAAATTAATTGCAGAGCGCAATGTGGTTAATGTCAGAGTCCTTGATCGAGTTTCAGACAGGGTGTGTAAAATAATACTGAGTTCGCAGTGTCAATGAGTCTGTTGACTTCACCATTGCCTTTTGCAGAGACGTGATGAACCATATCCTCACATTGTGGCCCCTGAGGTAAAATGAAGACTCCTGATGACAGCGATTCCATTGAAGACTCTGCTGGAGGATCGGATGTATATAGAAGTATTTTGTCATTAGTTCTTAGGCTACAGTGTCCATATTCTCCCAGTGACCAAAACCGCCTCCGTCCTCCATTGTGTCTTTACTTATTTCCAATAGTGTCACAACTAATCTGCTGCGGAAAGTCTCGTCCAAATAATTGTTTGCTCCAATATTCCTCCTTGGTACATGTGATAAATAAATACCGTACCATACCATACGGTAGAATTACTGCCGTACAATTACTGCCGTACAGCGCTTGCTGCGCCGGAGACCCGGGTGCGATCCCGATTACGGGTACTGTCTGTATGGAATTTGTACGTTCTCCCTGTGACCGTGTGGGTTTTCGCCGAAATCTTCGGTTTCCTCGTACACTACAAAAACGTACAGGTTTCTTGGTTAATTGGCCTGGTATAAGTGTACATTGTCGGCAGTGTGTGTAAGATAGTGTTAGCGTGTGGGAATCATTAGTCGGCGCGGACTTTGTGGGCAGAAGGGCCTTTTTCCCTGCTGTATCTCTAATCTAAACTAAAAAACTAAATACCAAACTCTCATCTCCCGCCTTCCCCTCACCATCTGTTTTAGATTATTTATAACCAGCTGCCAACATAATAATTCACACCAAGTTCCAATGAACAATCAATTTGGGGATCATTCAAATATATTGGTTCCCAGTCCCACACAGTCTGCACTACAACATTCTCATCCTCACATTCAAATATGCCAGACACCTCATCTCTCGGGTACTATCTAATGTTCTACCTAATGTTATTCCACTTTTTAAGAAATGCGGGAGAAAAAAAAACAGGGAATTATAGACCAGTTAGCCTGACATCGGTGGTGGGGAAGATGCTGGAGTCAATTATAAAAGATGAGATAGCCGAACATTTAGATAGCAGCAACAGGATCGCTCCGAGCCAGCATGGATTTACATAGAAACATAGAAAATAGGTGCAGGAGTAGGCCATTCGGCCCTTCGAGCCTGCACCGCCATTCAATATGATCATAGCTGATCATCCAACTCAGTATCCTGTACCTGCCTTCTCTTCATACCCCCTGATCCCTTTAGCCACAAGGGCCACATCTAAATCCCTCTTAAATATAGCCAATGAACTGGCCTCAACCACCCTCTGTTGCAGAGAATTCCACAGATTCACCACTCTCTGTGAAAAAAAAAATCTCATCTCGGTCCTAAAAGACTTCCCCCTTATCCTCAAACTGTGACCCCTTGTTCTGGACTTCCCCAACATCGGCAAACAATCTTCCTGCATCTAGCCTGTCCAAACCCCTTAAGAATGTTGTAAGTTTCTATAAGATCCACCCTCAATCTTCTAAATTCTAGCGAGTACAAGCCGAGTCCATCCTGTCCTTCATATGAAAGTCCTGTCATCCCAGGAATCAGTCTTGTGAACCTTCTCTGTACTCCCTCTATGGCAAGAATGTCTTTACTCAGATTAGCAGACCAAAACTGTACGCAATACTCCAGGTCTCACCAAGTCCCTGTACAACTAGTCCATGATTATGCTGCTGCCCTTGCCAAGGCAACGTGAGCTGCAAATGGAGTGAAGGATGGACGGTTGGTTTATGTGTTTACCATCAATCAGCGAAATTAGTTTCAGTCTTACTTGTTGTGATGGAAGGTCTCAGACATCAGCTGGTCCTTTGTGCTTTTTTGACTAGACTTCCTGCTGCCTTCTTCCTCATTTCTATTCCATTTATAATGTAAGTGTTTTTGTTAACTTTGAGGACAAAGAGCTGAGGGACAAACAAGTGTTGCTCTGATCTCTACGAATCAAACAATGTGGGTTCCGATTCTTCTCATTTGTTCCTTGCCCGGTGAGTAACAGACAGAGTGACATACTTCGATATTCAATGTTCTTTTGCGCCGTTTCCGCGTCACAGATGGTTTTTAAATGCTGGTGCTTTGGCTTTAGAGATACAGCACGGAAACAGGCCCTTCGCCCCACCAGTAATCGCCCCGCACACCAGCACTATCCTACACTCTAGGAGCAATTTACAGTTAACAAGAGCCAATTAACCTACAATCCCGAAGGTCTTTGGAGAGTGCGAGGAAACTGGAGGTGGCGGGTCACAGGGAGAACTTACAAACTTTGAATAGACAACAGCCGTAGTTGGGACAATCCTGGATCTCTGGAGCTGTAAGGCACCAACTCTACCGCTACGCCGCTGTGCCGCCCAAATCCCAAGTTAGAAATTAATACCGATGATGGAGTCTTTTCCCACATTTTACTTGTTCGTTAACATTCGTTGTTCGGTAGCCCTTTCCATAAACTAGGGCACTGTCTGATTCATCTCTACCCCACTGCGGACACTGGACTTTGTCTATGGAACTGGTGCGCTACAATGCCGAGAGCTATATTCTGCATTCTATTCCTTTCCCCTCGCTTTACCTATTGTACTTTAATTTGGCTTCATTGTATTTATGTACAGTATTATCTGGTTAGATTGATAGCACGCAAAACAAAACATTTTGCTGTTTCTCGGTACACGTGGCAATAATATACCTAAACCTACCTTCCCTATCACTGCGTCACTAATAAAGACAAATAGTTTAAATAATCTGTCTTAGCTTGATAGGATAATGTAAAGTTCACAAGTTATAGCAGTAGAATTAGGCCATTCGGCCCATTGAGTCTACTCCGCCATTGGTTGATCTCTGGCTCCTAATCCATTTTTCCTGCCTTCTCCTCATAACCATTGACACCCGTTCTAATCGAGAATTTTCAATCTCTGCCTTAAAAATATCCACTGACTCGGCCTCCACAGCCCTCGGAGGCAATTTGTTTTGTTTTTGTTTATTTTATTAGAAGTTAATACAGTACAAAACAATACAGTGGCACCTAATTTTAGGTGCCAACTATGTAATAACGTAATACATTCTATGTACAACCTCTAGTTTTATGTTTTTGAAAGGGAAATTTAAAAAATACAAGAAATAGAGAGAAGAAAAAGAGGAAAAATAGATAGTAGAAAATAGAAAAACGTGAAGTGTGTATATAAGAAAAGAAAAAGTAGAAAGTAGAAATAGGAGAAAAAGACCCTTAAAAAAGAAAATTTTCAAATCTTTGTTCGGAAATGTAATTCTACCCACGACCTGGCCTGAAATCAGTAATCTTTACGGTAGTGTTCCACAATTTAATTACCCTCTGACTAAAGCAGCTCCTTCGCACCTCCTTTCTAAAAGAGCGCCCTTTAAATCTGAGGCTATAACCTCTGGTCCCAGACTCACCCACCAGTGGAAACATCCTTTCCACATCCACTCTCTTCATGCGTTTCATTATTCTCTAAGTTTATAACCGTGATTTAGCTGCAAAAATATCTGAATGAAAGGAAAATGTCCTCTTCCATAAAGGATAATATTTCTAATGCGCTCTGTCTATCGTTGAAGGAGCAGTGGAATTAACATCCCAAATCGTTAAACTGAAGACAATGCAGGGAAGATTCACAAGGAAGTTACTGGGACTGGAAGGCATACAATATAAGGAGAGGTTAGATAGGCTGCAGGCACAACAAACTCTCGGATTCTTGAGCAAATAAATACAACTTGACTAAGTGGGACCCGTTGGGTCCCATATTCCCATGGGAGAGCTGGCCTCAAACGCAATATTCCACCTCTCCACCAATTCCAATATTGCTGGCCAGTGGGGGGGGGGGGAGGGGTGGAGGGGGCTTTTTGGAGCACTAGTATGGGTGTTGTGGGCCGAATAGACTGGTTTATGGAGGGCTAGTATGGACATTGTGGGCCGAATGGATTCTTGGGCCGGCAGCTCAGTCGCTCAGGCCTGGTGGGCTGGCAGCTCAGTCACTCAGGCCAGGTGGGCTGGCAGCTCAGTACTCAGGCCTGGTGGGCTGGCAGCTCAGAAACTGCCAGAAATTCTGCCCAAAACAGGTGAGATACTCTGTGAGAGAAAAGGGGAACGGGGTGGAGAATCAATTTATACATTTTTCATCTTTTTCTGAAGATTACAGCAATGAAGGAGGAAATTCTATCTTGGCACAGGGAACAAATTAAAGGAGGGAGAAAATACTGGGGTGAGGTTTAATACTTGCAAGGGGATTGCTTACTGATGGGCCGAAGGGACTCCTGGGCTGGTACAGGCCTGATGGGCCGAAGGGGTTCTTTAAAAATCTGAGTGAAATCTCAGTGAAAGGCACTTTTCTGGCGTATTCTTGGCCTGGCACAGGCCTTTTGGGCCAAAATGCTCCTCCTGGGCTAGTACGGGCATTTTGGGCAAAAGGGACTGGTTCCTTATGGGCCGAAGATAGTGGTTTCAGGCAGGCCAAACAACTAATTTCATTTCATTTCCAATTGCATTGCAGTTTCAAGCACATGGCAGGCTGATTGCATTTTCAATTAATTTCCATTGCCATTGTACTTTGAAGCACAGGGCAGGCTCAAGCCAAACAGCTGATTGCACTTTCACTTCATTTCCATTGCCATTGCACTTTCAAGCACAGGGCAGGCTCAAGCCAAACAGCTCATTGCATTTTCACCACATTTCCATTGCCATTGCAGTTTCAAAAACATGGCAGGCTCAAGCCAAATAGCTGATTGTATTTTCACTTCATTTCCATTGCCATTGCAGTTTCAAGCACAGGGCAGGCCAAACAACTAATTTCATTTTCATTTCAAGGGCGAACAAATCATTTATTCAAGTACATTGCATACTCACAGTGTTCTGTAGATTCCCAGCTCAGACAGAGAGTCGTGAGCGCTCCCTCGCCATCTTGCAGACAGACTGAGCCACGTCCACACTTCCAGGTTTTATAGACCCTCCCTCTCCCACCGGTATAATCCCTCGTGGCCGTGATTGACAGGAGAGGGAATCTCAATATATTTTAAACCCTAATAAGACTTTTATTTTTCATCGATGGGAAAAATCCTCGGGGCCTGCGCAGCGGAGGAGGACTCTAAGTAAGATGGCCTAAAAATCACAACCATATGTGGTAGCGTTTTTTCTAAAATCCAACCACAGTGCAAACAGGAAATGGTCAAGATGACACCTTTAATTATATAGATGCGAGAGGAATTCAGCTGGTCAGGCTGCATCTGTGCAAGGAATGGCCAGGCGACGTTTAGGGTAGGCACCCTTCTTCTGACTACTGGAAGAAGCTGACATATAACGACTAGAGGGCAGACACGTTGTGACATCTACTGTAAGTTCCGAAGAAGGGTTTCACCCGAAACGTCACCTATTCTTTGTCGCCAGAGATGCTGCCGGACCCTCTGAGTTACTCCAGCATTTGTGTCTATCTTCGGTACAAACCAGCATCTGTAGTTCCCGCCTACGCATGAATTATAATTGAATTACTTACATTATAAAATTGCATTTCTAGGTTTAATTATGTGAATTCCCTTATACTTATGCAAATAGAGTATTCATCATTTAAGTGGTTTCAATCGTCCACCCGCACCAACCCATTGCGCCGCAGAGTCCCCATACTGCACCACATTCCACCTCCATTCCCGCGGTCTTCCAGACTGTTCGGCCTCGGGGAAAGGAATGTGCCCTGACGACGGGTGCTGTCTTTGTGGAGTTTGCACGTTCTCCCTGTGACCGCTTGTTTCTTTTCTCCGGGTGCTTCGATTTCCACCCACACTCCAAAGGCGCGCTGGTTTGTTGGTTAATTGGCATTGGCTGCTGTAAGTTGTAAATTGTCCCCAGTGTGTGGCATCGTGCAAGTTTCCGGGATGAAGGCTGGGTGGCGCGGACATGGTGGGTAGAAGGGCCTGTTTCCGCGCTCAATTCCAAAAGACCTGAAACATCTTCCCTCAAGTCTACCCCGCCAGCTAGGACCTCTAGCTAGACTCTCCTACTAGTGGAAACATCCTCTCCACAACCACTCTATCCAGGCTTTTCACTCCTCGGTCAGTTTCAATGATGTCCCCCACCCCTCATTATTCTTCTAAACTCAAGCGAGTAGACGCGCAGTGCCGTCAAACATTCATCATATATTCACCCACTCATACCTGGGATAATTTTCGTAAACCTCCTCTGGACCCACTGCAGAGCCAACTCATCCTTCCCCAGATATGGCGCACAAAAGTGCTCACAATACTCCAATTGCGGCCTGACCAGCGCCTGATAGCATCAGCATGACACCTCTGTTTCGGTATTCAAGATCTCTTGAAATAAGTGCATGCATTGTTTTTGCCTTTCAAATTACCTCTCAACACGCCACCCCCCAACCCCCATCCCTTCTTCAGTTTCAGGCGTGTTGTGGGGAGACGGATTGTTGTCGGCAGCGGTGGGAAAAGCGATCACAACCGAGTGTCATTATGATGCAAAATATGGCTCAAACACGAAGTACTGGTGCCGAGGGAAGAGACACCAGTGTTCCCTTTTAGCGGAAACAAATGGGCATCACGGACGGAGGGGAAGAGTGTCAATCACAGATAACCCGACACGAGCAATATTTACTGTGACTATGGAGGATCTTATCTTTGAAGATAATGGATGGTACAGCTGTGGAATTACAACACCTGGCGAGGATCAGATGTTCAGCGCAGAGCTCCGTGTGTATTACGGTACGTTTATCAGCGATTGACTTGATGTCGCCACTGAAATGCATGATCCACGTTTACTCCGGAAAAGGTCTGGGCAGCACATATATCCCGAGGCTCTGCAGCAGTGCAGAGACCTGCGGGGAGCGGGCGGGGGTCGGGAAACCCCACTCATGTTGCTCTCACCAAGTGCGGGCTCTGTCCCACCGAGCGGCCACCCACTTCAAGTGGGATGCTCAGCACATTTCCCTGCCTCTGAACTGTATGAAATATCATCCTTTTGCCTTTCGACTCAAACTAATAATCCGACAAGAACAGATTAGTGAGAAACAAGTGTTGCTCACAATCTAAATATCTGGAGAATCATAAATAGGGAATCAGTCCACAGAGCTCAGCAGATTGCATTCAGTACACCCGGAGCAGGTCAGTCCGCTCCACACCCCCACCTCAGGGGTCAGGCACGCCCTCCCCACACCGCGATCTCTTTCACTCTCTCCCTCTGTCCAGTCAATGCGCCCCCACCCCCAGCAGCCACTGTCAACCCACCGCGCGGCAACTCGCCAGCCTCTCCCTGATGGGTCACAGCACTGGGGACCGTCTCCTAGTTGCTGAGACAGATTGTAACCTTGATTTTCTCAGTGAACCTTCCTCAGCGTCATCGCTGCTCACCCGATCAGCTCAAGCGCTGCTGTGCAGTGCGGAAAACAATACACAAGGACAGGTAGATCAATTGGAAATGGATATGAGCCAAATGCGGGCGGGTGGGTCTAGTGTACATGGGACATGTTGGTCGGCATGGCCAGGCTGGGCCCTAAGGGTTACTTGGTAGTTTGGGCAGCAGGGAGTAAGCAGGGATACAGAGAGATTTTAAACTTTGGAGATCAAGCGTGGAAACAAGTCATTAGCGCCACCGCGCCGCCCAGCGATCTCCGTACTATCCTGCACACACTCGGGACAATTTACGGTTATTCCAAGCCATTAAGCTTGCAAACCTGTTCGCCTTTGTAGTGTGGGAGGAAACCGGAGCACCCGGAGCAAACCCGTGCGGTCGCAACGAGATCATAAGAACTCCGTACTGAGAGCACCCGTAGTGAGGATTGAGGATTGAAAAGGCTGATGCTCTACTGACTGAAATATTCAGACTCTTAATGGGTAGGGTGGATGAGATTGTGAGATTCCAACGACGAAAGACATGGACATCCGACAGTGTTTGATTTTTTCAGGTGTAGGGAGGAACTGCGGATGTTGGTTTACACCGATGATGGACACAACACGGTGGAGTAAGTTAGCGGTCAAGCAGCATCTATGGAGAAAAATAATATGTGACGTTCGGGTCGACTGAGTTTCAGTGGAGAGGGAATTAAAGACATGAAAATGTACAATGCATGAAAGGTGTGTTGAAAGAACAATTCAAAGCCAGCCAAATGATGATGGAAAGGTGGAGCCCACAATGATCCATTGTCGGTTGCGGATAAGGTGATTAAATGTGGATACAAACAGTGAAAGTAAGCAGGACGACAGTGATACTAATCGGACCGACTAGGGTGGGGGAGGGAAGGAAGAGATGAAATGCAAGGGTTTCCTCAACATATATTGAAATCTATCTTTGAATTTCAGGTATTCACTTAGTGTTTGAATGTTTGCTTATTTCCCACAGTATTCGTGTCTGCTCCAGTGCTTAGATTTGTATCGCCAGCAAATGTCTCCTGTCTCGGAGGCTCAGTGTCAGTGTCCTGCGAGTCCTACTCGGGATCGCCTCCCATAAACTATACCTGGTTTGAAAAGGCCCCGTCCACGGATTTAATGATCTCCAACACCAGTGTATTGGACATCCATTGCCAATCCTTGCAATACGACCACCATCAATATTACTGCACAGCCGCAAATATTCAAGGGGAAACAACCGGTGAAGTGTTGGACGCGGAGACCATCTCCATGGGAAAAGATAACTGCAGTTATGTGATGCGAATCAGTAACTCTGGTAAGTGGTGGTGCGAGTGACCAGCTTAGTCTTTCCGAAGGGCAATTGGCAAAGTGCCGCATAAAAGGCCGATGCAGACGTTAAGCATGTCCGTGGCATTGAAGTTACGGGGTGAAGGAAGGAACTGCAGATGCTGGTTTACACTGATAATAGACACAATATGCTGGAATAACTCAGCGGGTCAGGCAAGGAATCTCTGGAGAAAAGGACGTTTCGAGTCGAGACTCTTCTTCAGACTGGGAAGCAGTTTATTTCAATGCAACCGTTTGCTTTGACCAGTACTGTCGGAGGTTGTATTTGGTGCAATTAATTTGTTTGGATTTGTTAATTAGGAAAGGCAGCTGGCAGCACTGCTTTTCATTTAACTCGGTACAAGTGACAATAAACCAAACTAAACTAAGCATCAAAGGTTCATAGAATCATAGAATCATAGAAAATAGGTGCAGGAGTAGGCCATTCAGCCCTTCGAGCCTGCACCGCCATTCAATATGATCATGGCTGATCATCCAACTCAGTATCCTGTACCTGCCTTCTCTCCATACCCCCTATTCCCTTTAGCCACAAGGGCCACATCTAACTCCTCTTAAATATAGCCAATGAACTGGCCTCAACTACCTTCTGTGGCGTGAGAGAGGGCAGGAGAATTGTGTTAGGGAAAAATAATCAGTCATGGTCAAATGGCTGCGTATATGTGATTGGTTGAATGGTCTAAATCTACACCTGTGTGTTATGGTCTTATCTCGCTGTGTATTCAGCGCTTTGCTCTGTCCATGGTTCCAATCGGTGCTGGTTCTTCAGAAATGGGCCTTCCAATGTTGACAAAGACCAGTCGCCTGGCTGGAATATCTTCTGAAATTGGATTTGGTGTCCAGCCAAGCTGAGCCCTTTAAACGCCCCCATGGCAACCTTGATCCTCGGAGATGGGAAAGAACTAGGAATTATCAGTACATATGATCCACATGTGTGTTGGTGGTGTCTTTCATCTGTTGCAAAAGATCAGGAACAGCTTCGTCGCAACAGCCATCAGGCTATTTTACTTCGGAGTCACGTGAGTGACTACGTGAAGAACCCCGTCCAGCCGTTGATGTGTCATTACGTCAGACGCATTGGTGCAGTCAGCCGGTTGGAGCAGCAGAGCTCCTCCAAGCAGTAAGTTTAAAACACAAGGTAAGTATCGGAAGGGTGTAGACCGTTAAAATGTTACAGAAAGTGAAGAAGTTTGTGACAAGTACTTTTCCTAGGTCTAAAAAGACTGGCGGATGTTGAGTCATTCTGGACCTGACAAGCTTGAACTCCTTTGTTTGCTATAGACATTTCAAAATGGAAACTTTTTCTACGGCTAAACATCTGGTTTCCAAAGGGTGTTATATGGCCAGCATTGATTTAAAGGATGCATATTACTCAGTGTCTATTAATTGTGATGATAGGAGGTATTTAAAATTTACCTGGATGAGTCAGTTGTGGCAATTCAATGCATTGCCTAATGGGTTAACTTCAGGTCCTAAATGATTTACCAAATTGTTAAAAGCCTGTTCTAGGATTACTCCGAGCTCAGGGGCATGTTGTAATGGCCTATTTAGACGATATTTTAATTGTCGGGAAGACTCGGGCTGCAGCTGAATCATCTGTTTCAATTTTTAAACTCACTTTTGAACAATTAGGGTTCGTAATTCATCCAGATAAATCCAAATTATCACCAGTTCAAATCATTGATTATTTGGGCTTTACCATTAATTCGAATCAATTGTTAGTGATTTTGCCCAGGGACAAATGGCAGCAGTTAATTGAGGATTATGTTAATATCCTTAGTGAGCAACGACCTTCAATTAGACAAGTTGCCAATATTGGTAAATTGGTGGCTGCTTTTCCAGCTGTGCAGTTATAGACCTCTGCATTATCACCAATTACAACTAGCAAAAGAACAGGCACTGAGGACACACGTGGGTCATTTTGCTAGGCCTATGCAATTGTCAGCTCGGGCAATTTCAGACATTCCATAATATTACAGACGGATGACAGCGTGCTGGGTTGGGTGCTACAGATATGTCTTCCAGTTGTGGAGGCAGATGGAATACTGATGAGACATCCCTTCTTCAATTAAGAGGGATCAATTATTTAGAGCTTTTGGGAACCTGCTATGGCCTTAAAGCTTATTGCTCTGCCAGGAGTGACTTGCATGTGCAGGTTCAGATTGACAACAATACAGCAGTGGCATATGTAAACCACATGGGTGGAGTAAAGTCACAGTCTTGTGATAGACTGGTTAATCAGATCTGGGGCTGGTGCATTGACCAAAACATCTGGCTTTTAGCAATATATTTACCAGGTAGATTAAACACAGTAGCTGACATTTGGTCACGCCAATTCAATGATAACATAGAATGGACATATTTAATCAAGTAGTTGCTCAGTATGGAATGACAGATATTGACTTGTTTGCATCTAGACTAAACCATCAGTTGCCAGATATGTTTCATGGGAACCAGATCCTGCTGCAGCAGCGGTGGATGCATTCTCGCTGCATTGGGGTGGAATGTTTGTACATGCATTTCCTCCATTCTGTCTCATCAGTCGATGCTTGCAAAAAATCATGCAGGACTCGGCTTCAGGACTATTGGTAGTGCCGGATTGGCCTACACAACCATGGTTCCCTCTCGTATTCATGGGACACAGTAGTAGTGAAGTTGGGGATGGTATCAAACAGGAAATTAGTAATGCATGTGACAAAGGCAAAACAGTTATATTGGGCGACTTAAATCTACATATAGATTGGGTGAATCAAATCAGCAGCGGCACTAAGGAAGAGGATTTTTTGGAATGTATGCAGGATAGTTGTCTAAATCAACATGTAGAGCAACCAACGAGAGAGCAGGCTATTTTAGATTGGGTATTGAGTAATGAGGAAGGGTTAGTTAGCAATCTTCTTGTACATGCCCCCTTGGCCAAGACTGACCATAATATGGTCGAGTTCTTCATTAGGATGGAGAGTGACATTGTTAATTCAGAAACAATGGTTCTGAACTTAAAGAAAGGTAATTTTGAGGGTATGAGATGTGAATTGGCCAAGATTGACTGGCAATCAATTCTAAAAGGGTTGACGGTGGATACGCAATGGAAGACATTTAAAGACTGCATGGATGAACTACAAAAATTGTTCATCCCAGTTTGGCAAAAGAATAAATCAGGGAAGGTAGTGCATCCGTGGATAACAAGGGAAATCAGGGATAGTATCAAAGCAAAGGATGATGCGTACAAAGTAGCCAGAAAAAGCAGCATACCAGAGGACTGAGAGAAATTCAGAGACCAGCAGAGGAGGACAAAGGGCTTAATTAGGAAAGGAAAAATAGATTATGAAAGAAAACTGGCAGGGAACATAAAAACCGACTGCAAAAGTTTTTATAGATATGTGAAGAGAAAGAGATTATTTAAAACAAATGTAGGTCCCTTGCAGTCAGAAACTACTTTGGTTTCGTCTTCACAAAGGAAGACAAATAATCTGCCAGAAATAGCAGGGGACTGCGGGTCAAAGGAGGAATTGAGTGAAATCCAGGTTAGACCGGAAGTGGTGTTGGGTAAATTGAATGGATTAAAGGCCGATACATACCCAGGGCCAGATAGGCTGCATCCCAGAGTACTTAAGGAAGTAGCTCCAGAAATAGTGGATGCATTACTGATAATCTTTCAAAGCTCTATAGATTCGGGAGTAGTTCATCAGGATTGGCGTGTAGCAAACGTAACCCCTCTTTTTAAGAAGGGAGGGAGGGAGAAAACGGGGAATTACACATCGGTTAGTCTAACATCGGTAGTGGGGAAACTACTAGAGTCAGTTATTAAAGATGGGATAGCAGCACATTTGGAAAGTGGACAAATCATTGAACAAAGTCAGAATGGATTTACGAAAGGTAAATCATGTCTGACGAATCTTGTGGAATTTTTCAAGGATGTAACTAGTAGCGTGGATAGTGGAGAACCAGTAGATGTGGTGTACCTGGACTTCCAGAAGGCTTTCGACATGGTCCCACATAAGAGATTAGTATACAAACTTAAAGCATACGGCATTGGGGGTTCAGTATTGATGTGGATAGAGAACTGGCTGGCAAACAGGAAGCAAGGAGCAGGAGTAAACGGGTCCTTTTCAAAATGGCAGGCAGTGACTAGTGGGGTACCGCAAGGGTCCGTGCTGGGACCCCAGTTATTTACAATATAAATTAATGATCTGGATGAGGGAATTGAAGGCAATATCTCCAAGTTTGCGGATGACACTAAGCTGGGGGACAATGTTAGCTGTGAGGAGAATGCTAGGAGTCTGCAATGTGACTTGGATAGGCTGGGTGAGTGGGCAAATCTTTGGCAGATGCAGTATAATGTGGATAAATGTGAGGTTATTCACTTTGGTGGGAAAAACAGGAAAGCAGACTATTATCTAAATGGTGGCCGATTAGGAAAAGGGGAGATGCAGCGCGGCCTGGTTGTCATGGTACACCAGTCATTGAAAGTAGGCATGCGGGTGCAGCAGGCAGTGAAGAAAGCGAATGGTATGTTAGCTTTCATAGCAAAAGGATTTGAGTATAGGAGCAGGGAGTTTCTACTTCAGTTGTATAGGGTCTTGGTGAGACCACACCTGAAGTATTGCGTACAGTTCTGGTCTCCTAATATGAAGAAGGACATTATTGCCATAGAGGGAGTGCAGAGAATGTCAGGACTGTCTTATGAAGAAAGACTGGATAGACTCGGTATATACTCTCTGGAAATTGGGAGATTGAGAGGGGATCTTATAGAAACTTACAAAATTCTTAAGGGGTTGGACAGGCTAGATGCAGGAAGATTGTTCCCGATGTTGGGGAGGCCCAGGACAAGGGGCCACAGTTAAGGATAAGGGGGAAATCCTTTAGGTCCGAGATGAGAAGGACTTTTTTCACACAGAGAGTGGTGGGTCTCTGGAACTCTTTGCAACAGAGGGTAGTGGAGGCCAGTTCATTGGCTATATTTAAGAGGGAGTTAGATGTGGCCCTTGTGGCTAGGGGGATCAGAGGGTATGGAGAGAAGGCAGGTACGGGATACTGAGTTGGATGATCAGCCATGATCATATTGAATGGTGGTGCAGGCTCGAAGGGCCGAGTGGCCTACTCCTGCACCTAATTTATATGTTTCAATGTTTCTATGTATTGCAAATGGCTAGTCAGCCTCACATGATTATTCCCAAACGTAAAAGTCTACTGGTAAATCCAGTAAGTGGCTATCAACATCCTTTACATGATCGTATTGATCTGTTAATTTGCAGATTTTAAGGACGCCATACCTGGGAAAAGGACTGTCTGATCGTACCGTGGATGTTCACACGTCGGCCTGCAGGGATAGCACTCAGAAGCAGTACATCACCTTGATAAGGAAGTGGGAGGTATTCTGTCTACAGCAGAATATCTCATATCGAACTGCAGGCATCCCAGACGTACTGGAGTTTTTGTCCACTCTTTACTTTGATCCAAAATTAAGCTACAGTGCGATTAATACAGCCAGAAGTGCTCTGCCTTCTTATTTACACAAGAATTCAGAGTTACATTCAGTAGGGACACATCCGTTAGTTTCTCGATTTATGAAGGGAGTTTTCAATTCTATTCCTCCTAAACCCAGATATTCCGCTATATGGAATGTGAGCGAAGTTCTTATGCTTCTTCGCCAGTGGACTCCTGTTGCAAGCCTATCTCTAGTCAAACTAACCATGAATGTCGTCATGCTTATGGCATTGGTATCAGCCCAACATGTGCAAACATTGCAAAAGCTATGGCTAGACAGAATGCAGGTATCGGCAAATGCCATTACTTTTTTGTCAATGATCTGCTTAAATATAGTAGAATAGGCATGACAGGATGTAAGATTGTTTTTTTCAGCATACCCCACAGATGCTTGCCTGTGTGTAGTCACATTTGTCTCATTACATTGAGCCTACCAGAGTCCTACGAGGAACAGAGTCTGCATTATTTATTAGCCACAAAATACCACACGGTAAGGTGTCGGTGCAAACAATTTCAAGGTGGCTAAAGCAGGCTCTGGGAAGTGCTGGAATTGATACTGATAAATTCAAATCTCATTCCACCAAGGGCAGCATCAACTTTTGTGGCAAGGGCGATGGACGTGCCTATAGACCATATCCTCGCGGCCGCAGGATGGTCCTGTGAGCTGACCTTCCAAAAAATTTATCATAAGGCTGGGTGTGTTTGCTGATTTTGTTTTGAGTTCTATTATAGTTTCACCTGAGATAGAGTGGTTGTTATTGTTTCTTTTGTAAATAAACCGTTAATTCATTTGACAATGTTATGATTGATGTATGATTGATTATTTAACGATTTGACTCAATCAATGCAGTGTGAACGCTGGATTTGGGTCTGCAGCATGAAATCACATAGCTTTGAAATCTTCACGTAGTCACTCATGTGACTCAGAAGTAAAATTGTAAGATTAAACGAGAACTTACAGTTTGAAGTTTGATCTTTATTTTATGAGGAGTTACGATGAGGGATTACGCGCCCTCTGCTCCCAACCCTCATGAATATCATCTGGTAGTTCTAGTCTCTGTTATCTTACTATTATACTTCAGTCATTATTACCTGTGATTTCACTCCGCTGCTTTGAAGATTGACGCACCAATGGCTGGACGGGTTTCTTCACGTAATCCCTCATGGTAACTCCTCATAAAATAAAGATCAAACTTCAAACTGGTAAGTTCTCGTTTAAAATACTATGAAACTCTACATCCGCCATTAAGCTCTGAACTACGCAGACTATTATGGTTATTAATGCACTATTTTGTCTGTTTTTGTTTATGTGTGCATTTATGCGCGTTTGTTTGCGTGTGTGCATATATATCTATGTTTGTGTGTAATATATATATATATATATATAGTGTTTCGATTTTACCAGCATCTGTAGATCTTTCTTAAACATATAAGAAAGATCTACAGATGCTGGTAAAATCGAAAGTAGACACAAATTGCTGGAGAAACTAAGCGGGCGAGGCAGCATCTATGGAGAGAAGGAATTGGCGTCATTTCCGGTCGAGACCGTTCTTCAGACACACACATATATATATATATATATATGTGTGCGTGTGTGTGTGTGTGTGTGTGTGTGTGTGTGTGTGTGTGAATATATATATATATATATATATATATATATATAAATGTATGCATGAGTGAGTGAGTAACTTGTTTGTTATATTGCTTAAGGTGTACTATGTTTACATCTTCTGTTGTGCTGCTGCTTAAGAAGTTCATTGTCCTATCTGGGACGTATGACAATAAAACACTCTTGACTCTCTCGATGTCATACTGAGAACCAACACCATCTCCACGCAAGAGCCCCTGTCAGCCAACTGTGTTCTCCTGCTGGACTGCCAATGAAAAATGGGAAACTGAATTTAATTTTCTACTCTCGGCAGAGTATAAATATTATTGTGGGCGCTCGACTACGGAATCAGCATCCACACAATCTATCAACACAGAAACAACATCCGGCATTCCCCCAGAGGAAACTTTTCAACCCCGTCCTACTGAAAGGTACAATATTCTCGCTATTGGTTTGCACATTGGCACTATTTTCATGTGAGTGGAGATTGAGGTCAAATTCCCTCGTTTATTCGCAAACACTAAAAGCATGTGGATAAAATGATTTTTAATCACACTGACTAGTGGGAATTGAATATACATAATTCTCACCTGTAAGGTACGTTTCCCACACTAACATGTTTAATGACATGGGCATAGAAGTGGAAGGTTATGTATTACTTTAGAACGTAGCTCGTGAAAGTGAACATGTTGGCTCAGAGAATAGAATCTCCTATCAAAGATGCTGCTTGCCGGATAAGAAATTTCAAACCGGTTGAGTTTTTCCTGCATTCTGTGTCTTTCTTTTGTAACCGATTATCTTTAGTTCCTTCGATCTCCGTAATATTTACAAAGTTGAAGGGGATAATCCCTGATGGATTTGGATAATATTTACCATTGATGCATCATCACCGTCATGGGTCATTTTCACACTGTTTGCGGGACTTCTTTTTAAAATAGATTTTCACTGTACCTCAGTACACGTGACAAAAATATACTAAACCAAAGTAAACCAAACTGCACTAAACTTGCTGTAACCAATTCAGGTGCCTCTATTTGAGTTTAGTTTAAGTTTGCTATATTGCCACGTGTTTCGAGGTTCAGTGAAAAAAACATTTGTTGTGCGCTAACCAGTCCGCGGGAAGACTATTCATGATGACAATCGAGTCACCCACAGTGGACGGATGCCTGATAAGGGGAATGACGTGAATAACGTTTAGTGCAGGGTAAAGCCAGTAAAAGTCAGCTCAAAGGGTTACACAAAAGGCTGGAGAAACTCAGCGGGTGCAGCAGCATCTAAGGAGCGAAGGAGATAGGCGACGTTTCGGGTCGAGACCCTTCTTCAGACTAAAGTCAGCTCAAAGATAGTCTGGGGGTCTCCAATTAGGTATATGGTAGCTCAGTCTGAAGAAGGGTCTCGACCCGAAACGTCGCTCATTCCTTCTTTCCATAGATGCTGTAGTTCAGGACTACTCTCTTTCTCAAACTGCCCCTCATTTACCGCATTCACACATTCTGAGGTCGTGAAGTGGACTTGCTAAATGCTAGCCACTTTTTCTTTCAGGGACGAACCAGGACTGACTTCCTATACTCGGTACCACAGACCCACCTACATTATTGGGATGGCTGTCGTTCTTCCGTTGGCGTTTGTTGCTGGTCTATTTTGGTACCTGAAACGCAAAAACAAGGGTATGTTTTTGTTTCTGTTTCATAGTTTGATGATTACGTGAGAATTTGCAACATTGTGTATTTTTGTTAAAGTTATAATAAATAGAGCCGCGCGTTTAGCATAGTATGACGAGAGCCGCAAGTGCTCTCGTCGTACTATACGAAACAAGGATGCTTTTACGAGTTAACAACCATTTTAAACAACTTTTTAGTTTTGAAGTGTGGAACCATGTCCTGCAGCCGAAATCAGCCCACGACGGCCATCGATACCAATCGGTCCACGCTGACTATCGATCAGCTGTTCCCACTACGTCAATGCTATTCCACTTCCTCTCCCGCATCCTACACAATTTCCCCACTTCCTCACAATTCGACAGAGCAGATTTTTGATCAGTGCGTGGAATCGAGCTGCAGCAGGGGGTCTGGTGATTAGACAAGTCTGAATGCGATTTATGGGTATTTACTATTCTTGACATGGTCCTTTCAACTGTTGTATTTCCAATGTTATATTTTCCAGAATTCAAGTGGAGCACATATTACAGAGATGGCAGTGGAGACAACCAGGTAAAGATGCAACATGTTAATTCTTCAAATGTTTGAATATATTCGTAAGTTCGTAAATTTTAGGAGCAGGATTTGGCCGTTCAGCCCATCTAGTCTACTTGGTCATTCAATCACGGCTGATCGATCTTACCCTCTCAACCCCATTCGCCCCATAACCCCTGACACCCGTACTGATCAAGCATCGATCGACCTCTACCTTAAACATATCCATTGATTTGATCTCCACTGACTTGTGTGGCAATGAATTCCAGATATCGACATGATTGGTTTGCAAGGTATTATACCAGCTCCATCACCACTCGTTGCACTCTAGATTGAACCATCTACGCACAGCGACTCCCATCCTACTTCTTTGAACCCCCTCAGCAAATTGTATACTGCACAAGTTAATGTGTATGAATTACTTGCATTCAGAGTAATTATCAGTAACGAATCGATCCATTGTTCTGTTTCGTTAGAGTTTCGTTAGAGTTTCTTTCCTATAAGTAGATTTATCCTTTCGCATTCATCATAAATCATTTGTATCTTTCTTTTAGGAAATTGTAGCTCTGGAAGGGATTGACGATATTTGAAATCTGCAAAGACCAACGTGCCAGCTCGCCTTGTGGCTAACAATGTACTTACAATTTGCTATGCAACAGTGTAATTTGAATGGAACTGGATGGCAGGGCCGACAAATGTCAAACTAACCCTCCGCCCCGACACCCAACCTCCCTTGCCACCAATTGCTACAGTGCAGTAGCTATTTTCACATGGAATATAACCTCCGTTGCTTCGCAGGAAACCCCTCAAAGCAGGGCGTGCTCGTTTTACCTTCCCCTTGCTTCACCGTTGCATTGACATCCTTCTTCCGTAGTCTAACCACATACTTTGTTAAGCGTGTTTTGTTCCAAGAAGTTCTTTCCAATTCCACCCCACCCCTCACTAGTAGCCCATTATTCGCAAATGTACTCAATTGTCGTTAGCCTTCTTATTCTACATCTTTGAAAATGGCGAAAATCATCAAGTTTCTCATTCTAAAGTTGCTTTTGGAATCTTGCTGGGATTGGGCAAGAACAGCGCAAGTGAGAGGTGTCGGGGAAAGGTGAGGTGTCGAACCGAGGGCTCGTTCACAGTTACTCAGCTCTGATCAATTACAAACGCACGAGTAGACACTCTGATATTGAAAGAGGCAATGGGCTAAGGTAATGGTGGAATTACAGCTGCAGGAATTTGAAGTGCTGAATAAAACATGTACGAGTATGGATAAAGATGGGATAATTGTTTATAAATAACTCAGTAATGACTGTAAGTATGTGAATAAATACATCAAACTGTGTCTTATCATACCAGAACCCAACAACTCAAGCAGAAAGTTACAAAATGAGCTCAGCATTTTGCGACTCAGTGCGTCAGGCGACAGTTCTGAAGAAAATGGACCGGTGATGTTTCGGCTCGGAAGCCGTCTTCAGCCTGATAATAGTGTGGGAGGGGAGGGGAGGGCGGGGCGGGGAGAGAGAAACCGAAAGCAAGTTTTTGTTTTGTTCTCCTCAATCAGCCTGAAGAAGGGTCTCGACCCGGAATGTCACCTATCCATTACCCCCAGAGGTGCAGCTTGGCGCGTTCAGTTACACATATTAGAAACATAGAAACATAGAAAATAGGTGCAGGCGGAAGCCATTCGGCCCTTCGAGCCAGCACCGCCATTCATTGCGATAATGGCTGGTCGTCCCAATCAATAACCCGTCCCTGCTTTCTCCCCACATCCCTTGATTTCACTAGCCACTAGAGATCTGTCTAACTCATATCGAATTAATATTGGGTCTATCGTTGGTATAAACCAGCATCTGCAATTCATTTTTACTATACACGAAGAACACCACGAGTTCAAGTGCTTAGAGAAGAACTCGCCATGATCGAACCATGGCAAGACTCAGCAAGTGTGGGTGATATCTGAATCCATGAGTGTTTGGAAGCTGTGAAAGAAACAAATGCAGTCATCGTTTGGGAGTTGTGAAAGCAAACCAAAGAGTTGTGCAATTAATACACTCGTCAAACTAAATAATTAATTAATCTCGCTTGAAACTACACTTGGAAACTTATGTTTGAACTAATCGTGATTAATAAAGTATAGCCGATAGATAAAGTCATTGTCTTGTGTGTTTTGTCGTGTAATGCTTTTGCTCGACAGCATATTCTCACTGAAACATATGAGTCTGAGGGCCAAAATTATGGAGGTTTAAAAATTTATGAGGGGCATAGACAGGATAGATGGAATCAATTTCATAGGACAGAAGAGTCTTGAATCAGTGGGCAGAATTAAGGACAGAGAAAGCTGTTTTCTACAGAGGGTAGCAACCATCTGGAACAATCTATTAGCATTAAAGCTGGAGACAAGATGTTGTTAAGATGGAAAGAGCGCAATGAAGATTTAAGAGGATGTTGCCAGGACCAGTCAATAGATAATAGGTGCAGGAGTATGCCATTTGGCCCTTCAAGCCAGCATCGACATTCAACGTGATCATGGCTGATCATCCACAATCAGTACCCCGTTCCTTCCTTATCCCCATATCCCCACACTCCGCTATCTTAAGGAGCCTTATCTAGCTGTCTCTTGAAAATATCCAGAGAACTGGCCTCCACCACCCTCTGAGGCAGAGAATTCCACAGGCTCTGTGTGAAAAAACCTTGAGTACAAAGTTGAACATTGTCAGATAGAAACATAGAAACATAGAAATTAGGTGCAGGAGTAGGCCATTCGGCCCTTCGAGGTTGCACCGCCATTCAATATGATCATGGCTGATCATCCAACTCAGTATCCGTACCTGCCTTCTCTCCATACCCTCTGATCTCCTTAGCCACAAGGGCCACATCTAACTCCCTCTTAAATATAGCCAATGAACTGGCCTCAACTACCCTCTGTGGCAGAGAGTTCCAGAGACTCACCACTCTGTGTGAAAAAAAAGTATTTCTCATCTCGGTCTTAAAGGATTTCCCCCTTATCCTTAAGCTGTGACCCCTTGTCCTGGACTTCCCCAACGCCGGGAACAATCGTCCTGCATCTAGCCTGTCCAGCCCCTTAAGCATTTTGTAAGTTTCTATAAGATCCCCTCTCAATCTCCTAAATTCTAGAGAGTATAAACCGAGTCTATCCAGTCTTTCTTCATAAGGCAGCCCTGACAACCCAGGAATTAGTCTGGTGAACATTCTCTGCACTCCCTCTATGGCAATAATGTCCTTCCTCAGATTTGGAGACCAAAACTGTACGCAATACTCCAGGTGTGGTCTCACCAAGACCCTGTACAACTGAAGTAGAACCTCTCTGCTCCTACACTCAAATCCTTTTGCTATGAAAGCTAACATACCATTCGCTTTCTTCACTGCCTGCTGCACATGCATGCCTACTTTCAATGACTGGTGTACCATGACACCCAGGTCTCGCTGCATCTCCCCTTTTCCTAATCGGCCAGCATTTAGATAATAGTCTGCTTTCCTGTTTTTGCCAACAAAGTGGATAACCTCACATTTATCCACATTATACTGCATCTGCCAAACATTTGCCCACTCACCCAGCCTATCCAAGTCACCTTGCAGTCTCCTAGCATCCTCCTCACAGCTAACACTGCTCCCCAGCTTAGTATCATCCGCAAACTTGGACATATTGCCTTCAATTCCCTCATCCAGATCATTAATATATATTGTAAATAGCTGGGGTCCCAGCACTGAGCCTTGCGGTATCCCACTAGTCACTGCCTGCCAATCGTGATGAGCTGTCTTTTGAACGAGTTGGTAAGTAAGGTCATGTTTGAGCGTTTGAATTTTTACACCAAATATTGGATTGCATTTTTTTCCTCTATCGAGTCACACACACGGTGAGAGAGAATCAAGTCTGTCCAACTTTTCTTTTATTCAATACTTTCTCATCTGGGTAGCATTCCAGTAAACTACGTCTGCACCACCTCCAAAGCTACTAACCTTCTCTGGAATGGGGTGATCAGAAATTAACTAAATTCTCCAAATGTGGACTAACTAAAGTCCCACCGAGCAGTGACATGACTTCCTCGCTCACATGCTCAATGCCCCAACCAAGGAGAGCAAGCGTACCGTAGGCTTTCTTTACCTCTCTATCTATTCGTGTTGGCATTTTCAGGGAGCCGTGGATACGGAATGTTCAGAGGGACATGGGCCAAACGGGGCAGGTGGGACTAGTGTAGATAATGCATATTGTTATTTACGCGCAACGTGGGCCGATTCCCCTGTTTCCATGCTGTATGACTCTATGACTCCCTGGACTTGGACTACTAAACTAGGGACAATAAAACAAGTAGTTTGATGCACAACCATCATATTAGTTGAGGAAGCAAAGCAATTAAATTGCACACTCTCTTCATGCATTTAAGACTGCTTTGCACATTTGACATGGTTCTGTGAGGCTTCAGGATAACCAACCCAGACTTCCCACTCACCACATTATAAAATGATTTAATTTTAAAAAATCCATTCAGCTAGTTGTCATAACATATCATCAGTTACCCGGTGATATGTATGTGTGAGTATGTCAGGCACGTGCCTACCCTGACTAAAATTATAGCATGGTATTAACTAAATATAAATGGTAAAGGCATGGGAGAATTATGCCTATCTAAGAGATCGATCTCTTAGGTAGGCATAATTCTCCGTGCCTTTCATCCGCAGCGCTTGTAACCCTTGAAGGTCTGTGCAGCCCACGTGCCGTCAGCGTTGCTTTCAAAGCGGGGCTGAAGGCAGCAGAAATTCTGCCTGTGCAGCACTGCGCGTGCGCAGCGCCAGTTACTTGGCGGGGTTTTCAAATATGGATTAGCATTAATTTAAGTGTATCTTAGGAAGCAGAGAGAGAAGAATGGAGCTCGTGCACCAATAATGTGGTAAGTACATTTCTTGGTGATGTTTTTAAATACCGTATTTCCCGGGGTGTGGGGGTAGGGGCAGAGCTCCTTTCACAGCGTTTTGGGAGTCTGGCCCGGGATAAAGTTGCGGGGAGGGTACGAATGTTGTGAAGGAGGGGATCGGGATAATGCCCCTTGCGACGCTCCTTGAGAAGCAGTTTTGGTGGCTGTGAGCGGCATGACAGCGGAACCGGCCGCCACCTCAGCGCCTTCTGTCGGACTCCGCTCACCTCTGGCAGCTCTCCGTCAAAAAACCTATCTCCTGCCGCTCGCTGGCCTCACTCGTGTCAGCTGCTTCCCGCAAATCCTTAAATTCCAACAGCGCGATTGAGGTTGCTCGGCTGTGGGAATTTACGGATTTGCAAGAAGCGGCTGACATGAGCGAGCGACAGGTGACAGGTGTTCAGACGGAGAGCACTGCCAGAAGGGAGCGGGCCGGCAGAAGACGCTGAAGTGTTGGACAGTTCTGCTGTCGGGTCCCGGCGGCCGTTCGCAGATCCCCGAACTGCTTCTATCCCCGACTACAGTGTGGTGGCTTCGCGCCCGGAGTGCTGCGGCAGCGGTGAGTGAGTGAGTTACTGCCATTATCCCTGACCCCCTCCTTCTCAACACTCCTGCCCTCCCCGCAACTTTACCCCTGGCACAGACTCTCCACACGCTGTGAAAGGGACACTTGGGCCCTTGAACAAGTGTTGTAATTCTATTAGATGACAACTGATTCAACCTTTCCCTGTACTCCCGTTTTTCCCACCATCTCTCCACCTGCCAGCACCCTTCACCCCCCACCCATTCAGCAATTAAGAATAAAGGAGACTAGGAAGCCATGGGCAAATTGAATTGTTACTGTTTTTATTTTAATTTTTAGTTTTTACGGAGTGAACAATGTGCGCATGCGCGGTTTAATTTTTTTATAAGCCGACTGACTGCCCACCCTGAGTGATTGCTCACGGCACGTGCCTGGAGTATGTGTATATATACAAATACCGTTTTTTTTCTCTGTTATTATATTGTTTACGGTGTACTGTGTTTACACATTCTGTTGTGCTGCTGCATGTAAGAATCTGGGACATATGACAATAAAACACTCCAGACTCTGAGCTAAAAAATGGTCTGAAACGTGTTACTTAAATATAAATGGCTAAAATCTCAAGAGGAAGTTCACGCAACCACGCTGACCTAGCAATCGGGATCTGGCCCGAAGGATCTAAAATTCTCCCAGATTCCTCCACAAATGACAAGAATATTTGTGTATACCAAATGTCTACTCAGTGAATTTATATTGAACTATGATTGTACGGATGTTAGAGATTATGGTGAGAAGGCAGGAGAATGGGGTTAGGAGGGAGAGATAGATCAGCCATGATTGAATGGGGGAGTAGACTCGATGGGCCGAATGACCTAATTCTACTCCTATCCCTTATCATTCTTATCATCTTATGGTTTACATTTCTGCCCATCGAAAAGCGTAAATTGGAGTCTTGGCAGGAATGGGGTTTAACAGCCTCAGTTGGAGATGCTTGGTGAAGGGTGAGATGAGGAATAAAATGTTCTCAGTTACTTATAACACAACTGAGGAAGAAGACAACAGGAAGCAGCCAGATTGTGAAATCACCGTGAATCAGCTGATAAAGTCAGATTCGGAGGATATGAACTTCCCCCTTTCACATTTTATTTAAAAAAAATAATTCAGTTGGTTTGCAGATACAATGTGTCAGCAGTTCCTCCGGGCCACCCAGACCACTCCGGACAAGAACCACCCGTGCACAAGTTCAATTTGACATGCCAGGGACAATTTACAAAAAACAATTAACCTGCAAATTTCCAAGTCTTTGGAATGGGAGCAACACCCGGAGAAAACTCACCCTGAACCAATGTGGGCTCCACCCTTGGCGGTCGCTTCGCTCAACACCTCCGCTCAGTTCGCAATATCCAACATGATCTCCCGGTGGCTCAGCATTTCAACACCCCCTCCCATTCCGAATCCGACCTTTCTGCCCTGGGCCTCCTCCATGGCCAGAGTGAGACCCACCGCAAATTGGAGCAGCAGCGCCTCATATTTCGCTTGCGTAGTTTACACTCCAGCTGTATGAACATTGACTTCTCCAATTTCGGGTAGTCCTTGCTTTCTCCCTCCTCCCCTCCCCTTCCCGGCTGTCCCACAGCCTACAGTCTCCGCCTCTTCCCTTCCTTTTCCCACCCCCGCCCCCCAACATCAGTCTGCAGAAGGGTCGTGACCCGAAACGTCACATATTCATTCGCTCCATAGATGCTGCCGCACCCACTGACTTTCTCCAGCATTTTTGTCTACCCATTAACAACTCATCATTTTACTGCTTTTCAGTTTGTTTTTTTTCACTGCAAACAAGCGAGAAATAACATCTGCAAATATGTTTTGTAAATTAGGATAGTTCCTCTTATTTAAACTGCATCTCATGAAATGTTTATTCCTCAGTTCCTCGTGAGTACATGCTGGTCTACAACACTATCAAAATAAGTCAACAGTTGAGGAATAAAACGAATACTGCCTTTAAAACGGTTAGCTCCCCGAAACTGCCAACATCACATTTGAGGCCAAAAAAAATCAATACTTGGTCCATTGATTTATGCCACACCCTTAATAATTTAGACTTTAGAGATACAGCAGAGAAACAGACCCTTTGGCTCACGGAGTCCGCGATTCCCGTCCACGAGCACTATCCGACATACGAGGGACAATTTACAATTCACCGATTAACCTACAAACCTGCACGTCTTTTGGAGTGTGGGAGGAAACCGGACCACCCCGAGAAAATCAAGACGGTCACAAGGAGAACGTGCAACCTCCATTCAGACAGCACGCGTAGTCAGGATCGAATCCGGGTCTCTGGCACTGTAAGGCAGCAACACTACCGCCGAGCCTCTGTGCCGCCTCGAACCTGCATTAGGCGGCACGACAAAGACCTCTGCCGTTGAGGCAATGATTGGGTGAAAGTTTACAGGCGTGGAGGAATAGCCTAGACCTCAGAGGGGATGTAGATGGTGAGGAATATGAGGCAAGAAATACACCAGAAGTGTGCACATCTAACACATTTCTACTCTTCTAAATGTACAGTTTTATTGACACGCCGAAACATCACCTGTCTATTTTCTCCGGAGATGCTGCCTGACCCGCTGAGTTACTCCAGCATTTTTATTTATATCATTATTTATTAATCGTTCAATGTTAATAGACTCTGAGCACAGATATAACCGCCGCTACATCCTTACAGATACATCATACTTGACGAAGTAATTCAGGCAGCTGCAATAACAGCATTGGGCAGGTCCATGGATAGGAAACGTTTGACGAAATATGTGTCAAACGTGGGCTCATTTGATTAGCTAATGAGCATCTTGGTCTAACGCATGGGGGAGAAGGGTTTGTTCGCGTGCTGTATGACTCTCTGATCATCTGACCCAACCATGTGTTAAATATAACCCCGAGCCTTTCACATGACAATGTGTCGAGCTGCTGCTGGCTCGTTGTGGTTCACGATCTGACTTTCTGTTCCAATCTTCCTCATTGCTATTGGAGAGACGCGTTTGTATCTGAGAGCTCAGAGCTGAACGACAAGCAGACAAATGCTGGCCTTGTCACTATGGACAAAACAATGTGGATTCCCATTCTTCTCATCTCCTCGCTGCCGGGTGAGTGAAAGCCAGGTCTAGATATTCCAATAATCAATGTCAGTTGAGGTCCCGTGCACTCTTTCCACAGCAGAAATGGTTACGTTTGTGTAGGCATGTAATGGGGACAATGGGACGCAGTGCGTTGTGGTGTCGGCGTGTCTTATATTTTAACAGAATTTCATTTTATCCATAAAACCTTCCAATCAGAAAAAATGTTGTTTCATATCTCTGAGCCGCCATAATGGATTGGCAATTTAAAGGAAGTTTACCTCACAACGGAAACAATATTACTTCGTGGAAGAGTAACGTGTTTGGGCGTGTCATTTAATTCATCAGGAGTAACTTTTTTTGTAAATGCTGCCTCATATGGCTGAACCACCAAAATGGTGTGGGAGATTGCAACCTTCAGGTGGTCCACCCTGTTTCGACTATTGCAATCAACCCTGCTTGCACAAATAAGAACAAATTGATCTACAACTTTAGGCTGTGTACGCCATACGCAAGAAGAAGACCACCAAACTGGATTGGCTATTTAAAGGAAGTTTAATGTACAAAGTGCGGGCAAATGTATCATTCTCTTTAGTGAAAAAGTAGCATTTCTAATACTCGTCTTGTTTACAGGAAGCAGGAAGTGAAACTAATGTCGCTGTTATATTTTTCTTTCAAGTTCACATTGGCATCTGTTCTATAAAATCCAGTCGATGAAACATGTTGTGATCCGCAGATCGTGGCACAGGTCCTCGTGGAAGCTGACTGACGGACTGACTTACTCTTACAAGTAGGAGTCATTCCCTACCCGCCCTTTGCCTCTGACCGTGTACAGTTGTCGCTTCATCCACATGGTACGTTAACGATTCTGCTCCCAAATTCAAATAGATTTAATTGTTTTGTTACTGATTTTCACCGGACGAGGATCGCTGACAAGGCCAGTATTTATTGCCCTGAACTCAGTTTATGTTTCTTTCTGGGCCATTGCAGAGAAACGGTTGGGAGCTGAGCACATCGTGGGGGCTCTGCAGTCGCTTGTAAACCAGTCTGGGCGGGACTGGTAGATGGGGTTGCATAATAATGTCGCGCCCTCGTGGTCACCATTGCTGCTATAGTTTCTCAGAGCAAGAAATAATTAATAAAATTGACTTCAATTCCAAACGTATCATGGTGAGAACTGAAATAATGTCTGAATTCCTTCTCTCCAGAGATGCTGCCTGTCCCGCTGGGTTGCTCCAGCATTTTGTGTTTACCTTCATGTCTGAATTTCCAGACTCCAAGTTAGTAATTTAAATACTGTTGTAGCATGGTCAAATTGCACCCTAATGATTCTTTATAGGTATAGCAGAGCAACTAAATTTGCAGCATAAACTCCAAGATAATTGAACCAAAGGACAGAGGTTCATACATCACCAGGAAGTTGCTTCTACCCGAAAAAATATGTCTACAACTGAGGTGGAAGTTAGACTGATGGTCTCAACGCAGATGTTGAAATATTCTCTATATTCGTCCTACTTAACCCTGTCCCAGCCCCACAATTCCCCGCAGTCTGAGACCGAACCATTGTCACCGCCAACTTCTTCTCCCCAATCCGTGATCCATGTTCCAGAAGTGTTGAAAAGTCCCGGGGGGGGGGGGGGGGGGGTTCATTGGGAGTAGAACCTGCCCTCGGAGCAGCGGGACATTTGGTTCCAGGCCGCTCTCCTGTAAGGGACCCGTTTTATTGGAATTCGTTCTCCCTCTGTCCTCAGTCAGGGCCAAGTAAATGCAGTGGCGGAGGTGCATGCCGAAACACGGGACCGGCCCAGTGTCAGTTGACAGATGAATGTTGGCACGGCACCACCAATGAAATAACAAAGTGGGGTATTTCTGTCGGGTGAGAGGCCGGGCACCGCCTGGGATTGTTGAAAGGCAGCTCCTGCAACACTGCCGCGCTCCCTCAGTACCGCACTGCGGTCCCAGCCCACTTTCTGCTCAGGGATCTGGAGTGGGAAGTAAACCCAAATTGTACTAACCCGGGGACAGAACACTGACACAACTGGTACAATAACAGCACTGCCTGCACTCAGACCAGAGACATTGGCCGTGAAGCAACATGACACACACATCACGGAACGATTTAACATTTCTGTCATGTAATCTTCAAAATGTACCTATCTCCATTAAACACTTCATTTGCTCTGTATCTGAAAGTTTCTCCCCTGCATTTCAGGTGCGGTTTGGGGAGTGAGGGGGGAAGAGCGATCACAATCGATTGTCACTATGCAGCGGAGTACCGCTCACACACAAAATACTGGTGCCGCATGCGGAGGCACGAATGTGCAGATATGGTGGAAACAAATGGGCAACACGGACGGAGTGGAAGAGTGTCCACCACAGATAACCCCGGACGAGGAATGATTACTGTGACTATGGAGGATCTTCACTTTGAAGATACTGGATGGTACAGCGGTGGAATTACACCATCTGCAGGCCATCCAATATGTTCCGTACATCTCCAAGTATCTGACGGTAGGTTTTGCAGCGATCGACTTGACGTCTCCGCCAAAATGCCTGATCCATGTTTTCGCCGGGAATGGTCTGGGCACCATCGATGTCCCGAGGCTCCGCAGCAGTGCAGAGACCTGCGGGGAGCGGGCAGGGTTCAGGAAACACCACTCACGTTGCTCTCACCCAGTCCGGGCTCTGTCCCACTGAGCGGCCACCCACTTCAAGTGGGATGCTCAGAACATTTCTCTGCCTTTGAACTGTATTGGGGGAGTGTTTGCTAGTGCTGTCGGGGAGGATTTAAACTAATGTGGCAGGGGGATGGGTACAAGAGCAGAGAGGCAGATGGGTGTAAAATGAGGGTAGAAGCAATAGGTAGCAAGGTGAAAAGTAAAAGTGGCAGGCAGATAAAACCAGGGCAAAAATCAAAAAGGGCCACTTTTCAACGTAATTGTATAAGGGCTAAGAGCGTTGTAAAAACAAGCCTGATGGCTTTGTGTCTCAATGCAAGGAGAATTCGTAATAAGGTGGATGAGTTGAACGTGCAGATAGCTATTAATGATTATGATATAGTTGGGATTACGGATACATGGCTCCAGGGTGACGTAGGCTGGGAGCTGAACATCCAGGGATATTCAATATTCAGGAGGGGTAGAGGGAAAGGAAAAGGAGGTGGGGTAGTGTTGCTGGTTAGAGAGGAGATTAACGCAATAGAAAGGAAGGACATTAGCTTGGAGGATGTGGAATCAGTATGGGTAGAGCTGGGAAACCTTAAGGGACAGAAAACGATGCTGGGTGTTGTGTACAGGCCACCCAACAGTAGCAGTGAAGTTGGAGATGGTATCAAACAGGAAATTAGAAATGCGTGCGACAAAGACAAAACAGTTATAATGGGTGACTTCAATCTACATATAGATTGGGTGAATCAAATTGGCAGGGGTGCTGAGGAAGAGCATTTTTTGGAATGTATGCGGGATAGTTATCTAAATCAACACGTAGAGGAACCAACGAGAGAGCAGGCTATTTTAGACTGGGTTTTGAGTAATGAGGAAGGGGTAGTTAGCAGTCTTGTTGTACGTGCCCCCTTGGGCAAGAGTGGCCATAATATGGTTGAGTTCTTCATTAGGATGGAGAGTGACATTGTCAATTCAGAAACAATTGTTCTGAACCTAAAGAAAGATCACTTTGAAGGTATGAGACGTGAATTGGCCAAGATTGATTGGCAATTAATTCTAAAAGGGTTGATGGTGGATATACAATGGAAGACATTTAAAGACTGCATGGTTGAACTACAAAAATTGTTTATCCCAGTTTGGCAAAATAATACATCGGGAAGGTAATGCATCCATGGATAACAAGGGAAATCAGGCATAGTATCAAAGCAAAGGATGATGCGTACAAAGTAGCCAGAAAGAGCAGCATACCAGAGGACAGGGAAAAATTCAGAGACCAGCAGAGGAGGACAAAGTGCTTAATTAGGAAAGGAAAAATAGATTATGAAAGAAACTGGCAATTTTTTTTACTTTGGTTCCGTCTTGAATAAATTACTTTGGACTAAGGAAGACATAAATAATCTGCCGGAAATAGCAGGGGACCGCGGGTCAAAGGAGGAATTGAGTGAAATCCAGGTTAGTCGGGAAGTGGTGTTGGGTAAATTGAATGGATTAAAGGCCGATAAATCCCCAGGGCCAGATAGGCTGCATCCCAGAGTACTTAAGGAAGTCGCTCCGGAAATAGTGGATGCATTAGTGATAATCTTTCAAAATTCTTTAGATTCTGGAGTAGTTCCTGAGGATTGGCGGGTAGCAAACGCAACCCCTCTTTTTAAGAAGGGAGGGAGAGAGAAAACGGGGAATTACAGAGCAGTTAGTCTAATATCGGTAGTGGGGAAACTGCTAGAGTCAGTTATTAAAGATGGGATAGCAGCACATTTGGAAAGTGGTGAAATCATTGGACAAAGTCAGCATGGATTTACGAAAGGTAAATCACGTCTGACGAATCTTGTGGAATTTTTCGAGGATGTAACTAGTAGCGTGGATAAGGGAGAACCAGTGGATGTGGTGTATCTGGACTTCCAGAAGGCTTTCGACAAGGTCCCACATAAAAGATTGCTATACAAACTTAAAGCATTGGGGTTCAGTATTGATGTGGATAGACAACTGGCTGGCAAACAGGAAGCAAAGAGTAGGAGTAAACGGGTCATTTCCACAATGGCAGGCAGTGACATGTGGGGTACCGCAAGGCTCAGTGCTGGGACCCCAGCTATTTACAATATATATTAATAATCTGGATGAGGGAATTGAAGGCAATATCTCCAAGTTTGTGGATGACACTAAGCTGGGGAGCAGTGCTAGCTGTGAGGAGGATGCTAGGAGACTGCAAAGTGACTTGGATAGGCTGGGTGAGTGGGCAAATGTTTGGCAGATGCAGTATAATGTGGATAAATGTGAGGTTATCACTTTGGTGTCAAAAACAGGAAAGCAGACTATTATTTGTATGGTGGCCGATTAAGAAAACGGGAGATGCAACGAGACCTGGGTGTCATGGTACACCAGTCATTGAAAGTAGGCATGCAGGTGCAGCAGGCAGTGAAGAAAGCGAATGGTATGTTAGCTTTCATAGCAAAAGGATTTGAGAATAGGAGCAGGGAGGTTCTACTTCAGTTGTACAGGGTCTTGGTGAGACCACACCTGGAGTACTGCGTACAGTTTAGGTCTCCAAATCTGAGGAAGGACATTATTGCCATAGAGGGAGTGTAGAGAAGTTTCACCAGACTGATTCCTGGGATGTCAGGACTAGCACTCCTGCTTGCTATCTGGACCACACTTCGTCCCACCCTGCTTCCTGTAAGGACTCCATCCCCTACTCCCAATTCATCCGTCTACGCTGCAACTGCACCCAGGATGAGGTGTTCCATACCAGGGCAACGGAGATATCCTCATTCTTCAGGGAACGGGGGTTTCCCTCTTCTACCATAGATGAGGCTCTCACCAGGGTCTCTTCTATACCCCGTGAATTTGCTCTCTCTCCGCATCCCCCCACTTGTAACAAGGGCAGAGTCCCCCTTGTCCTCACCTTCCACCCTACTAGTCCTCACGTACAAAAAATATCCTCCGTCTTTTTCGCCAGATCCAATGTGACCCTACCGCATCTTCCCATCTCCTCCCCTGTCTGCTTCCTGCAGAGACCGCTCCCTCCGGAACTACTTGGTCGATTCATCCCTTCCTACCCGAACTTTCCCTTGCAACTGCAAAAAAAATGTTACACTTGTCGCTCTACGTCCTCCATTCAAGGACCCAAGCAGTCTTTCCAGGTGTGGCACAGGGTCACCTGCACCCCCTCCAACTTCATCTATTGCATCCGCTGCTCTAGATGTCAGCTGCTCTACATTGGAGAGACCAAGCGTAGGCTTGGCGATTGCTTCCGTTAGCAATAACCAACCTGATCGCCCGGTGGCTCAGCACTTCAACGCCCCCACCCATTTCGAATCCTACCTTTCTATCCTGGGTCTCCTCCATGGCCAGAGTGAGGACCACCGTAAATTGGAGGAGCCGCACTTCGTATTTCGCTTGGGCAGTTTGCACCCCAGTGGTATGAACATTGACATGTAATTTCAGGTAGTCCTTCCGGTTCCCCCCCCCCCCCCCCCCCTGTCAGCTCTCCCTCAGCCCCCTGGCTCCACCTCTTCCTTTCGTCTTCCCGCCCCCACCCTCACATCAGTCTGAAGAAGGGTTTCGGCCCGAAACGTTGCATATTTCCTTCGCTCCATGGATGCCGCCTCACCCGCTGAGCTTCTCCAGCATTTTTGTCTACCTCCTACTTGTCATGATAACATCTCCCATTTGCTACAAATCACACCGGAAAATAAGTACCCTGTATGTTAAACCTGTCAACTCCTTACATCGGGCAACCATAATCCCTTGTTCAGCTGCAAACGAAAAGCAGTGAAACTGACATTTGTTTCCTTGCTCCAACAGGTCATGAATATTCTTGTGAAAATTCGATAACATCCAATTACTCTGGAAGGTAAACCACTTTTTTTTCCAATTAAGTTACAATGTACTAATTGCTGGCGTTTTGATTGGGAATGCTTTATTTGGGAGAAGGTTGTGCCTTCCTTTCACCGGCAATAAATGTCGTGAGAGTATTGATCTGCATGCGCATTATTTTTTTTTCATTTTCAAAACGTGAATATAATGACAATAGTGTTTCAAAGTTTGAATCAAATAGTTGAAGCAGGGAGGAGAGGGCAAAACTCCAATTAACCTCAGCTGATTTCAGTTGAAAATCCCCTGCTTCCGAACGCCATCTTCCTGTTTTGCCCATTGTCAACTGCAATGTGCCAAAACAAAAGTTCCAGTGGTTATATATTTGATCTGCCGGTCCACTTACAAAATCATCAAGAGGGAATGATCCGGAAGTGTACACATTTTAGACGTTTCTACTCTTCTAAATGTCATATTTTATCCAACGTATCATTGTTTACATGAAGGGGCCCGACCCGAAACGTCAGCTATCAGTTTTCTCCATAGGTGCTGCCTGGCCCGCAGAGTTGCTCCTGCATTTTTTTGTCTATCAATATTTCCACCACTGTTCAATGTTAACAGACTCTGAGCACAGAGATAACCGCCGCTCCATCCTTGGACACATCACACTTGACGAAGTGGTTGAAGCAGCTGCAATAACAACATGTAACGGGCACTTGGTCCATGGATAGGGAAGGTTTGGGGAGATATGGGTCGAATGTGGGCAAATGTGACCAACTTAGATGAGCATATTGGTCTCGCGCGTTGGGGAGAAGGGCCTGTTTCCGTGCTGTATGACTCTGTGATCACCTGACCCAAGCATTTGCGAAATATAACCCTGAACCTTTCACACTACAACGTGTCGAGCTGCTGATGGCTCTTTGTGTGGAGTTTGCATGTTCTCTCTGCGACAGTATTGTTATCCTCTGGATTCTCCAGTGTCCTCCCACATCCCAGAGCATGCTGGGTGGTAGGATAACTGCCAACTGTAACATGCAAGAGAATAGGTGAAGGGATGTAGGTTGGGGACAGATTAAGGACAAAGGACATTTATTATCACATACACCAATTGGTGTATGTGATAATAATGTGATGTGTATGTGATCACTCTGGCAATCCCGTCGTGAGACCCCAGGCTCCGCGGTGTTTAAAGCACAGCACCGCACACCCGCGACTGGAAGCTCCACAGACCGCAGCTCCGCGATATTGCAGTTGGCGGTCCCAGCCCTCCGGAGCCCACCGCACGGCGACCCGGGCAAGGCATCGCCCGCTCTATAATCGCGCTCCAGCGCTGTGTACCGCCCCGATGCTGAAGTCCCAGCCGGTCCCGGCAGGAAACGCCGCTCCAGACCGCGAAGAAGGGGCGAAGATACGGCCGGAGAAATGCCGCATCTCCGACCAGATAGGTACTGAGAAAATAGTTACCCCCTTCCCACCCCCCACATAAAAAGACGAAAAGCCCTCCAAAACAAACACTTTTAACTAACTAAAAATTAAAAAAAGAGTGAAAAGACTAACAGCTGCTGGGAGGGCAGCCATACTCGACGGCGCCCCCTACTGATCAATGGGATTGTTCCAAAAATCGATGGGCCTAAGGGTTTGGCAGGTAGCTACAGGGATGAAGCTTCCCCTTTTTTTAAGGTGCATCTGACAAAATTTGAGGTCAGTCTTTCATGAATGGGACAAGAAGAAGCCTCTTTACAAAGAATCCTCTGTTATCTTACCAGGAGGCCATGAAGGCTCAATCACAGTAAAGATCTATATTTTCATACAAAATTATAGGAAGCAAGGGATATGGAACATAGGGTGGAATCAGTTCACAAATCCCTTAGCCAAAGGGCCACATGGTGTCAACTACCCTCTGTGTCAATTCTCTGTGTGAAAAATGGAATCCATTGAGTGGTGGAGTAAATACAAAGGGCCAAATGATCTACTGAAGAGAGACACAAAGTGTTGGAGTAATTTAGTGGGTCAGGCAGCATCTCTGGAGATAAAGGATAGGTGACATCTTAGGTCGGGACCTTTCTTCAGACTATATTCTTGCTTTATGTTCTCTTCAAACTATGAGCACTGCATGGTATGATTTTTGTCACGGCGCTGTTATCTTAGTTGAATGTTGTTTGAAACAATAAAGGAAGTTCTATTAGATGCTCTGGTTTGTTGGCAGCTTTTTCTCCATTAACCTGCGGCACAGTGGCGCAGCTGGAAGAGCTGCTGCCTCACATCGCCAGACACCCGGGCTCCATAAATCTCTCAGCTGCTATGTCAGACATGATTTCACTCTCATAAATGCAGCATGACCCTGTCACAATTGCTTGCTAAGATCACATTAACATTTCCTTGAAAAAAAATACGGAAGAGAGATGATGAAATAATCTATTTTGGATTTTCCCATGCGGAGTGTCTCACTTCCCTGTATTTCTTTCTGAGAAAATATATTGAAGGCATTCAAAACACGTCTCCTCCCAGAGGTCCTTCCTAATTGAATTTGCCTAACCTAATGTGTATTGAACTCGGGCACAATCATTTGATGACCACTATTAATTCTTTACTGATTGTGTGTCCAATCGTACACCTACTGTACCAGCGTCAAGACACAACTCCATGCGATGCTTTCAAGTTGTTAGTAATTCTTTTCACCACACAGGCTGTCTTTTACGGCAGCAATCTGTCTTGAAATAGATTAAAGTGAGATATAATTATTTCATTATCTTCTTTGTCCTTTATTAACACAGTGTCCGATTGTATACCAACCTCCCTTCCATTGACTCCATCTACACTACACGCTGCCTTGGCAAGGTCACCAGCAAAATCAGGGATGAGTCACACCCTGGACATTCCTTCTTCTCCCCTCTCCCATCAGGCAAGAGGTAAAGAAATGTGAAAATGCATACCTCCAGATTCAGGTCAGTTTCTTCCCAGCTGTTATCAGGAAATCCTCTCTCTGACTAGATAGCAGTGCTAACCTCCCATCTACGTCATTGGACACCGTCAGGCTATCTTTACCCTGACTATACTGGACTTTATCTTGCATTAGATGTTATTCACGTTATCCTGTATCCGTACACTGTGGATGTCTGATTGCAATCATGCATAGATGGACAAAAATGCTGTAGAAACTCAGCGGGCGAGGCAATAACTATGGAGCGAAGGAATAGGTGACCTTGGCTCTCGACCCGAAACGTCGCCTATTCCTTCGCTCCATAGATGCTGCCTCACCTGCTGAGCTTCTCCAGCATTTTTGTCTTCCTTCAATTTTTCCAACATCTGCAGTTCTTTCTTAAACAGTAATCATGCATAGTCTGCCTGCTGACTGGAGAGCATGCAACAAAAGGCTTCTCACTGTACCTCGGTGCACGTAACGATAAACTAAACTAAACTAAAGTTTTCAACCGGACTGTGAATGACATCCTGGCCAAAGATTTTGTGAACTGAGCACGAAGGGATTTTTAAAAACTTACAATGTTGTTGAGGTTTAGACGGAAATCCAATGCCCTTCCCAACCAGTAAGGCTTGCTGGGGAAATCTAACTTTTGGCAATTGTGGGTCAGGTTTGTACTGGGTTATATAGCTGGTTGCGAGAATCAAACTTGGGATGAAGCAAAACCCATCAGGAACAGTGGCACAGTACCAGAGACCTGGATTCGATCCTGACTTCAGGCGCTGCCTGGGTGGAGTTTGCACATTCTCCCTGCGACCACATGGGATGTCGCCGGGTGCTCTGGTTTCCTCCTACATCCCAAATATGTACAGGTTTGTAGGTTCATTCGCATCTGTAAATTTCCCCCAGTGTGTAGGATGTGAATATGGGATAACATTGAACTACAATGCTGTGGAATTGGTTGGCCCGAAGGAACTGTGTCCATGCTGTATCTCTAAACAAAACTAAATCGCCCACAAGCTCCTGATATGAAAAGAGACGTGCCCTGAGATCAAAGTCCCAGCCAGGATTACATCCATCACAGTTCAGAACAAATCCCGCCAACATCAGCATGTCTTGCCCACCACAAGTAGCCTGCCAATGAGCCATTCCTAGTCCAAGGGTTATCAGAGAGGTGGGTGTGGGTCTATGCTACCTTTCCTGAAGACCACTATAGCCAACATGCAGCATAGACACAGTGGTCCTCTCTCAACTACAGAACGAGCTGATTCCACAGGTGTGTCCAGAGTTGGCACGATCCCTTCTGACTTTGATCAGTTATCTGGACCTCGTAAGTTCATAGGTCATGGGAGTAGCATGGAGTCATAGCGTAACTACATTCTATCATATGATGAACATTCACTATAGATTCATGCAATTAATTATAGCCAGTGGGAACTTCTAGCCATTTGTCAGCAATTGGCTCACTCTTGTTTCGCAACCAGGTTTCCTGTTGCTTTATTCATCATTTATATTGTAACATTTCTTCTCGATGGGCATTTATTTAGTTATCTGGACAAAGAGCTAAACGATAAACGTCCCAGCTACAGGGATGAAGCTTCCCCCTTTTTTAAGGTGCATCTGACAAAATTTGAGGTCAGTCTTTCATGAATGGGACAAGAAGAAGCTTATTTACAAAGAATCCTCTGTTATCTTACCAGGAGGCCATGAAGGCTCAATCACAGTAAAGATCTATATTTTCATACAAAATTATAGGAAGCAAGGGATATGGAATCAGTTCACAAAACTGGTGCTGTGTCAATTATGATGCCATTGAGTGGTGGAGTAAATACAAAGGGCCAAATGATCTACTGAAGAGAGACACAAAGTGTTGGAGTAATTTAGTGGGTCAGGCAGCATCTCTGGAGATAAAGGATAGGTGACATCTTAGGTCGGGACCTTTCTTCAGACTATATTCTTGCTTTATGTTCTCTTCAAACTATGAGCACTGCATGGTATGATTTTTGTCACGGCGCTGTTATCTTAGTTGAATGTTGTTTGAAATAATAAAGGAAGTTCTATTAGATGCTCTGGTTTGTTGGCAGCTTTTTCTCCATTAACCTGCGGCACAGTGGCGCAGCTGGAAGAGCTGCTGCCTCACATCGCCAGACACCCGGGCTCCATAAATCTCTCAGCTGCTATGTCAGACATGATTTCACTCTCATAAATGCAGCATGACCCTGTCGCAATTGCTTGCTAAGATCACATTAACTTTTCCTTGAAATAAAAAAAGCGGAAGAGAGATGATGAAATAATCTATTTTGGATTTTCCCATGCGGAGTGTCTCACTTCCCTGTATTTCTTTCTGAGAAAATATATTGAAGGCATTCAAAACACGTCTCCTCCCAGACGTCCTTGCTAATTGAATTTGCCTAACCTAATGTGTATTGAACTCAGGCACAATCATTTGATGACCACTATTAATTCTTTACTGATTGTTTATCCAATCGTACACCTACTGTACCAGCGTCAAGACACAACTCCATGCGATGCTTTCAAGTTGTTAGTAATTCTTTTCACCACACAGGCTGTCTTTTACGGCAACAATCTGTCTTGAAATAGATTAAAGTGAGATATAATTATTTCATTATCTTCTTTGTCCTATATTAACACAGTGTCCGATTGTATTCCAACCTCCCTTCCATTGACTCCATCTACACTACACGCTGCCTTGGCAAGGTCACCAGCAAAATCAGGGATGAGTCACACCCTGGACATCCCTTTTTCTCCCCTCTCCCATCAGGCAAGAGGTACAGAAATGTGAAAATGCATACCTCCAGATTCAGGTCAGTTTCTTCCCAGCTGTTATCAGGAAATCCTCTCTCTGACTAGATAGCAGTCCTAACCTCCCATCTATGTCATTGGAGACCGTCAGGCTATCTTTACCCTGACTATACTGGACTTTATCTTGCATTAGATGTTATTCACGTTATCCTGTATCCGTACACTGTGGATGTCTGATTGCAATCATGCATAGGTGGACAAAAATGCTGTAGAAACTCAGCGGGCGAGGCAATAACTATGGAGCGAAGGAATAGGTGACCTTGGCTCTCGACCCGAAACGTCGCCTATTCCTTCGCTCCACAGATGCTGCCTCACCTGCTGAGCTTCTCCAGCATTTTTGTCTACCTTCGATTTTTCCAACATCTGCAGTTCATTCTTCAACAGTAATCATGCATAGTCTGTCTGCTGACTGGAGAGCATGCAACAAAAAGCTTCTCACTGTACCTCGGTGCAGGTAACGATAAACTAAACTAAACTAAAGTTTCCAACCGGACTGTGAATGACATCCTGGCCAAAGATTTTGTGAACTGAGCACGAAGGGATTTTTAAAAACTTGCAATGTTGTTGAGGTTTATTCGGAAATCCAATCCCCTTCCCAACCAGTAAGTCTTGCTGGGGAAATCTAACTTTTGGCAATTGTGGGTCAGGTTTGTACTGGGTTACTTAGCTGGTTGCGAGAATCAAACTTGGGATGAAGCAAAACCCATCAGGAACAGTGGCACAGCACCAGAGACCTGGATTCGATCCTGACTTCAGGCGCTGCCTGGGTGGAGTTTGCACATTCTCCCTGCGACCACATGGGATGTCGCCGGGTGCTCTGGTTTCCTCCTACATCCCAAATATGTACAGGTTTGTAGGTTCATTCGCATCTGTAAATTTCCGCCAGTGTGTAGGATGTGAATATGGGATAACATAGAACTACAGTGGTGTGGAATTGGTTGGCCCGAAGGAACTGTGTCCATGCTGTATCTCTAAACAAAACTAAATCGCCCACAAGCTCCAGACATGAAAAGAGACCTGCCCTGAGATCAAAGTCCCAGACAGGATCACATCCATCACAGTTCAGAACAAATCCCGCCAACATCAGCATGTCTTGCCCACCACAAGTAGCCTGCCACTGAGCCATTCCTAGTCCAAGGGTTATCAGAGAGGTGGGTGTGGGTCTATGCTACCTTTCCTGAAGACCACTGTAGCCAACATGCAGCATAGACACAGTGGTCCTCTCTCAACTACAGAACGAGCTGATTCCACAGGTGTGTCCAGAGTTGGCACGATCCCTTCTGACTTTGACCAGTTATCTGGACCTCGTAAGTTCATAAGTCATGGGAGTCGCTTGGAGTCATAGCGTAACTACATTCTATCATATGATGAACATTCAATATAGATTCATGCAACTATTTATAGCCTGTGGGAACTTCTAGTCATTTGTCAGCAATTGGCTCACTCGTGTTTCACAACCAGGTTTCCTGTTGCTTTATTCATCATTTATATTGTAACATTTCTTCTCGATGGGCATTTATTTAGTTATCTGGACAAAGAGCTGAACGATAAACATCCCAGCATGAGGTCGGCATCTAAAACGATGTTGGTGCCAATTCTTCTCATTTGTTTCTTGCCCTGTGAGTAACATTCAGAATTGGACATTCTGATAATTAGTATTAATTTGCGTGTTATACATTGTTGCCACTGCAGAGATGCAGTGTTATTAATGTTTAATGTTTTATGTATCATTCCTAACTGTCACTGTATGTCAAGTTGTCACTTGCGGGCGGAGCACCAAGGCTAATTCCTTGTATGTGAATACTTGGCCAATAAACTATTTCATTCATTCATTCATTGATTCATTCATTCATTCAGATGGTCAAAAATGTGTAGATACGTAAAGCTGCAAAATGTTCAGCACATAATAATATGACCAGTATTGGAATATAGTCACGTAAACACCCTCTCTCTGTAACATGGTACTACACAATGTATCCAGTGTGTACATCAAATAGCCCTTGCTTTCCCTCTGTTTCCATCACCTCCTCTTTCCCAGTTCTCCCACCAGTCCTACTGTCTCTGACTACATTCTATCTCTGTCCTGCCCATTCCACTGACATCAGTCTGAAGAAGGGTCTCGACCCAAAATGCCACCCGTTCCTTCTCTCCAGAGATGCTGCCTGGCCCGCTGAGTTACTCCAGCATTAGTGTCTACCAGCGGCATGATTGTTGATTTCTCTAACTGCAAGGAACCGTTGCATTCCCTCTCTCTCCGTCCCTCCCCCACCCTAGCCTTATTGCTAATTTCACTTTTTTTTATTCCTTCATTATCACCTCATCCCCAGCCAACAATGGACCATTGTGGACTCCACCAATCCTGAGTCATCGATGCAGGCTCTGCATTGTTCTGTACTTTCCCATACCTCTAGTTTCCCCCTCCCTGATTCACAATCTGATGAAAGGTCTCGCCCCAAAATGTCTCCTATTCAAATTTCTCCAGAGATGTTGCCTGACCCGCTGAGTTACTCCAGCATGTTGTGCCTATCCGAGACCATGATTGATTGTGAAATAAACAAAATCGGAGTTTATTTTTAGAAAGTTCATCTAAGTAATAGCTTCAAAGTGTAGATGCACCCATTCCATTTTGTAAACACTTTAACAGTTTCCTAGTTCTTATTAAAATCTGTTGTGGTATAACATTGTCTCCACATAGGTTCTCTCCAAATTATACTATACTGATGATTTAATATACAATGTATGAAAAATAAAATGGCTCCGGATCATGGATAAAGAAATATAATTAGGAACTTGACTGCTTCGAAAGCATTCTCGACATTAGTAATCATTTTTTATTTTACCATACTCGCCTAATCGTGATTTGGTCTACTGCCCCCGTCTGTCCTTTTTGGTGAAATGGAACTTCTACCAATGTCACTGATTGTCAAAGCCATAATTTATGGTCTTGAACTCAATGTCTTTCTGGGCCAGGGTAAGGGATGATGGGAGGAAGATAACGAGGAGAGGGATTTGAGACAAGAGGCCAGTGCGTGGTTGGGGTAAAAGACAAGAGATAAACAAGGTTCAAGTAAAATAGATGAAGATATCTGGGTGGTGAGTAGACTCACCGTGCAAGAGTACCTCCAACACTACCGCACTCTCTCTGTGGGCAGCACGGTGGCATAGGGGTAGAGATGCTGCCTCACAGCTCCAGACACCCAGGTTCGATCCTGACTACGGGTGCTGTCTGAACGGAGTTCGTACGTTCTCCCTGTGACCATGTGTTTTTTCCCCGCGTGCTCCTATTTCCTCCCACACTCCAAAGACGTGCAGGTTTGTAGGTTAATTTACTTCACTAAAAACATACGTTGCCCTTAGTATGTGTGGTGGGATAGTGCTCGTGTACGAGATCACTAGCTAGAGTAGTCTTGGTGGGCAGAAGATCCTGTTTCCACACTGTATCTTGAAAGTAAAGTATAAAGTCAGTTCTTCAAGGCAGTGGAAGGTGACCCAGGGATTCATCCTAGATCTCTGGAGCGGAACGTAACCCTAGAATGTACTGACCTGGCTGGGGGTAGTACAGACATGACTGGTCCAACAATGGCAATGACTGCACTTCAGACTAAAATCATTGGGGAAAACGGCTGAAAAGGCCCATGCATGGAGAGGGAGCGCAAATTGGTGGCTGACCAAGGAGGCTTCCATAAACAAGGTATACAAAGAGTCACTATGTATATGGCACCGACTTACAAACTATTCATTACATCCCTATTGGTCCCCCTTTGTTCTCGTCTCCCCCACCCACCCCCCCCCCCCCACCCCCACTCCATGACCCCCTTTTGTTAACACACCCCCACCCCACGCCAGGTCTGCTATGTTCTCAGCAGCCCCCTACCTGGACCAGTGCTGTGTGTTGCCCCATCTTTGTGCCATAGTTGCATTGAAGGTTTCTCTGCTGTAATCGACAAATCTACTTACTTTGAAGAAGGGACTCGACCTGAAACGTCACACATCCCTTCTCTCCAGAGATGCTGCCTGACCCACTAAGTTATTCCATAACTTTGTCTCCTTAGTTTGCAAACCAGCTTCTGCAGTTCCTCATTTTTCCTTCCTTGTTCCCAATGATCAGCAATTGCCATTAAATTACTGAATCTGGGTCAGCTATGCAAATAGCAGCCATTTTGCTCAATGCATTGAACGATGCAGTCTCCTTCCTCACACCCATCCCCAACATAGACTGAGAGGAGTTATGTTACAGTGCAAACATCTTCTCTCTACAACTCAAGGTTGTGGGTTCAAATCTCATCACAGCACCTGAGCAAGTAACCCACCTGAACACTTGAGTGCAGAATGAGTGAGCGTGTCGATCTACAAGGCACCTCCAGCATCGCAGGAGACACAGAAAAAAAGGAAACACAAGTTAGAGATGGCAAATATTGCATATTGAAGATGATGAATGTGTACTTGCGCAGAGAATGTTTCTGCTTCCAAGAAAAGCCACGCTGAGATCATGTTGAATATTGAGATTAATAAGACACAATAAAGCTTTTTTTTCTCTTCACTTGTGATAATTTTTGACGAGAGTCAAGGGCGTTTTATTGTCATATATCCGGTAATAGAACAATAACATTCTTGCTTGTAGCAGTAAAACAGGTTTGTAACCACAGTTTCAGAGTCCGTTTCAGTTTAGTTTATTGTCACGTGTACTGAGGTACAGTGAAAAGGTTTTGATGTGTGCTCATCAGTCAGCAGAAAGACAGTACATGCTTTCAATTGAGCCATTACAGTGTATAGATACATGATAAGGGTATAACATTTAGTGCTAGGTTAAGCCAGCAAGTGCTCAATGGATAATATAACAAACAAGTTCAACAAATAAATATAATAGTGCCTATTGGGATCCATATTCAAACCACTCCTAAAGCCCTGGGTTATCAGCTGCATAGCAGGGTGAGCTGTGAAGAGGATATAGAGAGACATTGTGGAATGCAGTTTGGTTATGTGATGCACGAGGATGTGGGACAACAGGTGAAGAAAGCAGAAATGCTGAACGGTTTTATAAACGACAAGAGATTGAAATGTCTTCATGTTTAGTTTAGAGATACAGCGTGGAAACAGGCCCTTCGGCCCACCGAGTCTGCACCACCAGCAATTAACTCTACCCTACACACACTGGGGACAATTTACAATGTTACCAAGCCAAATATCCTGCACCTGTATGTCGTTGGGTAAAGGAGCAAACCGGAGATCTCAAAGCAAATCCACGTGGTCACGGGGAGAATGTACATACTCTATACAGACAGCACCTGTAGTAGGGATCAAAGGTAGACAAAAGTGCTGGAGAATCTCTTCAATCTCAGTGGGTGCAGCAGCATCTATGGAGCGAAGGAAATAGGCAACGTTTCGGGCCGAAACCCTTCTTCAGACCTGGGTCTCTGGCGCTGTAAGGCAGTAACTCCACCGCTGCGCCTCCGTGCTGTCGAGCAGAAGGGCACAGATATCCCTGTACATGAATCATTGAAAGTTGACCAATTGTGCAGATATTAGGAAGGCAAACAGCAAGTTGGAAATTCTTGCAAGAAATTTGAGACATTGGACAAAGTCAGCATGGACTTACGAAAGGTAAATCATGTCTGACGAATCTTATTGAATTTTTTGAGGATGTAACTAGCAGAGTGGATAAGGGAGAAGCAGTGGATGTGTTATATCTGGACTTTCATAAGGCTTCCGACAAGGTCCCACATAAGACATTAGTATACAAACCTAAAGCACACGATATTGGCGGTTCAGTATTGATGTGGATAGAGAACTGGCTGACAGACAGGAAGCAAAGTTTAGGAGTGAATGGGTCCTTTTCAGGATGGCAGGCAGTGACTAGTGGGGCGCCGCAAGGCTCAGTGCTGGGATCCCAGCTATTTACAATATATATTAATGATTTGGACGAGGGAATTGAATGCAACATCTTGAAGTTTGCGGATAACACTAAGCTAGGGGGCGGTGTTAGCTGTGAGGAGGATGCTAGGAGGCTGCAAGGTGACCTGGATAGGCTGGGTGAGTGGGCAAATGCATGGCAGATGCAGTATAATGTGGATAAATGTGTGGTTACCCACTTTGGTGGCACAAAACAGAAAGTAGACTATTATTTGTATGGTGGCCGATTAGGAAAAGGGGAGATGCAACGAGACCTGGGTGTCATGGTACACCAGTAATTGAAAGTAGGCATGCAGGTGCAGCAGGCAGTGAAGAAACGAATAGTATGTTAGCATTCATAGCAAAAGGATTTGAGTATAGGGGTAGGGAGGTTCTACTGCAGTTGTACAGGGTCTTGGTGAGACCACACCTGGAGTATTGCGTACTGTTTTGGTCTCCAAATCTGAGGAAATACATTCTTGCGATAGAGGGACTACAGAGAAGGTTCACCAGACTGATTCCTGGGATGGCAGGACTTCCATATGAAGAAAGACTGGATAGAATCGGCTTGTACTCGCTATAATTTAGAATATTGAAGGGGGATCTTATAGAAACTTACAAAATCCTTAAGGGGTTGGACAGGCTAGATGCAGGAAGATTGATCCAGATGTTGGGGAAGTCCAGGACAAGGGATCACAGTTTAAGGATAAGGGGGAAATCTTTTAGCACCGAGATGAGAAAATTATTTTTCACACAGAGAGTGGTGAATCTCTGGAATTCTCTGCCACAGAAGGTAGTTGAGGCCAGTTTGTTGGCTATATTTAAGAGGGAGTTAGATGTGGTCCTTGTGGCTAAAGGGATCAGGGGGTATGGAGAGAAGGCAGGTAAGGGATGCTGAGTTGGATGATCAGCCATGATCATATTGAATTGCGGTGCAGGCTCGAAGGGCCGAATGGCCTACTCCTGCACCTATTTTCTATGTTGCTATGTTTCTAAGTATATTGACACTTTGGTTCAATTATATAGGGTTCTGTTGAGACTGCATCTGGAATGTTTTGCATGTTTGGTCACCATATTTAATGATGGATATACTTGCAAATAGTGCAGTCAAGATTCATCAGAGCTGCTGCCTCACAGAACCAGAGGCCCAGGTTCAATTCTAACGATAGGTTCTGTCTGTGAAGATTTTGCATATCCTCCCTGTGACTGAGTGGGTTTTCTCTGGGTGCTCTGGTTTCCTCCGGCATTCCAAAGTTTTGTAGGTTGTTTGGCTTCTATAACTTCTCCCCAGTTTGTAAGATGTGAAAGTGGGATCACATAGAACTAATACAAAGGTATAAGATGGTCCGCATAGTGGGCCAATGAGCCGGTTTCAACTGTATTTAAACTAAACTAAAAATTCAGCGGTCTATAGTCTGATGAAGAAGGGTCTTGACCCAAAACATCACCTATTCATTTTCTTCGGAAAGCTGCAAAATGTTCAGCGCATAATAATAGGGCCAGTATTGGAATATAGTCACGTAAACACACTCTCTCTGTAACATGGTACTGCACAAATCATCACCAATGTGTCCAATGTGTACTTCAAATAGCCCTTGCTTTACCTCTGTCTCCATCCCCTCCCCTTTCCCAGTTCCCCGACCAGTCTTACTGTCTCCGACTGCATTCTATCTCTGTCCTGCCCAATCCCCTGACATCAGTCTGAAGAAGGGTCTCGACCCGAAACTCTACCCTTTCCTTCTCTCCAGAGATGCTGCCTGTCCCGCTGAGTTACTCCAGCATTAGTGTCTACCAGCGGTATGATTATTGATTTCTCTAACTGCAAGGAACCGTTGCATTCCCTCTCTCTCCTTCTCCCTCCCCCACCCAAATCTTCTTGCTAATTTCACCGTTTTTTATTCCATCATTATCACCTCATCCCCAGCCAACAATGGACCATTGTGGACACTACCTTTCTTGAGTTATCGATGTGGACTCTGCGTTGTTCTGTACTTTCCCATACCTCTAGTTTCCCCCTCCCTGACTCACAGCCTGATGAAGGGTCTCGACCCAAAATGATTCCTATGCCAATTTCTCCAGAGATGCTGCCTGACTCGCTGAGTTACTCCAGCATTTTGTGTCTATCCTAGACTATGATTGATTGTGAAATAAGCAATATGGGAGTTTATTTTTAGAAAGTTTATCTAAGTAATAGCTTCAAAGTGTAGATGCACCCATTCCGTTTTGTAAACACTTTAACAGTTTCCTAGTTCTTATTAAAAGCTGTTGTGGAATAACATTGTCTCCACATAGGTTATCTCCAAATTATACTACACCGATTATTTAATATATGATGTATGAAAGATAAAATGGCTCCAGATCATGGGTGAAGAAATGAGAAACTTGACTGTTTCAACAGCATTCTCGACATTAGTAATGAGTTTTCATGTATCATATATATGGTCTATGGTATACAGACGCAGTTAGCTTTTACCTCTTGTTCTGTATTATGTTTACATAATCTGTTGTGCTGCAGCAAGCAAGAATTTCATTGTCCTATCTGGGACACATGACAATAAAACTCTCTTGACTCTTGACTCTTTTTCCATTCTTTGCTAATCTTGGTGTAGTACACGGTAACCCTTCTGTCTCCTTTGTCAAATGGAACCTGCCAATGTCACTGATTGTCAAAGCCATATTGTATGGCCTTGAACTCAATGTCCTTCTTGGCCATTACAGGCAGACAATTAGTGGTCACACATTTTGGTGGGTTTGGAAGGTGACATAAAGAGGAGAGAGGGAGAGGGGGGGGGAGCTGAGACAGGGGCAGTTGGTGGCAGATGCACCCAGAGAAAGTGAGGGATGATGGGTGGAAGATGAGGAGGGGTGAGATTTGAGACAAGAGGCCAGTGTCTGGTTGGGGAAAAAGACAAAGGAATAAACAAGGTTCAAGTGAATTAGATGGAGATATCTGGTGGTCTTTAGACTCACCGTGCAACAGTACCTCCAATACTACCTCACTCTCTCTGTAGGTAGCACGGTGGCACAGGGGTAGAGTTGCTGCCTCACAGCTCCAGAGACCCAGGTTTGATCTTGACTACAGGTGCTGTCTGAAAGGAGTTCGTACGTTCTCCCTGTGACCATGTGGGTTTTCGCCACTTGCTCCGATTTCCTCCCACGCTCCAAAGACGTGCAGGTTTGTAGGTTAATTGACTTCACTAAAAATGTAAATTGTCCCTAGTATGTGTAGTGGGATAGTGCCAGTGTCGGGAGATCACTAGCTAATGTGGACTTGGTGGACAGAAGATCCTGTTTCCGCGCTGTATCTTGAAAGTAAAGTGTAAAGTCAGTTCTTCAAGGCAGTGGAGGGTGACCCAGGGATTCATCCTAGATCTCTGGAGTGGAAAGTAACCCTAGAATGTACTGACCCGGGTGGGGGGAGTACAGACATGGCTGGTCCAACAATGGCAATGACTGCACTTCAGACTAAAGTCATTGTGGCTGAAAAGGGCCATGCATGGAGAGGGAGAGCAAATTGGTGGATGATCAAGGAGGCTTCCCCTCCCCCCCTCTCATTACCACCTCCCCCTCCCTTTACTACACCCCCCCCCCCCCACCACCACCCCTCTCTGCCAGCTTTCCCCTTCCTACTAAAGTTTGCCTGGATAAAGGTCCTGACACAAATCATCACCTGCCCATTCCCCCCACAGATGCTGCCTGATCTGCTGAGTTACACTTTTTTTTAAATACAAATACTTTTACTCAGAAACAAAACAAACATACAAAAAGAAGTAACACGATCAAAACAGCCTTTGTGCCATGTTACAAAACAACAGTCATCAATTTAAAAATAACGTTGTCATCATCGGTATTACATTCGACCTCCCGCGGCGACCAGCGTTCATGGAAGGCCTGCAAAGTCACTGAGTTACACCGGGACTTTGTGTTGGGCTCAAAGGTAAGTGAATGTCCAGACACGGGTTCGACCATTCGGCCCCACGCTAACAGCCATTTCACCCATGCCTCTTCCTCCCTTTCCCCCCAGTCTACTGCCAAATATACCCCTCCCTCTGACTTTACATTTCGCTTCTCTGCTCTCTTACCTTACAACCTTTGGACCAATTTTCACCTCCAGTCTTTGTCCACCCGTGAACCAGTCAAAATTACCCCCTCATCTGTGTCCACTTGTTGTGATGCCTGTCCCGCTGAGTTACTCCAGCATTGTGTCCCTATCTTTCACCTGTCACTTGCCAGGCTTTATCCCATCTCCACCTCTCTGCTAGCTTTCCCCCACTCTACTTTAATCAGTCTGAAGAAGGGTCCCAACCCGACACGTCACGAGTCCATTCCCTCCACAGATGCAGTCTGATCTGCTGAGTTACACCGGCACTTTGTGTTTGGCTCAAGGGTAAGTGAATGTCCACACACGGGTTGGACCATTCGGCCCATCGTTGCTTCGGGGAAGAGTGGGTGGGCCAGCATAAGCTGTGTTAAGTAGATTTGTCCTGTACATGTTCTGAACATTTTTCCTCTCAGTTTCAGGTGCACTGTGGGCAACGAAAACTGTAAGAGGAGTTGTGGGAAAAGATATCACAATCGATTGTTACTATGCAGCAGTGCACCGCTCATCCACAAAGTACTGGTGTCACGGGTGGACTCGCTGGTGCACAGTTTTAGTGGAAACAAAAGGGCAACACGGACGGAGTGGAAGAGTGTCAATCGCAGATGACAGGGCACGAGGAATATTTACTGTGACTGTGGAGGATCTTCACTCTGGAGATACAGGATGGTACAGCTGTGGAATTACTACACCTGACCTTGATCCAATGTTTGAGGTTCATCTCCAAGTATCTGACGGTACGTTTCGCAGCGATTGACTTGACGTCTCCACTGAAATGCCTAATCCATGTTTTCTCCGGGAAGGGTTAGGGCAGCCCCGATACCCCGAGGCTCCGCAGCAGTGCAGAGACCTGCGGGGAGCGGGCGGGGGTCGGGAAACCCCAACTCATGTTGCTCTCACCCAGTGCGGGCTCTGTCCCACTGAGCGGCCACCGACTTCCACTGGGAAGCTCAGCACATTCCCGGCCTCTGAACTGTATGAAATGTCACTCTGTCAGAGGTTTGCATTCCGACTCAAACTAATAATCGGACAGGAACAGATCAGTGAGAAACAAGTGCATCAAATGTATCAAAATGTCCTTACTGTCCTGGGACTCCTCCGTTGCTAGAGTGAGGCCAGACGCGAACTGGAGAAACAACACTTCATATTTCACTCGGACAGCTTGAGCGTTGAATTCTCCATTTTTAACTAACGAACAAATCCTGCCCCATTTCCATCCAATCTGAATGTGCACACATGTCTTCCACATTCCCATCCTCCGCTCCCCCTCCGTCCATTCCCTGGCAATCCCCATCTCCAAGGTCCATCTCCATCCACTGTGGCAAGAGCAGGAAGTCAGATTATTATCTCAATGGTAGATTAGGAGAAGGGGAGTTGCAACGAGACCTGGGTGTGCTTGTACATCAGTCACTGAAAATAAGCCTGCAGGTACAGCAGGCAGTGAAAAAAGATAATGGCATGTTGGCCTTTATTGGGAGAGGATTTGAATTTAGGAGCAAGGAGTTACACAGGGCCCCGGTGGGACCGGGAGTATTATGTGCAATTTTGGTCCCCCAATTTGATGAAGGACATTATTGCTATTCAGGAAGTGCAGCGTAGGTTCACCAGGTTAATTCCCGGGATGGCGGGACTGACATATCATGAAAGAGTAGATCGACTGGGCTTGTATTTGCTGGAATTTAGGATGAGAGGGGAATATACAGAAACATATAACATTCTTAGAGGATTGGACAGTGTAGATACAGGAAAATGTTGAGTGAGTCCTGAATGTTGGGGGAGTCCAGAACCAGGGGTCACATTTTCAAAATAAGGACTGAGATGAGGAAAAACTTTTTCAGCCAGGGAGTTGTGAATCTGTGGAATTCTCTGCCACTGAAGACAGTGGAGGCCAATTCACTGGATGTTTCCAAGATATAGTTTGATTTAGCTCTGAGGGCGAAGGGAATCAAGGAATAGGCAAAAAGCCAGAACGGGGTACTGATCAACCATGATCATATTATATGGCGGTGCTGAATCGAAGGGCAGAATGGCCTGCTCCTGCATTTATTTTCTATGTTTCTATGGCACCTATGTCCCTTCCTCTCAACCTCTGCCTCACCTGGAATGACTGCTTAGGTTCTTGGATGAAGTTAAGGGGGGAGGTAAAGCGACAAGTGTAGCATGCCCTGGAGTTGCAAGGGAAAGTACCATGGGAGGTGGTTTGGGTGGGAAGGGACGAATTGACCAGGGAGTTACGGACGGAGCGGTCTCTGCAGAAAGCCGAAATGGGAGGAGATGAGAAGATATGGCCAGAGAAGTGGGATCCCGTTGGAGGTGGAGAAAATGTCGGAGGACGACATTATCAGTTGAACGACAGATAATCAACAGATTATCAAAAGATAATCCTCCGACATTTTCACCACCTCCCCATATGCAGTCTTTCCAGGTGAGGCAGAGGTTCACCTGCACCTCCTCCAACTTCATCAATTGCATCCACTGCTCTGGGTGTCAACTGCTCTACATCGGTGAGACGAAGCGCGGGCTTGGTGATCGGTTCGCCCAACACCTCACACAGTTCGCATTAACCAACCTGATCTCCCGGTGGCTCAGCACTTCAACTCCACCTCCCATTCCGAATCTGACCTTTCTATCCTGGGCCTCCTCCATGGCCAGAGTGAGTCCCACTGCAAATTGGAGGAGCAGCACCTCATATTTTGCTTGGGCAGTTTACACCCCAGCGGTATGAACATTGACTTCTCCAATTTCAGGCAGTCCCTGCTTTCTCCCTCTTCCCCCTCCTCTTCTCAACTCTCCCACAGCCCACTGTCTCCGCCCCTGCCTTTCTTCATCCCCACCATCGGTCTGAAGAAGGGTCTCGACTCGAAACGTCGCCTATTTCCTTCGCTCCATAGATGCTGCCTCACCCACTGAGTTTCTCCAGCATTGTTGTCCACCTTCAGTTTAGTTTAGAGATACAGCACGAAACAGGCCCTTCGGCCCACCGTGTCCGCGCCAAACAGCAATCCCCGCACATTAACACCATCCTACACCCACTATGGATATTTTTTACATTTACCAAGCCAATTAACCTACAAACTTGTACGTCTTTGGAATGTGGGAAGTAACCGAAGATCTCGGAGAAAACCCACGCAGGTCACGGGGAGAACGTACAACTTCTGTACGGACAGCACCCATAATCGGGATCGAACCCGGGTCTCTGGCGCTGCATTCGCTGTAAGTCGGCAACTCTACCGCTGCGCCACCGTGACTGCCGAAACAAATGAGCAACATGGATGCAGTGGAAGAGTGTCAATGACAGATCAAGGGTAACCCAGACATGGGTTGGACCATTCGACCCATCGTTGGGTAGGGGAAGAGTTGGTGGGCCAGCAAACGCTGTGTAATCCTGTCATGCCACCCCCCTTTTTGAAAAGCTTCGCCTGGGCCCGCGGTAAGCAGATTAAACTCATCTTTCGCCCCATTAGCCATCGCACACAGCATATAATCCTCTAACATTTTCGCCACCTACAACGGGATCCCACAACTAGCCACATCTTTCCATCTCCACCTCTTTCTGCTCTCGAGATCGTTCCCTCCGCAACTCCCTGGCCAACTCGTCCTTTCCCACCCAAACCACCCCGTCCCCAGGTACCTTCCCCTACAACTGCAGCAGATGCAACACCTGTTCCTATACTTCCTCCGTCCACTTCGTCCGCTCCGTCCTAGGAATCCAACAGTCTTTTCAGGTGAGGCAGAGGTTCACTTGCATCTCCTCTAACCACATCTACTATATCCGCTGCTCCAGGTGTGAACAAGCGGATATAGTAGATGGGAGACCAAGCGCAGACTCGCCGATCGTTTCGCTCATCAACTCCGCTCACTCTGCCTCGGCCTACGCTACTTCACGATTGCTAAGCACTAATTCCCCCTCCCAGTCCCAAACTGATCTTTCTGTCCTGGAACTCCTCCACTGTTAGGGTGAGGCCAAATGCAAATTAGAGGAACAGCACCTCATATTTCGCTTGGGCAGCTTACAACCCAGCGGTTTAAATATTCACTTCTCAAATTTCAAGTAACCATTGCTTTACTCCTGTCTCCACCTCGCCCTGGTTCTCCATTTAGTTTCACTGTCCTCCTGATTATATTTTACTGATTGCATGCCTCGTTGTCACCTTCCCTTCATCTGACAATGATCCATTCCGTGTGCGGACGCGGCGCCGACAGACAAGAAGCAAAGAAGCCGAAGCAAAGAAGCCGAAGCCAGTCCAGTCACCTATGGCTTGTGTGTGGGGAAATTAACCCCACGATCCCGTCTCCGCCTTCTCTCTTCCCTCTTCTCTCTCTCCCCCCTCTCTCTCCTCCCCTCTTATCTCTCTCCTCCTCTCTCTCCCCTCTTCTCTCTCTTCCCCTCCCCATCTCCCCTCCCCCCCCCCCCCCCCCCCCCCCCCCCCCCCCCCCCCCCCCCCCCCTCTCCCTACCTCCTCACTCTCTCCCTTTCTCTCCCCCTTCTCTCTCTCCTCCGTCTCCACCCGCGGGAGCGTCCCCACAGTCACTGACCGCGATGCACCGCTATCGGACCCCACCCTACACACCAGGGTGATCCCCGCCCCCCCACCCCCCCCCCTCCGACCCCGGACTTTGTCACCCACACCAGGGTGATTCACCCCGGCCGCGGGGACAGACGGTTTATTTATTACCATCTCGGTGTTTGCTGAACGCACCCAAGCTCCCACGCACAAAACAGACAGCATCTCTTTTTAAGGCAGAAGGCAGTAATTTGATGGAATGCCGTTGCGATAAGTGCTGGTCATTTATAACCAAGGATATACAATTTCACGATCATGGCAGGATTACAAACGTGTTAGTTTGTGTGAATCTGTGGAGGAACTCCAGTAATCTCACAAAATTTAAGTGAGTCTACTTGCACGTCGGTACATAAATTATAACTCTTATTTTTCTCAAAGTGAGTTGTGAAACGTAGCTCCCAGCTGGCGTGGAGACGCTCAGAGGGGAAGTCCAGAAGAGAATGTGAATGGTTTACATCAGCGAGGCCAAGCAAATCCTCGGCCACAGTTTCGCTGACCACTTGTGCTTGGTCTGTCATGACCCAGAATCGCGCTTGACAGACACCCCATCCTCAACCTCCCCCGCTGATGCAGAGCAGCAGCAGTTTGCACCATCTGCACAATGCACTGCAGCAACTCACCAAGACTCCCCAGGCAGCGCCTTCCAATTGCAACAGGCTCCGTGTTCAATGCATTGTTCTTCCCCATTCACACCCACATTGGCTGGGAAGCGATTTGGAACGACCTGTGCAGATGGTGAGGGACGGTGTACAGTATCTGTCTCTCATCGCAATCTAGGTGGAATTCAACAGAGTCACTATCAACAATTTTATACAAGGAAATTAAAAAGTTGTTGATAGTGATACTTTTGCACTAATTGCGTGTTTGAATGTTGGTATTGTAGAATTGTGGCAGAGTTTCAGATTCAAAGAAGATTAACTGCAGATGCTGGAATTGTAAAACAAAAGGAGATGGTGCTGCTGTGTACTGGTACAGTGGCACACATGGTAGTTCTGGCAGCTGGGAGGATGGAGAGACACTGACATGTATAAATCTGGTAAATGGGTTGTGAGGAGAAGGAGCTTTCTGACGGGTAATTTGGCTGTCGCTTTGAAATGTAACGTTTGAGTAGCTGACATTGTCCTCCTTTGCACTAGGAGTGTCCCTGTCGATTTCCTTCATAATTGCACTGCTGCATACACAGTTTGATTTTGATTAGACAAATGGGCACCTTCCTTGTTGCTTTCATGTCCGACAGTGTTGCAGTGGTGTTGGCTCGAAGGGCCGAATGGCCTCCCCTGCACCTATTTTCTATTTTCTATAACCAATGCTCCCTTTTCCTGCTGGCAACTCCTGGAAAATAAAAGAGAAAATGAGCTTTATATGATGATTTGTCTGATTTGTGATCGGTTTTAATCAACATGTTGTAGGAAAGATGTCAAGTTGAAAAGGGTGAAGAGAATATTTACAAGAATGTTGCCAAAACTTGAGGGCCTGACCCAGAGGGAAAGGTTGAGCAGGCTAGGACTTTATTCCTTGGAGCGCAAGAGGATGAGGGGTGATCTTATAGAAGTGTACAAAATCATACGAGGAAGAAATCAAGTAAATGCACAGAGCCTTTTGCCCAGGGCAGATGAATCGAGAACCAGAGGGCATTGTTTTAAGTGGAGGGGGTTATGATATAACAAGATCCTGGGGAGTAACTTTTTTTTAAACAAAGGGTGGTGGGTAGATGAAATGAGCTACTGATGGAGGTAGTTGAGGCAGGCACGTTTATGAAACATTTGGACAGGTACATGAATCGGATAGGTTTAGACGGTTATGGGCCATGCACAGGCTTGTAAGACAAGTGTCGATGGGGTGTGTTGGTCAGCGCGGGCAATTTGGGCGGAAGGGCCCGTTTCTACGCTGTATGTATCTGTGCCAATATGAAAGATTCCAAACTGGTGGCTCTGGCTGAGATAAAGATGAGGTGAAAATTGTAGTGTCTCATTTTCAAATGCTCACTCAGTGTCTCACTACCTGCTCCATTCCCACAGAAACCCTGTCTGCTCCTGTGCTTGGATTTCTGTCACCAGCCAATGTCTCCTGTCTTGGGGGCTCAGTGACAGTGTCCTGTGAGTCGGTGCGGGGATCCCTTCCCATTGGCTACGCCTGGTATGAAAAGACCCCATCTGTGGATTCAAAGATCTCTGACCACTATGCCCTGGATCTACATTGTCAATCATTCAAACACCAACACCATCAATATTATTGCACAGCCTCAAATAAATGTGGATCAAAATCCAGTGAAATGGTCAATGTGTCCATCTCCAGCAATGACGGTCCCTGCAGTTTCCTTGTGAAAATCGACGGCACTGGTAAGTAGTGGTGGGAATGAGGAGAAGAAGGGGAAGTGGGGATGGGTGGTACATAAGATCACAAGTGTAGAAGCAGAAATAGACCATTCAATTATGGCTGATCTATCTTCCCCTCTTCGCCCCATTCTGCTGCCTTCTCCCCATAACCCCCGTCACCATGAAATCCATGCACGTTATTTAATTAACTTACCAATATTAAAATCATGAAATTATGGCACATTTGTCAATACTTGGTTGTTGGGCTCCAGAAATAGATTTCCCAGTGCTGGTGTAGGCCAGCTTCCTGACTACAACTACCTCTTATGTTCACACAGCTTTAAACTAGGTTTGCAGTGACATCAGTCCAACCACATTCACTTTCCCACCTACATCTCCACATAATCCACACTCAGATATGATAAGGGATCAGAAGTTATCAGTAAATGTTGCCACAGTTATCTTCTAGATGATGGTATCAGATTTGGTCCACTGTGTTAATGTTGACCGTTCAGTACCATCGATACTAATCCCATTTACCAGCACCTCGTCCATTGTGGCTATTCAGGTATCTTCTCGGTTTAAAAATATTTCTTGATAACCTTGAAACATCCTGCCCCTTTACCTAACCACGTGTTCTCCACTTTTACACACATCTGCCGTGCAATATGTTCCAAAAATACCCTGTCTCTGCTGCTCAGAGTTTTACACATCTGTAATAGGTTCTCCCTTGCTCACCTGTTCTGCATGGAATTTTATAAACCCTTATACAGCCCCTCCCCATAATTATAATGTTTCATCCCAAGCAATACACTAAATGTGAAATTGCACCCTTTTGATTAGTTTATGGATACATCGTGGAAGCAGGCTCTTCGGCCCACTGAGTACGCAACGTCCAGTAGCCACCAGTACACTAGTTCCATGGGGACAAGTTATAGAAGCCAATTAACCAACAATCTTGCAAGACTTCAGAATGCGGGAAAACTGGAGTGCTTGGAGAAAACGCACGCAGTCACAGGGAGGAGGTACAAATTCCGTATAGACAGCATCCGTAGTCAGGATCGAACCCATGCCTCTGGCGCTGTAAGCAGCAACTCTACCGCTGCGCCACCGTGCTGTCTACACCTGGCACCAGCACGCCTGCTTGTTTTGATAACATCTCCCATTTGCTGCAAATCAAACTGAAGAAGCATCACCCTCTGTTAAGCCTATCAACTCCTTGCATCGGAAAATCATACTCTCTTGTTCAACTGCAAGTGAAAAGCAGTGAAACTGACTTTCATTTCCTTGTTCCAACAGGTCATGAATATTCTTGTGAACATTCGATAACACCCAATTACTCTGCAAGGTAAAGCGCTCTGTTTCCAATGAAAGTTACATTGTACTAATTGCTGGTGTGCTAATTCGGAATGGTTTAATTGGGAGAAAGTTGTGCCTTCCTTTCACTGGCACATGCGTGAGAGTATTGATCTGAATGCTCAGTGGCACAGCCTGTAGAATCACAGCCTCACAGCGCCAAGACATAGGTTCATTAGGTGCTGTACTGCTGTCTATGTGTGGTCTGTAAGTTTTGCCTTCAATTGTGTTGGTTTCATGTAAGTGCGCCAGTTTCCTCCCAGCTCCCAAAGGCGTGTCAGTTGTAAATTTGGACGGTAGTGGTAGTTGATGAGAAAGTGGGGAAAATAAAAATAGGATTGACACAGGAATCGTGTGAATGCAGTTGACTGAACGGCCAAATGACCTGGTGCTATACTGTGTTTCTCTATGGGTCTTTGATCCAAGGAACCCAAATATCAGGAAGCATAATCAATGTTTGTACATGTTTCAAGCCTGACACAAATATAAATGTATCTCTTAAATATAATTTAGTAATATATATAATTTGCAAACCAGTTATTAGTTAGCTCATCAGAACTGGGTTTACATCTCATTGTGGTGTGTATATGCTTGGACGACAAGAACAAGTTCCTCCATTTGCTGTTTTTCAGAGAGCACTCCCTGCGGTATTCACCATGACTTATCCATCACTAACCTCATTCCATGCTGTGAGACGAATATAGTTGTCAAACCCAAGTCTTGCCGTTTACCTTTGCCGAGACTTGCTCTGGTGTGGTGCTGATAGGAAAATGCATTATGAATTATGGGCTAAGACACCCCCCTTGATATCACTTGTGGCAAAACCTTGCTATTGATGGGATCATACACCAAAAATTCGCTGGCGCAGAATGTGAGAAGACAGTCTTGAATCAGACCGAAATCAGCGAACTCAGTTAACTGACCCTCTCTTACATTGAACCTTGAAACCATTAAAAAAATATTATCCTTGAATATTCCATCACAATATCGTCATGAAAGTGGGAACACTTTGTTATTTATCTTATTACAATTGAAATAGGCCTGGCTTTCCATCACACTCTTGTGTGATATTTGCGTTAGGAAATAAGAATGTTAATAAAAGGCACGCCGTTATGAGCGAACCTTTAACCAAGCACGATTTCCCCATCCACACACCTACCGCGTTAATCCAAGTAATAACGAGGGTGTGAGATTAAGTATTATCATGTTTAATTACTTTTGTTAATTGGCCTCACCTGTTTCCATATCTATTGCCTCACCTCCCTTCCACCATTAGAATTGATCCGTTTTTATCATTCCTGTCTATCCATATGGATTTTATTATAATCTTCCTAGCAGCTGCATTTTCTTTCTTCCATGGTATTACACAGTTCTTTGTATCCTTACACATGCACAGTTTCCCTCTCCCATGACTCCCAGGCGGAAGAAGGTCTCGACCCAAAGCCTCACGCATTCCTTCTCTCTAGAGATGCTGCCTCTCCTGCTGTGTTTCTCCAAAATTTGTGTCTATCTACTCATTCTCAGTCTTATAGCCGTGCTCCAGCAATGAGGTTAGTGTTAGTGATGATGTGTTGTCCCTGCCCCCAGTCCAACACCCGTTATTTCTGCAAACTGATCTCCATTGGCTCTGCTGCCTCGCGCTGCTCCACTTCACCAAGATTATGGAGCAAATAACAGGTAAATGTTTTAAATATAAACCGTCACATTTTCTTCCATTGATTCAGTATCTCTTGCTCTTTGCCCAGTTACATCTCATGGAGAGTGGGGCGCTGGCTGCTCTTTCTCCTGCTTGTGATCTGGAGTATCTCAACCGCGGTGTTCACAAGAGGCTCTAAGGTAGGTTTTATTGTCATCATGGTCATAAATGAGAGGAGCAGAATTAGGCCATTCAGCCCATCATATCTGATCCGCCCCCAATCACGGCTCATCTATTCTTCCCTCTCGATCCCATTTCCCTGCCTTCTCCCCATAACCCTTGACATCCTTATTTATCAAGAATATGAAAATCTGCCGCTTAAAAATATCAATCGATTTGGATATATACAAAAATGCTGAAGTAACTCAGTGAAACAGGCAGCATCTCCGAGGTGAATTGACTTGGCCTCCACGGCGTCCTGTGGTAATGAAATACATACATTCAGCACCCTCTGGCCAAAGCAATCCATTCTCATCGCCGAATGTATCCAAACGGTTTCCATTACTGCTTTCCAAAATCCTGTCCATTGACAGAAACAAAAACCATGCACGTTTTCATATCCTGACGTCAAATCAAATCACTATGTAGATGATATCACGAGTTTTTGTCAGATTGTACGTGTGCAGCGTGGATTTCTGTGCCCGGTGTGGATTCATTGGGGTCTGTCTTCCAGACAGCAATGTGTTGGGAGCGGTCAGGACAAATAAAGTGTGGTTCTCACTATCAGTGAGTCTGATGACTTCATATTTTCTTTTGCAGAGACGTGATGAGTTAGAACCTCGCCACTCGGCCCACGAATTACAATGAAGACTCCGAGCTTGCACCATCAGTGAGGGAATTCTGCACCGCGATGAAATATGTATGCATTATCCTGCTTTGTCAACTCATATCAAATGGACAGAATACATGTCTCTTGCAATTCACTAATGAGTTCATGAAAGTGACTTCAAAGCAATGTTCCAAACTTTCCAAACCATATCTGTTTCCAAATCTCATTTCCCGCACTGATTTTAATTTTCGTCACATTTTCCAAGGTTTCTTTCTTCACCTTCGAACTGTTGTTTTAACCTTTGCATCGTTTCTGTTGCTCCAGCATCTTATACTCTGTTAAACTATATTATATGCGTTCAACTTCCTGGAAAAAAATGTTTTTCACTGATTAATGAATATTAATGCATCAGAATGCTTCTTAATAAATTGTTATTGTCGATAAATGGTTTGTCTAATTTGTTTTAAGATGAGAGATTGTTTTAAGATAGTTTTAAGATGTATAAAAGATGAGATAGCCGCACATTTGGAAAGCAGTAACAAGATCGGTCCGAGTCAGCATGGATTTATGAAGGGGAAATCATGCTTGACTAATCCTGTAAATTTTTGAAGATATAACTAGGAAAATGGACAAGGGAGAGCCAGTGGATGTAGTGTACCTGAACTTTCAGAAAGCATTTGATAAGGTCCCACGTAGGACATTAGTGGGCACAATTAGGGCACATGGTATTGGGGGTAGAGTGCTGACATGGATAGAGAAGTGGTTGGCAGACAGGAAACAAAGAGTAGGGATTAATGGGACCCTTTCCGAATGGCAGGCAGTGACTAGTGGGGTACCGCAAGGCTCGGTGCTGGGACCGCAGCTATTTACAAAATACATCAATGATTTGGATGAAGGGATTCAAAGTAACATCAGCAAATTTGCAGATGACACAAAACTGGGTGGCAGTGTCAACTGTGAGGAGGATGCTATGAGAAAGCAGGGTGACTTGGACAGGTTGGGGGAGTGGGCATATGCATGTCAGATGAAGTTTAATGCGGATAAATGTGAGGTTATCCACTTTGGTAGCAAAAACGGGAAGGCAGAGTACTATCTAAATGGCGTCAAGTTGGCAAAAGGGGAAGTACAACGAGATCTGGGGATCCTTGTACATCAGTCTATGAAACTAATCATGCAGGTACAACAGGCAGTGAAGAAAGCGAATGGCATGTTGGCCTTTATAACAAGAGGAATCGAATATAGGAGCAAAGGGGTCCATCTGCAGGTGTACAGAGCCGTAGTGAGACCACACCTGGAGTATTGTGTGCAGTTTTGGTCCACAAATTTGAGGAAGGATATTCTTGCTATTGAGGGAGTGCAGCGTAGGTTTACAAGGCTAATTCCCGGGATGGCGGGACTGTCATATGCTGAGAGAATGGAGCAGCTGGGCTTGTACACTCTGGAGTTTAGAAGGATGAGACGGGATCTCATTGAAACATATAAGATTGTTATGGGCTTGGACACGCTAGGGGCAGGAAACATGTTCCCGATGTTGGGGGAGTCCAGAACCAGGGGCCACAGTTTAAGAATAAGGAGCAAGCCATTTAGAATGGAGACGAGGACACATTTTTTCTCACAGAAAGTGGTGAGTCTGTGGAATTCTCTGCCTCAGAGGGCGGGTTCGCTAGGTGCTTTCAAGCGAGAGCTAGATAGGACTTAAAAATAGCGGAGTCAGGGGATATGGGGAGAAGTCGGGAACGGGGTACTGATTGGAGATGATCAGCCAAGATCACATTGACTGGCGGTGCTGGCTCGATGGGCCAAATGGCCTACTCCTGCACCTATTGCCAATTGTGTGTGCAGGGTAGTGTTAATGTGCGGGGATTGCTGGTCAGTGTGGACTTGGTGGGCGGAATGGCCTGTTTCCTCGCGGTATCTCCAAACTGAACTAAACTAAACTAAACTAGTTGAAAGTTTATTCTTGTGCAGAACAAAATGGTTGCGTTGCAGCTTGCAAAGCGCGGGGTGTGAAACTGCAAATACATTATGTTGCTTTCCTCAGTCTGACTTGTGACTGTAACCCCGCCCATGAAAGAACAGTGAAGGATGTTATTTGAAAATAAGAAATGGTGACCTGCAATAACGGAGTAACCACCACAAAGCTCAGAAAGAGTCAAGGATTGCTTTGGTTAAAATGTCCCACTGACAAATATAAATATTCTCCACACGGTAAGCGGGGAGACGAGGAAATGAGACGAGAGGCTGCTTTGAACTCACAAGCCCCCCAGGTCAGGGATATCCGATGGGTGCTGAATAGCCAGAGATCTTTGCAGATTCTGTGGTCACACTGATGCTGCCTGACTCTCAAATAGAGCTTGTTAATGATTCAATGGGCAAATGATCTTGAATTTGAGCTTTTTCCCGCTGCAAAACATCCCAAAGTGCATCACAGATAGTGAGGGATAAACGGTCTGAGATGACACAGAGAGACACAACATACTGCAGCAACTCAGCGGGACAGGCACCCTTGTTATTAGAGGTGGGTACAGGTTTGGAATGTACTTTAATTTAAAATGTTCAAACACTAATTTCTTTCTTTACACTGAATTGTTCGGCAGTGCTGACACTTTGCTCGCGCTGCTGATACTAGGGTGTGTAGATTCGTATCTCTGAACCGTGTCTTGCGAGCAGCTCGTACTGTTTCCTGAGCAATGTTTTGCAGAAGTCATGGGTCAAAGCAGGACGAGGATTAAAATAAATTGGTTTGCAGCATCGCCGGTTCCTCTTTGCAGTGTTTTTGGGAGGAAAAGGGAAATAGCCAAGAACCAAAAGATCATTTTCTGAGGGTCGCCAACGCTCAGCTAACATCAGTGGCGGGCACATCAGTGTGTTACACCGACACCACGTGATGCACAACATTGCCACAGATGTACACAACCCGAATAAACTGCACTGATCCCCTGAATGTAACACACCCAGAACAATAGCCCGCAGCAGATGGCAGGTTATATTATCATGCAACCATTTTCGTACATTTAAATTATTCGTAGCAAACTGATGTACAAAGTCAGCAAATGACATGTACAAGAACACAACTCTGCTAATTTATTAGCTCTGAATTACAATTGGGCAGGCCCATGGATAGGAAAGGTTTGGGGAGATATGGGTCAAGCGTGGGCAATTTTGACTAACTTAGATAAGCATCTTCGTCTAACGCGTTGGGGAGAAGTGCCTGTTTCCGCACTATATGTCTCCGTTACAATCTGACCCAACCATTTGTTAAATATAACCTGGAACATTTCACACTGTAACGTGTGGAGCTGCCGCTGGCTCACTGTGGTTCACGATCTGACTTCCTGATCCTATCTTCCTCATTGCTATTAGAGAGATGTGTTTGTATCTGAGAGCTCAGAGCTGAGCGACAGAGAGACAAGTGCTGGCATTGCCACTATGGATAAAACAATGTGGATTCCCATTCTCCTCATCTCCTCGCTGCGTGGTGAGTGATAGCCAGAACTGAATATTCTAATAATCAATGTTAGTTGGGGCCCCGTGTATTCTTTCCACAGCAGAGATGGATACATATGTGTAGACATGTAATGGGGGCAATGGAACTCAGTGCATTTTTTTTAAAGAAGGAACTGCAGATGCTGGAGAATCGAGGGTACACAAAAAGCTGGAGAAACTCAGCGGGTGCAGCAGCATCTAAGGAGCGAAGGAGATAGGCGACGTTTCGGCATATACTCCAAGACAATTGTACCAATAGTCAATAGGTCCAAGAGTAGGCTATTCCGCACTTCGAGGCAGCACCGCCAATCACTGTGATCATTAATGATCATCCACAAGCAGTACCCCCTTTCTGCTTTCTCCCCATATGCCCCCACTCCGCATTCTTTAAGATCTCTATCTCTCTCTTGTGAAAGCATCCAGAGAATTGGCATCCACTGCGCCGCCTAGGATTGTTGAAAGGCAGCTCATAGAAACATAGAAACATAGAAAATTGGTGCATGAGGAGGCCATTCGGCCCTTAGAGCCAGCACCACCATTCATTGTGATCATGGCTGATCGTTCCCAATCAATCAATTGTGCCTGCCTTCTTCCCATATCCCTTGATTCCACTAGGCCCCAGAGCTCTATCTAACTATCTCTTAAATCTATCCAGTCACTTGACCTCCACTGCCCTCTGTGGCAGGGAATTCCACAAATTCACAACTCTCTGGGTGAAAAAGTATCTTCTCACCTAAGTATTAAATGGCTTCCACTTTATTCCTAGACTGTGGCCTCTGGCCTCTGGTTCTGGACTCGCCCAACATTGGGAACATTTTACCTGCATCTAGCTTGTCCAGTCCTTTTATAATTGTATATGTTTCTATAAGATATCCCCTCATCCTTCTACACTCCAGTGAATACCAGCCTAGTCTAATCAATCGTTCCTCATATGACAGTCCCGCCATCCCAGGGATCAATCCCGTGAACCTACGCTGCACTGCTGCAATCACAAGGATATCCTTCCGCAAATTAGGAGACCAAAACTGGACACAATACTCCAGATGTGGTCTCACCAGAGCCCTATACAACTGCAGACGAACCTCTTTACTCCTTTATTGAAATCCTCTTGTTATGAAGGCCAATATTCCATTAGCTTGAAATGATTTCACAAGAGCAACTTATTTACACAAAGGTTGGCAGGTATATGAAAGGAACTGCCCCGGAAGTGATTATGGGAGGTACTATCGCAACATTTAAGAAACATTTAGACAGCTACATGAATAGGATAATGTTAGAGGGTTAAGGGCCAAGCGAGTCAAAGTCAAAAGTCAAAGTATCCTTTATTGGTCAGAACGAAATTTCGTTGCCTTGCAGTCATCCATATAATAAAAAACAAAACACACAATAAGTACAAATTTAACATCCACCACAGTGAGTTCAACAGGCACCTCCTCACTGTGATGAAAGGCAAAAGTCTTAAAGTCTTTGTCCCTTCCCTCCTTGTTCTCCCTCTGCGCTGAGGCGATCCATTTCTCCGATGTTATCATCCACTGGACCCGCGACCGAGCCTCCAAAGTCGGGCCGCTGCTACCGCAGCCGCTGGAACGCCGGAAGTCCGGAACGCTGCCACAGCTCCGAAGTTGGGCCGCCGCCGCCGGAACGCCGCCAGGGCCCGAGGCCGCCAGCTCCACCATTAGGTCTCAGCGCAGACGGAGACGGGGGACAAGACAAGAAAAAGTCGAATCCACCAGAAGGAAGAGACAAAAACCATGCCCCCCCCCCCCCCCCTCCCCTCACACACACACCATTACACAACCTAAGAAACTAAATGTAACTAAAACAGACAAAAGAAAACAACAACAAATGTGGGTCCCTTGAAGGTAGACATGGGTGAAATTATTATGGGCAGCAAATAAGTGGCAAAAGAGTTGAATAGGCCAGGCAGTGCCGCCACTTCCGGAGTGCAGATGGAACTAGTGTACATTGGGTGTTTTGGTCAGCGTGGGCAAGTTAGACCAAAGGGCCTGTTTCTAAGCTGTTTGACTTTCTGACTCGATGTAGATGGATGGGTCAGATTCCAACCTGGCGGCTCCAGCTAAGATACAGAGATGGTGGTTATTGGCGAGTGTTTGATTTTCAGATGTTCACGCAGTGTCTGACTGTTTGCTCCTTTCCCACAGAACCCATGTCTGTTCCTGTGCTTGGATTTCTGTCACCTGCCACTGCCTTCTGTCTCGGGGGCTCAGTGTCAGTGTCCTGTGAGTCGGTCAGGGAATCCCTTCCCATTAGCTACAGCTGGTATGAAAATACCCCATCTGTGGAATCAAAGATCTCAGACAACAGTGTACTGGATCTACATCGTCAAGCCTTCCAAAACCAGGCCCGTCAATATTATTGCACAGCCTCAAATAATAATGGATCAAAATCCAGTGAAATGGTCAATGTGTCCATCTCCAGCAGCGACGTTCCCTGCAGTATCATAGTGAAAATCAACGGCACTGGTAAGTAGTGGAGAGAACATGGAGAAAAAGGGGAAATGGAGGTGGAGTGGTTCATATGATCACAAGTGAGAGAAGCAGAAATAGACAATTCAATCATGGCCTAGCTATCTTCCGTTCTTCACCCCATTCTCCTGCCTTCTCTCCAAAGCCCAGACACCATGACATAAATGCACGTTATTTAATTAACTTATCAAGATAAAAATGATGGAATTATGGTCCATTTGTCAATATTTGATTGCTGGGCTCCTGAAATGGATTGCCCACTGCTGGTGTGTCAACTTCCTAGCTAGAACTACCTCTAATGTTTACAAAGCTTTTTATCTAGATTTGCAGTGACATCAGTCCCTTCATCATCTCCACATAATCCACACTCAGATCTGGTAAGGGAATGATATTATAGCAGTAAATGTGGCCACAGTTATACCCCTTTGACGACGGTATCATATTTGGCTACTGTGTTAAATGTTGACCATGCAGTACCATTGATACTCATCCCATTTACAAACACATCGTCCATTCTGGCAATTCAGGTACCTCCACCTTCTAGATTTAAAAATATTCCTTGAAACATCCTGCTCTAAAACTTAACCATATCTTATCCACTTTTTTACATATATCTGCCGTGCAGAATGTCCCCAAAAAATACCCTATCTATGCCTGCTCACAATTTTGAACACCTGTAATAGGTTCCTCCCTTCCTCCGCCTGCTCTGCAGGAATTTTTATTTTGTAGTAAAAACCCCTATCCAGCCCCTCTCCATACAGTGTAAAGTTTCATCTCAAGCAATACTCCTCTCAAATGAAAATTGGACACTTTTTGATCAGTTTATGGATACGTAGAAGAAATATAGAATATAGAGAAACAGAAAATAGGTGCAGAAAACTATTTAACACAAAAATTGAACCCCAATACAGAATTGATTATCTTTGGATCAATGGAAAAGGGAAGCAAACTAACTATATTCCAAGAATCTTTTCTTAATTATGGTCCTAATAACAGCAAAAAAACATACTTAAAATTTTGGAAAAATGCACCCTACACCAACATTCAAAATGTGGATCTCAAACACGTTCCTGTAAACGCTACATCTTGAAGAAAGAAAGAAATGAGATTCCTCCTACTAGGCAAAGTAGACCAATTCTTAAAGATTTGGTCTCCTTTTATCAACTTTTTACAAGCATATGGTTTGCAATATAACATAAACCTTAGAAATTAAATGGTTCAGAAACTGCGTGGACGGATGGGATGGGCAAAAATATTACAAGATAGGTAGATCGCTCTCTAATCTCTCTTTTCTTTACTTTTTCCTTTTCTTTCAATCTTTTAACTTCTCATCTCTGTCCTTTATTTCTTTTGCTTTCTGTTTCTACTCGCTTGTTTATCTATTCCGACACTCTTTATTTATTTTTTCTCTCACTGTTCTTTTATTATTGAACCAAAAGTATGAAGTTGTACAAGAATGAAAATATGTATTTATGTATTAGGTACTTAAGTACCAGACTATTGTGCTTACTTCTAACGAAAATAAACAAACAAAAAAAAAGAAAATAGGTGCAGGAGGAGGCCATTCGGCCTTTCGAGCCAGCGCCGCCATTCATTGTGACCATGGCTGATCGTTCCCTATCAATAACCCGTGTCTACCTTCTCCCCATATCCCTTGACTCAACTAGCATCTAGAACACTAACTCTCTCTTAAATCCATCCAGTGACTTGGCCTCCATTGCCCTCTGTGGCAGGGAATTCCATAAATTCACAACTCTCTGGGTGGGATGGTGATGTGGAAAAACGGTTTTTTCTCCACCCCAGTCTCTCAAATGACCTCCCCTTTATTCTAAGACTGTGGCCCCTGGTTCTGGACTCGCCCAACATTGGGAACATTTTTCCTACATCTAGCTTGTCCAGTCATTTTATAATTGTACATGTTTCTATAAGATATCCCCTCATCCTTCTAAACTCCAGTGAATACAAGCCAGGTTATTCAATCTTTCCAAATATGACAGTCTCACCATCCATGAACCTACGCTTGCACTGCCTCAATCACAAGGATGTCCTTCCTCAAATTAAGAGACCAAAAAGTTACACAATACTCCAGATGTGGTCTCACCAGAGCCCCATACAACTGCAGAAGATCTTCTTTACTCCTATACTGAAATCTTCTTGTTATGAAGGCCAACATTCCATTAGATTTCTTCACTGCCTGCTGTACCTGTAAGCCAACCTTCAGTGACCGGTGTACAAGGACAACCAGGTCTCGCTGTAACCCCCCCCCCCCCCTTACCTAACTTAACCTCATTGAGGTAATAATATGCCCCCTTGTTTTTGCCGCAAAAGTGGATAACCTCACATTTATCGATATTATACCACCTCTGCCACGCATCTGCCAACTCACTCAAACTGTCCAGGTCACCCTGCAACTTCCTACCATCCTCTTCACAGTTCACACTGCCACCCAGCTTTCTGTCATCCGCAAACTTGCTAGTGCTGCTCCTGATTCCCTCTTCCAAATCATTAATATATGTAAACAGTTGCGGCCCCAACACCGAGACTTGCGGCACTCCACTGGCCACTGCCTGCCATTCTGAAAAGGAACCGTTCACTCGTACTCTTTGCTGCCAACCAACTTTCTATCCATGTCAACACCCTACCCCCAATACCATGTGCTCTAATTTTAGTCACCAGTCTCCCGTGCGGGACCTTATCAAAGGCTTTCGGAAAGTCTAGATACACTACATCCACTGGCACCCCTTCATCCATTTTGCTTGTCACGTCCTCAAAACATTCCAGAAGATTAGTCAAGCAGGATTTCCCTTTCATAAATCCATGTTGACTTGGACTAATCCCTTTACTGCTATCCAATGCCCCATTATTTGAGATGCAGACCATCAGGCCCAGGGGGTTTGCCATCCTTCAGTCCCATTAGCCCACCCAATTTACTATTTCTCGCCAAATTAAAATTTATTTCAGTCCCTCTACTACCTTAGATCCTCTGTCCTCCAGTACATCTGGGTGATTGTATGTGTTTTTCCTTAATTACCTATTCTGCCATTTCTTTGTTGCCCATAATAATTTCACCCGTGTCTGCCTTCAAAGGACCCACATTTGACTTTGGTACTCTTTTTCCCTTAACATTTCTAAATAAGCTTGTCCTTTATATTCCTGACCAGCTTCCCTTCGTACTTCAGCCGGTATTGCCCGTTTTGTTTCCTTCCTATGAAAGTTTCCCAATCCTCTTGCTTCTGGCTACTCTTTGCTGTGTTATTCAACTTTTCTTTTAGTTTTATTCTATCCCTAACTTCTCTTGTAAGCCACGGTTCCACCGTCATTCCCTTTCGAGTCTACCTTGGCCAGCTCCCCTCTCATGCCTTCATAGTCCCCTTTGTTCAACTGCATCACTGACACTTCCGATTTAACTTTCTCCTTCTCAAATTGCAGATTAAAACTAATCATATTATGATCACTACCTCCAAGCAGTTCCTTTACATCCATTTCTCTTATCAAATCTGGTTCATTGGACAACACTAAATCCAGATTTGCCTTATTTCTGGTCGGCTCCATTACAAGCTGCTCTGAGAATTCATCTTGGAGGCATTCTACAAACCTTCTTTCTTTGGGTCCTGAACCAACCCTGATTTTCCCAGTCTACCTGCATATTGAAATCCCCCATCACCATAGTGGCATTACCTTTGTTACATGCCAGTTTTAGCTCCTGCTGCAACTTACACCCTACATCCGGGCTACTATTTGGGGGTTTGTAGATAACACTAATTAGTGTCTTCTTGCCTTTACAATTCCTCAACTCAATCCACAGTGACTCTACCTCGTCAGTCCCTAGGTCTTCCCTTGCAAGGGACTGAATTCCATCCCTCACCAGCAGAGCAACCCACCCCCCCACCCCCCTCCTCTGCCCATCTGTCTGTACCTTTGGTAGGATGTATAACCCTGAATATTAAGTTCCCAGGCCAGATCCTCCTGCAGCCACGTCTCAGTAATCCCCACAATGTCATATCTACCAACCTCTAACTGAGCCTCAAGCTCATCTACTTTACCTCTTATACTTCGCGCATTCATATACTAATACTTTTAATTTTCTTACGCATCTCCCCTTTCACATCGATCCCTATTACACTTGGCCATACTCTCCTATCCCTCTTGTGAGCCTCCTTTCCGTTATTTCTGGGGTCATTAACTATCCCTTTACTCTCTTTCCCTTTAACTCCATCCTCGACTATCCCATTTGACATCCCACCCCCCTTTTTCAGTTTAAAACCACCCGTGTAGCAGTGGCAAACCTGCCTGCCAGAATGCTGGTCCCCCACTTGTTAAGATGCAATCCGTCCCTATTGTACAGTTCCCCCTTACTCCAAAACAGTCCCCAGTGATCTAAGAATCGAAATCCCTGCCCCCTGCACCAGTTCCTCAGCCACACATTCAGGTCCCGTATCTCGCCAGCACGATGTTCCTGCCAGCACGAGGAACTAGAACCAAACTGGAGAAAACCACACTTCTGGTCCAGCTTTTCAGCTCTCTAAAGTCACGCTGCGGAATATTCATCTCCTTCTTTCCGACATCGTTTGTGCCGACATGCATTTCGCGCTTGAGGATTTTCTGCACTCTGTCCGTGACATCCTGGATCTTTGCACCAGGAAGGCAGCACACCATCCTCGAATCCCGTCTGTTCCTGCAGAAACCCTTGTCCGTACCTCTCACAATGGAGTCTCCAACTACAATGGCGTTGCCATACATTGGCCTCTTTGGTTTTGGCTCAACAGCCGTTTTTGCTTCGCAAGCCAGTCCGCGGCTCAGTGTGATAACGTCTTCTGTCCCGACGGCTTCTAAGTAGGTGAACCTGTTCACAAAAGGGACAACACCCGGGGATGTTTGAATTCTTTGTTTCCCTCCCATTCCCACCGTCACCCACCTTCTCTCTTCCAAAACCTTAGGTGTAATAATCTTACTGTAGGACTTGTCAAGGAACGACTCAGTTTCTTGGACGAACCTGAGGTCATCCACTTGCTTCTCCAGTTCCCGAAACACGGTCCTGCAGCAGATGTGCCTGGATGCACTTCTCACATGTGTGATACATCGTATAATACATTCTATAATACGCTCATATTGCCATATGTGAGTTACTGTGTGGAGATATGGGGTAACACCTACAAAACAAACCTACAGCCGTTATGCACATTACAAAAAGAGCAAAAAGAATTATCAATAACGTTGGATATCTTGAACATACCAATTTATTATTCTTAATAGTCACATACACTGAAGTTCACCGATCTGGTTCAATTTAAGACTGCACAAAGCAAGAAATAATTTACTTCCAGGAAATACAAAAACTGTTTATGGAAAGACAGGGCGGGTATAATTTGAGAGGGGAACATAATTTAAAAAAACTCAATTTTGCTAAATTTGTATAAGATAATTATAAGCAGTTGAATAAAGGGTGGGAATTAATAAGCTTTGGCTTCTTCCTGCTCCTTTTTGGATACGATTTCATTAATTTATAGATATTGTTTATGACACTTTATATTCTTGGTTTTTTTTTGTATGCTGTTTCACACTTACTCTTTATTATTTTATTCTGTTCGAAATAAAGAATTAAAAAAAAATTAAATCGTGGAAACAGGCTCTTCGGCCCACTGAGTACACAACGGCTGTTAATCAACAGTAGACAAGTTCCATGGGGACAATTTACAGAAGTGCCCCGTGTGTATAGGAACCAACAAACCTGCACGACCAGATTGCTGGGGACATTGGAACGCTTTGAGAAACACCACACATTCACAGGGAGGAGGTACAAATTCCATACAGACAGCATCCGTCGTCCGGATCGAACCCGTGCCTCTGGCGCTGTAAAGCAGCAACTCTACCGCTGCGCCACCGTCCCGTACTCGCCTGCTTGTCATGATAACATCTTCCATTTGCTGCAAATCACACTGAAGAATCATTACCCTGTATCTTAAGCCTATCAACTCCTTACATCAGACACCCATACTCTCTTCTTCAACTGCAAGTGAAAAGCAGTGAAACTGACTTTTATTTCCTTGTTCCAACAGGTCATGAATATTCTTCTGAAAATTCGATAACATCCAATTACTCTGCAAGGTAAACCGCTCTGTTTCCAATGAAAGTTACAAAGTACTAATAGCTGGTTTTTTGATTGGGAAAGCTTTAATTGGGAGGTAGTTGAACCTTACTTTCGCTGGTATTGAATGTCGTGAGAGTATAGATCTGAATGCACAGTGGCACAGTCTGTGGAATCACAGCCTCACAACGCACGACCCTGGTTCATTAGGTGCTGCCTATGTGTGGTCTCATGTATTTCCTTTAATTGTGTTGGTTTAATTTAAGTGCTCCAGTTTCCTTCCAGCTCCCAAAGATGTGCCAGTTGTAAATTGCCCCATGTGTACAGGAAAGCGGTTTAATCTGTGGATATAAGAACGTTAATACCGCCGATATGAGCGAACATCTAACCGAAATTTCGAACACGATTCCTCCATCCACACACCTACCGCGTCAATCCAAGTAATATCGAGGATGTGATATTGAGCATTATCATTTTAAATTTATTTCATTAATTGGCCTCATCTGTTTCCATATTTATTGCCCCACCTGCTTTCCAACATTAGAATTGATCCTTTTTAATTATTCCTCTCTATTCATATGGATATTATTATAATCTTCCTTGCAGCTGCATTTCCTTTCTTCCAGGGTAGTACACTGTTCTTTCTATCCTTACTCATCCCCAGTTTCCCTCTCCCGTGACTCCCAGTCTGAAGAATGGTCTCGACCCGAAACTTCACGCATTCCTTCTCTCCAGAGATGCTGCCTCTCCCGCTCTGTTTGTCCAGCATTGTGTGCATATCTACTCTGTATTCGCTGTATTCACTGCTCCATCTCATGACTTGTTTCCCTGTCTTCTCCGAATCCATTTAACCGTGTAATCTCTCATTCCCAGTCTTGTAGCCATGCTCCAGCAATGAGGTCAGTAATTGGTGATCAGATTTTAGTTGTCCCCCCCCCCCCCCCCCCCCCCCCCCCCCCCCCCCCCCCCCCCCCCCCCCCCCCCCCCCCCCCCCCCCCCACCCCCCCCAACCCCCCCCCCCCCCCCCCCACCAGTCCAACACCCGTCTTTCTCCAAACTGATCTCCGTTGACGCTGCTGCTTCGCCCCGCTCCACTTCACCAAGATAATGAAGCAAATAACAGGTTAATGCTTCAAAGATTAACCGTCTCGTTTCCTCCCAGTGACTGAACCTCTTGCTCTTAGCCCAGTTACATCTCATGGAGAGTGGGGCGCTGGCTGCTCTTTCTCCTGCTTTTGATCTGGAGTATCTCAACCGCGGTGTTCACAAGAGGCTCTAAGGTAGGTTTTATTGTCATCATGTTCGTAAATTATATGAGCAGAATTGGGCCTTTCTGCCCATCATATCTAATCCGCCCACAATCACGGGTGATCTACCCTTCCCTCTCGATCCCATGCTCCTGCCTTCTCCCCAAAACTCTTGACATCCTTATTTATCAAGAATATGAAAATCTCCGGCTTTAAAATATCAATTGATTTGGACAGATACAAAAATGCTGAAGTAGCTCGGCGGGACAGGCAGCATCTCCGGTGTGAATTGACTTGGCCTCCACAGCCTCCCGTGGTAATGAAATCCGTAAATTCACCACCCTCTGACCAAACAATCACTTCTCTTCGCCGAATGTTTCCAAACGGTTTCCATTAATGCTTTCGAATATCCTGTCCATTGATAGAAACAAAAACCGTGCACGTTTTCATATCCTGAAGTTTAACCAAACGTGTATGTGGATGATATCACGAGGTTTTGTCAGGTTGTACGTGTGCAGGGTGGAATTCTGTACCCGGTGTGGGTTCATTGGGGTCCATCTTCCAGACAGCATTATGTTGGGGGTACACAAAAGGCTGGAGAAACTCAGCGGGTGCAGCAGCATCTAAGGAGCGAAGGAGATAGGCGACGTTTCGGGTCGAGACCCTTCTTCAGACCAGGGTGGGACAGGGTGGCGACGTTTCGGGTCGAGACCCTTCTTCAGACATGACCAGGGTGGGACATGTCTTTGATTATGGTTTTGTCAGTTTTGGTCTCCTAATCTCAGTTTTGGTCTCCTAATTTGAGGAAGGACATCCTTGTGATTGAGGCAGTGCGGCGAAGGTTCGCGAGATTGATCCCTGGGACGGGGGGACTGTCATATGAGGAAAGATTGAAAAGACTAGGCTTGTATTCACTGGAGTTTAGAAGGATGAGGGAGAATCATATAGAAACATATAAAATTATAAATGACTGGACAAGCTATTTGATGCTGCTGCACCCGCTGAGTTTCTCCAGCCTTTTGTGTACCCTCGATTCTCCAGCATCTGCAGTTCCTTCTTTAACAGCATTGTGTTGGGAGCGGTCGGGTCAAATAAAGCGTAGTTCCCACTGTCAGTGAGTCTGATGACTTCACATTGTCTTTTGCAGAGACACGATGAGTCAGAATCTCGCCACTCGGACCACGAATTACAATGAAGATTCCTAGCTTGCACCAGCATTGAGGGAATTCTGCACCGCGATGAAATATTTATGCATCGTCCTGCTTTGTCAGCAGATATCTACTGGACAAAATATACGTCTCTTGCAATTCAACCAATTTCATGAAAGTGACTTCAAAGCAATGTTCCAAACTTTCCAAACTATATCTGTTTCCAAATCTCATTTCCCGCACTGATCTTAATTTTTGTCACCTCTTCCAAGGTTTCTTTCGTCACATTCAAACTATTGTTTTAACATTTGCATGGTTTCTGTTGCTCCAGCATCTTATACTCTGTTAAACTATATTATATGCATTCAACATAAAGGGAAAAAAATGATTTTCACTGATTAATGAACAATAATGCATCAGAATGCTTCTTAATAAATTGTTATTGTCGATAAATCGCTTGTCCAATTTGTTTTGTGTAGACTGCAACTTTAGTGATGAAGAACAGACTGCAATCAGACTGCTGGATAATCCTCCTGTTGTCAAACATTAAAGGCGTTTAGGAAAGGCAATCAATGAATCTTTTAACCATGCTATTCTATCAGGACAAAATTATGCAACGACATTGTTCAGACGATTAGCATTATTTTTCACTCCACATATGTTGACTGACGCGCTAAGCACATCCAACATCTGCAGATTTAATTTCCGATATGTAGCAAATGTTTAGGTAGGAAGGAACTGCAGATGCTGATTTAAACTGAAGATACACATCAATTGCTGGGGTAACTCAGCGTGACAGGCGGCATCTGCGGATAGATCAGATAGGTTTAGGCGGACTGAGCGGCGATGTTCAGCGAAACAATCGCCGAGCCTGCGTTTGTTTTCGCTTCTCGGCGATCGTTTCGCTGAACACCGCCACACAGACGGCCTAAATCTATCTGATTTCCCGGTCGCTAAACACTTTAACACCCGCTCCCATTCCCACACTGACATTTCAATCCTGGGCATCCTCCATTGTCATAGTGAGTCCCAGCGCAAATTGGATGAACAGCACCTCATCCATCCGGAAGTGGCGGCGCTGCCTGGCAGCTGCGGCTCGCCTGCAGTCCGTCTGTTTTTTCTTTTCCTTTTTGTTTTCTTGTGTCTGTTTTAGTTACTGGGGGGGGGGGGGGGGGGGGGGGAGGGGGGGAACAAGGTTTTAGTCTCTCCCTTCGGGGGGATGCGACTTTTCTTGTCGTGTCCCCCGTCACCGTCTCCGTCTGTGCTGAGGCTGAGGCTGAGGCCTAATGACGGAGCTGGCGACCTCGAAGCTGTGGCGGCGTTCCAGCGTTATAGCGGCGGCGGCGGCACGGCTTCAGAGCTGTGGCGGTGTTACGGCGGCGGCACGGCTTCAGAGCTGTGGTGCTCCAGCGGCGTTCCAGCTGAGGCGTTCCAGCGGCGACTCGACTTCAGAACTGTGGGTGTGGCGTTCCAGCGTTCCGGTAGCGGACCCGGCGTCAGAGCTGCGGCGGTGTTCCAGTGTTCCAGCGGCGGACCAGGCTTCAGAGCAGTGGCGGGGTTCCAGCGTCCCGGCGAGGGCGGTGGCGGCAGCCCGGCTTTGGAAGCTCGGCCGCGTGGACGACAACATCGGAGGCCTGGATCGCCTCAGTGCAGAGGGAGAACAAGGAGACTTTAAGACTTTTGCCTTCCACCACAGTGAGGAGGTGCCTGGTGAACTCACTGTGATGGATGTTAAATATGTGTTTATTGTGTTTTGTTTTTTATTATATATATGACTGCAAGGCAGCCAAATTTCGTTGAATGACAATAAAGGATAGTTTGACTTTGATATTTCGCTTGGGCAGCTTACATCCCAGCCGTGTGAACATTGACTTAACTAACTTCAAGTAACCCGTGTGTTTCCTCTCAATCCACCCCTCCCCCCCCCAACCCCCCCCCCCCCCCCACCCCCCCCCCCCCCCCCCCCACCCCCCCCCCCCCCCTTCCCAGTTCTCGATCAGTCTGACAGTTCGATTACATTTTATCTCCAATTGCTTTGTTGTTACCTTTCCCTCCCAGCTAACAATGATCTATTCTACATTGTCCTTGACCTCCATCCCTTTGTCCGTTTCCAAACCACGGATACTTATCCAAGTATCCTCCTTCTCCCTGGCTTCACCGTTCCTTTCATCCATAGTACTGCCTGTCCGCTGAGTTACTCCCAGCATGTTGTGTAACAATATGTTTTGGATTATGTGATTGAATGGTACAGCATGAGATACAGACCATTTGGCCCACGAGTTATACGTCAAGCAGCGATCAACCCTTTCAACACTAATTCTATATCGCCCCCACTTTCGCGTCTTTTGAGTACGGTAATATTGATAAAACATTTTAATGCAGCAAACGAGTTATTCATTTTGTCTACCGTACCAATGAGTTAAAGGACAAAACTAAAGGCCACGGTGGCGCGCGGTCGAGTTGCTGCCGTACAGCCATTGCAGCGCCGGAGACCCGGGGTTCGTAGTGTCACGGAGTTTGTACGTTCTCCCCGTGATCGCATGGGGATTCTTCGCGATCTTCGCCTCTCCCACACTCCAATAGACGTACAGGTATGTTAGGTAATTGGCTTGCTATTATAATGAAAATTGTCCCCAGTGTGTATGCTGTGTGTGGATTCGCTGCTGACACTTTGCTCGCGCTGCTGAAACAAGGGTGTGCAGATTCGTATCTATGAACCGCCATTTTGTGAACGCAAACTCGTTGTAACACTGTTTGATGAACAGTGTTTGCAGAATTCATGGGTCAATGGCGAAATGAAGACAGAAATAAATTGTTTTGGTGCATCGTCGTCGGGTTCCTCTCTGCAGTGTTTTTACTTGGGCAACTCTAAAACGGAAATAGCTCCTAAAAAAAGATCCTTAACTGAGGGCCGCCAACGACTCATCTAACATCAGTGGCGGACACATCAGTGTGTTACACAGATACCACGTGATTGTACAACTTTGCCACTGATGGACACAACCGGAATAAAACTGCACTGTTCCCTGACAGTAACACACCAGAAAACGATAGCCCGCTGCAGATATTAGGTTATAGATTATAATGCAACTATTTGCCGGAACAGATTGAAATGAATCGATGCAAGCAGTTGTGTAAAAAGTCCGCAACTGACTTGTACATGAACAGAACGCTGATACGGGTTAAGTTAATTAGCTCTGTATTTCCAATGAAGACAAGTTAACAATTCAATTCGCCGTGCATATTCTTTCCTTGCTTTAACTTCACTAAGTGTATCACTTCGCCCTTGTTTCAGTTACATTACACTGTCAGCTACACTACCTCATCCGCTTTCCCAGCTGATCTCCATCATGTGGTCATTCTAGACAAACTTCTTCACAGTCCACTACACCATTAATTGTCATTTTCAAAACGTGGAATAGCATGACAATAGTGTTTCAAAGTTTGAATTAAAGAGTTGAAATCAGAGAGGAGAGGGTTCAAACTCCAAATTAACCCCAGCTGATTTCAGGTGAAAAGCCCGTCATTCTCTAAACGCCAGCATTCTGTTTTTCCCCTTGTCACCGTAATATGCCACAACAAAGTTTATGATTATATTTTTGATCTGCCGTGTCCATTTACAAAATTCAACAAGAGGAATTGATCGAAGTGTACAATCTTAGACGTTTAATTACACTTCTAAATGTCAACCTTTTTTCACAATGTATCATTGTGTTACAAGAAGGGTACCCGACCCCGGAAAAATATCACCAATCAATTTCATCAGCGGTGCTGCCTGGTCCGCCAGAGTTCTCCTGCATTTTTTTTTTGTTTCTACCATTATTTCCACCACCTGTTCAGTGATTAACAGGACGAGACAGAGATAATCGTCCGCTCCAACTTTAACGGATACATCATATTTGACAAAGTGGTTGATGCAGCTGCAATAACAACATGTAACGAGCACTTGGACGGGTCCATTATTGGGAAGGTTTGTGGAGTTTCGGGTTTTGAACGTGGGCAATGTGACTAACTTAGATGAGCATATTGATCTAAGCGTGTAAGTGAAGGGGCCTGTTTCGTGACGTATGACTCTGTGATCATAGGACCCAACCCATTTGTTAAATATAACCCTGAGCCTTTTGTTCACACTGTACGTGTCGAGCGGCTGTTGGCCGCTGTGGTTCAGGAACTGGCGTCCTTGTTCCCTTCCTCCTCATTGCTATTTGAGAGATGCGATGTTTATCTGAGAGACGCAGAGCTGAGTGTCAGGAGAACAAGTGCTGGCTCGTCATGTGGACACAACAATGTGGATTTCCCATTCTTCTCATCTCCTCGCTGCCCCGGTGAGTGTAAGCCAGATTCCACATTTGCGGACTGTCCGTGATAAATGAAATGAGATTGGATGGGATGGTGATGGAGATGATAATGATAATAAGGAAGGTTTATGATGATAGATGAGCTGATGGGAATAGAATTTGTTTTTTTTATGGCTATGGTTATGGGAATGAGGGATGAAAGGGAATGATAGGATATATGAATTGGGGAGGGATGATAGGATGATATTGATGAGAATGATGAGGTAGTTTGGAAGAATAAATGATTGATGTTATAGGAGGGGTTGATTTAGGATGGGATTGAATGGGGATGTTGGGATTGAAAGGAGGGGGGTTAATATGATTGAAATGAAAAGAATAGATGGATGATGGAGAGATGGTGATATAGTAAGAATATATAGGGTTGAAGGGAGATGGATGGAATAGATATGAGGAATAGATTAGGAAAATTGATTGTTGATGGATTAGGATTGTGAAATGGAGAGAGAATGGAATATGAGTATAGGAGATGGAGAATGGATTATCTGAAGGAAATTTAAGGGAGGAGTTGAAAATGATGATGGGATGATTTAAGGGAAAGAGAGGGGATTGAAGTGGAATATGGATAGGAGATGATGTAATGGATATATTTGGATGGGAAATATGGAGAGATTTAGGAGTAGAATGGAATAGATGATGATTATATGAGAGAATATTGAAGGATAGGGGGAAGATGGAGATTGAATGAAGAAGGATATGGATGGATGAAGATGATATTGGTGAAAGGAATGGATGATAATGATGAGGGATGGAGGATATAAGTAGATGGATTGATTGGGATGTGAACGGGAGGGAGATAGGAAATTGGGATAAGAATTCAATTGGGATATGGGGGATGAAGAAGATGGATAAGAATGAGATAGAGGGATGATATTATATATGAGGATGGATAGGGAGGGGAATAGAATGGATGATTTCCGGGGAGGAATTATGGAATATGAAAGAATATAGATGGGATTTGTATATGATTAGGGGGGGATATAGAAAGGGGATAGAGGAGTATTAATAGAGATATGATGAGGGAGGAAGGAATGATAAAGGAGAGATGGATATGATATTGAGGGAGGGGGATGATGAGGAGTTATGGATGATGGATATGGGGGATATAGCTGATATATGATATTATGAGAATGAGAAGAATAAAGATGAGGAGAGGGATTGAGGAATGATAGAATATTATAAGGGATGGAGGATGATATGGAGGGATTAGATAGGATGGGGTTTAATATTGAGATATAGGTGATGGGATAGATGAGATGGAGAAGATGAAATGATATGGAGAGATATGAGGATTGACTAGGGAATAGAGAGGAAGGAGATGGATAATGGGTAGAGATTTGATGGTATGAATGAGATTGGAAGATATGGATAAATAATGGGCTGTTTTAATGGAATGATAATATTGATGATATGTAAAGGAGGGGTAGAATAGGAGAGATTTCATAAATGAAGATAAGAATTGATGAGATAATATTTCCGGGAATCTGGCACCGCCCTGGGTTGAAGACATCCTTGACAAGTATTGTTAAATAGTTGTATAGTAGTTTATTTGTATATATGTTTGTCTGTATTGTGGTGGTGGGTTCCGTTTTTTGGTTTTATTGTATTGATAAATATTATTGTTAATTTTAATTGAATCAATATTTTGATAATTTAAAAAAAAAACTCGGGTCCGCCCAGTGTCGGATGAGAGTTGAATTGTGGCAGCGCAGCGGCGGCACGCCAATGAATTCAAATTGGGTATTTCTGTAGGGTGCGAGGCAGGGCACCGCCTGCACTTCAGACCGGATTCATTGGCCGTGTTTGAAACAATTTGACACTTTATGGAACGTTTTTTGTCATTTCTTTCATGTATAATCTTCAGATGTATTCTATTACCATTAAACATTTAATTTGCCTTCCCATCTGAAAGTTTCTCCGCTCAGTTTCAGGTGCAGTGTGGGCTAATGTGGGATGTATGTAAGAGGTGATGTTGGGATAGGGCGATCAACAATCGATTGTCACTATGCAGCAGGTACCGATCAAACACAAATTACTGGTGCCTTGGGAAGGATAGAGTCGATTGAGCAGAGTTTTAGTGGAAACTTAATGGGCAACACGGACGGTGAGTGGGAGTGACGTAGTATCATCAAAGATAGCCGGCTCGAGGAATATGTTACTGTTCCCTTTGGGGATCGCTTCTCTCTGCAAGATACAGGGATGGCAACAGCTGTGGGGAATTAAAATTCTGCCGACCATCCAATATTTACGTTTATTCAACGAAGTATTTGACGGTTATTTCGCAGCGAATGTCTTGTCCCCAATAAACAGCGAAACTTTGGGCTACTATTTCAGTATAGTTTATTGTAACTGTTTTTTTTTTGAAACGGATGTACAGTGAAAAAGCTTTTTGGTTGGCCCCCCCCTTACGAAGGCAGCGGAAGGGAAAGACAATACACGATGACAATAGTTCCTCATACAGTGCATAGATACTTGAAAAAGGAAATTACGTTTAGTGTATGGCAAAGCAGCAAGTCCGATCAAGGGTGTCCGAGGGTCATCAAAGAGGTAGATTGGAGTTCAGCACTGCTCTATGGATTGTGGTAGGATGATTCAGACGCTGTGACAGTTGGGGAAGAAATTGTCCCCGAATCTGCGGTGTGATTTTTCACGCTAATAACGCTCTCGGGTAAGGGACCTGGAATGAGGTGAGTGAATGGTGCGAGTGGAGAGTATGATGAGTGGGTGGG